>CM060911.1:281143008-282393008 GCA_030737875.1 Allium sativum
AATGTTAATTATTTATATTTAATGATTATACAGTTGTGTAATGCACTCTAGATAATGGTTGACTGTGTACAATTATTGTTTTGTAGATGTGCATATGAAATCCATATAAATAAATTATATGGTAATTGATTGGGTATGATTCCAATTCGGAAAGAACGAATATTTTAAGATAACGAATATTTTAAAATAATATTCCGTAAAGGATTAAAATGTGAATTTGATGTTCGATTTTGGATGGACACGAAAATATTGAAACGTATGAAGCCGTGTAGATTAGTTATGTGCCATTATGATGCGAACGATATTTATATCGATTTTATTCATTTTTATAATGAATATCGGAAAGGAAATAATTTCAAAATCAGATATTTTAAAAATATTATCATTTAAATATTATAATGATAAGGAGTATTCAATTTTGATTTAAAATTGAAATGAAAGTCGGAATCGTTTTAAAATGAATTTATAAACGATTTATAAAATAAGTTTTAAATGGAAATCGACGAAATATATATAATATATATTTTATATATAATGGCTTGAGTATAACGTGCCGCGCAGTGACCATTCGCGAACTTCGACCGTTGACTTCGAATTGACATTATGGGAGATCCGTCCGTCGGATTATCCTAAAACCAGAACCGTTGGGTTAGTAGCAAAAAGAGCTTTCCAACGAATATAAGAGATTTAAAATCTAACAGCTGGATTGGGAGATACATCTAAATCAAGTTTGGAAAAGGTCGCTATGGATGCAGTTCAGTGGTCGTTATAGGAAACCGACTATATGGGCCTGAGAGAGTCTCACATTCGGTAAGGACAATCCCTTGCCTTGGTTCATAATGGAAATCCAACTTCCAATACGACATCGTGCGAATTTAATTGTGGAACTAGTATGGCGACATGATACATGGCACGCATGTCGTCTATGATTGATACATTTATATTTGAAGTGATTTTGACACTACACACTTATAGTAATATCAAAATGATTTGTTTTAAAACGTACCAAGCATGTTTAGCTATTATAAGGTAAACTCTATCCTCTGGCTTGCGTTGCATTGTGTGATGGGACCTAAGTCTTATAATAGCTTAATTTTTCCAAAAGCATTGCGTTGTTTATATAATGTATTATGTACAAATATTCTTGGGAGAAATCCCGTTCCGTATTATTCGACGTGGTCCCTTGATTTACTTTATTCCTGAAGTAAAGTTTTAAATAACTGCTTTAGTTCTCACACTTGTCCTATGACTGACCTGGAGTTTATTGTTTTAACCTAAAATCTAGGAGCCCCTATTTTCCACATGGGCAACTAGTAGTTTTGGTTTTGCAGATTTCTTTTTATAGGATCCAGGTTTACAACTGGAGCTATATTCAGATAGATTTGTATCCGTGTATTTCTTTCACTTCTATTTGTTAATGTATTTCCATTACGCATTGTATTGTTTTCCACCGCATTGTAATTTTAATCTCTGATATTTTTCTGATGTATATTATTCATTCATACTCTGTTATATTCTTGTACTCTGATGTAATTGATGTAATAGCAATGAAATGTTCTTCTGTTTATGTTTCTGATTTGCCGTGTTCTCAACTCAATCCGTTGTTTTCTGTTTCTTCGGGGATCGGAGGATTTCAGATCGCTTCAAGTAGTATCAGAGCTTTGGTTCATAGAGCTCGAGAACAAGACACATTAGAATCCGACGAAAGAATTCATCATAGATTGGATTAGTAATATCCAATAAGAATGATTCGTTAGAGATGGGATCAGTAGTATCCTAGAATGAGTCTGATGAGTGTTATTTTAAATTGAAAATGGAAACGAATTTGGTTTTGAAATTTATAACTTATTATATGTATTTGAGTGTTTTATTTTAAATTGATTTTGGATAGTTGAGTGTATGAAGATTTTGAATATACGCATAATTAACGTGTATTCAAAGCCTCAAATATACTAGATAGATATAGAATCACACTCTAGTCGCCCGGGGATAATTCTAATAATGGAGCTCCATCATCAATATTTATGTTCGAGTTTCGAAAGTGGGATATCTATATATTTCCAATTGACTGGTGTGAGAACCAAAACATAGATGGGGTTATTGTTGTGATTTGGCATCAAAAATGGATTTTAAGTATATATAACAATTTATGTGTTTGAAATGATAATCAACTAATTGATTGTTGATTGTGTTGTTCGATTACTTAAAATTTTGAACCATTAAGCTAAATAAATTTAATGATTAAATTAAATTGATTGAAATTGCATATATGTATATGTATATAAGTTGAACAGGTCATAGCATGGAAGCTAAGAAGAGGAATAAAATTGTATGCTCGACAAATAGGTACTTGTTTACTATTTTCTTGGATTTTGATGATTTTATGAGCTGATTGGCAAGCCGCTTGGCTTTTTCTTTTTCTTTTGGATTGATGAGGGCCCTGTGAGGCAAGTTGCAATTTTAAAGGTTTCCCCGTACAAAGGAGGTTATGGCGAAATTTTAAAAAAAATTAGGGTGTTACTTAAATTTTTGAGAAATTGGAAAATTCTTAGAAACAGAAAAGTTGAAGAATGAAAGTTGAGTTGGTTGGTTAAACAACTTTCAACACCATTCTTTTTTAGGACGAAAAGATTTTAAGTAGGGGATATTGTAACAACCCGGATTTTCAAAACCAATTTAAAATTTTTATTTTAGCTATTTTAATGGATTTTGAATATTTAAAATGATTTATTTTAAATAATAACGATTGAAAAATTATTTTAATCAAAGTAGAATTTATAAATTTATTTTAATTATATAACGAGCCTGAAATGGCGTGGTAGTTTGAAAATTCGATTTTAAATTTCAAATGAATGGACATAATTCAAAATAAATCGGATTTCAGTAAAACCAGAAATGTTAAAATCTGTTAAACTATATCTTTCTAACGAATGTGAAAAATTGAGATTTCATAATATTAATTGAAAGTTATGTCTAGTTTAAAGTTAAAATAGTGGCTATGGAATTTATATATATTTTAAATAATATGAAGCCCTAAAAAATAGCCATTTTGCAAACGACCTTCGTTTTCAATGAAACCACTTGTGTTGGATCCAGAATGTCAAATTAGTTTTATGTTTCAAATTTCATAATTTTTGGAACTAATATGCGAGCGTGGCAAAAGAAATGTGTTTTGCCAATTTCAGTTGAATTAGATCAACCAGAAAAAGGCCATTTTTCAAATGGTCTCCAAATTTGACGAAATTAGTTTTATAGGACCGTATCATCAAAACAAAGTTAGATATAATTTTTCTGTAATTTTTGCAGTTAGTATGTGGCCCCGGTAAATTAAAATGTACGTTTAAATTTAATATACATTGATTTATACATTAATTTTGATAAAACTGATTGAAATAGTCAAATGGGCTCTGGAAACATATCCCATTGCATCCGAAATGGGGGTATCTAGCTAGGGGCGATAATCGTTGGGTGCTATTTGGAGTTCAGATTAATAAACAAGGATTTTAGAAATTAAAATAATTAAAATTATAAATATATATGGGTCAAATAGGTCAAACCCCTTATTTCCTCCATACGCGGTTGTAATAACCCAGAAATCCGAGCCAATTTAAAAAAATTATTTTGACAAATTTTGAATATTTAAAATAGATTATTTTAAATAATAAAGACGAGAAATTTATTTTGAATAGAATTAGAATGTATATATTTATTTGAATCGACGTTAGAATATAAATATTTTATTTTAAACATAAAAGGAATTGAAAATGGCACGGTAGTTTGAAAATTCGATTTCAAATTTCAAATAAATGTACCGGGTGCCAAATAAATCGGATTTTAGAGAAACTAAAAATATTTGAAGCTAATTGAGAATATCTTTCAAATGAATCCGAGAAATCAAAATTTCATAGCGGGGATAAAAAGTTATGCCCAGTTGAAAATTCAGAATGGTCGCTATGGTATTTCAGCCCTTAAAAATGGGAATTTTGCAAACGACCTCTGTTTTCGACGAAACCACTTTTGTTGGATCCATGATGTCAAGTTATTTCTAGGTTTCAAATTTCGTAATTTTTCGAATCAATATGTGAGCGTGGCAAAAGAAAACGTGTTTGACCAGTTTTAGTTGAATTTAATCGACTGGAAAATGGCCATTTTTCAAACGGTCTCAGAATCTGACGAAATTTGTTTTGTTAGGACTGTATCGTCAATACGAAGTTAGAAAATATTTTTCGGGAATTTTTAGAGTTAGTATGTGGCCCTGGTAAAATAAAATGTGCGTTCAAATTCAATATATTGAGTTATATTTGGATTTTGATGAAAACTGATCGAAACTGTCGAATCAGCCTACGATATATCCCATTGTATTCGGAATGGGGGTAATTAGCTATGGACGACAGTCGGTGGGTTCGATTTCGAGGTCGAAATAAAAAGTTGCTTTTTGAAATTAAATAATTAAATAAATAAAAAGAATAAAAATCTCCCTTCATCCTCCCTATTACATCTCAGGCCCTCCCCCGTTATTCTTCAGGAAAATTTAAAAAGAAAAAGGGGGCGTCCCTCCCCAAATTGAAGCCGCCCTAGCGTCGCCGTCGAAGGGAGCAATGCGCTGCCGCCCAGGCCGATCTGGCCTCGCCGTACCGCCCCATCCTCCTCCGCGCCTTCCTCTTCCTCTTCCTCTTTCCCCCTGTCTTCCTACAAAAATCCACCCAAGCCCGATGCATTCAGCCACCGTCGGGCTCCACAGACCCCTCCTCCTTCTTCCTCCGTTCTTCTAAAAACCATACCCCCCTTTTTTTAACCCAAACCGCCGCCTGGTCCACCACCGCATGTCGCCGCCTCTCTACCACCTGCACACCCTGGCGCACCACCTTCAGCCACCTACTCCGACCCCCCTCCCCTCCGATTGATGAATGAGGTGAGTTTTTATTTAAGTAAATTATTTAAAAATATGGTTTTTATTAATATATATAATGTTATATATATATATATAAATAGCATGGTTTTATATGTAAAGATATGGTTTTAATTTATAAAGTTTTGATTTTGATTTATAAAAAGCGTATATTTTTCAAGGTGTAAAGGTGAGATGTTTAACATTGTAAAGGTGAGATTTTTAACGTATAAAAGAATTGATTTTTAACATTAAGAAGGTTCGATTTTTTAACTTCAAAAAGGTTAAATTTTTCTATGTGAAAAGATTAGATCTTTCTGTATGAAAGGATAGGATTTTAAATTTGGTTGAAAAGCGAATAAAGATATGATTTTTATATTATATAGATAATAAAAATTTGATCTTTATATCATAGGAAGAATAAAAATGTGATTTTTATTCAGGTAGAGTAATAAAAATATAATTTTAATTATATTACTAGCAAGGTAAAAATAGAATTTTTATCTATATAGTAGCGGTGTAAAAATAGAATTTTTATCTATATAGTAGCGGTGTAAAAATAGAATTTTTATCCATATAGCGTAATTATAAAAATGTGATTTTTATATACATAGCAACGATATAAAAATGTGATTATTATATATGTAGTGGCTACAGACAATGAAATTGACAAAAGGCGAGCACGACGAAGGTTCCTACCTAATAAGAATCATGGCGTTTGGTTTAGCTAGTCGGTGATAACTTCTCACTTTAAATCTTTTTTCTAGTTAAAATATATTCCAGGATGCAGACGGTGCTTAGCGGCACCCGACACCCGTCGACAACAGACCATGGATGACTTGTATGTTTGTATGATGTGTTGTAAAGTTTGTTTGTGATGTTGATGTGAAATGGATGATAAAACCTTCATGTGTTGAAATAAATTAATATAGTTAAAAATATAATTTTTAACGTGAAAGTGAATAAATAAATATTCATTTACAAACCGGACGGTTTGTTTATGTACACCTATTTGAAGGACATTGATTGGGACGATGAATTTTACACATCGCCCAACTGCACAAATAATATCCAGTGTTTGTGTATTGAAACCCCACACGGGTGTTGGGATGATATTTGGCGTACACTAATCCCAATTATTTAGTTGTATGTCAATTGATTGGTCAACAGACTGCGTAAGCGTTAATTATTTATATTTAATGCTTATGCAGTTGTGTGGTGCACTCTGGATGATGGTTGATGATTTATCGTTGCTATTATATACATGTGTTGTAGAAAATCCATGAAACTAACATTATATGGTAATTGATTGGGCCTCATTCCAATATAGAAAATAAATTCATGTGTTGAATTGAAAATAAATTCATGTTGTTGATTTGAAAATAAATTCTTGTGTTGAATTGAAAAATATTCATGTGTTGAATAGAATAAACATTCATGTGTTGAATAAAAGCCGTGTTGATTAGATTGACGCCATTTTGACGTGAATGATATTTATATCGATTTTATTCATTTCTATAATGAATATAGAAAACGAAGTGATTTCAAAATATAACATTTTGAAAATATTATCATTTGTATATCGATGATGTGGAATATTCAATTTTGATTAGAAATTGAATGTGAAGTTTAAATCGTTTTGAAAACGAATTTAAAACGATTTATAAAATACGTTTTGAAAGGAAACCGACGAAATATATAATATATATATATATATTATATATAATTATATATATATAATTATATATATTATATATAATATATATATATATATTACATATAATGGCCTGAATAGAACACGTCGCGCTGCGGTAGTTCGCGAATTTCGACCATTGAATTCGAATGGATATTGCAGGAGATCCGACTGTCGGATTCTCCTAAAACCGGGACCGTTGGGTTCGTATCGAAAAGGGCTTTCTAACGAATATTAGAGATTTGAAATCTAACAGTTGGATTTGGAATTATGTCCAAATCAAATTTGGAAAAGGTCGCTGTAAGTGTAGTTCGATGGCCGTTGATGGAAATCGACTGTACGGGCCTTGATAAAATTATTAAAAATAGTAATAATTTGTGTAAAATAATAAGAAATGATTTGGGAAGAATTGGGATGAAAAACTCCATATTTGAAAAGATAAAAATAGATTTTTATCGAAATGAACTAGTTTTGAACTAGAATAATAATTATTTATTTTTAAATAAATAGTTTGGATTTGAAAGGGTTTTAAAAGTAACCAGAAGTTTCAATAATGGAATTGGAATGGATTTGAATCGAAATTGTCTTTGGAAAATTTCGATGTCGGATTTCGCGATTATACAGATATTGTTATGGAAATTTGAAAGATATATTTATATCGTTATTTCCAATAAGATATTTATTGGTCATAGAATTTGATATTGAATATAAGCCGATATATTTTCTATTCAGAGCCTTATATTTAATATCAAATGTGATTTCGGTTTGTTGTGAATGGTGTCTTCATTAACGCTATTCTTAAACCCAATTGAGAAAAATATTAAATCTTTTTATATGGATTTAATGAAGTATACCAATTAAATAATATTTAATTGGAATTGAATTTTGGGTTTACCATGAACGGTGTTTTAAATAACATTTGTTCTTTAACCCGATAATTAATGGAATGTGATTTGGGTTGTCTTGAATGGTATCTTTAATAATACCGTTCTTAGGCCCAACGGAGTTAAGAAAATCAGAAACTAACTGGAAATTGGTTAAGTTGAATGGTTTCTTGGTTATTGATCTGATGTTGGTTTCGGCCTTCGGGGTAATACTTAGGGAATTGCTCACTTGCTATTTTACGGTTAGGGACTGACTGAAATGTGATGTGATTTTAGGGTTTATTGTGAACCGTGTTTTAAATGACATCGGTTCTTTAACCCAGTTAAAGATTAAAACTAAGTGGAGTTTTAATGAATCTTTAATTAGATTGAAAAGATCGAGAATGGAGTATCAACAGTTTTGCTCCAGGCGATAGTTAAATCTTTAATTTGATTTGAACGTGAAATGGTAATTGAATTTACCGATAACACCGTGGTGTTAGATATGAAGTATTACCAGTTTTACTTCATGGGACGAATAGGTTGGGATTGGGAAATAGAATAAATGATTACTTCGGTGTGGTTCGCTAATCCCGACTAGTTTGAATTGATATTCAAAAGAAGATTAAAGTATAAATTTAGAAGAATTTATCTTTGATAAAATTAATGGGAACCTTTCCCTAAGAAACTGAAATTTAGAAACTAACTGGAGATTAGTTAAGTTGAATGGTTTCTCGGGTATTGATCTGATGTTGGTTTCGACCTTCGGGGTTAATATTTGGGGAATTGTTCTCTTGCTAATTTACGGTTAGTGACTGATGAATTGGAATGAGGCGTATGTTGTGTTTGTGTAACACTTGTTTATTATATACGCGAGTTATTCGAAAAGACCGGGTTTATCCCATTCTGAATAACTGATTCGACGATGAGTCGAAGATGAAGACGGTGGTTGAAGACCGGAGTTCTTCACGTCGTTTGGATAATTACTGATGATCTTGATTGGGCTGTACACCCAAGAGGAGGTAATCAGTTTGTGATCGTCCAGACGTACTTGGAGATCGATGGATATGCGAGGTACAAGGTGCCTCCGGTTTCGTTCAGACCCGGAATTGATTTTTAAATGGACTGTGTGTCTGACATTGGATATCATTCTGTGTGATTGATGGATATCGGTTGCATGGAGTGGTTTGCTTGTGTGGCATGCAAAGATGCAAATGATCAAGGCTTTTGTTGAAAAGCAGAGTCTTGTGGTTGATGATCAAAGCACAGCCTGTGTGGCATAGCTTTGTTAGCGTTGATTCGCGAGCCTCACACCCCGGTAGTGGACCAGAAACGGGAGAGGACATCAGGGAGGGCATGCGTTTCCTTTTAGTTAGAAGTGGCGTAAGTGGCTTGACACACCCTTACGAGTTTGACTTATGTGGTTGTTGCTGTTGCGAGGCGCCTCGGATATATCGGTGACTATGTGAAGCCGATGGAGTCATTTGTTGGCCCATTTACGCCACAAAGGGCGGGGAAACTTATTGTTCAGGCATAATAATCCACATCGGTGGACCGGCCCTGACGATCCAAAGGTCACACGAGCTCTGAACTGAAGGGCGGACTAGAGGCTCTCGAATCGGTAAGGACTATCTTTTGCCTTGGTTCACAGATGGAAATCCAACTTCCAATATGTGACAATTGCGGTTTTGGTTGTATACCAATATATGGCTGTAACACCCCACACCCGCTACGGTCACTCACTAAGGGAATGCCATAACATCGGTGGAGTATTTTAAGTGAATATAGAACAGAAAAATTACAACAAGACAGATATAAGTAATACTTGAGAATTTAAAACATCATTTCATTGCAGCGGAAAGTAAAACATGTTTGGTTACACCAAAACCATAAACAAGAGTCAAGTACATAATATCCATCCTGATAAAACAAAAGTACATAATCCCACTACATAACTTAATAGCCATACTAGAAAAGATAAACTGGGCTTTACATCCACGGTCCAAGCTCCAAAAGATAGATAAAGCAGTCTGATCAAAGCCCACTAGTGCTAGGCCCACTCTAATAACCTGAGGGTTGGGAAAAAAGATAAAAACAACGGGGTCAGACATAAGTCTGAGCGAGTCCTATAACTTTAACAATACAATCATTAAAGTAATTAGGGTATGATATAAACAAGGTACGGTACCTCTGGGGATAATGACTACACTAGGTAGCCAACTAAACACAGGATGTACTAAGATAACCGAAAAGACGCATTTACCCACCCAAGGATAATTACTACACTGCACCACCCCAGGTCTACCCACCCAAGGGTAATTCCTACACTGCACCACCCCAGGTCTACCCACCCAAGGGTAATTCCTACACTGCACCACACTAGTTTTACCCACCCAAGGGTAATTCCTACTTAAGGTTGATCCCACTAAGTGTACTTAGTAATTTTTAATAGTAGTTTCGTGTACCCCTAGCTGACTACATAGGTGTCGTCAGCCCCTATCTCCACTAGGTGTACCCACTACTCCCCAAGCGATCGGCTCCCTAACGTAGATACCCGTGCTGGCCCCACAGTGGGGTGTATCATTCCCCAAAGTGGCAACCTGATAATATCAACGGTGCACGGCTTATACCTACACGATGCAACAACGTCTTACTTACCAGCCCGGGTCCACACACGCATATGAAACCCGTTGGACTTGCGTTGCCACCGCTAACCCGTTTTGGCCTCTTATAGTCAAGCCCAGTACGCGTGTCCCGTCCTCGACATGGGTCGAGCCCAATAAGATACATATGGGTTACTGGTTGAAATGGGCCCCCACAAGCTACTACTTAAGCTTGTCATTTTATCTAGTGCGTCCCACTTAACCCCTTTTTATAATCATGCCCACTTATATGTTAAGGTTTGGTTAAGTCATCTAATCATATTTCAATTGCCACTCAAGGCCCCCACAAGCTACTACATAAGCTTGTCATTTAATCATATTTCAATTGCCACTTAAGGCCCCCACAAGCTACTACTTAAGCTTGTCATTTAATCATATTTCAATTGCCACTTAAGGCACCCACTAGATTTCCACATGCCACCCAAGGCACTTACTTGATTCCCACATGCCACCCAAGGCACTTACTTAACCCTTTAATCATGTTTAATTACATGTTCCACTTTGGTTAAGTATTCTAATCGTATTTTCTATTGCCACCCAAGGCAACCCACTAGTTTCCTTATGCCACCCAAGGCACCCCCACTAGTTACTACATGCCACCCAAGGCACCCACTTAACCCCTCATGCCTTACTACATGCTAATTTGGTTAAGTGTTTCTTAATTAATTAAGATCGTAACCTTTGTAAAGACCTCTCACATTAGACTGTCTTTTATGGCAGCTGGATATGCCAGTTGGTTCCGGGCAGCCTTACACCATAACAGAGTCTAACCTCGTGTCTTTACACTTGTCACGTATTTAGTTTATGACTAAGACCTCTCACATTGGGCCAATCATTTGTAGCCGCTGGATTTGTCGGTCGGTTCCGGGCAGTCTTATGCTACAAAAGGGTCCAACCTCGTGTCTTAGTCGATTAATTACACCTAATTAATCACCCCCATAATTTGTATTAATTGTCCCTAATTAATTGCCAATTTCAAGAATATGGGTAGACCTAACTCAATAGGTAAATTCCCAATTCCATAATATGGGTAGACCTAACTTAATAGGTAAATTCCCAATTCCATAATATGGGTAGACCTAACTTAATAGGTAAATTCCCAATTATGTCCATTCACTTTATGTTATGCTTAAGCATACCCATTTCACACCATTTTATTAACATGCATATTAACCCCATCGTTCCCCACGTAATTCGTTCTCATAACATGACATAATAAAGGGAAGATTCATCACAAATGCCATGGGTTTAACCAATCATAGCATATAACTTTATCATGGGTTTAAAAGGTGTCAACTTTCATATATGAGCATACATTAAACCCAACTAGCATTTAACCCAAACTTGCATGAAGCACATATGTCACAAAGGGGGTAACTTGCATATGATTCTTATGTCATACAAAGGTGTGAACTTGCATAGCATGTCACATGTTAACTTGCATATAACCAAACACATAACTTGCATAACATGTTACATATGAACTTGCATATAATCATGCACATAACTTGCATATAACCAAACACATAACTTGCATAACATGTTACATATGAACTTGCATATAATCATGCACATAACTTGCATATAACCAAACACATAACTTGCATAACATGTTACATATGAACTTGCATATAATCATGCACATAACTTGCATTACATGTTACATATGAACTTGCATATAATCTCACATATAGCTTGCATAACATGTTACATATGAACTTGCATATAATCTCACATATAGCTTGCATAACATGTTACATATGAATCAATGTTCAACATAGTGTTTTGCATAATGAGCATCATAAAACATAGCATTATACTTGCATAACATATAGCATAAAACTCGCAAAACACACAACATACACTATACTAAACTTGCATAAACACATTGATCCACAAACATAGCCATAACTTATCATATCCTATCATAATCAATTTAACAATTGATTATTAAGGCTATAGAAACTCACCACTAAACTCCAATAAGCAAACCCTTGCCAAAAATCACCCAAAAACTCTAGCCTTGAAAATAAAGCTTGCAACTTGATGATGAATGCAAGCTAATGATCACTCATACAACTTAAAAATGCTTGTATGAACATGAAAGCCTTCATAGAAATAGTTTAGAAAGAGGATGGAGGCTAGGGTTTTGAGTGGAGGCCATGATCATAGAAAATTTTGGCATAGTTTAGTTAGAGGATAGGATTATGATCATTTAGGGCTAGCTTAGGGTCTTATTTATAGATTAGGCAAGTGTTTTAGGCCATTAGATTAACCCTAAATTAGATTAGGACCATCAGATCTCGGAAGCTTCCAGAAAATAGCCCCAAAACACAGCCAAACCTTAAAATGGTGCACCAGGCCAAACTGGCCGAGCACCCCCTGTCGACACCCAAGTCGACAGGGCTGTCGACTTGGTCCTAGCCAAGTAGACTGCCCAGTCGACCGGGCTGTCGACTTGGGTAGCTAGGCGGGAATTTTCCCACCTGCGCCCAATGGCCCCAATTTCGAAATTTGAACCTGAATTTTAAATCTGTTTTGAACTTTGAATTTTCTGTAAACTTCATTGGGCCATAACTGGGCCATACGGACTCCGATTTACAAAATTTCGGACTCTATTTCGCGTATTTTTCCGAGACGAACGCAATGACGCAGCCCGTTTCCCCCAATTCTCACATCTGAGATTATTTATTCTGCAATTAGTGAATATTAGTATTAATTGAAATTCGGGGTGTTACATTCTCCCCTCCTTAAAGGATTTCGTCCCCGAAATCTCTAAGCTAAGGAGAATGCATATCCTACCATCCAAACAACCATCTACTCAATCCATCAAACACGGGCATCCATTGTCCTTAAAACAATTTCTACTGATGTATGAGCATATGCAAAAAGTGTGTGTATATGTTCCCTATCTAATGTATGAACATATGCAAACCATGATAGTGCCATGCATCCAATATGTATGCGAGAGAACCCTATCGACACATACAATATCTACATGAGTGCACAATCATTCACCAAAATGCATCATCCATATGATAACACAATCATTATACATCCATAAATATAGCTACCTACACACAATTATATGCAATATGCAATATGAAGTGACTGAGCCGATCTAGTGTCTAGAGTGTGTGTATATGCATCCACGAGCAACCACTAGCAAACACTTGCATCCACATGCATCCATCAATCATAACATGTCTCAAACACATGTTTCAACCATAGGTTTACCCTATCTAAAGGTCAAAAGTACTAACGAGAGGACATACTAAAGATAAGATAAGTACTAGACAAACGATAGAGGAGAAGTTAAAAGACATACCCTCAAAAAGGAATGGGTACAATGAACGCATCTTCGCTTCCGTCTCCAAAGTAGCATTGCTCTCATCTTCTCCCCATTGTACTTTGACTAGTTGAACCTCTCAATTCCTCAATTTCCTAGTCTCTGACCCGAGGATGCGAGTAGGAGCTCGTTGAATAGTCGCATCACGCTCTACTTCCACTTCTCTAAGCAAGCTCGGCTCTACCACCTCTGCGGTCTCATGTAGGCACTTCCTCAAATGTGACACATGGAATACATCATGTACACCACTAAGTCTGTCGGGCAACTCCACTCTATAGGCCATCTGTCCAATCCTTTCCTTAATAGGAAACGGTCCAACAAACCTTGGTGCTAACTTCCCAACAGATCCAAAGCGAACCACATTCCGTAACGGAGACACTTTGACAAAGACCATGTCCCCAACATCAAACTCAAGATCCGTCCTCCTCTTGTCCGCATAAGATTTCTGTCTGTCTTGCGCCGATTTCATCCTTCTTCTAATCAAATCAATCTTTTCCGAAGTCTCTCTAACCATATCGGGCCCAAGTAAGATCTTATCCGTAGATTCCCACCAACATGTAGGTGATCGACAAGGCCTTCCATAAAGAGCTTCGGAAGGAGCCATGCCAATACTAGACTGAAAGCTGTTATTATATGCGAACTCCACGAATGGAAGATGCTCTTCCCATGTACCTCCAAAATCCAAGATACATAGCCTCAAAAGGTCTTCTAAAATACGATTCACCCTCTCGGTCTGGCCGTCCGTCTGAGGATGATATGCGGTACTCAAACACAACCGAGTCCCTACCGCCTCTTGCAAACTCTTCCAAAACTCTCTAGTGAAGATAGGATCTCGACCGCTCACTATACTGGAAGGTACACCATGCAATCTAATAATCTCTCGAATGTAAACTGAAGCTAGCCATGGAGCAGTTCTCTTACTCTCCACGGGTATAAAATGGGCGCTCTTAGTAAGTCTGTCTACCACAACCCAAATTCCCGTATTACCCTTCCTCGATCTCGGTAATCCATCGAGACACTATCCCACTTCCATAGCGGAACCTCCAATGGGTGAAGCAACCCACCGGGTTTCTTCTGCTCCGCTTTCACTTGCTAGCACACCAAGTATCTAGCGACATACTCGGCCACATCTTTCTTCATACCGGCCCAAAAGAAAACTCGCTTCATGTCTTGGTACATCTTGTCCCCACCGGGATGAATGGTCATCTTCGACCGATGTGCATCATCAAGTATAGCCTTCCTCAAACCCTCGTCTTGCGGTACACAAAGTCTACCGTCTCTACGCAACCACCCCTTACCATCTAGGGTGTACCTACTCAATTGGCTGGACGACTCCCCCTCCTCATGAGCTTCTCTACTAACTCAACCAACTGTGGGTCGTCTCGCTGCGCTCCGCCAATCCGCCCCAAAAGAGTAGGCCTAACCTCCAAGGAGGCTAGCAAACCGGGTACAAAGTCAACGGAAGGTCTAAAGTCAAACATAGAAATAAACTCTAAGCTCCGTCGTTCAACGAACAATGAACTCAAGGACAACCTTTTTCTACTTAAGGCGTCCGCTACCACGTTACCCTTGCCATGGGTATACGCTATCTCAAACTCATAGGATGCTAAGAATCCCATCCACTTTTGCTGTCCTAAGACTATGCGCTCGAAGAGTCTCCAACACTTCCCTAAGATGTAGGGCATGCTCTTCTCCACTTTTAGAGAAAACCAGGATATTACCCCATCCAAAATCATCACAACTGTCCATCTCTCACGCAGACCACCCTAGTCGAACTCGACATCCCCCAAATGCAAGCCCCAAAGGCCTAAACCAATATCAGACAAACACCCAAGGGATACCTCCTTCGAATTCAGACGACCTACGTGAGATGATACTAGTAAAAACGGCTAAATAATTAAGCCCTTGTCCAACTCTAGATGTCCTCGCCAGTCTCGCTCCAAAACCACCGTTTATCCTATAACTGGCTTTGCTCAACCTATTGAGCACATACGAAAACTTATTTCGCTCCTAGAAAAGACCAAGATGTCATTTACAATGACCATCACGAACTTATTTAGGTACTCCCTGAACACCCTTCTCATCAAATCAACAAAGTATGCGGGGGCGTTCGTCAATCCAAATGGCATCACCAGCCACTCATAAAAAAAACCATCCGGAGTCCTAAAGGTAGTCTTCTCTATACTATCCTCAGCCACTCTCAACTGATGAAACCCCGTGGCTAAGTCCTACTACGAAAACACTGAGGCGCCAACCAACTGATCAAAGAGATCATCAATCCTCGGCAATGGGTGTCTATTCTTCTTTGTTATCTTGTTAAACTCCCTATAATCTACACAAAGTCTGAGGGACCCATCCGCCTTCATAGCAAAAACTACTGGAGCACCCCACTCCGATATACTTCGTCTTCTAAACCCCTTCTCAAGCAAATCGCCTACTTGCTTATGGAGTTCCCTTCTCTCACGAGGAGCCATGTGGCACACTGGCCAAGATACTGGTTTGGCATTGTCTACCGGATATATTCGGAAGTCAATCTCCCGCTCCGGAGGTAAGCCCTTCACCTCCTCAAACACATCCGAGTATTCCCGGACCACTCTAACAGATCGCAAACTCTAGACCGACGTGTCAAGCGATTCTAGATAACTTAGCATAACAGATTCCATGGGATTACAAGAGCTCTCGAGGGTGTTACCCAAGCGGGTCATAAGCCTAACAACTCTCCTTTCACAAACAAGAACGACACCACTACTGGATAACCAGTCCATGCCCAAAACTAACCCATAGCCCGTGAAGCCCAAAAAGCATCACATCTAAACTCAACGCTAAGTATAGAAACTTTCAAACCCAAACACATCATGGAGCCCCAATTGGGTTTGAAACAACTAAGGGATCATCTACTAAACTGGTGTCTAAGTGCAGTGACTCAACTAACAATGATGAGATAAACGAACTCGATGTGTCAGAATAAAGTTCGAACCGGATAATAAAGAAATCCAAATTCCAACCTAGACGGTCTTATCCCCATCTGGTACACTAGCCGTGAGGGAATACAACTACCCCCAAGAAGATTCCATACCTTGCCCTTGCCCCTTTGGACAACCCTAATAAGGTGTCCTATTCCTCCCAAA
Organism: Allium sativum; assembly: GCA_030737875.1. Taxonomy (NCBI): domain Eukaryota; kingdom Viridiplantae; phylum Streptophyta; class Magnoliopsida; order Asparagales; family Amaryllidaceae; genus Allium; species Allium sativum. The sequence continues at coordinate 281,159,593 of CM060911.1, forward strand.
AGGATAACTACTCACCTTCTTCTTCCCATTCTCCACTCGTAACCTCCCACCAATGAGGTTTCATCCTTCATTAACCAAACAACTATTTGAGCCTTCCTCATCGTCTATCCAATAGGTACCTACCAGTCCTCCTCCTTCTTGAACCAACTTCTAATCCGACTAACGTCTAAGTCCCTTGAAGTGGTTTTCCATTCTTAGAAAGATCATCTATACACGGAGGGGAAACTCAAAACGAGAGAGGAAGAGATTCAAAACGGAGAATTCGAAAGATAAAGATATGGCTATCGGGGATTATGCTTTTCTTTCAAAAACTTTTCTCTTAAAAGACATGTTTTTGAAAATACTCCTTTCAAAAATATTCTTAGAAAATAGTTTTTCTAAAAATTTTATCTGTTCTGGTAACCTTAAGCTCTGATACCACGTGTAACACCCCACACCCGCTACGGTCACTCACTAAGGGAATGCCATAACATCGGTGGAGTATTTTAAGTGAATATAGAACAGAAAAATTACAACAAGACAGATATAAGTAATACTTGAGAATTTAAAACATCATTTCATTGCAGCGGAAAGTAAAACATGTTTGGTTACACCAAAACCATAAACAAGAGTCAAGTACATAATATCCATCCTGATAAAACAAAAGTACATAATCCCACTACATAACTTAATAGCCATACTAGAAAAGATAAACTGGGCTTTACATCCACGGTCCAAGCTCCAAAAGATAGATAAAGCAGTCTGATCAAAGCCCACTAGTGCTAGGCCCACTCTGATAACCTGAGGGTTGGGAAAAAAGATAAAAACAACGGGGTCAGACATAAGTCTGAGCGAGTCCTATAACTTTAACAATACAATCATTAAAGTAATTAGGGTATGATATAAACAAGGTACGGTACCTCTGGGGATAATGACTACACTAAGTAGCCAACTAAACACAGGATGTACTAAGATAACCGAAAAGACGCATTTACCCACCCAAGGATAATTACTACACTGCACCACCCCAGGTCTACCCACCGAAGGGTAATTCCTACACTGCACCACCCCAGGTCTACCCACCCAAGGGTAATTCCTACACTGCACCACACCAGTTTTACCCACCCAAGGGTAATTCCTACTTAAGGTTGATCCCACTAAGTGTACTTAGTAATTTTTAATAGTAGTTTCGTGTACCCCTAGCTGACTACATAGGTGTCGTCTGCCCCTATCTCCACTAGGTGTACCCACTACCCCCCAAGCGATCGGCTCCCTAACGTAGATACCCGTGCTGGCCCCACAGTGGGGTGTATCATTCCCCAAAGTGGCAACCTGATAATATCAACGGTGCACGGCTTATACCTACACCATGCAACAACGTCTTACTTACCAGCCCGGGTCCACACACGCATATGAAACCCGTTGGACTTGCGTTGCCACCGCTAACCCGTTTTGGCCTCTTATAGTCAAGCCCAGTATGCATGTCCCGTCCTCGACATGGGTCGAGCCCAATAAGATACATATGGGTTACTGGTTGAAATGGGCCCCCACAAGCTACTACTTAAGCTTGTCATTTTATCTAGTGCATCCCACTTAACCCCTTTTTATAATCATGCCCACTTATATGTTAAGGTTTGGTTAAGTCATCTAATCATATTTCAATTGCCACTCAAGGCCCCCACAAGCTACTACTTAAGCTTGTCATTTAATCATATTTCAATTGCCACTTAAGGCCCCCACAAGCTACTACTTAGGCTTGTCATTTAATCATATTTCAATTGCCACTTAAGGCACCCACTAGATTTCCACATGCCACCCAAGGCACTTACTTGATTCCCACATGCCACCCAAGGCACTTACTTGATTCCCACATGCCACCCAAGGCACTTACTTAACCCTTTAATCATGTTTAATTACATGTTCCACTTTGGTTAAGTATTCTAATCGTATTTTCTATTGCCACCCAAGGCAACCCACTAGTTTCCTTATGCCACCCAAGGCACCCCCACTAGTTACTACATGCCACCCAAGGCACCCACTTAACCCCTCATGCCTCACTACATGCTAATTTGGTTAAGTGTTTCTTAATTAATTAAGATCGTAACCTTTGTAAAGACCTCTCACATTAGACTGTCTTTTATGGCAGCTGGATATGCCGGTTGGTTCCGGGCAGCCTTACACCATAACAGAGTCTAACCTCGTGTCTTTACACTTGTCACGTATTTAGTTTATGACTAAGAACTCTCACATTGGGCCAATCATTTGTAGCCGCTGGATTTGCCGGTCGGTTCCGGGCAGTCTTATGCTACAAAAGGGTCCAACCTCGTGTCTTAGTCGATTAATTACACCTAATTAATCACCCCCATAATTTGTATTAATTGTCCCTAATTAATTGCCAATTTCAAGAATATGGGTAGACCTAACTCAATAGGTAAATTCCCAATTCCATAATATGGGTAGACCTAACTTAATAGGTAAATTCCCAATTCCATAATATGGGTAGACCTAACTTAATAGGTAAATTCCCAATTATGTCCATTCACTTTATGTTATGCTTAAGCATACCCATTTCACACCATTTAATTAACATGCATATTAACCCCATCGTTCCCCACGTAATTCGTTCTCATAACATGACATAATAAAGGGGAGATTCATCACAAATGCCATGGGTTTAACCAATCATAGCATATAACTTTATCATGGGTTTAAAAGGTGTCAACTTGCATATATGAGCATACATTAAACCCAACTAGCATTTAACCCAAACTTGCATGAAGCACATATGTCACAAAGGGGGTAACTTGCATATGATTCTTATGTCATAAAAAGGTGTGAACTTGCATAGCATGTCACATGTTAACTTGCATATAACCAAACACATAACTTGCATAACATGTTACATATGAACTTGCATATAATCATGCACATAACTTGCATATAACCAAACACATAACTTGCATAACATGTTACATATGAACTTGCATATAATCATAAACATAACTTGCATATAACCAAACACATAACTTGCATAACATGTTACATATGAACTTGCATATAATCATGCACATAACTTGCATTACATGTTACATATGAACTTGCATATAATCTCACATATAGCTTGCATAACATGTTACATATGAACTTGCATATAATCTCACATATAGCTTGCATAACATGTTACATATGAATCAATGTTCAACATAGTGTTTTGCAAAATGAGCATCATAAAACATAGCATTATACTTGCATAACATATAACATAAAACTCGCAAAACACACAACATACACTATACTAAACTTGCATAAACACATTGATCCACAAACATAGCCATATCTTATCATATCCTATCATTATCAATTTAACAATTGATTATTAAGGCTATAGAAACTCACCACTAAACTCCAATAAGAAAAACCTTGCCAAAAATCACCCAAAAACTCTAGCCTTGAAAATAAAGCTTGCAACTTGATGATGAATGCAAGCTAATGATCACTCATACAACTTAAAAATGCTTGTATGAACATGAAAGCCTTCATAGAAATAGTTTAGAAAGAGGATGGAGGCTAGGGTTTTGAGTGGAGGCCATGATCATAGAAAATTTTGGCATAGTTTAGTTAGAGGATAGGATTATGATCATTTAGGGCTAGCTTAGGGTCTTATTTATAGATTAGGCAAGTGTTTTAGGCCATTAGATTAACCCTAAATTAGATTAGGACCATCAGATCTCGGAAGCTTCCAGAAAACAGCCCCAAAACACAGCCAAACCTTAAAATGGTGCACCAGGCCAAACTGGCCGAGCACCCCCTGTCGACACCCCAGTCGACAGGGCTGTCGACTTGGTCCTAGCCAAGTCGACTGCCCAGTCGACCGGGCTGTCGACTTGGGTAGCTAGGCGGGAATTTTCCCACCTGCGCCCAATGGCCCCAATTTCGAAATTTGAACCTGAATTTTAAATCTGTTTTGAACTTTGAATTTTCTGTAAACTTCATTGGGCGATAACTGGGCCATACGGACTCCGATTTACAAAATTTCGGACTCTATTTCGCGTATTTTTCCGAGACGAACGCAATGACGCAGCCCGTTTCCCCCAATTCTCACATCTGAGATTATTTATTCTGCAATTAGTGAATATTAGTATTAACTGAAATTCGGGGTGTTACAATGGCGACATAGTGTTATGGGACATTCATGCCGCCTATGATTGATATTTATGATTGTATATAAAATCAAAAACTAACTGGAAACGAGCTAAGATAGGTGTTTTCCTGTGTATTGGTCAGATGTTGGTTTCGGCCTTTGGGGTTAATACTTAGGGAATCATTCTCTTACTAATTTACGGTTGGAGTCTGATTAAGAATCAAAAGATGAAATTTAGCGTATCAAGCATTCTTTGGCTATTATAAGTTAAAAACCCTATCCTCCGTCTTGCTTTGCATTGTGTGATGGGACCTGGGTCTTATAATAGCTTCATTTTTCTTTATTTAGCATTGCGCTGTTTGTTTTATGCACTGGTATTCTTGGGAGGAAACCCGTTCCGTGTTATACGGCGTGGTCCCTTGATTTACCTAACTTTTAAATAAAGATTAATAACTGTTTTAGTTCTCACACCAGTCCCCTGACTGACCTGGAGTTTATTGTTTTAACCTAAACTCTGGGTGCCCCTATTTTCCGCACGGGCAGCCAGTAGTTTTGGTTTTGCAGATTTATATTCATAGGATCCTGATTTACAGCTGAAGCGATACTCAGAAAGCTCTGTATCTGTGTATTACTTCCAGTTGTGTATTGTATTATTTTCCGCTGCTATGTAAATTATTGTAATCTCTGATATTTTATGTGTAATATTTATACTCTGTAATATTCTTGTATTCTGATGGAATTGTTGTAATAAGCAATGAAATGTTCTTCGGTTTGCATTCCGATGTGGCTTGTCCTCAATTCTATCCCGGGTTTCCTTACCGGGGAAATTCGGGTTGTTTCAGCTTGGTATCAGAGCTTTGGTTTATAGAGCTCGGAGAACAAGACACGTTATAACCATACGAAAGAATTCATCAGAAATTGGATTAGTAATATCCAATAGGAATGACTCGTTAGAGATGGGATCAGTAGCATCCTAGAAAGAGTGTGAAGAGTGTTGCTTTTAAAAAAATAAAAGTGAAAACAAGTTTTGCTTTGAAAATTTAAATTAATTATTCATACTTGAGTGTTTATTTTTTATTGAGTTTGGACAATCCAGTATATAAAGATTTTGCACATACGTCTGATCCACGTGTATTCGAAGTTTTAATATACTGGATAGATATAGAATCACACTCTAGACGCTCGGAGATGATTCTGATGATTGCTCGAGCCTCATCATAATTTATTTTCGTGTTTCGAAAGTGGGAATTTCTATATATTTCCAATTGACTGGTGTGAGAACCAAAATTAGATAGGGCCTATTGTTGTGATTTGGCATCAAAATCTGATTTTTAGACTATGTATCAAAATTATGAATTTGAAATGATAATCAACTAATTGATTGTTGATTGTGTTGTTTGATTATTGGTTGATTAATTAAATGTTGAACCTTTAGCCAAATTGAACCAAAAAGTGAATTGTGTTGAAAATTAGTCGCATCTGCATGCATATACATGTACTTACATTGAACAGGTCATAGCAAGGAGGCTAGAGAAGAGGAATAAAATTGTTTTCCCGACAAATAGGTACATGTTTACGAATTTATTGGGTTTTTGATGATTTTATGAGCTGATTGGCTGGCCGCTTGGTTGTTTCTTTTTCTTTTTGGATTGGTGAGGGTCGTGGTAGGCTATTTGAAATATCCCGATGTCCCCGGTGCAGGGGAGGTTATGGCGAAATTTTTCGAAAATTTAGGGTGTTAGCCAAATATTTGAAAATTTTGAAAAGTTCTTAGAAACTAAAAAGTTGAAGAACTTAAGCCGTAAAGAAAACAATGAAAGTTGAGTTGGTTTGTAAAACAACTTTCGGCTTCGTTCCTTTTCGGGACAAAAATTTTTATGTGGGGGAGATTTTAATAATCCGGAAATCCGAGCCAATTTAAAAAAATTATTTTGGCAATTTTGACGAATTTTGAATATTTAAAATAGATTATTTTTAATAATAACGACGAGAAATTTATTTTGAATAGAATTAGAACGTATATATTTATTTGAATCGACGTTAGAATATAAATATTTTATATTAAATATAAAAGGAATTGAAAATGGCGTGGTAGTTTGAAAATTCGATTTCAAATTCCAAATGAATGTACTGGGTGCCAAATAAACCGGATTTTAGCAAAACCAAAAATATTTGAAGCTAATTGAGAATATCTTTCCAACGAATCCGAAAAATCGAAATTTCATAGCAGGGATAAAAAGTTACGCCCAGTTGAAAATTCAGAATAGTCGCTATGGAATTTCGGCCCTTAAAAATGGGAATTTTGCAAACGACCTCGGTTTTCGACGAAACCACTTTTGTTGGATCCATGATGTCAAATTATTGCTAGGTTTCAAATTTCGTAATTTTTCGAATCAATATGTGAGCGTGGCAAAAGAAAACGCGTTTGACCAATTTCAGTTTAATTTAATCGACTGGAAAATGGTCATTTTTCAAACGGTCTTAGAATCTGACGAAATTAGTTTTGTTAGGGCCGTATCGTCAATACAAAGTTAGAACATATTTTTCGGGTATTTTTAGAGTTAGTATGTGGCCCCGGTAAAATAAAATGTGCGTTCAAATTCAATATATAGAGTTATATTTGGATTTTGATGAAAACTGATTGAAACGGTCGAATCAGCCTATGATACATATCCCATTGTGTTCGGAATGAGGGTAATTAGCTATGGACGACAGTCGGTGGGTTCGATTTCGAGGTCGAAATCAAAAGTTGCTTTTTGAAATTAAATAATTAAATAAATAAATAAAATAATCTCCCTTCATCCTCCTTATTACCTCTTAGGCCTTCCCCCGTTATTCTTCAGAAAAATAAAAAAAAAAGAGAAAAAGGGGGCGCTCCTCCCCAAATCGAAGCCGCCCTAGCGCCGTCGTCGGAGGGAGCAACGCGCCGCTGCCCAGGCCGATCTGGCCTCGCCGTAATGCCCCATCCTCCTCCGCGCCTTCCTCTTTCCCCCTGTCTTCCTACAAAAATTCACCCAAGCCCGATGCATTCAGCCACCGCCGGCCTCCACAGTCCCCTCCTCCCTCCTCCTTCTTCCTCCGTTCTTCTAAAAACCGTACCCCCTTTTTTTAACCCAAACCGCTGCCTGGCCCACCACCGCAAGCCGCCGCCTCTCCACCACCTGCACACCCTGGCGAGCCACCCTCAGCCACCAACTCCGACCCTCCTCCCCTCCGATTGATGAATGCGGTGAGTTTTTTAATTAAGTTAATTATTTAAAAATCTGATTTTTATTAATATATATATAACGTTATATATATATATATATAGTATGGTTTTATATGTAAAGATATGGTTTTTAATTTATAAAGTTTTGATTTTGATTTATAAAAAGCGTATATTTTTCAAGGTGTAAAGGCGAGATGTTTAACATTGTAAAGGTGAGATTTTTAACGTATAAAAGAAATGATTTTTAACATATAGAAGGTTCGATTTTTTAACTTCAAAAAGGTTAAATTTTTCTGTGTGAAAAGATTAGATCTTTCTATATGAAAGAATAGGATTTTGGATTTGGTTGAAATGCGAATAAAGATATGATTTTTATATTATATAGATAATAAAAATTCGATCTTTATATCCTAGGAAGAATAAAAATGTGATTTTTATTCAGGTAGAGTAATAAAAATATAATTTTATTATATTACTAGCAAGGTAAAAATAGAATTTTTATCTACATAGTACCAGTGTAAAAATACAATTTTTATCTATATAGTAGCGGTGTAAAAATAGAATTTTTATCTATATAATAGCGGTGTAAAAATAGAATTTTTATCTATATAGTAGCGGTATAAAAATAGTATTTTTATCCATATAGCGTGCTTATAAAAATGTGATTTTTATATACATAGAAACAGTATAAAAATGTGATTTTTATATATGTAGTGGCTACGGACAATGAAATTGACAAAAGGCGAGCACAACGAAGGTTCCTACCTAATAAGAATCGTGGCGTTTGGTTTAGCTAGTCGGTGAGAACTTCTCACTTTAAATCTTGTTTTCTAGTTAAAATATATACTAGGATGTAGACGGTGCTTAGCAGCACCCGACACCCGTCGTCCACAGACCATGGATGACTTGTATGCTTGTTTGATGTGTTGTGAAGTTTGTTTGTGATGTTGATGTGAAATGGATGATAAAACCTTCATGTGTTGAAATAAATTAATATAGTTAAAAATATAATTTTTAACGTGAAAGTGAATAAATAAATATTCATTTACAAACCAGACGGTTTGTTTATGTACACCTATTTGAAGGACATTGATTGGGACGATAAATTTTACACATCGCCCAACTGCACAAATAATATTCAATGTTTATGGATTGAAAGCCCACACGGGTATTGGGATGATATTCGGCGTACACTAATCCCAATTATTTAGTTGTATGTCGATCGATTGGTCGACAGACTGTGTAAGCGTTAATTATTTATATTTAATGCTTATGCAGTTGTGTGGTGCACTCTGGATGATGGTTGATGATTTATCGTTGATGTTATAAACACATGTTGTAGAAAATCCATATAATTAACATTATATGGTAATTGCTTGGGCCTCATTCCAATATAGAAAACAAATTCATGTGTTGAATTGAAAATAAATTCATGTGTTGAATTGAAAAATATTCATGTGTTGAATCGAATAAACATTCATGTGTTGAATAAAAACCGTGTTGATTAGATTGACGCCATTTTGACGTGAATGATATTTATATCGATTTTATTCATTTCTATAATGAATATAGAAAACGAAGCGATTTCAAAATATAACGTTTTGAAAATATTATCATTTGTATATCGTTGATGTGGAATATTCAATTTTGATTAGAAATTGAATGTGAAATTGAAATCGTTTTGAAAACGAATTTAAAACGATTTATAAAATACGTTTTGAAAGGAAATCGACGAAATATATAATATATATATATATTAAATATAATGGCCTGAATAGAACGCGCCGCGGTAGTTCACGAATTTCGATCATTGACTTCGAATGGATTTTGCGGGAGATCCGGCCGTCGGATTCTCCTTAAACCGGAACCGTTGGGTTCATATCGAAAAGGGCTTTCTAATGAATATTAGAGATTTGAAACCTAACGGTTGGATTTTGAATTACGTCCAAATCAAATTTGGAAAAGGTCGATGTAAGTGCAGTTCGATGGCCGTTAATGGAAATCGACTGTACGGGCCTTGATAAAATTATTAAAAATAGTAATAATTTGTGTAAAATCTGGGAAGAATTGGGATGAAAAACTCCATATTTGAAAAGATAAAAATAGATTTTTATCGAAATGAACTAGTTTTGAACTAGAATAATAATTTTTTTATTTTTAAATAAATAAATTGGATTTGAAAGGGTTATAAAAGTAACCAGAAATTTCAATAATGGAATTGGAATGGATTTGAATCGAAATTGTCTTTGCAATATTTCGATGCTGGATTTCGTGATTATACAGATATTGTTATGGAAATTTGAAAGATATATTTATATCGTTATTTCCAATACGATATTTGTTGGTTGTAGAATTTGATATTGAATATAAGCCGATATATTTTCTATCCAGAGCCTTGTATTTAATATCAAATGTGATTTGGGTTTGTCGTGAATGTTGTCTTCAATAACACTGTTCTTAAACCCAGTTGAGAAAAAGATTAAATCTTTTTATTTGGATTTAATGAAGTATACCAATTAAATAATATTTAATTGGAATTGAATTGAAATTGATTTTTGGGTTTATCGTGAACGGTGTTTTAAATAATATTTGTTCTTTAACCCGATAATTAATGGAATGTGATTTGGGTTGTCGTGAATGGTATCTTTAATAATACTGTTCTTAGGCCCAACGGAGTTAAGAAAATCAGAAACTAACTGGAAATTAGTTAAGTTGAATGGTTTCTTGGGTATTGATCTGATGTTGGTTTCGGCCTTCGGGGTTAGTACTTAGGGAATTGCTCACTTGCTATTTTACGGTTAGGGACTGATTGAAATGTAATGTGATTTTGGGGTTTATCATGAACCGTGTTTTAAATGACATCGGTTCTTTAACCCAGTTAAAGATTAAAACTAAGTGGAGTTTTAATGAATCTTTAATTCGATTAAAAAGATCGTGAATGGAGTATCACCAGTTTTTCTCTAGGCGATAGTTAAATCTTTAATTAGATTTGAACGTGAAATGGTAATTGAATTTACCGATGACACCGTGGTGTTAGATATGAAGTTTTACCAGTTTTACTTCATGGGATAATAGGTTGGGATTGGGAAATAGAATAAATGATTACTTCGGGGTGGTTCTCTAATCCCAACTAGTTTGAATTGATATTCAAAAGAAGATTAAAGAATAAATTTAGAAGAATTTATCTTTGATAAAATTAATGGGAACCTTTCCCTAAGAATGTGAAATTTAGAAACTAATTGGGGATTAGTTAAGTTGAATGGTTTCCTGGGTATTGATCTGATGTTGGTTTCGGCCTTCGGGGTTAATATTTGGGGAATTGTTCTCTTGCTAATTTACGGTTAGTGACTGATGAATTGGAATGAGGCGTATGTTGTGTTTGTGTAACACTTGTTTATTATATACGCGAGTTATTCGGAAAGACCGGGTTTATCCCATTCTGAATAATTGATTCGACGATGAGTCGAAGATGAAGACCGGTGGTCTTCACGTCGTTTGGCTAATTACTGATGATCTTGATTGGGCCGTACACCCAAGAGGAGGGAATCAGTTACTGATCGTCTAGACGTACTTGGAGGGATATTTGAGGTACAAGGTGCCTCCGGTTTCGTTCAGACCCAGAACGGACTTGTAAATGGACTGTGTGTCCGACATTGGATATCATTCTGTGTGATTGATGGATATCGGTTGCATGGAGTTGTTTGCCTGTGTGGCATGCAAAGATGCAAATGATCAAGGCTTCTGTTGAAAAGCAGAGTCTTGTTGTTGATCATCAAAGCACAGCCTATGTGGCATAGCTTTGTGTAGCATTAATTCGCGAGCCTCATACCCCGGTAGTGGACTAGAAACGAGAGAGGACATCAGGGAGGGCATGTGTTTCCTTCTAGTTAGAAGTGGCGTCAGTGGTTTGACACGCCCTGACGAGTTTGACTTATGTGGTTGTTGCTATTGCGAGGCGCCTAAGATATATCGGTGACTATGTGAAGACGATGGAGTCATTTGTTGGCTCATTTACGCCCCCAAAGGGCGGGGAAATGTAGTGTTCAGGCATAATAATCCACATCGGTGGACTGACCCTGACGATCCAAAGGTCACTCGAGCTCTGACCTGAGGGGCGGACTAGAGGCTCTCGAATCTGTAAGGACTATCTTTTGCCTTGGTTCACAGATGAAAATCCAACTTTCAATACGTGACAATTGCGGTTTTGATTGTATACCTATTTATGGCGACATAGTGGTATGGGACATTCATGCCGCCTATGATTGATATTTATGATTGTATATAAAATCAGAAACTAACTGGAAACAAGCTAAGATGGGTGGTTTCCTGGGTATTGGTCTGATGTTGGTTTCGGCCTTCGGGGTTAATACTTAGAGATTCGTTTTCTTACTAATTTACGGTTGGAGTCTAATTAAGAATCAAAAGACGAAATTTAGCATATCAAGCATTCTTTGGCTATTATAAGGTAAAAAACCTATCCTCCGGCTTGCGTTGCATTGTGTGATGGGACCTGGGTCTTATAATAGCTTCATTTTTGTAACGTCCCGCAATTTTGTCGGTTCGTATTTGAATATTTAAAACAGTTTAAATATTGAATTCGTAATATAAGGGAAAGTATATATTAATTAAGATGAAGATGAACGTAGAAAAATATATATATTTAATATAATCGAGCCCGTAATATCGCTGTAGTTCGTAATTTAACGTTCTGAACTTCAACTGAGTGTACCGGACTCGTTTTGAATCGGATTTCTTCGAAACGAGAAACGTTGGAATCTGTTGAACTGTATCTTTCTAATAGAAGTGAAAAATCAGGATTTCGTCGTATATACTGCAAGATATGTCCAAATCAAATATTCAGAAAGTCGCTATGAAATCATATATCGACCGTAACGGTTATTTGAATATAACTTGATATCGGTTGCAAATCGGGACAAGATTCTTTTGAGGCGCAGCGATAATTTAATTTTTAGAATTTTTCTGTAATTTTTAATAAATTAAATATGCAAATTTTTATTTGGAGTATTGTGTACCCCATATCGGTATTTCGGGATTTCACAGAATGAGTCAATCTACCGGTTTTATTATATTTTTGGGATCGAGGGGCGTTGCTGGTCACAACGATATTTTTATCTCTGTCCATAGCCTTTCATAGATGATCGGAATTTATGTAACGGATACCGTACAAACCTAACCATAATAATACAAAACATAAAATCAGACACTTTAATAATCTGGCAAACCCATTCCCTAAGGTGAAGCCTATGCAGGAAAAATCATTCCCTCGCTCATGAAATTGCGCCATGAATTCTGCAAAACAAAGACTACCCTAAATACTATGAAACAACAAACCATACCTTATGCTACCCTATTTTTCTCCCATACGCTCATTAAAATCCTTCCATACTCTTATGAACCCCATACCCATTCAAATCAATTTAATGAAGCATGGTCTGCACGTAAGGTCTGTTATTAGGTAGCCTTAACCTACATAAAAAGATATGAAATTATATGTAGCGCCTCTCCTTTATAAAACCATCCTATCTGTCCAAATCTTCAAAGACAGCAGCAAAACTAGTTTCTTCCTTCTTAACTCAACCAGCGTACGAAAACAAAAGCTGTTTGATTCTTTGATCTTGTTTAAATTTGCTCCTCATTTTGGTACTTTCAGTCATGGTGCGATGATCATTATTGGTATCCCAAAATGTTTCAGCGAAACCAAATCAATGGTGAGGGGAGCAGCGTCATTTTCGAGCAGTTAGATACTTGTGCGAATAAGAGGTCAAAGTCTTGATAGTTTATTTTAAACTAGACAACTGCTGAAGTGCTAGTATACTAGGATCAATGGTGAAACGTGAGAATGAAAAGGGAGCAAGTACGGTTGCGTTAACAGAAGCTTGAAGGCGTTTGGGCCGGTGCGTGAAAATATGGGGAGGTAGGATGATCGAAGGGGGTTTGCACGTTAAGTTCTGTGTGCATGAAAAGAGTGGTTTGCGGTTCATTTGAGGAAGGGACAGTACAAAAGGGCATTGTGTTCCAGCATAATATCGATTAGAAAAAGGAAAGGAAAGAGAGAACTGGAGCAGGCCAAATGGAAGTAAAGACATGCACAGTTGCGAGGCAGAAGGATGGTGAAATAATGGGAAAGTATGAGTTGACTGAAATGGGAGTGACGACGCTAAGAAAGGGGATTGGCGAACGGAAGGCGATCAGATCTGTTGGAATCATAACGATTAAACCAACGCAAATCGTTGTTTAACGGTTAACACGCCAAGGTGAGTAAAATCACTCACTCTGATCTATTTTAAAATATTTCAATTATATTTTAATGTTGTTTGAATGCTGTGTGATGGTTGATTAGGTTGATTACAATTAATTTGGTTGAATATTATATACCGTTATATATATGTATACATCATCAGTTGGACATTGATTCCACCGATTTGAATATCCCCTAGTATAGAGTTAGTGTAAATTGTGTTGACTGACATCTGTGGATGCGGAAACCGGTTGGAAGAATCCGACCGGATTCCTCAATATTTGTATGTACTGTTTGTTGTATAGTATTTATATATACGACCTGAACCTAAATAACATTATTAGGAATTATAATCTGATAGGCTAGTTAGTATTTAGTTTTAAACCAACAAATTATTATAGGATATGTAATCAGTATTTAGTTATAAACTTGATATTGATTTAATAAGAACCTGACTTAGAAAACAGAGTTTATCAAATGAAAAGAGAATATAGCAGCGCATTGAAATAGCTATAAAAGAGAATATAGCAGCGCATTGAAATAGCTATAAAAGAGAATACAACAGCGTATTGCAGTAGTTATAAAAGAGAATATAGCAGCGTATTGCATTAGTTATAAAGGAAAGGATAGCAGCATTAGTTAAAATATAACGGTTTTAAAGTAAGTCGATAAGTTATAATGTTTTAAGAAAGGATATACTGAGCATGATAAGGAAGGGGATATAGTTTTAAAGAAATTAGAACCCGTTGTACGTTGGTTGAGTTGAGTAACTTTCGAGGCATCAATCTGATGTTGGTTTCGGCCTTCGGGGTTGATACTTAGAAATTTATTCACTTACCGATTTATAACGAGGAACTAATAGAGTAGAAATGAAGGGAAGTAAGGAAGAGTTTATAGAAATATGGGAAACTAGAAAGTTAGTATTAAATAAAAGGGCTAGTGTTTGCGAATGGATGTTTGTTTTTACTTCGATAGTTAAATAACCGACTATCGAAGTGTTTTGACCATCGTGTCAATACGGAGAGACCGGTTGGATTTATTATCCGAAAACCACTCCGTACAGGCATAAGCACTGCGAATTATATTTAAGTAAGATTGAAGACGGAGTTAAATGCAAGGGTCGTCCAGTTCCAGAAAAGATGCTATCTGTTTGTCCAGTCCCAGGACAACTTGTATGGACGAGTGTCTGACAGAGTATTTCCAACGGTCACGCCGTTGATTTTTACGAATATACCAAGTTGGTGGGGAGAAGGTAACTTCTCTTTATTCTACACCCAGTGTGCATTTGTGTAATCAATATGTGATTACGGATTTGACGATGTGGCATTCAAAGTGAATGGTGATCAGATGTTCTGAAGATAGACGTAGCCTCTAGCCTCACAACCAGGAAGTAACAAAAGTTGGGCTAGGCAGCATGGCTAGTTGGGTCATCCCCAAGCAGGGTGTATTGTCACCGATCTAGAGAAAATTCATATTTATACTTCTTTTCGATTCTGTATCTTCGGATTGACGGTTGGATGGCCTACAACCGTGGTGGCAATATATTCGCGACACTCAAGCTAAATGAGTGAGCGGTCATGTGTGGCCGGGTTGCAAGACGTTCTTGTTGAACCCTGAGTGTATCCCCTCAAGAGTACACTATTCAGAAGGTGCTCCCATACCTTGTTTGTTGAAATCCAATCTCCAATAAGTGCCCTGCGGTTTATGACTTTATACTATATATATGTGGAACGTGAGATGCAAGCGTTCTGCTACTTGGATAATTATTTGTTTAGACATTATCATAATATCACTGTTTTGATATCAAGAATATTTCGGGTTATAGTAAGGTAAAAACGTCCATGTTTATGTGTGGGCTGGTCTTACTATTATCTTCTTGTTTTGAAAAGGATTTTCAAAGTAAAACAGTATGGTTGGAATTTACTCACACCAGTCCCATGACTGACCCAGAGTTTATTTTGTTTGTTTTCCTTAAACTCTTGGGTGCCCAAAATTGTACGGGCAGTCAAGTGTTTCAGGCTTTGCAGATTCACTTGGAGGAGCTCAAAAGCAGGAAGCTTCACCATTAGTTATGTAGAGTTATTTCCGCTGTGATATGATGTATTGTACTCTGATAATGGTATGTATATACAATACAGTTTTGTATTCAAAGTTATGTTATATAATACATTTGATTTGTTCCGCTGTGAGTTTCGTGTTTTACTCTGATTTTGTTCAGTAGTGATCTTCTTCTTCTTCTATTCTATTAGTTCTATCTTTTCTATCTCACCCTCTAAATTCTTCTATAAATGTCCCGGTATTTTCGATGCTTGAATAGTCAACAGTGTGTTTTTATGTTGATTTTCTGGGTCGAAAATCCGCGCCGTTACAGTTGGTATCAGAGCTGAAGGTTAAGTGATTACCTTGGCTCTGTGGCGTGACTCAATAAAGATGGAGTTAGTAATACTCTAGATTGAGTTGAGTGTATATATATGAGCGCGTATTTGTAAATTAATATAAAAACCGTTTTATATTGTGTTAACTGGTCAGTCGAGTGGTTTATGAATTCTGGTCGAAACAGTAATGCAAACTGGATCGATAGGTGTTTCTAAACTCTTGAACAGAGTAATACGACACAGTATGTTTTTAAAAGAGGGTAAATAAAATAATTTTACCCAAAAATATATTTTTATATAAAGAAAGCATATATATTGGAATTATTTAATATATATTGAATGTGTTGGTTGAAATTATGATCGAATAAAATTTACAATTGAGTTGGTTATATAAATAACCAATCGAAATATTATATAAATATAATATGCAAAATCAGATGAACTGAACTTGAATTTAAAACCAGAATTGAGTTAAAACTCTGGAAACTTGGAAAAGAATTGAAATTGAATTTGAATTTAATATATGGAATTTTAAGATCCTGGGTGGATTCAAAGATGTTTTTCCAAGCATTTTGGAAAGAATATTTTGATGAAATTTCAAAATAAAGTGTTTAAAAATAAGTTTTGAAAATAATACAGTATTGAACTCACTTCGATCGCTGGAGAGTAACTCTGATGATGAACCATGGCATCATCAGTGAAATTTTCAAGCTGGTAAGTGACGGATTACTACCAATGATTTTGATTTGGATTGTTTTGAGAAACAGGTTGTCAGAAATTCAAATGTTTTGAATTATATATGATTTCAAACTGATTTGAAATAAATCCCAGGAATTTGAATTCTGAAAAAAAAAATTAACTTATGGAGTTAAAATGGTAAAAGAGAAATACTAGAGATTCGAGTTACTCTTGGACAATAAGAACCGAATTTTGAACTTGGAGATAAAGATAACTGATTTGGAGAAATAAATCAGTGAAGGGAATTGGAGTTGAAATAAGAATTTGGCTTAGAAAAGCGAAAGATTGGATTGGAGAATAAATTAATTGGAGATCAGTGGAAATGTTTGGATATATACTGGTTTGATAGCAGATGGCAGAGATAGAGTTGAATGCCCAACAGAGAAGGTACACGTTTATATACGAGTATGAGATTTTTATGAGTCGGTTAGGGCAAGCCGTTTGGCTGTTTGTTTTTCTTTTGGATTGGAGAAGGCCCAGAGTGGCAAGTTGTTGTAGTACCGAGTGAGCCGTGCAGAGGAGATGCAGGCGAGATTCTCCAAAAATTTGAGCTGTTAGGAAATTTTCATAAATTTTGAAAATATTCGAAATAAGGAGGAATTAATATTGGAATTAATCAGTTCAGTTGAAACTGAAATTATGAAGTAAACCAAAAAGATTTTTAACATGTTTATAACAGAGATTGTAGCATTTTCCCTATCTTAGCAATTTCGAGGACGAAATTATTTTAAGGGGGAAGGACTGTAACGTCCCGCAATTTTGTCGGTTCGTATTTGAATATTTAAAACAGTTTAAATATTGAATTCGTAATATAAGGGAAAGTATATATTAATTAAGATGAAGATGAACGTAGAAAAATATATATATTTAATATAATCGAGCCCGTAATATCGCTGTAGTTCGTAATTTAACGTTCTGAACTTCAACTGAGTGTACCGGACTCGTTTTGAATCGGATTTCTTCGAAACGAGAAACGTTGGAATCTGTTGAACTGTATCTTTCTAATAGAAGTGAAAAATCAGGATTTCGTCGTATACACTGCAAGATATGTCCAAATAAAATATTCAGAAAGTCGCTATGAAATCATATATCGACCGTAACGGTTATTTGAATATAACTTGATATCGGTTGCAAATCGGGACAAGATTCTTTTGAGGCGCAGCGATAATTTAATTTTTAGAATTTTTCTGTAATTTTTAATAAATTAAATATGCAAATTTTTATTCGGAGTATTGTGTACCCCATATCGGTATTTCGGGATTTCACAGAATGAGTCAATCTACCGGTTTTATTATATTTTTGGGATCGAGGGGCGTTGCTGGTCACAACGATATTTTTATCTCTGTCCATAGCCTTTCATAGATGACCGGAATTTATGTAACGGATATCGTACAAACCTAACCATAATAATACAAAACATAAAATCAGACACTTTAATAATCTGGCAAACCCATTCCCTAAGGTGAAGCCTATGCAGGAAAAATCATTCCCTCGCTCATGAAATTGCGCCATGAATTCTACAAAACAAAGACTACCCTAAATACTATGAAACAACAAACCATACCTTATGCTACCCTATTTTTCTCCCATACGCTCATTAAAATCCTTCCATACTCTTATGAACCCCATACCCATTCAAATCAATTTAATGAAGCATGGTCTGCACGTAAGGTCTGTTATTAGGTAGCCTTAACCTACATAAAAAGATATGAAATTATATGTAGCGCCTCTCCTTTATAAAACCATCCTATCTGTCCAAATCTTCAAAGACAACAGCAAAACTAGTTTCTTCCTTCTTAACTCAACCAGCGTACGAAAACAAAAGCTGTTTGATTCTTTGATCTTGTTTAAATTTGCTCCTCATTTTGGTACTTTCAGTCATGGTGCGATGATCATTATTGGTATCCCAAAATGTTTCAGCGAAACCAAATCAATGGTGAGGGGAGCAGCGTCATTTTCGAGCAGTTAGATACTTGTGCGAATAAGAGGTCAAAGTCTTGATAGTTTATTTTAAACTAGACAACTGCTGAAGTGCTAGTATACTAGGATCAATGGTGAAACGTGAGAATGAAAAGGGAGCAAGTACGGTTGCGTTAACAGAAGCTTGAAGGCGTTTGGGCCGGTGCGTGAAAATATGGGGAGGTAGGATGATCGAAGGGGGTTTGCACGTTAAGTTCTGTGTGCATGAAAAGAGTGGTTTGCGGTTCATTTGAGGAAGGGACAGTACAAAAGGGCATTGTGTTCCAGCATAATATCGATTAGAAAAAGGAAAGGAAAGAGAGAACTGGAGCAGGCCAAATGGAAGTAAAGACATGCACAGTTGCGAGGCAGAAGGATGGTGAAATAATGGGAAAGTATGAGTTGACTGAAATGGGAGTGACGACGCTAAGAAAGGGGATTGGCGAACGGAAGGCGATCAGATCTGTTGGAATCATAACGATCAAACCAACGCAAATCGTTGTTTAACGGTTAACACGCCAAGGTGAGTAAAATCACTCACTCTGATCTATTTTAAAATATTTCAATTATATTTTAATGTTGTTTGAATGCTGTGTGATGGTTGATTAGGTTGATTACAATTAATTTGGTTGAATATTATATACCGTTATATATATGTATACATCATCAGTTGGACATTGATTCCACCGATTTGAATATCCCCTAGTATAGAGTTAGTGTAAATTGTGTTGACTGACATATGTGGATGCGGAAACCGGTTGGAAGAATCCGACCGGATTCCTCAATATTTGTATGTACTGTTTGTTGTATAGTATTTATATATACGACCTGAACCTAAATAACATTATTAGGAATTATAATCTGATAGGCTAGTTAGTATTTAGTTTTAAACCAACAAATTATTATAGGATATGTAATCAGTATTTAGTTATAAACTTGATATTGATTTAATAAGAACCTGACTTAGAAAACAGAGTTTATCAAATGAAAAGAGAATATAGCAGCGCATTGAAATAGCTATAAAAGAGAATATAGCAGCGCATTGAAATAGCTATAAAAGAGAATACAACAGCGTATTGCAGTAGTTATAAAAGAGAATATAGCAGCGTATTGCATTAGTTATAAAGGAAAGGATAGCAGCATTAGTTAAAATATAACGGTTTTAAAGTAAGTCGATAAGTTATAATGTTTTAAAAAAGGATATACTGAGCATGATAAGGAAGGGGATATAGTTTTAAAGAAATTAGAACCCGTTGTACGTTGGTTGAGTTGAGTAACTTTCGAGGCATCAATCTGATGTTGGTTTCGGCCTTCGGGGTTGATACTTAGAAATTTATTCACTTACCGATTTATAACGAGGAACTAATAGAGTAGAAATGAAGGGAAGTAAGGAAGAGTTTATAGAAATATGGGAAACTAGAAAGTTAGTATTAAATAAAAGGGCTAGTGTTTGCGAATGGATGTTTGTTTTTACTTCGATAGTTAAATAACCGACTATCGAAGTGTTTTGACCATCGTGTCAATACGGAGAGACCGGTTGGATTTATTATCCGAAAACCACTCCGTATAGGCATAAGCACTGCGAATTATATTTAAGTAACATTGAAGACGGAGTTAAATGCAAGGGTCGTCCAGTTCCAGAAAAGATGCTATCTGTTTGTCCAGTCCCAGGACAACTTGTATGGACGAGTGTCTGACAGAGTATTTCCAACGGTCACGCCGTTGATTTTTACGAATATACCAAGTTGGTGGGGAGAAGGTAACTTCTCTTTATTCTACACCCAGTGTGCATTTGTGTAATCAATATGTGATTACGGATTTGACGATGTGGCATTCAAAGTGAATGGTGATCAGATGTTCTGAAGATAGACGTAGCCTCTAGCCTCACAACCAGGAAGTAACAAAAGTTGGGCTAGGCAGTATGGCTAGTTGGGTCATCCCCAAGCAGGGTGTATTGTCACCGATCTAGAGAAAATTCATATTTATACTTCTTTTCGATTCTGTATCTTCGGATTGACGGTTGGATGGCCTACAACCGTGGTGGCAATATATTCGCGACACTCAAGCTAAATGAGTGAGCGGTCATGTGTGGCCGGGTTGCAAGACGTTCTTGTTGAACCCTGAGTGTATCCCCTCTAGAGTACACTATTCAGAAGGTGCTCCCATACCTTGTTTGTTGAAATCCAATCTCCAATAAGTGCCCTGCGGTTTATGATTTTATACTATATATATGTGGAACGTGAGATGCAAGCGTTCTGCTACTTGGATAATTATTTGTTTAGACATTATCATAATATCACTGTTTTGATATCAAGAATATTTCGGGTTATAGTAAGGTAAAAACCGTCCATGTTTATGTGTGGGCTGGTCTTACTATTATCTTCTTGTTTTGAAAAGGATTTTCAAAGTAAAACAGTATGGTTGGAATTTACTCACACCAGTCCCATGACTGACCCAGAGTTTATTTTGTTTGTTTTCCCTAAACTCTTGGGTGCCCAAATTTGTACGGGCAGTCAAGTGTTTCAGGCTTTGCAAATTCACTTGGAGGAGCTCAAAAGCAGGAAGCTTCACCATTAGTTATGTAGAGTTATTTCCGCTGTGATATGATGTATTGTACTCTGATAATGGTATGTATATACAATACAGTTTTGTATTCAAAGTTATGTTATATAATACATTTGATTTGTTCCGCTGTGAGTTTCGTGTTTTACTCTGATTTTGTTCAGTAGTGATCTTCTTCTTCTTCTATTCTATTAGTTCTATCTTTTCTATCTCACCCTCTAAATTCTTCTATAAATGTCCCGGTATTTTCGATGCTTGAATAGTCAACAGTGTGTTTTTATGTTGATTTTCTGGGTCGAAAATCCGCGCCGTTACAATTTTTCTTTATTTAGCATTGCGTTGTTTGTTTTATGCACTGGTATTCTTGGGAGGAAACCTGTTCCGTGTTATGCGGCGTGGTCTCTTGATTTACCTAACTTTAAAATAAAGATTAATAATTGTTTTAGTTCTCACCCCAGTCCTATGACTGGCCTGGAGTTTATTGTTTTAACCAAAACTCTAGATGCCCCTATATTCCGCAAGGGCAACTAGTAGTTTTGGTTTTGCAGATTTATATTCTCAGGATCCTGATTTACAGCTGAAGCGATACTTGGAAAGCTCTGTATCCGTGTATTACTTCCAGTTGGGTATTGTACTATTTTCCGCTGCTATGTAATTTATTGTAATCTCTGATATTTTCGGTGTAATATTTATACTCTGTGATATTCTTGTATTCTGATGGAATTGTTGTAATAAGCAATGAAATGTTCTTCTGTTTGCGTTCCGATGTGGCTTGTCCTCAATTCTATCCCGGCTTTCCTTACCGGGGAAGTTCGGGTCGTTTCAGCGGTCAACCCACCGGAAATCTCGCCTCCCTCTCTAAATAACCGACGACCGAAAATCTCAGGAAAGAATCTTGCAATTGCTCCATATAAAATTCGAATTAAGAAGTTATTATTAAACGAAAATGAGAGAGTATATTATGATCTTTATTTTCATTTGGGTTTGACAAAAAATCGTTTGATATTTCCTTCGAAATTTATGCTTAAAGTCCTCTGTTTTGGTCGGATTTTCTGAGCGGGACGGGGGCTCGAGTAGCAAGCTGTGGCCAGGTGTGGGGGAAGGGCGCTACGCCGCTTCAGTTGGCGTCGGCTGATCAACCTCCGGTCATCCCCGGTGGCGAACGACGATAGGCGTTTGTGACGGCAAAGAATTTCGCTCGGTCCGGACCAGTCGCTAAACCGATCCAGGCCGTTCGAAACGCCCTATCGTTTGAGAACACGACAAATCAGAATGCATACAGAAGAACGTTTCATTGTATATTACAACAATGCATCAGATTACAAGAATATACAGAGTAACAATGAATATTACACAGAAATATCAGAGATTTAAATTACATTTAAATACATCGCAGCGGAAAATAATACAATACACAACTAGAAGAGATATACGGATACAAAGCTTTCCGGATATCGTTCCAGCTGTAAACCAGGATCCTGTGAATATAAATCTGCAAAACCAAAACTACTAGCTGCCCGTGTCGAAAATAGGGGCACCCAGAGTTTAGGTTAAAACAATAAACTCCAGGTTAGTCATGTGACTGGTGTGAGAACTAAAACAGTTATTATTCTTTATTTTAAGGTTAGGTAAATCAAGGGACCACGCCGTATAACACGGAACGGGTTTCCTCCCAAGAATACCAGTGCATAAAACAACAGCGCAATGCTAAATAAAGAAAAATGAAGCTGTTATAAGACCCAGGTCCCATCACACAATGCAACGCAGTCGAGGATAGGGTTTTCCCTTATAACAGCCAAAGAATGCTTGATACGTTTAAAACAAATCATTTGATACCATAATAAGTGCATAGTGTATAAAACAACTTCAAATCATAAGTATCAATCATAGGCGGCATAAGTGCCCCATCCCACTATGTCACCATATATAGGTTTACATATAAAACCGCAAAGTCACGTATTTGGAAATTGGATTTCCATCTATGAACCGAGGCAAAAGATAGTCCTCAACCGATTCGAGACTGCCTAGCCCGAGTCTCAGGCAAGCGCGCAGGCAAGCCTTGGAGCGACAGGGCCGGTCCACCGATGTGGATTATTATACCTGAGCACTACGTTTCGCCGCACTTTGGGGCGTAAGCGAGCCAACGAATGACTCCATCGGACCCGGATCGTCCGATCTAACCGAGGCGCCTCGCAACAGCAACAACCACATAAGTCAAACTCGTCAGGGCGTGTAAAACCACTGACGCCACTTCTAGCTAGGAGGAAACGCAGGCCCTCCCTGAGGTCCGTCTCCCGTTTTTGGTTCATACCGGGTGTGAAACTCGCGAAGTAAACGTTACACAAAGCTACGCCACAAAGGCCGTGCTTTGATCATCAACCACAAGACTTTGCTTTTCAACAGAAGCCTTGATCATTTGCATCTTAGCATGCCACACAGGCAAACCATCCTATGCAACCGATATCAGTCACACAGAATGAAATCCGATGTCAGACACACAGTCCATTTACAAGTCCGTCCTGGGTCTGAACGAAACCGGAGGCACCTAGTACCCAGCATATCCATCGATCTCCAAGTACGTCTGGACGATCACCAACCGTTAGATTTCAAATTTCTAACATTCATTAGAAAGCTCTTTTCGATACGAACCCAACGGTTCCGGTTTTAGGAGAATCCGACGGTCGGATCTCCCGTAATGTCCGTTTGAAATAAATGGTCGAAATTCGCGAACTGCCACGGCGCGGCGCGTTCTATTCAGGCCATTATATTATATATATAATATATATAATATATATTTCGTCAATTTCTATTTAAAACGAATTATATAAATAGTTTTTTTAAAATTCGTTTCAAAAGCGATTTCAACTTCCATTTCATTTCAAATCAAAATTGAATTCTTCTTTATAAATTCCTTTTAAAATTCCTTTCTATTCAATTCAAATTTCAATTCAATTTGAATTCATTTCAATTCCCTTTCAATTCCATTTGAATTCGTTTTATATTCAATTTATTTCGAAATCGTTTTCAATTCAATTCATTTCGAAATCGTTTTCAATTCATTTCATTTCGAAATCGTTTTCAATTCATTTTGAA
Organism: Allium sativum; assembly: GCA_030737875.1. NCBI lineage: Eukaryota > Viridiplantae > Streptophyta > Magnoliopsida > Asparagales > Amaryllidaceae > Allium > Allium sativum. The sequence continues at coordinate 281,183,907 of CM060911.1, forward strand.
TTCGTTTTATATTCAATTTATTTCGAAATCGTTTTCAATTCATTTTGAATTCGTTTTCAATTCAATTCATTTCGAAATCGTTTTCAATTCATTTTGAATTCGTTTTCAATTCAATTCATTTCGAAATCGTTTTCAATTCATTTCATTTCGAAATCGTTTTCAATTCATTTTGAATTCGTTTTCAATTCAATTCATTTCGAAATCGTTTAAAATCGATATAAATATCGTTCACGTCAAAATGGCGTCAATCTAGTCAACACGGCTTCATAAATTTCTATTTTCAAATATTCTATTTCAAATATTTCTTTTTCAAAATAGTTGTTATTATCAAAATATTTCGTTCAACACATGACCAATCTCAATGGATGAGACTGTCAACACATGAACTTTTATTTTATATTGATAAAGATGTAAATTTTAATATTAAAATATTTCGTTCAACACATGACCAATCTCAATGAATGAGTACTGTCAACACATGAACTTTTATTTTATAATATTCTTTATTTTTCAAATTGGAATGAGGCCCAATCAATTACCATATAAAATTAATTATATGGATTTTCATGCATTACATACATATAAGCATTGAAAAATAATCAACCATCAACCAAAGTGCACTACACTGTATAAGCATCAAATATAGATATCTAACGCTTATAACAGCCTGTCAATCGATCGATCGACATATTTAATCAATCAGGATGAGTGAACTTCAAATTTCATCCTAACACCCGTGTGGGGTTTCAAACAATCAAACACATATTTTATTTGTGCAGTTGGGCGATGTGTAAAATTTATCGACCCAATCAATGTCCTTCAAATAAGTGTACATAAACAAACCGTCCGGTTTGTAAATGAATATTTATTTATTCACATTCACGTTAAAAATTATATTTTTAACGATAAAACATTTTATTCCAACATATGAATTTCTATTAAGTTCATTCTTTAAATAAAATGATATTTTTATTTTTCTAACACATTTTAGAAAATTTCGGCGGCATAACGGCACGATACTAGAAACGGGACGAGGCCTAGCCTTATCCCCGGTCTAGTGAAGGCCCACGCCATTCACACATCAAATTCTAATCAATTCAAGTTCACCAAATAACCCAATTCAAATCAAATAATCTAACCAACTACACAACCAAACAAACAAGTCCATGGTATGTGGACGGGTGTCGGGTGCTTCTAATAAGCACCGTCTGCATCCTAGTATATATATATATAACTAGAAAAGAAAATAGAAGAGTGAGAAGTTCTCACAGAAAGCTATCCAATACCACGACTCTTCATTAATGGAAATCTTCTTCGTTATCCCATCTTCGTCATCTTCGTTGTCCGTAGTCACTATATATATAAAAATCACACATTTTTATATTTCGATGTCTTTAAAATAAAAATCACATTTTTATTTATTCACTTTCAATTTAAAAGTCATATTTTCATAATCACTTCATATATTTAAAAATCGAATTTTTACTATGCTATTCAATATATAAAAATCGAATTTTTACTTCGCTATACAATATATAAAAATCCCATTTTAAAAATATAGATTTCGCCTTTTTATAAAAATATAGACTTCGCCTTTATAAAAATAAAGTTTTCTCCTTATAAAAATCACCACTTTATCTCAACGTATATAAAATAAAAATCAGATTTTTATTTCATTACATACACAAAGATGATATCTTTATATTCTCCATCCTATAAAGATTATATTTTTAATACTTTAAAAATATAAAAATCATATTTTTAATATTCCTATATAGTAAAGACTATATTTTTAATTCTTTAAAAATATAAAAACTATATTTTTATCACTTTAAAAATATAAAAACTATATTTTTATCACTTTAAAAATATAAAAACTATATTTTTATCACTTTAAAAATATAAAAACTATATTTTTATCACTTTACAAAATAAAGTAAAAATCAGTTTTAAAAATAAAGTCAAAATCAGTTTTAAAAATAAAGTCAAAATCAGTTTTAAAAATAAAGTAAAAACTCAGTTTTAAAAATAAAGTCAAAATCAGTTTTTAATAAAAATAAAATTCAGATAAATAAAATAATAAAATAAAAAAAATAAAAAAAAATAAAAACTTACAGTAGTCGGTGGGGGGCGCGCTCGAGTTCAGGAGGGGCCAAAGGAGGTGCGGCGGTTTACTGTGGAGGAGGGGTTGGGGGCGGATGAGGGTTCGAGGGGTATGGGTTTCTGGTCCGCGGGTTGGGGTTTCGAGGGGTTCGAGGCGGAAAAAGGGGGCGACGAGGCGTTTGGGGGGGGGGGGGTCTACCGGAGATCGATGGCGACGGAGTCCTCCAGGGGTGGCGGCGGATGAAGTCGACAGGGGGCTGACGGGTTTTTAATTTTTTTTTTTTATTTCGATTACTTTTCTGATATGAGAGAGAGAAGAGGGGTGAGATTTATATAGTTATATATATTATTTTATTATTTTTAATTTAATTTTATCTTCAAAAAGTTACTTTAAAAATTCGAACTCCTTTTTGAGCCCACCGACTGTCGTCCCTAGGGTAATACCCCCATTCCGAACACAATGGGATATGTATCGTAGGCTGATTCGACTGTTTGAATCAGTTTCCGTTTAATTTACATTTAAATCTCTATATTGAATTTTAAACGTACATTTCAAATTACCGGGGTCACACACTAACTCTAAAAATTCCCGAAAAATATTTTCTAGCTTCGTATTGACGATACGGTCCTAACAAAACTAGTTTCATCGAATTCTGAGACCGTTAGAAAAATGGCCAATTTCCAGTCGATTAAAATCAACTGAAACTGGTCAAACGCGTTTTCTTTTGCCACGCTCACATATTGATTCGAAAAATTATGAAATTTGGAATCTAGCAATAACTTAACATCACGGACCCAACAAAACTGGTTTCGTCGAAATCCGAGGTCGTTTGCAAAATGGCTATTTTTAAGGGCCTTATATATATAAAAATATATATAAATTCCACAGCGACTATTTCTAATTTTAAACTGGACATATCTTATCATTTCTAAAATGAAATCTCAGTTTGTTAACTTTGTTACAAAGATATAGTTATACAGATTCAAATATTTCTTGTTTCGTTCAATTCTGACTTATATTGAATTCTGTATATTCATTTGAAATTAGAAATCGAATTTTCGAACTACCGCGCCATTTTCAATTCCTTTTATAATTATATATAATTATTATATATTCTAACGACGACGTATATAATATATACGTTCTAATTATATTCAAAATAAATTTTCGTCGATAATATTTAAAATAATTCATTTTAAATAATCAAAATTCGCTAAAATGGCCAAAATAAAAATTTCAAACTGGCTCGCATTTTACGGGTTGTTACAATCTCCCCCACTTAAAACTTTTCGTCCCCGAAAAGGAACAAAGTCGAAAGTGGTTTGATTTATCAACTCCACGCTCGATCTGGTTTCCATTCTCCAACTCTTTAGTTTCTGAGAATTTTCAAAATTTCAAAAATTTGGCTAACACCCTAAATTTTTGAAAAATTTCGCCATAACCTCCCCTGCACCGGGAGCATCGGGGAATTTCAAATAGCTTCCCCGGTCCTTCAGATCTCAAAAAGAAAAAGAAAAAGCCAAGCGGCTAGCCAATAGGCTCACAAAATCATCATCACCCAAACAAAACAGGAAATTATGTATTAAACATGTACCTATTTGTCGGGCAAACAAATTTTATTCTCTGGCTCTAGCCTCCTTGCTATGACCTGTTCAATGATATATATGTATATGCAAGCAAATGCAACCAATTTTCAATATAATCCCATATTTGATTCTATTAGGCATAATGGTTCAAAATTAGCAAACAAATGAACAAACAACACAAACATCAATCAATTAGTGAATTTAAAGTTTCAAATTCATAATTTTGATACATATACTAAAATCTTGTTTTTGATGCCAAATCACAACAATAGGCCCTATCTAATTTTGGTTCTCACACCAGTCAATAGGAAATATATAGAAATCTCACTTTCGTCACTCGAATATAAATACTGATAATGTGATCACAATTATCAGCATCATCCCCGGGCGACTAGAGTGTGATTCTATATCTATCCAGTATATTAAAACTTCGAATAGACGCTAGCTAGGCGCATACGCAAAATCTTTATATATTGGACTGTCCTAATCAATATAAATAAATAATCAAATACGATTAAGTGATTTAGATTTTCAAAACAAAAATTGTTTTCACTTTAAAAATATACTCTTCACACTCGTTCTAGGATACTACTGATCCCATCTCTAACGAGTCATTCCCGTTGGATATTACTAATCCAGTATCTGATGAATTCTTTCGTATGGTTCTAATGTGCCTTGTTCTCTGAGCTTTGCAAACCAAAGCTCTGATACCAACTGTGACGGCAAAGAATTTCGCTCGGTCCGGACCAGTCGCTAAACCGATCCAGGCCGTTCGAAACGCCCTATCGTTTGAGAACACGACAAATCAGAATGCATACAGAAGAACGTTTCATTGTATATTACAACAATGCATCAGATTACAAGAATATACAGAGTAACAATGAATATTACACAGAAATATCAGAGATTTAAATTACATTTAAATACATCGCAGCGGAAAATAATACAATACACAACTAGAAGAGATATACGGATACAAAGCTTTCCGGATATCGTTCCAGCTGTAAACCAGGATCCTGTGAATATAAATCTGCAAAACCAAAACTACTAGCTGCCCGTGTCGAAAATAGGGGCACCCAGAGTTTAGGTTAAAACAATAAACTCCAGGTCAGTCATGTGACTGGTGTGAGAACTAAAACAGTTATTATTCTTTATTTTAAGGTTAGGTAAATCAAGGGACCACGCCGTATAACACGGACCAGTGCATAAAACAACAGCGCAATGCTAAATAAAGAAAAATGAAGCTGTTATAAGACCCAGGTCCCATCACACAATGCAACGCAGTCGAGGATAGGGTTTTCCCTTATAACAGCCAAAGAATGCTTGATACGTTTAAAACAAATCATTTGATACCATAATAAGTGCATAGTGTATAAAACAACTTCAAATCATAAGTATCAATCATAGGCGGCATAAGTGCCCCATCCCACTATGTCACCATATATAGGTTTACATATAAAACCGCAAAGTCACGTATTTGGAAATTGGATTTCCATCTATGAACCGAGGCAAAAGATAGTCCTCAACCGATTCGAGACTGCCTAGCCCGAGTCTCAGGCAAGCGCGCAGGCAAGCCTTGGAGCGACAGGGCCGGTCCACCGATGTGGATTATTATACCTGAGCACTACGTTTCGCCGCCCTTTGGGGCGTAAGCGAGCCAACGAATGACTCCATCGGACCCGGATCGTCCGATCTAACCGAGGCGCCTCGCAACAGCAACAACCACATAAGTCAAACTCGTCAGGGCGTGTAAAACCACTGACGCCACTTCTAGCTAGGAGGAAACGCAGGCCCTCCCTGAGGTCCGTCTCCCGTTTTTGGTTCATACCGGGTGTGAAACTCGCGAAGTAAACGTTACACAAAGCTACGCCACAAAGGCCGTGCTTTGATCATCAACCACAAGACTTTGCTTTTCAACAGAAGCCTTGATCATTTGCATCTTAGCATGCCACACAGGCAAACCATCCTATGCAACCGATATCAGTCACACAGAATGAAATCCGATGTCAGACACACAGTCCATTTACAAGTCCGTCCTGGGTCTGAACGAAACCGGAGGCACCTAGTACCCCGCATATCCATCGATCTCCAAGTACGTCTGGACGATCACCAACCGTTAGATTTCAAATTTCTAACATTCATTAGAAAGCTCTTTTCGATACGAACCCAACGGTTCCGGTTTTAGGAGAATCCGACGGTCGGATCTCCCGTAATGTCCGTTTGAAATAAATGGTCGAAATTCGCGAACTGCCGCGGCGCCGCGCGTTCTATTCAGGCCATTATATTATATATATAATATATATAATATATATTTCGTCAATTTCTATTTAAAACGAATTATATAAATAGTTTTTTTAAAATTCGTTTCAAAAGCGATTTCAACTTCCATTTCATTTCAAATCAAAATTGAATTCTTCTTTATAAATTCCTTTTAAAATTCCTTTCTATTCAATTCAAATTTCAATTCAATTTGAATTCATTTCAATTCCCTTTCAATTCCATTTGAATTCGTTTTATATTCAATTTATTTCGAAATCGTTTTCAATTCAATTCATTTCGAAATCGTTTTCAATTCATTTCATTTCGAAATCGTTTTCAATTCATTTTGAATTCGTTTTATATTCAATTTATTTCGAAATCGTTTTCAATTCATTTTGAATTCGTTTTCAATTCAATTCATTTCGAAATCGTTTTCAATTCATTTTGAATTCGTTTTCAATTCAATTCATTTCGAAATCGTTTTCAATTCATTTCATTTCGAAATCGTTTTCAATTCATTTTGAATTCGTTTTCAATTCAATTCATTTCGAAATCGTTTAAAATCGATATAAATATCGTTCACGTCAAAATGGCGTCAATCTAGTCAACACGGCTTCATAAATTTCTATTTTCAAATATTCTATTTCAAATATTTCTTTTTCAAAATAGTTGTTATTATCAAAATATTTCGTTCAACACATGACCAATCTCAATGGATGAGACTGTCAACACATGAACTTTTATTTTATATTGATAAAGATGTAAATTTTAATATTAAAATATTTCGTTCAACACATGACCAATCTCAATGAATGAGTATTGTCAACACATGAACTTTTATTTTATAATATTCTTTATTTTTCAAATTGGAATGAGGCCCAATCAATTACCATATAAAATTAATTATATGGATTTTCATGCATTACATACATATAAGCATTGAAAAATAATCAACCATCAACCAAAGTGCACTACACTGTATAAGCATCAAATATAGATATCTAACGCTTATAACAGCCTGTCAATCGATCGATCGACATATTTAATCAATCAGGATGAGTGAACTTCAAATTTCATCCTAACACCCGTGTGGGGTTTCAAACAATCAAACACATATTTTATTTGTGCAGTTGGGCGATGTGTAAAATTTATCGACCCAATCAATGTCCTTCAAATAAGTGTACATAAACAAACCGTCCGGTTTGTAAATGAATATTTATTTATTCACATTCACGTTAAAAATTATATTTTTAACGATAAAACATTTTATTCCAACATATGAATTTCTATTAAGTTCATTCTTTAAATAAAATGATATTTTTATTTTTCTAACACATTTTAGAAAATTTCGGCGGCATAACGGCACGATACTAGAAACGGGACGAGGCCTAGCCTTATCCCCGGTCTAGTGAAGGCCCACGCCATTCACACATCAAATTCTAATCAATTCAAGTTCACCAAATAACCCAATTCAAATCAAATAATCTAACCAACTACACAACCAAACAAACAAGTCCATGGTATGTGGACGGGTGTCGGGTGCTTCTAATAAGCACCGTCTGCATCCTAGTATATATATATATAACTAGAAAAGAAAATAGAAGAGTGAGAAGTTCTCACAGAAAGCTATCCAATACCACGACTCTTCATTAATGGAAATCTTCTTCGTTATCCCATCTTCGTCATCTTCGTTGTCCGTAGTCACTATATATATAAAAATCACACATTTTTATATTTCGATGTCTTTAAAATAAAAATCACATTTTTATTTATTCACTTTCAATTTAAAAGTCATATTTTCATAATCACTTCATATATTTAAAAATCGAATTTTTACTATGCTATTCAATATATAAAAATCGAATTTTTACTTCGCTATACAATATATAAAAATCCCATTTTAAAAATATAGATTTCGCCTTTTTATAAAAATATAGACTTCGCCTTTATAAAAATAAAGTTTTCTCCTTATAAAAATCACCACTTTATCTCAACGTATATAAAATAAAAATCAGATTTTTATTTCATTACATACACAAAGATGATATCTTTATATTCTCCATCCTATAAAGATTATATTTTTATTTTTAATATTCCTATATAGTAAAGACTATATTTTTAATTCTTTAAAAATATAAAAACTATATTTTTATCACTTTAAAAATATAAAAACTATATTTTTATCACTTTAAAAATATAAAAACTATATTTTTATCACTTTACAAAATAAAGTAAAAATCAGTTCTAAAAATAAAGTCAAAATCAGTTTTAAAAATAAAGTCAAAATCAGTTTTAAAAATAAAGTAAAAACTCAGTTTTAAAAATAAAGTCAAAATCAGTTTTTAATAAAAATAAAATTCAGATAAATAAAATAATAAAATAAAAAAAAAAAAAACTTACAGTATTCGGTGGGGGGGGCGCTCGAGTTCAGGAGGGGCCAAAGGAGGTGCGGCGGTTTACTGTGGAGGAGGGGTTGGGGGCGGATGAGGGTTCGAGGGGTATGGGTTTCTGGTCCGCGGGTTGGGGTTTCGAGGGGTTCGAGGCGGAAAAAGGGGGCGACGAGGCGTTTGGGGGGGGGGGGTCTACCGGAGATCGATGGCGACGGAGTCCTCCAGGGGTGGCGGCGGATGAAGTCGACAGGGGGCTGACGGGTTTTTAAATTTTTTTTTTTTATTTCGATTACTTTTCTGATATGAGAGAGAGAAGAGGGGTGAGATTTATATAGTTATATATATTATTTTATTATTTTTAATTTAATTTTATCTTCAAAAAGTTACTTTAAAAATTCGAACTCCTTTTTGAGCCCACCGACTATCGTCCCTAGGGTAATACCCCCATTCCGAACACAATGGGATATGTATCGTAGGCTGATTCGACTGTTTGAATCAGTTTCCGTTTAATTTACATTTAAATCTCTATATTGAATTTTAAACGTACATTTCAAATTACCGGGGTCACACACTAACTCTAAAAATTCCCGAAAAATATTTTCTAGCTTCGTATTGACGATACGGTCCTAACAAAACTAGTTTCGTCGAATTCTGAGACCGTTAGAAAAATGGCCAATTTCCAGTCGATTAAAATCAACTGAAACTGGTCAAACGCGTTTTCTTTTGCCACGCTCACATATTGATTCGAAAAATTATGAAATTTGGAATCTAGCAATAACTTAACATCACGGACCCAACAAAACTGGTTTCGTCGAAATCCGAGGTCGTTTGCAAAATGGCTATTTTTAAGGGCCTTATATATATAAAAATATATATAAATTCCACAGCGACTATTTCTAATTTTAAACTGGACATATCTTATCATTTCTAAAATGAAATCTCAGTTTGTTAACTTTGTTACAAAGATATAGTTATACAGATTCAAATATTTCTTGTTTCGTTCAATTCTGACTTATATTGAATTCTGTATATTCATTTGAAATTAGAAATCGAATTTTCGAACTACCGCGCCATTTTCAATTCCTTTTATAATTATATATAATTATTATATATTCTAACGACGACGTATATAATATATACGTTCTAATTATATTCAAAATAAATTTTCGTCGATAATATTTAAAATAATTCATTTTAAATAATCAAAATTCGCTAAAATGGCCAAAATAAAAATTTCAAACTGGCTCGCATTTTACGGGTTGTTTCAGCGTTTCAAGCTAGTGATGGGTTCGACAATGTACAAGCGATTTAAGGATGATGAATTAAACAGTGAGTTTTTTAAATGTAATTTTTTTATTTTATGAAATAACTTTGATTTAAAAAGGTATTTAAAAATGAAATTTTTATACATAAAAAGTATTGTTTAAAATGTGAATTTTCAATATAATAACATTGTTATAAAAATGTAATTTTTATAAAGAAATAGCTAAAATAAAAATATGATTTATATATATATATAACATTAGTTTATAAATATGATATGTATATATAACATTGGTTTAAAAATATGATTTTTATGTATATAACGTTAGTTTAAAAATATTGTTTTTATATATAAAGCTTTAAAATAAAAGGATGATTTTTTATTTATATAACAATTTATTAAAAATGCATTTTTTAATAGAAGTAGCATTGTTAAAAATGTGATTTTTAATATTAATCGTGTGAAACAGATTGCATTGGAATCACAATGACGAACACAATGTGCTGGAACAAATCCAAATCCAAATCATTTAATTAAAGAATGACGGAGTGGAAACCAAAGGTGAGAACTCCTTTTAACTCTAATTATTCTATAATTAAATATATACTAGGTTGCAGACGGGGCTTAGAAGCCTCCGACACTATTTATTGTACAAACCATGTTTGTTTGTTTGAATTGTATTGTGGAAATTTGGATTGTGGCTGTGAAATTGATTGTGAATAATATATTTAAACAATAAAAATATCATTTTAATTGTACAAAGGAACTATATAAAATATTCATGTGTCGAATGAAATGTTTGAACAATAAAAACATTATTTTTATTGAATGTATGAACTATTATATAAAATAGTCAACTGTTGAAATAAATGTTTAGGAATTAATAATATAATTTTTAATGTATATATGAACGGCATAAAATTCTCCTGAAATTAAAATTAATATTCATTTACAAATCGGATGATTTGTTCATGTACACCCATTTAACTGATATTGATTAGGATGATAAATTTTACACATTGCCCAACTATACAAATAATATTCGTTATTTGTTGGTTGAAAACCCCACGGGTATTGGGATGATATTAGACGTACACTAATCCCAATTGTTTAGTTGTATGTCAACCTATTAGTTGACGGACTGTTGTAAGCGTTAATTATTTATATTTAATGCTTATACATTTGTGTAACGCACTATGGATGATGGTTGAGTGTGTATAATTATTGTTGTGTACATGTGTGTATGAAATCCATATAAATAAATTATATGGTAACTGATTGGGTCTGATTCAAATTCGGAAAGAACGAATATTGTAAAACATCGAATATTTTAAAATAATATTCAGTAAAGGATTAAATTGTGAATTTGATGTCCGATTTTGGATAGACACCTAAATTTATATCGATTTTATTCATTTTTATAATGAATATCGAAAAGGAAATGATTTCAAAATCAGATACTTTGAAAATATTATCATTTAAATATTATAATGATATGGAGTATTTAATTTTGATTTAAAATTGAAATGATAGTGGGAATCGTTTTAAAACGAATTTATAAACGATGTATAAAATACGTTTTAAATGGAAATCGACGATATATATATATATATATATATATATATGATGGCTTGAATCGAACGCGCCGCACAATGACCATTCGCGAATTATGACCATTGACTTCGAATTGACATTATGGGAGATCCGACCGTCGGATTCTCCTAAAATCGGAACCCTTGGGTTCGTATCAAAAAGAGCTTTCCATAAATATAAGAGATTTAAAATCTAACGGTTGGATTTTGAGATACGTCCAAATCAAATTTGGAAAAGGTCGTTATGGATGCAGTTCGGTGGCTGTTATTGGAAACCAACTGTATGGGCCTTAATAAAATTATTAAAAATATTGATAATTTGCGTAAAATCATAGTTAGTGATTTGGAAAGAATTTGGGTGAAAAATTCCACGTTTGTAAAGATAAAAAAATATTTTTATCAAAATTAACTAGTCAATAACTAGAATAATAATCCAATTATTTTTAGAAATAAATAAATTGGATTTCAAAATGGTTTTAATCTAACCATAATTTTCCATTGTATAAATTGGAATGGATTTGGGATGGAAATAATCTTCGGAATATTTCAAGATTGGAATCCGTGATTACATAGATATTATAGAGGAATTTGGAAGATACAGATATCGTTATTCCCAATACGATATCCATTGATTTCAGAATTTGATATTGAATATAAGACGATATAATTTCTATTCAGAGCCTTGTATTTTATATCGAATTGGATTTTGGGTTTTTCGTGAACGGTATCTTAAATAACACTGTTCTTAAATCCATTTGAGAATAGAATAAATCTTTTAATTAAGATTTGGAGAAGTTTACCAATTGATTAATATTTAATTGGAACTGAATAAAAGAATTGGATTTTTGGGTTTGTAGTGAACGATGTTTTAAATAACATTTGTTCTTTAACCCAATTAAGAAAGAAGAACATGAATTGGAATTTATAAATCTTTTTATTATGATTTAATTGAAATTTTCCAAAGTAAAGTTTTCCAATTTAATGTAACAACCCAGAAAATCTGAACCAGTTTGAAAATTTTATTTGTAGAAATTTTGTTGGAAATTTAGTCCAAATTTAAAATTTCCAATTTTAAATAATTATTAAATAATTAAAAATGGTCATTTTTCATACAGTGTCTGTTTTTGACGAAACCACTTTTGTTGGAACTGGAATGTCAAATTATTGCTAGGTTTCAATTTTTAGAATTTTCCGGGTTGATATGTGAGCATAGCATAGGAAAATGTGTTTTGTTCAATTCAATCAAATTTAATCGACTGAAAAATAGCCATTTTTCAAACAGTCTCAGAATTCGGCGAAATTAATTTTGTTAGGACCGTATCGTCATAGGAAAGCTAGAAATAATTTTTCTGGATTTTTCTGAGTTTTTAAGTGTCCTCGGTAAATTAGAAAGTACGTTAGAATTTAAAATAAATAATTTATATTTTTAAAACTGAGAAACGAAGGCCATGACGATCATTTGAGCCTGCGGAATATAGTCAGATGAGTCCGGAATAGGGGTAAATGGGTAGGAAAGACAGTCGTTGGGCTGAAAAAGAAGAAAGTTGCAAAACGGGCTTTAGTGGGTTAATTAATTATTTAAATAATAACCTAACCCTATTATTTTTATATAAAAACACTGTTCATCCTCCTTCCCCGTTCGTTTCAGAGCCGCCACTAACCCATAACATCCCAAAACTTCAAACTCTGATTCCTCCCTCGTTTCTCCATGAAATCCTTCGCCGTAGTGCTACTTTCGAAGAGATTTTCGTGCTCTTCAATCCCAGACTGGAATCAAAGCTTCTCGTCGCCTGTAGCCACCGCCCCACCCCTCTAAAACCGCCGCCGTTCACACCAAACCGGGCCCACCATAGCCGACCGCACCCCACCCCCTTCCCGGCGCCGATCCCCCTCTCGTAGCTCTTCGATCTCTAACAAACCGTTCCTCAAACCATTGACTGTATCTCCTGAAAATCGAATTCAAAGTTTTGAACTTTCTGAAATTCAAGGTAAATTTTAATTTCAGATTTGCGACGCTTTTTAATGTCGCAGTGACAGTTGTAAAAAGTTGGTTTCTAATTTATACATATGAACTCCAAAGTGAAATCTCTCAGATCCGAAACCGCCGTGACTTTGAACACGAGATCTGATCGAGTTTGAACCTTCATTTTAGATCCAAGCAAGGTGAGAATTTATTTTTAATTAAATTTAATTAATTTAATTATTATTCTTTCATTATTTAAAGTTTGAATGGTAAATATAAATAGATCTGCGATGGGTAATATTCTAAGTTATGGATCTGAATTGTTTATGATGTTATGATGTTAGATCTGAAAATTTAAAATGCTGGATCTGAGTTTGGTGATTTATTAGGATCATTTATTTGTTAATTTTATCAATCATGTTAATTGATTTTCTTGTGAATCATGAATATACTCAATAAAATTTCCCCTTTTTGTGTAAGTTATTGAATTGAATTATCATTGTCCATCCAATATAAATCTATTACTTTGAGGATGATCGATAAAAATTCTCTTTTGTTGTTTAGATTGGGATTTGATAACGATATGGAAAAAGTTAACTTTCTATTAAAAATAAAAAAAGATTGGTGAACGATATGTAAAAAAAAATTAACTTTTTATCAAAAATATAAAGATGATATTTTTTACATGTTAATATAAAGATGATATTTTTTATATGTTAATATAAAGATGATATTTTTTATATGTTAATATAAAAATGATATTTTTTACATGTTAATATAAAGATGATATTTTTTTACATGTTAATATTAAGATGATATTTTTTTTACATGTTAATATAAAGATGATATTTTTACATTGTAAAGTAAAAGGAGATATTTTTTTACATTGTAAAGTAAAAGATGATACATTTTTACATGTAAATATAAGTAGAATTTACATTGTAGTTAAAGATACATTTTTACATGTAAATATAAGTAGAATTTACTTTGTAGTTAAATTTACATTTTTACATGTAAATATAAGTAGAATTTACATTGTAGTTAAATATACATTTTTACATGTAAATATAGGTAGAATTTGCATTGTAGTTAAATTTACATTTTTTATATGTAAATAAGAAGTAGGAATTTGACATGTATTATAAAATTACATTTTTTTACATGTAAATAAGAAGTAGGAATTTGACATGTAATGCAAATTACATTTTTACATGTAATAAAGAAGAGAAATTTGCATTGTAATAAAAATTACATTTTTATTATGTAATTAAAGTTGAATTCACGTTGTAAAGTAAAATTACATTTTTATGTGTAATTAAGGAATGAAAATTTACATGGCAATTAAAATTACATCCTTTTTATGTAATTAAAGATTAACATTTTTACATAATAATCAGAATTACATTTTTATTATGTGAATTAAGAATGATGATTTGCATGGGATTTGCATAGTAAATAAAAATTACATTTTTAATGTAATTTAAAAAGTTAGAATTTTTCACTATAATGTTAATTATATTTACAATGTAATGAAGGTTCATTTTTAATGAAATTAAAAGATTAGATTTTACCGTTGAAATGAAATTCTTTCTTTTATGAAATTGTTAAAGTAAGATTTCACACTGAATGATAATTACATTTTTAGTGTAATTAAAAAGAGATTTTGTCATTATAATGAAAATTACATTTTTAATGTAAGGTGTAGGAATGAAATTTTACGGTGTAAATTCATTTACATTTTAAATGTAATGAAATGAACATATGTAAAGGTTGAAATATTATTTTCATTTTTACCTGAATGAAGAAAAATGGAATGGATATGGTAATTAAATTTATTTGAGTTGAATTGTTTGACGTTATTATCATTAAATGTTTATATATTTATATGTATATATAAATATAACTAAAATTAATCGAATCAAGCGCAGTAGTTCGCATTTTGTAATCGTATCTTTAAATGACTATACCAAAAGATCCGACCGTCGGAATTTCCCAAAACTGAAACCGTTAGGACCATCTTGGGAAGATCTTTCCAACGAGATAAACTACGTTAAGATCCAATGGTTAGATTTTAAGAAATGTGAAAATCAAAGTTGGTTGAAAGCAGCGCCATAGTCGCCCATTGACTCGAGGCGTCGTTATATAAAATTTAATTATTTTAAATAATTAAAATACGAATTAATCGTTATAAAATGATATTAACGAATAGGAAGGATTTTAAATATGTATATATATACGAGTATTATTTGGAAAATCCGAGTTTCTCTCATTCCAAATAATCAAACGACGCTAAGAATCGAAGTATGAAGATGACATATGAATACCGTGAATCTTCCAACGAGAGGACAACGATCGAGGCCCTGATTTGATTTGCTCCCAAATCAAGGGTCATGGTCATTGCCCAAACGAACATGTTGATTTCATGGGTTTGATTTTTGCTCAGACCCAGAGCATAAGTTAATAAATGGATTGTGTGTCGGACATCGTACTCCGTTAAATATCATGTTATTAATTTTCTGTTGAATGTATGAATGTTTGGTGGCGGAGAATTTATTCTTTTGCTTAACACCCTTTCATATACTTCGGCAAAGGATTGGTAGTGCGATATGGAGTGACAGTGTGGCATACTAAGATGCAACGATCAAGGTTTCTTGTTGAAAAGCAGAACCTTGTGGTGATGATCAAAACACAGCTTGGATAAGCATAGCTTTGTGTATTACGTAGCTTCACGAACCTCACAACCCGGTGGAGTCTAAAACGGTAGAAGGGAACGCAGGGAGAGCAGCATGTTTCTTTCTAGCTAGAAGTAGTGTCGGTGCTTAAACTGGTTGATATTTTACTTATGTGGATGATGGAATGGGGTGCCTCGGATGATAGGTCCTATAGGACCGGGAAACATGTGTTCAGGAATTGCCAATCCACAAACCGCAAGTGTGGACCAGCCCTGCAGGATCCAAGGGTTCTCTGCGGGGAATCCTGAGACATTAGCTAGAGTGTCTCGAATCGGTAAGGAGCTCCTCCCTAGCCTTGAATCATGATGGAAACCAAATTCCAAATACGACCCTATGAATTTGATTGTATTACTAGTATGGAGACATAGTAGTATGGGGTACTATGTTTCCTAGGATTGATACATTTATTTTGAAATGTTTTTTTTATACACTAATAATAATACTATATTCGTATTTATCGTATTTAGCATGTTTAATCACCATAAGGTAAAACTCTATCCTCTGGTTTGCGTTGCATTATGTGATGGGACTTGGGTCTTATGGTGATTCCATTTTTCTCAAAAGCATAGCGTTGTTTTACGAATTACTTGTCGTTTGTTATGTCACTTTAAATCATGCACGACAATCCATTAGAGTAAACACATTCCGCGTTAGCGGCGTGTTCTTTGGATTTGCCTTATTACTAGTAGCTAAATTAGTTAAGAATTCTCACACCAGTCCCATGGTTGACCTGTAGTTTGTTTTCACCTTTGCAAACTTGGGTGCCCTCTTTTCCACACGGGCAGCCAAGTAACAGGTTTGGCTCTCTTTGGAGTTGCTGTCTTTGGAGCTTTCTTGGTGTTGCTTATTTGAAGGTTCTTATGTTGGACCACGAAGACTATCTATCATTTATCTTTTGTTACATTTATCTTTAGTC
This sequence comes from Allium sativum, assembly GCA_030737875.1. Classification (NCBI taxonomy): domain Eukaryota; kingdom Viridiplantae; phylum Streptophyta; class Magnoliopsida; order Asparagales; family Amaryllidaceae; genus Allium; species Allium sativum. The sequence goes on from CM060911.1 coordinate 281,200,713, forward strand.
ATACAGACTTATTTTATTTCCAGTAGTTCTAGTTAATGTTGGAACTTATTTCCTTTGCTAAAAACTTGATGTACTAATTTAAAACTCTGTGACTGTGGGATTCTGTGTTTGATGACATTCTATTCCGCTGCTATGATGTTGTTATTCTATAGTTTTCCTATGCTATGTTGTATTTGTGATCTGTATTGTTATATTTATGTTGTATTCCAAATGATTATTCCTTATTTTCATCCCATGGAAGTTTGGGGTCATCACAGTTGGTATTAGAGCTTTGGTTAATCTTAGCTTTGGAGTATAACATATTTATAGTAATTCGTTAACATAAAATCACTAATTTTCTATGGCGAACAGTTCATTAGAGTTACATAATAGTCAGTCATTTTATCGCCATCCTTTTCCTATCCTTTTATCTATATCATTTCTTAAAATCACCATTACAGTTGTTCTGACTCTTTCCTGGATCGTACAGAACTAACTAAAAATGAGTACCGCTGCCGTTAGAGCCGCTAGAGCTAGATCAAGGAGACAAATTGTTGCTGGAACTGAGGAGGCCACAGTTCAATAGCCACCACCACCGTAGCCCTTTGATTTGGATAAGGTGGCGAAGAAGTTCAAAAACCTAGGTGGAGTTCCATTCACCGGTACAGAGACCGTGGTACAGGCTCAGGCATGGCTAAAAAATTGTGAAAAGATATTTGGAGGGGTAGAGCTAGATGATCAGAGGAAGAGATTCACTGCTGCATATCATCTCCAAGGCGAAGCACAAAATTGGTGGGAAGTGGTCAACATTGGAGGCGACGAAGATAATATGACTTGGGCCAGGTTTAAGGAGCTTTTCAATGATAAATAAATTCCAAGGCAGGAGGTAGAAAGACTGCATGATGAGTTCGCCAATCTGAAGCAAGGCGACAAGGCCGTCTCAGAATATGTACGAAGATTTGAAGACCTCTCCCGCTATACCCCTGAATTGATTCAGGATGACTTTCAGAAGAACAAGAGGTTCATAAATGGGCTTGCGAGAAAATATATTGATAGAGTCACTGCCCACATCGACCTTTCTTTCAATAAGCTGGTGGAGTTTGCTTGTCGATACGAGGAGAATGATAAGAATAATGCTCAACAGGATATAGAGAGGAGCTTAGCCAACAACAATAACAAAAGAAAGCAAACCGAGAAGAAGACTGAAGGAAGTGGTTCTGGAGCTGCTAAGACTCATGATAAGTCTAAGGTGCAATGCTACAACTGCCAGAAGTATGGACACTATAGCAAGGAATGCAGAAATCCAAAGAAGGCCAGAAGTGGGGACACTACAGAATGCTATAACTGCCATAAAATGGGTCACCTCAAATCTGATTGTCCACTGTTCAGGAGTGCCCATGTTACACATGTGTATGAGGGGGAAAGTGCACCACCTTCCTCCGCACCTACTTCTTCTGAAGGAGCAGGTAAGCCTGATGTTTTAGATGGTACCATTTCTGTTAAAAACATTCTTGTTACTGCTTTGTTTGATATGGGTGCATCAAGAAGTTTTATCTCTGGCAACACGGTTAAGAAATTGAGATTAAAACAAAGAAGTCTTAAAGATCCAATTAACGTTCATAATCCTGTAGGAGGATCTATCGCCCTTGATTTGTACTGTAGGGTGCCTATTTCTTATTCTTATTTTCAGTTCCCTTTTGACTTGATCATTATGAATTTTTCCGAGTTTGATATCATCCTTGATCTGGATTGGCTAACAAAATTTGATGCCGAAGTAAGGTGTGCGGATAGAATAGTTGAAATCAAAACAAAGTTTGGAGATATTATTTCTATACCTTGCCATGGTTCAAAATCTGATAGAAAGGCATTTTGGTCTTCTCTGGAGATCACTCCTATTTCCTTAGAAAATATTCCCGTGGTCAAAAAATTTGCGGATGTATTTGAAGAAGTAGACAGCTTACCCCCGCGAAGGGAAATCGATTTCAGAATTGATCTTGTCCCAAATGCAAGGCCTGTAGTTCATGCTATCAGGAGGATGACCCCTAAAGAAAAAGAAGAGTTGCAAACCCAAACTAAGCAGCTCTTATGGAAGGGACTAATCAGGCCCAGTTTTTCCAATTGGGGTGCAGCTGTGGTGTTTGTCCCCAAGTCTGACGGTACTCTAAGGCTCTGTGTTGATTACCGCGACTTTAATAAACAAACATTGAAGAAAAAATACCCTTTGCCTCGCACAGATGATTTAATGGACCAATTAAATGAATCCAAGGTGTTTTCAAAGATGGACCTAGCCACAGGTTTTCACCAACTCCGCATAGCCGAAGAATGCATACCTTTGACCGCCTTTAGAGGTCCTGACATATTCTACGAATGGTTAGTAATGTCGTTCGGTCTATGCAATGCTCCCGCCTACTTTGTTGACTTGATGAATAGGGTCTTCCGAGATGTCCTAAACAAATTCGTCCTAGTCTTCATTGATGACATTCTAATCTATTCTAAAACTAAGGAGGAGCATGAAGGGCATTTAAGGGAAGTGTTGGAAATTCTACGAAGAAATGTTTTAAAAGCAAAGTTTTCCAAATGCACATTTTGGCAAGAGGAAGTAAAATTCTTGGGCCATGTTGTGTCAAAAGAAGGAATTGCGGTTGACCGAAGTAAAATTGCCGCCATTCGAGATTGGAAGCAGCCTAGTACGCCTACTGAAGTAAGAAGCTTCCTAGGATTGGCTAGATATTACAGGAAATTTGTCAAAGACTTCGCTAAGCTGTCTTGCCCGTTAACAAAGCTCACCAAGATTTAAAGGTCTGCACCGATGCTTCTCAAAGTGGTGGTCTTGGTGTGGTACTGATGCAAAGAGGCAAAGTTGTTGCATCAAGTCGTCAATTAAAGCCACATGAGAAAAATTATCGTGTCCATGACTTAGAGTTGTTGGCTGTAGTCTTTGCTTTAAAAATTTGGAGACATTTTCTTTTGGGCGAAAAATTTGAATTATTCACAGACCATCAATCTTTGAAATATCTCTTCGATCAGAAGGATTTGAATTTAAGGCAGCAACGGTGGCTAAAATTTCGGGCGGCATACGATCTTGACATCTTATATACGCCGGGAAAAGCCAATGTTGTGGCGGACGCACTTAGTAGAAAGCACGTCATCGTCGCAAGCCTCATCATTACCCCTTCTTTGATTGATAAAATTTCTTCTCTTCAGAAAAATGATGCTTTTGTTCGAAAAGTGATTGAAAGAATTCAAGAAGGTGAAAACACGAATTTTCAAATAGATCGCAAGGGAGTTCTTAGATTGCACGGGCGGATTTGTGTTCCAAATATTCCCGAGCTCATAAGGGATGTTTTAGATGAAGGTCACAAATCAAAGCTTAGCATCCATCCAGGCATAAGGAAGATGTATCAAGGTCTTAAGCGCAAGTTTTGGTGGAAATCTATGAAGAGAGATATATCCATTTATGTGAGTAAATGTCCTACATGCCAGCAGGTTAAAAGCGATCAATAAAAGCTTGCGGAATTGTTGCAATGAGGTTCTAGATTGGAAGTGGGACCAAATCTCCATGGATTTTATAATTATCTGCCCGCACTAGGAAAGGAAATGACAGCATATAGGTGATCGTGGATTGCTTCACAAAGTCCGCTCATTTCATACCTGTAAAGTCCACTTGAACTGCTCAAAGTCTAGCGCAAATTTATTGCAAAGAAATAGTCTGGCTACATAGGTAATAAAACTAAATCTTTCCTTTTCATCATTATCTGAATGAAGATTTTCATTTTCTAATTAAATAATAATATTTTGCTTTAAACAGAGTTCCTAGTAGCATTGTTAGCGACCGTGATCCTATCTTTGCTAGCAAATTTTAGGTGGCATTCCAAAATGAGTTGGGAACGAAGTTAAATCTTAGTACCTCATATCACCCTCAGACTGACGGCCAAACTGAGAGGGTGAATCGCATTCTTGAGGATTTATTGCGAGCTTGCATACTCGATTTTGGAGGCTCTTGGGAGGATCACTTGCATTTATTTGAGTTCTCATATAATAATAGCTATCAAGCAAGTTTGAAAATGTCCCCATTTGAAGCCTTATATGGTAGGCCATGTAGATCACCCGCATGCTGGGTTGAAAAAGGAAATCGTCTTGTTTTAGGGCCAGACATGGTTCGAGAAGCTTCGGACAAAGTTGATTTTATTAAAAAGCGATTATTGGCCGCCCAAAGTAGACAAAAGAGCTATGCAGATTTAAGAAGAAGAGATTTGGCTTTTGAAGTGGGTGACTATGTCTATTTGAAAGTTGTTCCAATGTGAGGTGTAATCCGTTTTGGAAAGATAGAAAATTAGCACCTAAATTCATCGGCCCCTTTCCTATTCTTGAGAAGATTGGCACCCTAGCTTACAGAATTCAAATGCCTGATAGGTTGCCTGGAGTGCATGATGTATTCCATGTATCTCAACTTCGAAGGCATGTCCATGATCCAGATCTGGTGGTGGAGGAAGCTGCATAGCAAGATTTGGAGATCACCCCAAGCCTTGCAGTAAAAAGGGAGCCACTGAAAATTATTGGCAAAGAGACTAGAGAGCTGAGAAATAAAAGAATTAACCTAGTCAAGGTGCAATGGAGCGGTGATCCTAGAGACTGCACTTGGGAAACTGAGGAGAGTATCAAACAAGCCTATCCCAATTGAAGAGTGGATATCTCGGATTAGATTTTGTTTTGAGGTACGCTTAAAACATTTTACATTCTCTGTGTTAGTGCCTACTCTTCTATTTCACCTTTTCCTTTTTGAGGACGAAAAGTTCTTAAGTGGGGGAGATTGTAACAACCCAGAAAATTTGAACCAGTTTGAAAATTTTATTTGTATAAATTTTGTTGGAAATTTAGTCTAGATTTAAAATTTCCAATTTTGAATAATTATTAAATAATTAAAAATGGTCATTTTTCAAACAATGTCTGTTTTCGACGAAACCACTTTTGTTGGAACCGGAATGTCAAATTATTGCTAGGTTTCAATTTTTAGAATTTTCCGAGTTGATATGTGAGCGTGGCAGAGGAAAATGTGTTTTGTTCAATTCAATCAAATTTAATCGACTGAAAAATAGCCATTTTTCAAACAGTCTCAGAATTCGGCAAAATTAATTTTGTTAGGACCGTATCGTCATAAGAAAGCCAGAAATAATTTTTCTGGATTTTTCTGGGTTTGTAGGTGTCCCTAGTTAATTAGAAAGTACGTTAGAATTTAAAATAAATAATTTATATTTTTAAAACTGAGAAACGAAGGCCAAGTCGATCATTTGGGCTTGCGGAATATAGTCAGATGAGTCCGGAATTGGGGTAAATGGGTAGGAATGACAGTCGTTTGGCTGAAAAAGAAGAAAGTTGCAAAACGGGCTTTAGTGGGTTAATTAATTATTTAAATAATAACCTAACCCTATTATTTTAATATAAAAACACTGTTCATCCTCCTTCCCCATTCGTTTCAGAGCCGCCACTAACCCATAACATCTTAAAACTTCAAACTCTTATTCCTCCCTCGTTTCTCCACGAAATCCTTTGTCGTAGTTCTACTTTCGAAGAGATTTTCGTGCTCTTCAATCTCAGACCGGAATCAAAGCTTCTTGTCGCCTGTAGTCGCCGCCCCACCCCACTAAAACCGCCACCGTTCGCACCAAACCGGGCCCACCATAGCCGACCGCACCCCACCCCCTTGTCGGCGCCGATCCCACTCTCGTAGCTATTCGATCTCCAACAAACCGTTCCTCAAACCATTGACTGTATCTTCTGAAAATCGAATTCAAAGTTTTGAACTTTCTGAAATTCAAGGTAAATTTAAATTTCAGATTTGCGATGCTTTTTAATGTCGCAGTGACAGTTGTAAAAAGTTGGTTTCTAATTTATACATATGAACTCCAAAGTGAAATCTCTCAGATCCGAAACCGCCGTGACTTTGAACACGAGACCTGATCGAGTTTGAACCTTCATTTTAGATCCAAGCAAGGTGAGAATTTATTTTTAATTAAATTTAATTAATTTAGTTATTATTCTTTCATTATTTAATGTTTGAATGGTAAATATAAATAGATCTGCGATGGGTAATATTCTAAGTTATGGATCTGAATTGTTTATGATGTTATGATATTAGATCTGAAAATTTAAAATGCTAGATCTGAGTTTGGTGATTTATTAGGATCATTTATTTGTTAATTTTATCAATCGTGTCAATTGATTTTCTTGTGAATCATGAATATACTCAGTAAAATTTCCCCTTTTTGTGTAAGTTATTGAATTGAATTATGATTGTCCATCCAATATAAATCTATTACTTTGAGGATGATCCATAAAACTTCCATTTTGTTGTTTAGATCGGGATTTGATAACGATCTGGAAAAAGTTAACTTTTTATTAAAAATAAAAAAAGATTGGTGAACAATATAAAGATGATATTTTTTACATGTTAATATAAAGATGATATTTTTTTATATGTTAATATAAAGATGATATTTTTTATATGTTAATATAAAGATGATATTTTTTTACAAGTTAATATAAAGATGATATTTGTTTACATGTTAATATAAAGATGATATTATTTTTTACATGTTAATATAAAGATGATATTTTTACATTGTAAAGTAAAAAGAGATATATTTTTTTTACATTGTAAAGTAAAAGATGATACATTTTTACGTGTAAATATAAGTAGAATTTACATTGTAGTTAAAGATACATTTTTACATGTAAATATAAGTAGAATTTACATTGTAGTTAAATTTACATTTTTACATGTAAATATAAGTAGAATTTACATTGAAGTTAAATTTACATTTTTACATGTAAATATAAGTAGAATTTACATTGTAGTTAAATTTATATTTTTACATGTAAATATAAGTAGAATTTGCATTGTAGTTAAATTTACATTTTTTATATGTAAATAAGAAGTAGGAATTTGACATGTATTATAAAATTACAATATATTTTTTTTACATGTAAATAAGAAGTAGGAATTTGACATGTAATACAAATTACATTTTCACATGTAATAAAGAAGAGAAATTTGCATTGTAATAAAAATTACATTTTTACTATGTAATTAAAGTTGAATTCACGTTGTAAAGTAAAATTACATTTTCATATGTAATTAAGGATTGAAAAATTACATGGCAATTAAAATTACATCCTTTTTATGTAATTAAAGATTAACATTTTTGCATAATAATTAAAATTACATTTTTATTATGTGAATTAAGAATGAGGATTTGCATGGGATTTGCATAGTAAATAAAAATTACATTTTTAATGTAATTTTAAAAGTTAGAATTTTTCACTATAATGTTAATTATATTTACAATGTAATGAAGTTTCATTTTTAATGAAATTAAAAGATTAGATTTTACCGTTGAAATTAAATTCATTCTTTTATGAAATTGTTAAAGTAAGATTTCACACCGAATGATAATTACATTTTTAGTGTAATTAAAAAGAGATTTTTTCATTATAATGAAAATTACATTTTTAATGTAAGGTGTAGGAATGAAAATTTACGCTGTAAATTCATTTACATTTTAAATGTAATGAAAAGAACATATGTAAAGGTTGAAATATTATTTTCATTTTTAAACGAAGGAAGAAAAATGGAATGGATATGGTAATTAAATTTATTTGAGTTGAATTGGTTGACGTTATTATCATTAAATGTTTATATATTTATTTGTATATATAAATATAATTAAAATTAATCGAATCAAGCGCAGTAGTTCGCATTTGTAATCGTATCTTTAAACGACTATACCGAAAGATCCAACCATCGGAATTTCCCAAAACTGAAACCGTTAGGACCGTCTTGGGAAGATCTTTCCAACGAGATAAACTACGTTAAGATCTAACGGTTAAATTTTAAGAAATGTGAAAATCAAAATTGGTTGAAAGCAGCGCCATAGTCGCCCATTGACTCGAGGCGTCGTTATATAAAATTTAATTATTTTAAATAATTAAAATAGGAATTAATCGTTATAAAATGATATTAACGAATAGGAAGGATTTTAAATATGTATACATATACGAGGATTATTTGGAAAGTCGAGTTTCTCTCATTCCAAACAATCAAACGACGCTAAGAATCGAAGTATGAAGACGGCATATGAAGACCGTGAATCTTCCATCGAGAGGACAACGATCAAGGCCCGGATTTGATTTGCTCCCAAATCAAGGGTCATGGTCATTGCCCAAACGAACATGTTGATTTCATAGGTTTGGTTTTCGCTCAGATCCAGAGCATAAGCTAATAAATGGATTGTGTGTCGGACATCGTACTCCGTTAAATATCATGTTATTAATTTTCTGTCGAATGTATGAATGTTTGGTGGCGGAGAATTTATTCTCTTGCTTAACACCCTTTCATATACTTCGGCAAAGGATTGGTAATGCGATATGGAGTGATAGTGTGGCATACTAAGATGCAACGATCAAGGTTTCTTGTTGAAAAGCAGAACCTTGTGGTGATGATCAAAGCACGGCTTGGATAAGCATAGCTTTGTGTATTACATAGCTTCACGAACCTCACAACCCAATGGAGTCTAAAACGGGAGAAGGGAACGCAGGGAGAGCAGCACGTTTCTTTCTAGCTAGAAGTAGTGTCGGTGCTTAAACTGGCTGATATTTTACTTATGTGGATGATGGAATGAGGCGCCTCGGATGATAGGTCCTATAGGATCGGGAAACGTGTGTTCAGGAATTGCCAATCCACAAACCGCAAGTGTGGACCGGCCCTGCAGGATCCAAGGGTTCTCTGCGGGGAATCCTGAGACATTAGCTAGAGTGTCTCGAATCGGTAAGGAGCTCCTCCCTAGCCTTGACTCATGATGGAAACCAAATTCCAAATACGACCCTTGTATTACTAGTATGGAGGCATAGTAGTATGGGGTACTATGTTTCCTAGGATTGATACATTTAATTTGAAATGGTTTTTTATACACTAATAATAATACTATATTCCTATTTATCGTATTTAGCATGTTTAATCATCATAAGGTAAAACCCTATCCTCTGGTTTACGTTGCATTGTGTGATGGGACTTGGGTCTTATGTCGATTCCATTTTTCTCAAAAGCATAGCGTTGTTTTACGAATTACTTGTCGTTTGTTATGTCACTTTGAATCGTGCATGGCAATCCATTAGAGTAAACCCGTTCCGCGTTAGCGGCGTTGTCTTTGGATTTGCCTTATTACTAGTAGTTAAATTAGTTAAGAATTCTCACACCAGTCCCATGACTGACCTGTAGTTTGTTTTCACCTTTGCAAACTCTGGTGCCCTCTTTTCCACATGGGCAGCCAAGTAACAGGTTTGGCTCTCTTTGGAGTTTCTGTCTTTGGAGCTTTCTTGGTGTTGCTTATTTGGAGGTGCTTATATTGGACCACGAAGACTATCTATCATTTATCTTTTGTTACATTTATCTTCAGTCATACAGACTTATTTTATTTCCAGTTGTTCTAGTTTGAAGTTGGAACTTAATTCCTTTGCTAAAAACTTGATGTAATAATTTAAAACTCTATGACTGTGGGATTCTGTGTTTGATGACATTCATATTCCGCTGCTATGATGTTGTTATTCTATAGTTTTCCTACGCTATGTTGTATCTGTGATCTGTATTATTATATTTATGTTGTATTCCAAATGATTATTCCTTACTTTCATCCCACGGAAGTTTGGGGTCATCACATTTAATAATTTGGAATGAAGCGGAATTTGATTTGGTAATAATCGAGATGAGCTTTTGTAAAGGAAGACCGTTACTATATATGGAATTTAAAAGGCTTTGTCGTTATTCCATTTATATTACTGGTTGGATATGGAAATTTATATTGATTATATATATTAATTTGTTTTCCGTGAAGATTCCATAATCAATGGAATGTGATTTTGGGTTTATCGTGAACTGTGTTTCAAATGACATTGCTTCTTTAACCCAATTAAAGACAAGATTTATTTCCAAAATTTGAATAATCATTATATAATGATTTTTGGAGACAAAAACTAAGTTGAGTTTTAATGAATCTTTAATTAGATTGAAATGCGAGTGTGATAATTTAAATTAACAAATTTGTGAAATGATCGAGAATGGAGTATTAGCAGTTTTGCTCCAAGCGATAGTTAAATCTTTAAATAGATTTGAACGAGAAATGGTAATTAATTTTACCGATAGCACCGTGGTGTTAGATATGAAGTGCTACTAGTTTTGCTCCATGGGATGAATAAGTTGGGATTAGGAAATATAATAAATGATTACTTCGGTAAGGTTCGCTAATCCCGACTAGTTTGGAAAACGTTAATTTGGTTTAAATTGTGAAAAGAATATTCTAGACTGGAATGAGGCATATGTTGTGTTTTTATAGCACTTGTTTATAAGATACACGAGTTATTCGGAAAGACCGGGTTTGTACCATTCTGGATAATTGATACAACGATAAGTCGACGATGAAGACGGTGGTTGACGCCGGAGCTCTTCACATCGTTTGGATTATTATTGATGTCTTGATTGGGAGGCATCCCTAGACAGTTAATAAGTGTTGATCGTCCAGATGTACTTGGAGATTGACCAGATATGCGAGGACCTCTCTCCTGTATTGGACATATGGGACGAGGAATAAGGTGCCTCCGGTTTCGTTTAGACCTAGAACGGACTTGCAAATGGATTGTATGCCTAACATTGTATTCCTTTATACTGTATTCGTTGATCTCTGCTAAATATATATCTGTTTGGTGGCGGACAATTTATTCTCTTTCTCAACACCCTTTCTTGAGACGTATGAGCTTAGAGGTTATATACTGGTGGAAATTAGTGGTACAGTATAGATTGACAGTGTGACATGTTGAGTGGCATGTGATTAAGGCTTTTGTTGAAAAGTAGGGCCTTGTGGTTGATGATCAAAGCACGACTTTAAATAGCATAGCTTTGTGTATAGCGTTATTTCGCGAGCCTCACACCCTGGTGTGAACCAGAAACGAGAGAGGACCTCAGGGAAGACATGTGTTTCCTTCTAGCTAGGAATGGTGTCATGGTATGGAGCCCAGACGTTTTACTTATGTGAATGATCGAAAGCGAGGCGCCTCGGATATATCGGTCACTATGGGGCCGGTGGATGCTATGGTCAACATACTGACTAGATATACGCCCTATAGGGCGGGGAAACGTATTGTTCAGGAATTATAATCCCCAAACGTAAGGGTGGACCGACCCTGACGCTCCAAGGGCTTGATTGAGTAGTTGTGCTAAGGCTCGGGCTAGAGAGTCTCGAATTCGGTAAGGATGATCCCTTGCCTTGGTTCACGATGGAAATCCAACTTCCAATACAACATTGTGTGGTTTTAATTGTAGAACTAATATGGCGACATGATATATGGTACCCATGCCATCTATGATTGATACATTTATATTTGAACTAACTTTGACACTATACACTTATAGTAATATCAAAATTATTTGTTTTCAAACGTACCAAGCATGTTTGGCTATTATAAGGTAAAACTCTATCCTCCGGCTTGCGTTGCATTGTGTGATAGGACCTAAGTCTTATAATATCTTCATTTTTTCAAAAGCATTGCATTGTTTATAAATTGTATTATGCACTGGTATTCTTGGGAGAAAACCCGTTCCGTGTTATACGGCATGGTCCCTTGATTTACTTTATTCCTGAAGTAATGTTTCAAATAACTGTTTTAGTTCTCATACCAGTCCCATGACTGACCTGGAGTTTATTGTTTTAACCTAAACTCTGGGTGTCTCTATTTTCCACACGGGAAGCTAGTAGTTTTGGTTTTGCAAATTTCTTTTTACAGGATCCTGGTGTACAGTTGGAGCTATATTCGGAAAGCTTTGTATCCATGTATTTCTTTCAGTTGTATTTGTTAATGTATTGTCCCTATACATTATTATTTTTTGCTACATTGTAATTTTAATATCTGATATTTTTCTAATGTATATTATTTATTCATGATCTGTTATAATCTTGTACTCTGATGTAATTGTTGTAATAGCAATGAAATGTACTTCTGTTTATGTTTCTGATTTATCATGTTCTCAACTCAATCCATTGTTTTTCGTCTCTTCGGGGATCAGGGGATTTTAGATCACTTCAGACATTGTCAGAATTTGGCCTCGAGACTTATACTATTGCATTCACTGGCCATTTTCTGATTAATTTATATATATAATATGTACCAAACAAACACTACAGAAAAGTTATCGACATTCAAAGTTACATATTGAAAAATAATCATATGTGTAAAAAACGCATACATATACATTATTTTAATAACATATGAACGTGCGTGCACAAAACATCCTTTGTGAGCCATCATAGCTTTTTTTTTCTCCAATGGCATCTGAAGTTCCATGCGATTCTGCCATTTTCTAATCTATCAATTTCCTTTTTGTTTCTAGATCCCTATCCCCCTCGTTACCTCATCTCATCCATTTCAATCCTACCCTAGCTTACACCTTGTAGATTAGCGGCTACCATCCAGTTTAGATCAATGGACCTTCTTTTCCTCTGGCAACCCTCGTCTGCGGATCTTTCGACCTTTTTCTCCCTCACCAATTTCTCATTTTTGGCATCCTAATCGGTGATATTCCTTCTTTTCTCCAATCCCCAGATTTAGTACTGTTGGATAAACATAAATGCTTTATTAGTGGGAAATGAAAAAGGTGAATGGTTATGTCTTTTAATGAAGAGTCGTGTCTATTTAAGTGAAGTGTCATGTCCTCTGAACCGAAGACTCGTGTCGGTTGAAATGAAGATTCATGTTTATTAAAGTGAAAAGTCATGTCTGTTCATGAAGAGTCGTGTCGTGTCTGTTCGCCAAGAGTCGTGTCTATTCGTGAAAAGTCGTGTCTATTTATGAAGGGTCATGTCTATTGATGAAAAGGTGTCTATTGGAGTTGTAAGATCATATTGATCACTATATAAATATGGGTATGGTCACTTGTGTGGTTAAGAGAAAAGAGAAAAAAAAAGTGAGTGAGGATAAGAAACAAGAAAATGTTGTAAGACTTGTAATGGAAAGTTGAGTTATTAAAAAGTGAAGTTATTTGTGTATCCAATTCCTCCTCGATAACAATTCATCTTCAAATTAGTTTCTTCAAATTGGTATCAAAGCTTCTTAAATTTTACAAATTGTTATCAGAGCTTCCGTTTTTTCAATTTGGTATCAGAGCCTAGGTTGAAACTATGGCATTTTTATTCTTCTCATCCTTCATTCTCACAAAAGAAAACTTCGAAAAGTGGAGTAGTAGGAAGAAAGAAGAGTTAATCTCCAAAGGACTATGGGAGATTGTTGAGTGTGGCTATGAGTGGCCAAAAGACGTTAAGAACATGACGGAGAAAGAGAGTGAAGCGTTTAAGAGTATGAGAAAAAAAGATATTCAAGCTCTTATGGTGCTGAGTGAGAACGTCGATAAAGAAGCATGGTATCATATTAATGGAGAGAAAACCGCGAAAGAATCGTGGGAATTATTGAAAGAGGTGTATGGAGAGGATGAAACAAAAATAAAAGAAGAAGAAGATGAAGAGGAGGTCGAAGAACCTGTAGTAGAAGAGAAGGAAGAAGAAGAAGTAGAGAAATAGTTGGTTAAAGAAATGGAAGAAGTAGAAGAAAATTTTGAGGAGGTCGAAGAAGAGAATGGAGATGATAGTGTTGATGAAAATGGACGGGAAGAAAAGAAAGTTCAAGAACATGATTCTGACAAAGAGAGCGTACTAGCAAAAGAAATAGATCGTGTTGAAGAGCTAACAATGGGAAACAACAAAGAAGAAGAAATTGTTGAAAAAAAAGCAAGAGGCTGGAATCAAGAATGATACATGTAATGTTGAGGAGGCACTAATGGAAAATGAAGAAGAAGGGAGCCTTGACGAGGAAGCAAAACATGGATTATCTGAGATAGCAGACTCGGTGATGGTCCAATCTCCAAAGGAAAAATCAGATGAGAGCGTTGTAGACCAAGAGAAGAACAAAGTTGGAAAAGTCATTGAGGAGGTAAAAGAAAGCAACAAACAAAAGACTACAAAAGTTTTCGGTGAAGTGAAAAGCAAAATAGAGAAAATAAGAAAGAAAATAAATAATATAAGACAAGAAGAAAAATGTGATGCTGTCAATTTGTTCAAACCAATGTTGGCTAGAGGGAAGCTGAGGTGCGTTGGTGTAATGACATTGGAAGATAACATGGAGCATGTTGAAAAGGATGCTGCTAAGGAAGAAATGCCTCTATATGCTGATTTGGTCGATGACGTATACAAACCCCCTTGGAGGAATAAAGCATTTAAGTTTACGAGGGAGTTTTGTCGGATAAACATAAATGCTTTATTAGTGGGAAATGAAAAAGGTGAATGGTTATGTCTTTTAATGAAGAGTCATGTCTATTTAAGTGAAGTGTCATGTCCTTTGAACCGAAGAGTCATGTCGGTTGAAATGAAGAGTCATGTTCGTTAAAGTGAAAAGTCATGTCTGTTCATGAAGAGTCGTGTCTGTTTGTTAAGTGTCATGTCCATTCGTCAAGAGTCATGTCTATTCGTGAAAAGTCGTGTCTATTTATGAAGGGTCATGTCTATTGAAGAAAAGGTGTGTATTGGAGTTGTAAGGTCATGTTGACCACTATATAAATATGGGTATGGTCACTTGTGTGGTTAAGAGAAAAGAGAAAAAAAAGTGAGTGAGGATAAGAAACAAGAAAATGTTGTAAGACTTATAATGGAAAGTTGAGTTATTAAAAAGTAAAGTTATTTGTGTATCCAATTCCTCCTCGATAACAATTCCTCTTCAAATTAGTTTCTTCAAATTGGTATCAACGCTTCTTAAATTCTACAAATTGGTATTAGAGCTTCCGTTTTTTCAAGTACTCCTTTTCTCCTCTCTTTAGCATCCAGTGGTTTGTCTCTGTCCATCCGCCTCCTTGATGTAGCGATAACCTACTTTGGCCTTTCTTTCTGCAGGTTTTGGATTAACGCCAGCGTCATCCTCTTAGGTGTCGGTTTCTCTTCTCTGACTCCTCCTACGGCTGTCTCCTCCCCTCATACAGACTACATACTTTGCTAGTGATGTTCTAGTAGTTGCGATTCATGTATATCTTTGGTCTATCTTGGGGTATGCTTTGTTGGATCTGGCTGTTGGAGTATTTTATTCTGGTCCTGATAGTTGTCGATCTTTAGTTGTGTGTGTGTGTGCCATCTTTGATTTGATTTACCTTGGTTGTGGTGATTTTCTTGTTGGTGATCTGTTGTCTTGTTCGTTGCTTAGGTAGTGTCTTACCTGATCTGTTGTTATGTTCTATTTGATGTTGTTCGGGCTAGTAGGTTCTGTGTATCCTATTCAAAATTTGTGTTCTTCAATCCTCTGCTTAGCGCACAGTGAATTTCTGGTCTGTTTATTGATCTATGCATCTGCTGTTGATTTTAATCCTAGTTGCAGTATATTCTCTCATATCCGCATTTGAGTTTGTGTAACATTATTGAGGACTTCTTCAGAGCAGCTATATCATTCAGGTGCTTGCAACATGCTTCTTTCAATCCTTTGCAACTGCTTCAATCTCTGTTAAAGCTTCCTTGTTATTGTACGTGAATGATGTATTCATCCCAGAGCAAAGAATATTAAGAAGTATTTTATTGACTATGACTGCTTACAGCCATAGATATTGTGATTGCTTAGAGCTGTACTATATTTTCCTTTCTTTATTCTGTAAATCAACTCACCCTGCCTGGTGATAGTATGAGTTATTAGACTAAGATAAGGTAATTTTGTCTATAACTGATAGGTATTCGGCATATCTCCTGATTTACCTTGTATTCATTATTTGCTATAATGAAAAAGTGGTACGGTCCACTATAAAAACTGGCTGGCTTTGCAATATATATATATATATCACCACTTCGATCTACCACGTTTGGCAAGAACGAAACCAAAGGCTCTTTGGCAGTGGGAGAAGTGATGCAGCTACTAGGTTGAAACGGATTGAAACCGATGTCAAATATTTGGTTCGAGACAATGGTTCTTCAACTATTAGGTAGCGTCAAAATGTAGAGATGTTTTTGAGATGAGGCATTTATTTATTTGATGCTGGATGATTTAGAGCAGAAGTTATTTGAAACAAGGCTGTAACGACCTGCAAATCCGTACCATCTGGGTCAACTAACAACACCACACGTCCAACCCAAATTGCACAGAAACACGAATCATTATTAGAAAGAATTTAGAGGATGAGAAATAGAAAGAAAGAAATATTAGAATAGAAGAAAACGAAGATCAGAAACTCACAGCGGAACGAATGAAATATATTAGATAATATAACTTTTGAGATACAAATCGGTAAGTGTATATACATACCATTATCAGAGCACAACTGTTATCCCTGGAACAGTTATAAACATCTGTTTCCAGATACAACATAGTACACAGCGGAAAATATAATAGTCTATAGCTAACTGGTGAAGCCTCCAGCTTCGAGCTCCTCCAAGTGAAATCTGTAAAATCCCGACTACTTGACTGCCCGTACAAATTTGGGCACCTAAGAGTTTAGGGAAAACAAAACAAAATAAACTCTGGGTCAGTCATGGGACTGGTGTGAATAAACTCCAACCATTGGTTTAACTTTCAAAATCTTTCAAAAGAAATGATAATCGTAAGACCGATCCACACATAAACATGGATGGTTTTTACCTTACGATAACCAAAAATATTTTTGATATCAAATCCAGTGATATTATAATAATGTCTACATCAAATAAATAGAATTTAGCGGAACGCTTGCATCTCACGCTCCATATATAATATAAAATCAAAAACCACATGGCGCTTATTGGAGATTGGATTTCCAACATGACAAGGTATGGGACCACCTGCCGATAGTGTATCTCTAGAGACGAATACACTGGGTTCAACAAGAACGTCTTGCAACCCGGCCCACACATGACCGACCACTCATTTCGCTTGAGTGTATCGAATGTATATCACCAACGGTTGGAATCAGTAACCGTCTCCCGAAAGGGACAGCATCGATAGATTAAAGAACAAATGGAATTTATCTAGATAGGTGATTATACATCCTAATGGGAGCGACCCACATAGCCATGCTGCCTGCCCGATTTTTGTCAATTCCCGGTTGTGAGGCTTGAGGTTTGAATTACCTTCCAGAACATCTGGCCACCATTCACTTTGAATGCCACATCGTCATACCCGCCAAATCACAAATTGATTTCCCCAAAAATACCACAGGTATAAAGCTAAGAGAAACGAATTCCTCCGCCACCAAATGTAAGTACGTTTGAAGAGATCAACTTACGTGATCCGTTAGATATACTCTGTCAGACATTCGTCCATTCACGTTGTCCTGGGACTGGACAAACCGAAGGCACTATCCCGTAAACAGGATAGCCCTTGCATAACTCCGTCTTCAATTATTTCATCATATTTGATCGCAACGCAAATGCTCATACAGAGTGGTTTCCAGATAATGAATCTGATCCCGGTCTCTCCGTATTGACGACGGAAAAATGGTCAAAAACTTCGATAGTCGGTGATTTAACTATCAAAGAAAAATAAGTGTACAACCAACGATCTTATTTCCAGGTAGGAATTCGATCGATCAATCATCAATCAACATTGGCCCCTTTAAATTAATTCCTTATTATATTATTATTTACAATTCCTGTCTCTAAATTTCTCGTTGACCAATTCATTTCATTTTCTATACGTAGAAAATATCTCTCAATTATTTGGGGAAAACACTTCAAAATCCTTTAAATCAACACGATGTTATAAAACATCGTTAGTATCACTCAAACCATTAATCATTTATTAACTCACCATATTGCTAACCAATCCTCACTATCGAACCTTAACCATTCCTCCATCGATCATGAAGTTCATCAAGTTGGGGTATAATTACCTCTCAGACCTTAATTGAACAACATTCTCAACTTTGAAATAGTCAAAGCTCATACTTTAAACAAACATCGCTTACGCGGCCTTCGGAGTCAATCTAAGAACACATTTCTTTTACGGAAGAACATTGATTATAACGGTAGCATTATAATCGCTATATTTGATTTATAAAACATTACTTTTAACAACAGCGTTACAAACGCTGTCTAGAATTATAGAACACCTATTATAGCATTAAGATCGCTACAAAACAGTTATTATAACGACAGCGTTAAAATTTGCTATTTAGATTTACAAACATTTACTATAGCAGCATTAAAATCGTTGTTTTTCCATATATTTGATTTACAAGACATTAATTATAATGGCAGCGTTAAAATCGTTGTTTTCAAACATTTGGTCTCTATAAAAATATACTTGTACTTATTAATTCAATTAGTAAGTAAATAATCAAAAAATTAAATAACAGGACCATCAACTTGGTTTAAAATACCTTCCAAACCTTGTTTGGATTTCCTTTCAAATCCCTTTTGAAAACGAATTTCCTTTTTCCCTTTCATTCAAATTTCCATTTGAATTTATATTTCCAAATTCAAATCCCCTTTATGAATAATTTCACTTTAAAACATTATTCACTTTAGTCGTGAATAATATTCCCTTTTATATAATCAAATCCATTTGATTTTATACTTTATATAATGTCTCAAATCCAATTTCCATTTATAACGTCCATTTAGAATTTTCCATAGAAGAGTTTTATTTATATGTCATCCATTTATAATCACGCTTAAAATTTCCTTTTGCTACATTCAATTCCCATTACAAATATCGGCTTAAAACCGCTTTCCACTTTCCAATATAAATTCGAACTTGGATTTATAAACATTGTTTATACATAACTACTTGTTTTAAAACAAGTTTTCTATTTTCAAGTCTATTCAAAATTAAATTCCTACTTTAAAAAAAATAGTTTTCCCTTTTTAAATCTCGAATTCCTTTTCTATATTCGAAAATATTTACGGTATGTAAAATACCAAGTTTCTAGGGCCAGGGTAAACCAACACACAAAGTCAATCACTGATTGTATAAATCACACCACACATCAAAATCAAGGAAAAATAGTAATATAAATATTGAGGAACCCAGTTGGGTCCCTCCAACCTGTTTCCCTGCATCCACAGATGTTAATAACATTAATAAGATTATTTCACATCAATATGAAATATCATAACAAATGGTCGATCAACGATGTAATCCTATCAACCAATTTTATCAACCATTCAATCAAGCAACCATTTCACAGTATAAAATAAATTTAAAATTCGTTTATATAAAAATATAAACGAAGCAGAGTTAGTGAGTTTACTCACCTTGTTTGCAGTTGATGATTCTGCTCGGATTATACAATTTCAAACGGACGTCTAAAATTATAAAATTCCAGTTGGCTCTAAATCTCTCTGAACTAGCTTAACAACGTAGTATTCTCCGATAAGGTTCCATCGGCACTTATTTTGCGAAATTCTGATAATGATAAATAAGTTACAGCCATTAAAAATTTAAGTATAAATAAATATAATTTAACATTATTTATTCCTTGATTAAATCATTTTACGTTACCCTAATCCCTTTTATATAAAATAACGTTCTTATCCCAATGTTTATACTACCCTTTTTAACATCACAAGTGTTAGTACAAGTTACTTATCCCAATTTTAAATGAATTAAATTTACTTAATCACCTATATTAACTAATATAGAATCATACCTGTTAATTACCGTCCTCATCATAGTTCACAGGAGGACCGAGCTCCTCCCACTACAGCTTTGCCAAACAACAGTATTCCACAGAGAAGCCAACAACAACCCTTTTAGCTAAAATTTACCCAACTCCAACCACTACTCACTGTTCAAAGCTCAACATCATTCAATCCTCTTCCTCCCCTTCACTACAGTACACCAAAACCTCTCCTCCTCAAAATCTCGTTTACTGCAAACTCCCCTTCCCATAATTCACTAATGAAACAATCACAGTATTCTAACTGTGCACCTCCAATCAACATTCCCTTTCACACGTGTCATCTCGCAAGTCCCCCACTCCAACGTTTCACCAAATATCAAATTGTAATTTTTCTTGTCTCTTTTTTTTCTTTTCAAACAGTTCAAGCAGTAACTGGCCTCCACCGAAAACATGAATGCCTCGCAGCTCCCCAAAGACCCCCAACTTCGAGATGTCCTACTGCATCATGAGCACATTTTTAGACCCAAAACATCTCAAAATTTCCACACTCGAGCTGCTCTAACGTATAAACTCGGCTGTACCATCAGAACTTCAAATCGAGAAGTGCCCCATCCGAAATCCGTAAACTTTGCTTCACTGGTCAGAAAATGGTATTCCAGGAATTCGACCGCGCGTTTAAAAATGCATACAGGATCGAAGCTCTCAATCTTAGGATTCCAACGAATCCAAAATCGTGAATTTTCATTGAGAAATTGATTTTTAATTGATAAATAGACTAACGGTTTTGCTAGCGTTTATTTTTTCAGAACGAGAAAGATGAAATGTCTATTTAAAGAGCAAGAAGTTTGGATGGCACGGCACCTAATAGCTTGGCTTGCACGGTAGTTAGAAAGTTTGGTACCCACGGCAAGTAATATTTCGTACTGTTAGGGGTAGGTAGATCTGTCGTATAGTTCTTTTGCCTGCTAGTTTTAAAGGTAGGTGACTGTAATACATAGGTAGGTCTGCGTTGGATTTTAATTTACTTTGATTTTAAATTTTTCCTTTGTCACCAAGTTTCTACACGTAGCGTGACGGTGGCATTGTACGCTAGGTCTGCATGACCAGTTAGGCATGTGGAGTTTGATTATAGGCTTTGCTAAGCAGCAGATTTTGTTGTTGGTTTCTGTGAAGAGGGGAGGTTTTGAATTATGAGTTTGTTCGATGTAAATCCACTTATGCATATTCCCTTGGTGGTGCAGTTTTAAAATGACGCAAAGAGCTAGTATACTCCACTGTGTACTTTTATATTTCTAGCCAAGCAGAGAGTGTGTGAACTTTTAGTGTTATTAAAGTGTATGTGGCGTGATGAAACCAGTTTAGAGATACATTGGCATGCATTAAATAGGAAAATGGTGTTACTTGAAGTCCTTTAATGGAAGTGTAATTGAAAACAAGCAAGTGTAACGTGCATGAGTTATGAGTAGGTATTTGTAAAGGTTAGTTTATAAAAAGAACTTTTCAAACTTCATCGTCTAAAATTACGTTCATGTCTGAGCCATTACGGACAGAAGTAAGAATACGATCGTGTCCAGCGGGGTGTGACGATCCCAAAAATATAATAATATTGGTAGTTTAACTTATATTATGAAACCCCAAAATATTGATATAGGGTGCAAAATACTCCAAATAAAAAGTTGCGTATTAAATTAATTAAAAATTGCAGTAAAATTCTAAAAATTAAATTATAACTACGCCTCAAAAGAATCTTGTCCTAATTCATAACGAATCTCTAGTTATATTAAATAAACCGTTATGGCTTATATACGATTCTACAGCGACTATTTCTAAATTTGATTTGGACATAACTTTTTATTCCCGTTATGAAATCTGGATTTTTCACATTCGTTGGAAAGATATTTTCAAACAGATTCAAATATTTCTTGTTTCGCTAAAATCCGATTTATTTTGAATCCTGTACATTCATTTGAAATTTGAAATCGAATATTTAAACTACCACGCCATTTTGAACTCGTTTTAATTATATTATAAATTATACGTTTAAATATCGTTTTATTAAATAAATTCCTATATATAATTCAAATAAAATATTTAAATCAAATTTAAATATTCAAAATTCAACGGCCAAAAATCCGGGTCGTTACATTCCTTCCCCCTTAAAAAAATTTCGTCCTCGAAATTGCTAAGGTAGGAAAAGATGCTACATACCTTATTAACTAGGTCCAAAATTTCTTTTTGTTCACTTTTTTAACTTCAGTTTAACTGGACCAATTTATTTCAAATAAAATATTATTTTATTCTTGCTAACGAAAATTTTCAAAAATTCTGAAAATTTTCTAACACTTTAAATTCTGAAAAATTTCAGCAGCATTTCCTCTGCACGGCTCAATCGGTACAACCACAATTCGCCTTTCTAGGCCTTCTCCAATCCCAAAGAAAATCAAAAAGCCAAACGGCTTGCCCCATAGGCTCATAAAACCATCAAACCCAAGTAATATTGTAACATGTTCCTTTTTGTCGGGAATAATTCTATCTCTTACATTTGCTCCCATTCAATATCTGCTCAGCATACATATATATTTCCAATCGGTTTCAAATCAATTCAACCTTTGGTCTTTAACTTTCTGATTAGTTCACTTCTCTTCACTAATCCAAACTGAGTTCTGTTTTCAAAAATCAACCCTCTTATTCTGCTTGAATTCAATTCCGTCACAGCTTAATTCCAAACACAACATCCAATATATATTCAATTTGTTTATACATAGGTCGAATTCATATTAATAATTCGAATCTCAACATTTCTCTTTATTTAATTTTATTTGGAATTATTCCTAATCCAATCCAATTTTATTTAACTTAAATTAAATTTCAGTCCATTTGATTTACTTCCACCATTTCAATTTATTCAACTTATACAAGTTAAATTTTAATTTCAGAATTCAAATTCCCGGGTTTTATTTCAAATTAGTTTGAAATCATATATATTATACACAAATATTTATAATCAATTCAATTTAAACATTTGAATTTCTAAACCAACTTGTCCTTTTCAAACAATTTTTTTTATTTCTAAATTACTATGGTAGCAATCTGTCACTCAGAAACTTTAAAATGAATACCGATAATGTCGCGACCCATTATCAATACTATTTTCTCGCCACTGAAGTGATTTCAGTGCTTAATCCCTTAAAAATCGATTTAAACCATCCTTATTCAAAAATACTTCAAAGTAATGTTATATTACTTTATTATATTTCAGAAAATATTTTCTAAACACCTAGAATTTAAATTCCAATTCTGATTTGAACTTAAGCTTGGTTTATCACATTTGCATACGTTATTCGTATACAAATTATATCACCATTTCATAATTTGATAATTTCATTTAATTGTAATAACAATCAACACATTCATATAATATTTCATAAATTAATCCCTTTATACCAAAATAATCTTTCGGCAAATTATTTCATTTACCCCTTTTTAAAACAAATACTGTGTCGATTTGCTTTGTTCGAGAGTTTAGAAACACCTATCGATACAGTTGTACTCTCTGTATCGACCAGAATTCATAAACCACTCAACAAACCAGTCAACACAATATAAAACAATTTTTATATCAAATCTACAAATACGCGCTCATATATATACACTCAAACTCAATCTAGGGTATTACTAACCCCATCTCTGTTGAGTCACGCCACAAAGCCAAGGTTATCACTCAACCTTCAGCTCTTATACCAACTGTAACGACCCGCAAATCCGTACCATCTGGGTCAACTAACAACACCACACGTCCAACCCAAATTGCACAGAAACACGAATCATTATTAGAAAGAATTTTGAGGATGAGAAATAGAAAGAAAGAAATATTAGAATAGAAGAAAACGAAGATCAAAAACTCACAGCGGAACGAATGAAATATATTAGATAATATAACTTTTGAGATACAAATCGGTAAGTGTATATACATACCATTATCAGAGCACAACGGTTATCCCTGGAACAGTTATAAACACCTGTTTCCAGATACAACATAGTAAACAGCGGAAAATATAATAGTCTATAGCTAACTGGTGAAGCCTCCAGCTTCGAGCTCCTCCAAGTGAAATCTGTAAAATCCCGACTACTTGACTGCCCGTACAAATTTGGGCACCCAAGAGTTTAGGGAAAACAAAACAAAATAAACTCTGGGTCAGTCATGGGACTGGTGTGAGTAAACTCCAACCATTGGTTTAACTTTCAAAATCTTTCAAAAGAAATGATAATCGTAAGACCGATCCACACATAAACATGGATGGTTTTTACCTTACGATAACCAAAAATATTTTTGATATCAAATCCAGTGATATTATAATAATGTCTACATCAAATAAATAGAATCTAGCGGAACGCTTGCATCTCACGCTCCATATATAATATAAAATCAAAAACCGCATGGCGCTTATTGGAGATTGGATTTCCAACATGACAAGGTATGGGACCACCTGCCGATAGTGTATCTCTAGAGACGAATACACTGGGTTCAACAAGAACGTCTTGCAACCCAACCCACACATGACCGACCACTCATTTTACTTGAGTGTATCGAATGTATATCACCAACGGTTGGGATCAGTAACCGTCTCCCGAAAGGGACAACATCGATAGATTAAAGAACAAATAGAATTTCTCTAGATAGGTGATTATACATCCTAATGGGAGCGACCCACATAGCCATGCTGCCTGCCCGATTTTTGTCAATTCCCGGTTGTGAGGCTTGAGGTTTGAATTACCTTCCAGAACATCTGGCCACCATTCACTTTGAATGCCACATCGTCATACCCGCCAAATCACAAATTGATTTCCCCAAAAATACCACGGGTATAAAGCTAAGAGAAACGAATTCCTCCGCCACCAAATGTAAGTACGTTTGAAGAGATCAACTTACGTGATCCGTTAGATATACTCTGTCAGACATTCGTCCATTCACGTTGTCCTGGGACTGGACAAACCGAAGGCACTATCCCGTAAACAGGATAGCCCTTGCATAACTCCGTCTTCAATTATTTCATCATATTTGATCGCAACGCAAATGCCCATACAGAGTGGTTTCCAGATAATGAATCTGATCCCGGTCTCTCCGTATTGACGACGGAAAAATGGTCAAAAACTTCGATAGTCGGTGATTTAACTATCAAAGAAAAATAAGTGTACAACCAACGATCTTATTTCCAGGTAGGAATTCGATCGATCAATCATCAATCAACATTGGCCCCTTTAAATTAATTCCTTATTATATTATTATTTACAATTCCTGTCTCTAAATTTCTCGTTGACCAATTCATTTCATTTTCTATACGTAGAAAATATCTCTCAATTATTTGGGGAAAACACTTCAAAATCCTTTAAATCAACACGATGTTATAAAACATCGTTAGTATCACTCAAACCATTAATCATTTATTAACTCACCATATTGCTAACCAATCCTCACTATCGAACCTTAACCATTCCTCCATCGATCATGAAGTTCATCAAGTTGGGGTATAATTACCTCTCAGACCTTAATTGAACAACATTCTCAACTTTGAAATAGTCAAAGCTCATACTTTAAACAAACATCGCTTACGCGGCCTTCGGAGTCAATCTAAGAACACATATCTTTTACGGAAGAACATTGATTATAACGGTAGCATTATAATCGCTGTATTTGATTTATAAAACATTACTTTTAACAACAGCATTACAATCGCTGTCTAGAATTATAGAACACCTATTATAGCATTAAGATCGCAACAAAACAGTTATTATAACGACAGCATTAAAATTTGCTATTTAGATTTACAAACATTTACTATAGCAGCATTAAAATCGTTGTTTTTCCATATATTTGATTTACAAGACATTAATTATAATGGCAGCGTTAAAATCGCTGTTTTCAAACATTTGGTCTCTATAAAAATATACTTGTACTTATTAATTCAATTAGTAAGTAAATAATCAAAAAATTAAATAACAGGACCATCACCTTGGTTTAAAATACCTTCCAAACCTTGTTTGGAGTTCCTTTCAAATCCCTTTTGAAAACGAATTTCCTTTTTCCCTTTCATTCAAATTTCCATTTGAATTTATATTTCCAAATTCAAATCCCCTTTATGAATAATTTCACTTTAAAACATTATTCACTTTAGTCATGAATAATATTCCCTTTTATATAATCAAATCCGTTTGATTTTATACTTTATATAATGTCTCAAATCCAATTTCCATTTATAACGTCCATTTAGAATTTTCCATAGAAGAGTTTTATTTATATGTCATCCATTTATAATCACGCTTAAAATTTCCTTTTGCTACATTTAATTCCCATTACAAATATCGGCTTAAAACCGCTTTCCACTTTTCAATATAAATTCGAACTTGGATTTATAAACATTGTTTATACATAACTACTTATTTTAAAACAAGTTTTCTATTTTCAAGTCTATTCAAAATTAAATTCCTACTTTAAAAAAAATAGTTTTCCCTTTTTAAATCTCGAATTCCTTTTCTATATTCGAAAATATTTACGGTATGTAAAATACCAAGTTTCTAGGGCCAGGGTAAACCAACATACAAAGTCAATCACTGATTGTATAAATCACACCACACATCAAAATCAAGGAAAAATAGTAATATAAATATTGAGGAACCCAGTTGGGTCCCTCCAACCTGTTTCCCTGCATCCACAGATGTTAATAACATCAATAAGATTATTTCACATCAATATGAAATATCAGAACAAATGATCGATCAACGATGTAATCCTATCAACCAATTTTATCAACCATTCAATCAAGCAACCATTTCACAGTATAAAATAAATTTAAAATTCGTTTATATAAAAATATAAACGAAGCAGAGTTAGTGAGTTTACTCACCTTGTTTGCAGTTGATGATTCTGCTCGGTTTATACAATTTCAAACGGACGTCTAAAATTATAAAATTCCAGTTGGCTCGAAATCTCTCCGAACTAGCTTAACAACGTAGTATTCTCCAATAAGGTTCCATCAGCACTTATTTTGCGAAATTCTGATAATGTATAAATAAGTTACAGCCATTAAAAATTTAAGTATAAATAAATATAATTTAACATTATTTATTCCTTGATTAAATCATTTTACGTTACCCTAATCCCTTTTATATAAAATAACGTTCTTATCCCAATGTTTTTAATACCCTTTTTAACATCACAGGTGTTAGTACAAGTTACTTATCCCAATTTTAAATGAATTAAATTTACTTAATCACCTATATTAACTAATATAGAATCATACCTGTTAATTACCGTCCTCATCATAGTTCACAGGAGGACCGAGCTCCTCCCACTACAGCTTTGCCAAACAACAGTATTCCACAGAGAAGCCAACAACAACCCTTTTAGCTAAAATTTACCCAACTCCAACCACTACTCACTGTTCAAAGCTCAACATCATTCAATCCTCTTCCTCCCCTTCACTACAGCACACCAAAACCTCTCCTCCTCAAAATCTCGTTTACTGCAAACTCCCCTTCCCATAATTCACTAATGAAACAATCACAGTATTCTGACTGTGCACCTCCAATCAACATTCCCTTTCACACATGTCATCTCGCAAGTCCCCCACTCCAACGTTTCACCAAATATCCCACTGTAGTTTTTCTTGTCTCTTTTTTTTCTTTTCAAACAGTTCAAGCAGTAACTGGCCTCCACCGAAAACATGAATGCCTCGCAACTCCCCAAAGACCCCCGACTTCGAGATGTCCTACTGCATCATGCGCACATTTTTAGTCCCAATACATCTCAAAATTTCCACACTCGAGCTGCTCTAACGTATAAACTCGGCTGTACCATCAGAACTTCAAATCGAGAAGTGCCCCATCCGAAATCCGTAAACTTTGCTTCACTGGTCAGAAATGGTATTCCAGGAATTCGACCGTGCGTTTAAAAATGCATACAGGATCGAAGCTCTCAATCTTAGGATTCCAACGAATCCAAAATCGTGAATTTTCATTGAGAAATTGATTTTTAATTGATAAATAGACTAACGGTTTTGCTAGCGTTTTTTTTTCAGAACGAGAAAGATGAAATGTCTATTTAAAGAGCAAGAAGTTTGGATGGCACGGCACCTAATAGCTTGGCTTGCACGGTAGTTAGAAAGTTTGGTACCCACGGCAAGTAATATTCGTACTGTTAGGGGTAGGTAGGTCTGTCGTATAGTTCTTTTGCCAGCTAGTTTTAAAGGTAGGTGACTGTAATACATAGGTAGGTCTGCGTTGGATTTTAATTTACTTTAATTTTAAATTTTTCCTTTGTCACCAAGTTTCTACACGTAGCGTGACGGTGGCACTGTACGCTAGGTCTGCATGACCAGTTAGGCATGTGGAGTTTGATTATAGGCTTTGCTAAGCAGCAGATTTTGTTGTTGGTTTATGTGAAGAGGGGAGGTTTTGAATTATGAGTTTGTTCGATGTAAATCCACTTATGCATATTCCCTTGGTGGTGCAGTTTTAAAATGACGCAAAGACCTAGTATACTCCACTGTGTACTTTTATATTTCTAGCCAAGCAGAGAGTGTGTGAACTTTTAGTGTTATTAAAGTGTATGTGGCGTGATGAAACCAGTTTAGAGATACATTGGCATGCATTAAATAGGAAAATGGTGTTACTGGAAGTCCTTTAATGGAAGTGTAATTGAAAACAAGCAAGTGTAACGTGCATGAGTTATGAGTAGGTATTTGTAAAGGTTAGTTTATAAAAAGAATTTTTCAAACTTCGTCGTCTAAAATTACGTTCATGTCCGAGCCGTTACGGACAGAAGTAAGAATACGATCGTGTCCAGCGGGGTGTCACGATCCCAAAAATATAATAATATTGGTAGTTTAACTTATATTATGAAACCCCAAAATATTGATATAGGGTGCAAAATACTCCAAATAAAAAGTAGCGTATTAAATTAATTAAAAATTGCAGTAAAATTCTAAAAATTAAATTATAACTACGCCTCAAAAGAATCTTGTCCAAATTCATAACCAATCTCTAGTTATATTAAATAAACCGTTATGGCTTATATACGATTCTACAACGACTATTTCTAAATTTGATTTGGACATAACTTTTTATTCCCGTTATGAAATCTGGATTTTTCACATTCGTTGGAAAGATATTTTCAAACAGATTCAAATATTTCTTGTTTCGCTAAAATCCGATTTATTTTGAATCCTGTACATTCATTTGAAATTTGAAATCGAATATTTAAACTACCACGCCATTTTGAACTCGTTTTAATTATATTATAAATTATACGTTTAAATATCGTTTTATTAAATAAATTCCTATATATAATTCAAATAAAATATTTAAATCAAATTTAAATATTCAAAATTCAACGGCCAAAAATCCGGGTCGCTACAAAGGCCGATAAAGTTCAAAGCGGGATTCATACAGGCCTGTTGGGCCTCTTTCCTATTTATTTCATTAAAATTTCATTGTAATTTATTAGTTATAATATCTTCTATTTGTATAAGAATTGTTCAATATATAGAAGGTATATGTGCTCTTTTCCCTTGTAAGGTACTCACCTAGGTTAGAGGGATTGCAAGGTTTTGATGAGGCATATAACAAAAGTATATGGTTGGTATGCGTAATAAAATCACAACAACAAAAATACCATATTACAACTTTAATTTTACAACTATCACAGAACGACTGTTGTAATAAATATTATTTACAATTATACTTTCGTGAAAGTTGTAATAAATATATTTGTAACAAGTTTTTTATTTGGCCCGTTGTAATAGAGGTCTATTGCAACTTTTTCCGTCGGTTGTAATATATGGCTACTTTTAATAACTTTTTTCCATTTGTAATCAATGCATATTTTCAACTAGTTAATAATTAATAATTAGTATAATAGTAATAATTAATAAATAAAATTAATTATTTTCAATAAATAATTAATAATTAACATTTATAATTAGTATAATTAATAATTATTTTTTAATAACTAAGAAGTAGTAATCAAGAAGTAATATTCAATATTTAAAAATTTATTTTTGATAATTAATAATTAAAATCTTTTTATTAGAAAATTGTACAAACTTATTTTTAATAGTTCATTTTTCTACTTGTTATAATAGAGGCATATTAGATATTGACACTAGCTAATATTTAATAACTAATAATTTTAATATTTAAAAATAATTAATAAATCGTAGTTATTTTTTAATAAATAATGTTAAGTGTTTAATAATTAGTAATCAGTAACATATACATAATACGCTTTTAATAATTAATATTCAATTACAACTAAGAAGAAATAAGTAATAATTAACAATAACTACTATTCATAAGTAATATTTAATATTTTAATAAAAATTAATTCTCAAGAGATCCATATTCAATTTGATATAAAATTTTACTTATAAGTTCTAACATATAATATTTAATTTTATATACTTTGATGAAATTTTGATTATAATCAAAGAAAAATATATGGTCATAAAAAATTAGCATAAAAGGATGTACTTTAATGGACAAAATGAAAATTTGGTTTGAAGGAACCCATATCCTTTATAAATCAAAAATTAGGTGGGAAACATGAAAATTTAGGCGAGCTGCCTCTCCTGTGCTATATCCTAAATCAAAATCGTATGGGCAATCCTAAACAAAACTGTGATGCCAGGATTTCACCCGGACCTAATCGATTGCAAAATCGACCAAGACCGTTCGAATCCCGCATACGTTAACTTTGGGCATACAACACATCAGAAAAAATAACAGAAGACTTTTATATACATTATAATAATGTTGCATCAGAGTACAAAATATCAGAGTACATCGAATAAAATACAGCGGAAGATAATTTACAATAATTTTAATACAACGCAGCGGAAGACTATCATTGCTCTGGACACAACTTTAAGCTTCGATCCATAATCCTGCTTAATATATCTGCAAAATAAGCTACTCGGCTGCCTGTATGGAAAATATGGGCACCCGGGTTTGCAAGCGAAAACAAACTACAAGTCAGTCATAGGGCTCGCATGAGAAATCTTTTACTTAACTTATCTGATTATAAGGCAATCACAGGACCACGCCGCTAACGAGGAACGAGTTTACTCCATTGGATTGCCAGTGCATAAACAACAACCATAAATAAACTTATGGATCTACAATGCATCAATCAACATTCCTTAATCTACCCATTTAGGCTTAATCCCTAAACATAGATTTCAAAATCCAATTCACTTTACAGAAATTATTTCTTTGGACTTTATTTCCCGATTTCTTTTATTTCAAGTCATTTGAAATATATATCTAGCCTTTATAATAAAGTAGATTTCACTTCGGGATCTCAAAAACAAAACATTCGGAAATATGGATTCCAAAACGTAACAATGTATACAAACAAGTATAAAACCAAATATCGGTCATGTTCCCTCAGACAAGGCTATACGCGCCTTAACCTAACCAATATATGTATGTGCACCTAACGGCTACACTGACAATGCACCATCCCACCTATGGGTGTAATAACCCGGAAATCTGAGCCAATTTAAATTTTTTATTTTGGCAATTTTAGCGAATTTTGATTATTTAAAATGAATTATTTTAAATAATAACGACGAGAAATTTATTTTGAATAGAATTCAAACGTATATATTATATAGATCGTCATTAGAATATAAATATTTATTTTAAATTATAAAAGGAATTGAAAATGGCACGGTAGTTCGATAATTTGATTTCAAAATTCAAATGAATGTACCGGATGCAAAATAAACCGGATTTTAGTGAAACCAAAAATATTCGAATCTATTTGATAATATCTTTCCAACGAATCCGAAAAATCAAAATTTCATAGCGGGAATCAAAAGATATGTCCAGTTGAAAATTCAGAATAGTCGCTATGGAATTCAGGCCCTTAAAAATAGCCATTTTGCAAACGACCTCGGATTTCGACGAAACCACTTTTGTTGGATCCGGGATGTCTAGTTATTGCTTGGTTTCAAATTTCATAATTTTTCGAATCAATATGTGAGCGTGGCAAAGGAAAACGTGTTTGACCAGTTTCAATTGATTTTAATCGACTGGAAAATGGCCATTTTTCAAACGGTCTCGGAATTCGACGAAACTGGTTTTGTTAGGACCGAATCGTCAATACGAAGCTAGAAAATATTTTTCGGGAATTTTTCGAGTTAGTATGTGATCCGAGTAAATTGAAATATGCGTTCAAATTCAATATATAGAGTTATATGTTGATTTTGACGAAAACTGATCAAAATGATCGGATCAGCTTACAATACATATCCTATTGTGTTCGGAATGGGGGTAATTAGCTATGGACGACAGGCGGTGGGTTCAACTTCGAGGTCGAAATTAAAAATTACTTTTTGGTGGAAAATAAAAAAAAATTAAGTAAAGAAAATTTATATAAACCCGTTGACCCCCCTTTTACTCTTCAGTTCAGAATTAAATAAAAAGGGGGGGAGATGTCGTCGCCCAATTACCAGACGCCCCCCTCGAGATCATCCGCCGCCCAGTCACAAGGCGCCGCCCCCTCCACTTCAGCACCTCAGAGCCCCCCTCGATCGAAGTCTGACCCTCCTCCTTCTCGACAACCGAAACCCCCCCTTTCGAATCCCCCAAACCGAGACCCCCCTCTTCCTTCTCGCCGACAAGCCCCCCCTCCCCCCCCCACCAGCATCGTCGAACCCCGCCTGCGCCCTCCGACGAACAACGCCCCTACTCCTCCTCTTCCACCTCCAACACAGCAGCAAAACCGCTAAGCCCTCCTCTGATTACATTGCAGTGAGCGTTTATTATATATTTTAGCCTTGTTTATTTTCAGTTTGTTTTTCTTTTTTTTTCTCGCATTGCATTTATTTTCTAGTTTTTAGAAAAGAAGAAAAAGAAAAGACAGAATTTTTAAAGAAAAGAAAAATAAAAGATAGGGTTTTTAGAAATAGAAAAGTTTGGATTTTTAGAGATAAAAGGGTCGGGATTTTATACACATAAGGTGATGATTTTTATCATGTAAAGATGTGATTTTTACAATGAAGGAGGAGTATAAAAATATAATTTTTATACTAGTGGCATATTAAAAATATGATTTTTACTTGTGTAGAGTATTAAAAATATGACCTTTATATAATAGAGAATATAAAAATATTATCTTTATATATGTAGCGAAATAAAAATCTGATTTTTATTATATATATATTGAAATAAGAATGTGATTTTTATAGTGATGAAATAAAAAGGCGAAATCTTTATAAATAAAAAGGCGAAATCTTTTTATATAGAATAGCATTGTAAAAATATAATCTTTTATATAAAATAGCGATGTAAAAATAGAATTTTTATCTATATAGTAGCGGTATAAAAATGTGATTTTTATCCATATAGAGTGAAGTAAAAATTCGATTTTTATATATGTAGTGAAAGCTGGCAACGAAAGCGACGAAAGGCGAGAACGACAAAGATTTCTGCATAAGAAGAGTCGTGGCGTTTGGATTAGCTAGACTGTGAGAACTCCTCACCTTTAATTTGTTTTTCTAAGTTAATGATACATACTAGGACGCAGACGGTGTTTAGTAGCACCCGACACCCGTCGTCCACAGACCATGGACGGCTTGTATGCTTGTTTGTTTGATTTTGATATGTAGTTGATTGTTTGATGTTATGTGAAATGAAATAAAATAAAATATTTTATAGTGGAAAATATTTTATAGTTAAAAATAGAATTTTTAATGTGTATATGAAATGAAATGAAATAAAAATAAATAGATCGGACGATTTGTTTATATACACACATTTGACTGATATTGATTGGGACGGTAAATTTTACACATCGCCCAACTGCACAAATAAAATCTGTGTTTGATTGTTTGAAACCCCACACGGGTATTGGGATGATATTTGACGTACACTAATCCCGATTGTTTAGTTGTATGTCGATTGATTGATTGACAGACAGTTATGAGCGTTAAATATTTATATTTGATGCTTATACAGTGTAGAATGCACTTAGGATGATGGTTGATTATTCATCATTGTTATTGTATACATGTGTTGTAGAAAATCCATATAATTAACATTATATGGTAATTGATTGGGCCTCATTCCAGTTTTGAAAAAGAAATATTTGAAATAGAAATATTTGAAATAGAATATTTGAAAATAGAAATATATGAAGCCATGTTGATTAGATTGACACCATTTTGACGTGAACGATATTTATATCAATTTTATTCATTTTATAATGAATATCGAAAGTGATTTCAAAATCTGAAATTTTGAAAAGAAATGAATTCGAATTGAAATTGGATATAAATGAATTCGAATTGAAATTGAATTGAATTGAAAACAAACAGAAATTGAATTAGAAATCAATTTGAATTGAAATCAATTTGAAATGAATTTAAAACGAATTTATATTGGAAAAATTCAATTTTGATTTGAATTTGAAAATGAAGTTGAAATCGTTTCGAAAACGAATTTAAAACGATTTATAAAATACGTTTTAAAAGGAAATCGACGAAGTATATATTATATATATTATATATAATATAATGGCCTGAAAAGAACGCGTCGCGCCGCGGCAGTTCGCGAATTTCGACCATTGACTTCGAATGGATATTACGGGAGATCCGACCGTCGGATTCTCCTAAAACCGGAACCGTTGGGTTCGTATCGAAAAGAGCTTTCTAACGAATATTAGAAATTAGAAATCTAACGGTTTGATTTGGAATTATGTCCAAATCAAATTTGGAAAAGGTCGCTGTAAGTGCAGTTCGATGGCCATTGATGGAAATCAACTGTACAGGCCTTGATAAAATTATTAAAAATATCAATAATTTGTGTAAAATCATATTAAATGATTTGTGAAGAATTGGGATGAAAAACTCCATATTTTAAAAGATAAAAATAGATTTTTATCGAAATGAACTAGTTTTGAACTAGAATTAAAATTCTATTTATTTTTAAATAAATAAATTTGATTTGAAAGGGTTTTAAAAATAACCAGAATTTCCAATGATTGCATTGGAATGGATTTGAATCGAAATTGTCTTCGGAATATTTCGATGTTGGATTTCGTGATAATACAAATGTTGTTATGGAAATTTGAAAGATATAGATATATATATCGTTATTTCCAATACGATATTTGTTGGTCGTAGAATTTGATATTGAATATAAGCCGATATATTTTCTATTCAAAGCCTTGTATTTAATATCAAATGTGATTTTGGGGTTTATCGTGAACCGTGTTTTAAATGACACTGATTCTTTAACCCAGTTAAAGATTAAAACTAAGTGGAGTTTTAATGAATCTTTAATTAGATTGAAAAGATCGAGAATGGAGTATCACCAGTTTTGCTCCAGGCGATAGTTAAATCTTTAATTAGATTTGAACGTGAAATGGTATTTGAATTTACCGATAACACCGTGGTGTTAAATATGAAGTATTACCAGTTTTACTTCATGGGATGAATAGGTTGGGATTGGGAAATTAAAACAAATGATTACTTCGGTAAAGTTCGTTAATCCCGACTAGTTGAATCGAAATTCAAAAGAAGATTAAAGAATAAATTCAAGGAATTTATCTTTGATAAAATTAATGGGAACCTTTCCCTATGAATGTGGAATTTAGAAACTAACTGTCGGTTAGCTAAGCAGAATGGTTTTCTGGGTAATGATCTGATGTTGGTTTCGGCCTTCGGGGTTAATATTTGGGGGATTATTCTCTTGATTAATTTACGGTTAGTGACTGATGAATTGGAATGAGGCGTATGTTGTGTTTGTGTAACACTTATTTAAAATATACGCGAGTTATTCAGAAAGACCGGGTTTATCCCATTCTGAATAACTAATATGACGATAAGTCGAAGATGAAGACGGTGGTCGAAGACTGGAGGTCTTCACGTCGTTTGGGTGATTACTGATGATCTTGATTGGGATGTACACTCAAGAAGATGGAAACAGTTGGTGATCGTCTAGACGTACTTGGAGATCGATGGATATGCGGGGTACTAGGTGCCTTCGGTTTCGTTCAGACCCAGAACGGACTTGTAAATGGACTGTGTTTCTAACATCGGATTTCATTCTGTGTGACTGATATCGGTTGCATAGAGTGGTTTGCCTGTGTGGCATGCTAAGATGCAAATGATCAAGGCTTTTGTTGAAAAGCAAAGTCTTGTGGTTTATGATCAAAGCACGGCCTTTGTGGCGTAGCTTTGTGTAGCGTTGATTCGCGAGCCTCACACCCCGGGGTGAACCAAAAACGGGAGACGGACCTCAGGGAGGACATGCGTTTTCTTCTAGCTAAAAGTGGCGTCAGTGGTTTTACACGCCCTGACGAGTTTGGCTTATGTGGTTGTTGCTGTTGCGAGGCGCCTCAGATATATCGGTCGTTCTCGAACCGATGGAGTCATTTAGTTGGCTCACCTACGCCCCAAAGGGCGGGGAAACACAATGTTCAGGATTTCGTCTAATCCACATCAATGGACCGGCCCTGTCGCTCCAAGGGACGATGCGTTCTTTTCCTGAGACACGGGCTAGAGCATCTCGAATCAGTAGAGGACTATCTTTTGCCTCGGTTCACAGATGGAAATCCAACTTCCAAATACGTGACATTTGCGGTTTAATTTGTAGAGCCTAGTATTGGCGACATGATATATGGTACCCATGCCGCCTATGATTGATATTTATGATTTGAAGTTGCTTTATACACTATGCACTTATAATAGAATCAAATGATTTGTTTTAAAACGTATCAAGCATTCTTTGGCTGTTATAAGGGAAAACCCTATCCCCCGGCTTGCGTTGCATTGTGTGATAGGACCTGGGTCTTATAACAGCTTCATTTTTCTTTATTTAGCATTGCGATGTTTGTTTTATGCACTGGTATCCTTGGGAGGAAACCCGTTCCGTGTTATACGACGTGGTCCCTTGATATACCTAACTTTAAAATAAAGATTAATAACTGTTTTAGTTCTCACACCAGTCACATGACTGACCTGGAGTTTATTGTTTTAACCTAAACTCTGGGTGCCCTTATTTCGACACGGGACGCTAGTAGTTTTGGTTTTGCAGATTTATATTCACAGGATCCTGGTTTACAACTGGAACGATATCCGGAAAGCTTTGTATCCGTATATCTCCTTCTAGTTGTGTTTTGTATTATTTCCGCTGCGATGTATTTAAATGTAATTTAAATCTCTGATATTTCTGTCTAATATTTATTCATTTATACTCTGTATATTCTTGTATTCTGATGAATTGTTGAAATATACAATGAAATGTTCTTCCGTCTGCGTTCTGTTGTGGCTTGTTCTCGAACTATCCGCGCTTTCCTCACCGGGGAAGTTACGGGTTTTTACAGTTGGTATCAGAGCTTTGGTTTACAAAGCTCATACAACAAGACACATTAGAAGCATACGAAAGAATTCATCAGATAATGGATTAGTAATATCCAATGGGAATGACTCGTTAGAGATGGGATCAGTAGTATCCTAAAACGAGTGTGAAGAGTATATTTTTGAAAATTTAAATCCATTATTCGTATTTGATTATTTATTTTATATTGATGTGGACAATTCAGTATTTATAGATTTTGCATATACGTCTGATCCGCGTGTATTCGAAGTTTTAATATACTGGATAGATATAGAATCACTCTAGTCGCCCGGAGATGATTCTGATGATGCCGCGGCGTCATCAGCATTTATATACGAGTGTCGAAGGTGAGATATCTATATATTTCCATTGACTGGTGTGAGAACCAATATTAGATAGGGCCTATTGTTGCGATTTGGCATCAAAAATCTAATTTTTTGACTATATATCAAAGTTATGAATTTCAAAAGCTAATCAACTAATTGATTGATGGTTGTGTTGTTGATTATTGGTTGATTAATTAAAATTTGTACCATATAGCCCAATTGAACCAAATAGTGAATTGTATTGAAATTTGGTCGCATTTGCTTGCATATACATGTACTTACATTGAACAAGTCATTGCAAGGAGGCTAGAGCAGAGAATAAAATTTGTTTGCCCGACATATAGGTACATGTTTACCATAATTTACTGATTTGTTTGGGTGATGATGATTTTATGAGCCGATTGGCTAGCCGCTTGGCTTTTTCTTTTTCTTTTTGAGATCAGAGGGCATGTATGGCAATTTCGGGATTTTCCCAGTGCTCCCAGTGCAGGGGAGGTTATGGCGAAATTTTTCGAAAATTTAGGGTGTTAGCCAAATTTTTGAAAAATTTGAAAATTTCTTATAAACTGAAAAGTTGAAGAACTTAAGCCGTAGTTAAAATATTGAAAGTTGAGTTGATTAGTTAAACAACTTTCGGCTTCGTTCCTTTTCGGGGATGAAAAGTTTTAAGTGGGGGAGATTGTAATAACCTGGAAATCTTAGCTAATTTAAATTTTTTATTTTGGCAATTTTAGCGAATTTTGATTATTTAAAATGAATTATTTTAAATAATAACGACGAGAAATTTATTTTGAATAGAATTCAAACGTATATATTATATAGATCGTCGTTAGAATATAAATATTTATTTTAAATTATAAAAGGAATAGAAAATGGCGCGGTAGTTCGATAATTCGATTTCAAAATTCAAATGAATGTACCGGATGCGAAATAAACCGGATTTTAGTGAAACGAAAAATATTCGAATCTATTTGATAATATCTTTCCAACGAATCCGAAAAATCAAAATTTCATAGCGGGAATCAAAAGATATGTCCAGTTGAAAATTCATAATAGTCGCTATGGAATTCTGGCCCTTAAAAATAGCTATTTTGCAAACGGCCTCGGATTTCGACGAAACCACTTTTGTTGGATCCGGGATGTCTAGTTATTACTAGGTTTCAAATTTCATAATTTTTCGAATCAATATGTGAGCGTGGCAAAGGAAAACGTGTTTGACCAGTTTCAGTTGATTTTAATCGACCAGAAAATGGCCATTTTTCAAACGGTCTCGGAATTCGACGAAACTGGTTTTGTTAGGACTGTATCGTCAATACGAAGCTAGAAAATATTTTTCGGGAATTTTTCGAGATAGTATGTGACCCCAGTAAATTGAAATGCGCGTTCAAATTCAATATATAGAGTTATATGTTGATTTTGACGAAAACTGATCGAAACGATCGAATCAACTTACAATACATATCCCATTGTGTTCGGAATGGGGGTAATTAGCTATGGACGACAGGCGGTGGGTTCGATTTCGAGGTCGAAATTAAAAATTACTTTTTGGTGGAAAATAAAAAAAATTAAATAAAGAAAATTTATATAAACCGGTTGACCCCCCCTTTTACTCTTCAGTTCAGAATCAAATAAAAAAAGGGGGGAGATGTCGCCGCCCAATTACCGGACGCCCCTCTCGAGATCGTCCGCCGCCCAGTCACAAGGCGCGCCCCCTCCACTTCAGCACCTCGGAGCCCCCATCGATCGAAGTCCGACCCTCCTACTTCTCGACAACCCAAACACCCCTCCTTTCGAATCCCCCAAACCGAGACCCCCCCTCTTCCTTCTCGCCGACAAGCACCCCCCCCCCCCCCACCAGCATCGTCGAACCCCGCCTGCGCCCTCCGACGAACAGCGCCCCTGCTCCTCCTCTTCCACTTCCAGCGCAGCAGCAAAACCGCCAAGCCCTCCTCTGATTACATTGCAGTGAGCGTTTATTTTATACTTTAGCCTTGTTTATTTTCAGTTTGTTTTTCTTTTTTTTTCTCGCATTGCATTTATTTTCTAGTTTTTAGAAAAGAAGAAAAAGAAAAGACATAATTTTTAAAGAAAAGAAAAATAAATGATAGGGTTTTTAAAAATAGAAAAGTTTGGATTTTTAGAGATGAAAGGGTCCGGATTTTATACACATAAGGCGATGATTTTTATCATGTAAAGATGTGATTTTTACAATGAAGGAGGAGTATAAAAATATAATTTTTATACTAGTGGCATATTAAAAATATGATTTTTACTTGTGTAGAGTATTAAAAATATGACCTTTATATAATAGAGAATATAAAAATATTATCTTTATATATGTAGCGAAATAAAAATCTGATTTTTATTATATATATATTGAAATAAGAATGTGATTTTTATAGTGATGAAATAAAAAGGCGAAATCTTTTAAAAAGGAGAAATCTTTATAAATAAAAAGGTGAAATCTTTTTATATAGAATAGCATTGTAAAAATATAATCTTTTATATAAAATAGCGATGTAAAAATAGAATTTTTATCTATATAGTAGCGGTATAAAAATGTGATTTTTATCCATATAGA
This sequence comes from Allium sativum, assembly GCA_030737875.1. Taxonomy (NCBI): domain Eukaryota; kingdom Viridiplantae; phylum Streptophyta; class Magnoliopsida; order Asparagales; family Amaryllidaceae; genus Allium; species Allium sativum. Next base: position 281,240,662 of record CM060911.1, read on the forward strand.
GTGAAGTAAAAATTCGATTTTTATATATGTAGTGAAAGCTGGCAACGAAAGCGATGAAAGGCGAGAACGGCAAAGATTTCTGCATAAGAAGAGTCGTGGCTTTTGGATTAGCTAGACTGTGAGAACTCCTCACCTTTAATTTTGTTTTCTAAATTAATGATATATACTAGGATGCAGACGGTGTTTAGTAGCACCCGACACCCGTCGTCCACAGACCATGGACGGCTTGTATACTTGTTTGTTTGATTTTGATATGTAGTTGATTGTGTGATGTTATGTGAAATGAAATAAAATAAAATATTTTATAGTGGAAAATATTTTATAGTTAAAAATAGAATTTTTAATGTGTATATGAAATGAAATAAAAATAAACAGATCGGACGATATGTTTATATACACACATTTGACTTATATTGATTGGGATGGTAAATTTTATACATCGCCCAACTGCACAAATAAAATCTGTGTTTGATTGTTTGAAACCCCACACGGGTATAGGGATGATATTTGACGTACACTAATCCCGATTGTTTAGTTGTATGTCGATCGATTGATTGATAGACTGTTATGAGCGTTAAATATTTATATTTGATGCTTATACAGTGTAGAATGCACTTAGGATGATGGTTGATTATTCATCGTTGTTATTGTATACATGTGTTGTAGAAAATCCATATAATTAACATTATATGGTAATTGATTGGGCCTCATTCCAGTTTTTAAAAAGAAATTTTTGAAATAGAAATATTTGAAATAGAATATTTGAAAATAGAAATATAAGAAGCCGTGTTGATTAGATTGACGCCATTTTAACGTGAACGATATTTATATCGATTTTATTCATTTTATAATGAATATCGAAAGTGATTTCAAAATCTGATATTTTGAAAAGAAATGAATTCGAATTGAAATTGGATATAAATGAATTCGAATTGAAATTGAATTGAATTGAAAACGAACTGAAATTGAATTAGAAATCAATTTGAATTGAAATCAATTTGAAATGAATTTAAAACGAATTTATATTGGAAAAATTCAATTTTGATTTGAATTCGAAAATGAAGTTGAAATCGTTTCGAAAACGAATTTAAAACAATTTATAAAATACGTTTTAAAAGGAAATCGATGAAGTATATATTACATATAATATAATGGCCTGAATAGAACGCGCCGCGCCGCGGTAGTTCGCGAATTTCGACCATTGACTTTGAATGGATATTACGGGAGATCCGACCGTCGGATTCTCCTAAAACCAGAACCGTTGGGTTCGTATCGAAAAGAGCTTTCTAACGAATATTAGAAATTAGAAATCTAATGGTTGGATTTGGAATTATGTCCAAATCAAATTTGGAAAAGGTCGCTGTAAGTGTAGTTCGATGGCCATTGATGGAAATCGACTGTACGGGCCTTGATAAAATTATTAAAAATATCAATAATTTGTGTAAAATCATAGGAAATGATTTGTGAAGAATTGGGATGAAAAACTCCATATTTTAAAAGATAAAAATAGATTTTTATCGAAATGAACTAGTTTTGAACTAGAATTAAAATTCTATTTATTTTTAAATAAATAAATTTAATTTGAAAGGGTTTTAAAAATAACCAGAATTTCCAATGATTGCATTGGAATGGATTTGAATCGAAATTGTCTTCGGAATATTTCGATGTTGGATTTCGTGATAATACAAATGTTGTTATGGAAATTTGAAAGATACAGATATATATCGTTATTTCCAATACGATATTTGTTGGTCGTAGAATTTGATATTGAATATAAGCCGATATATTTTCTATTCAGAGCCTTGTATTTAATATCAAATGTGATTTTGGGGTTTATCATGAACCGTGTTTTAAATGACACCGATTCTTTAACCCAGTTAAAGATTAAAACTAAGTGGAGTTTTAATGAATCTTTAATTAGATTGAAAAGATCGAGAATGGAGTATCACCAGTTTTGCTCCAGGCGATAGTTAAATCTTTAATTAGATTTGAACGTGGAATGGTAATTGAATTTACCGATAACACCGTGGTGTTAAATATGAAGTATTACCAGTTTTACTTCATGGGATGAATAGGTTGGGATTGGGAAATTAAAACAAATGATTACTTCGGTAAAGTTCGTTAATCCCGACTAGTTGAATCGAAATTCAAAAGAAGATTAAAGAATAAATTCAAGGAATTTATCTTTGATAAAATTAATGGGAACCTTTCCCTATGAATGTGAAATTTAGAAACTAACTGTCGGTCAGCTAAGCAGAATGATTTTCTGGGTATTGTTCTGATGTTGGTTTCGGCCTTCGGGGTTAATATTTGGGGGATTATTCTCTTGATTAATTTACGGTTAGTGACTGATGAATTGGAATGAGGCTTATGTTGTGTTTGTGTAACACTTATTTAAAATATACGCGAGTTATTCGGAATGACCGGGTTTATCCCATTCTGAATAACTGATATGACGATAAGTCGAAGATGAAGACGGCGGTCGAAGACCGGAGGTCTTCACGTCGTTCGGGTGATTACTGATGATCTTGATTGGGATGTACACCCAAGAAGATGGAAACAGTTGGTGATCATCCAGACGTACTTGGAGATCGATGGATATGCGGGGTTCTAGGTGCCTCCGGTTTCGTTCAGACCCAGAATGGACTTGTTAATGGACTGTGTGTCTGACATCGGATTTCATTCTGTGTGACTGATATCGGTTTCATAGAGTGGTTTGCCTGTGTGGCATGCTAAGATGCAAATGATCAAGGCTTCTGTTGAAAAGCATAGTCTTGTGGTTGATGATCAAAGCACGGCCTTTGTGGCATAGCTTTGTGTAGCGTTGATTCGCGAGCCTCACACCCCGAGGTGAACCAAAAACGGGAGACGGACCTCAGGGAGGACATGCGTTTTCTTCTAGCTAAAAGTGGCGTCAGTGGTTTTACACGCCCTGACGAGTTTGACTTATGTGGTTGTTGCTGTTGCGAGGCGCCTCAGATATATTGGTCGTTCTCGAACCGATGGAGTCATTTAGTTGGCTCACCTACGCCCCAAAGGGCGGGGAAACGCAATGCTCAGGATTTCGTCTAATCCACATCGGTGGACTGGCCCTGTCGCTCCAAGGGACGATGCGTTCTGTTCCTGAGACACGGGCTAGAGCGTCTCGAATTGGTAGAGGACTATCTTTTGCCTTGGTTCACAGATGGAAATCCAACTTCCAAATACGTGACATTTGCGGTTTTATTTGTAGAGCCTAGTATTGGCGACATGATATATGGTACCCATGCCGCCTATGATTGATATTTATGATTTGAAGTTGCTTTATACACTATGCACTTATAATAGAATCAAATGATTTGTTTTAAAACGTATCAAGCATTCTTTGGCTGTTATAAGGGAAAACCCTATCCCCCGGCTTGCGCTGCATTGTTTGATAGGACCTGGGTCTTATAACAGCTTCATTTTTCTTTATTTAGCATTGCGTTGTTTGTTTTATGCACTGGTATCCTTGGGAGGAAACCCGTTCCGTGTTATACGGCGTGGTCCCTTGATTTACCTAACTTTAAAATAAAGATTAATAACTGTTTTAGTTCTCACACTAGTCACATGACTGACCTGGAGTTTATTGTTTTAACCTAAACTCTAGGTGCCCTTATTTCGACACGGGCAGCTAGTAGTTTTGGTTTTGCAGATTTATATTCATAGGATCCTGGTTTACAGCTGGAACGATATCCGGAAAGCTTTGTATCCGTATATCTCCTTCTAGTTGTGTTTTGTATTATTTCCGCTGCGATGTATTTAAATGTAATTTAAATCTCTGATATTTCTGTGTAATATTTATTCATTTGTACTCTGTATATTCTTGTATTCTGATGAATTGTTGTAATATACAATGAAATGTTCTTCCGTCTGCGTTCTGTTGTGGCTTGTTCTCGAACTATCTGTGCTTTCCTCACCGGGGAAGTTACGGGTTTTTACAAGGGGGGAAGACATGCACGCCCTCACACTTTAGTCACTCTCGGGTCACCCGATCTCTAGACACATACTTGCTAAATCATTTTATATCCCGAAGTAGGGAAAATCATTTCGCAACATAATAATCACAATTACTTTCAAATCTATATAGATTACCACTTCCAAAACATTTCGAAATTTATCGGGTATAGCCCTCGAAATCCTTTCTGTTTTCCAAAACATTTTATAAAACGTTCCCTGTCCAAAATCGGGAATACTCTTCTTTTGGCTTAAGAAATCTCATTTCAAAATCAATTCTTAATTTTTTTGAAATAAACAACATCGCAAAACACCTTATAGTCAAATCGTGAAGTGTTTCACAAGGTGTTAGCACATAGATATTTTTACCCAACCCAATGCTAAATATAAAAGCATATTTTGCTCATAAACTGGTCGAGCATAATCCAAACAGTCAATTCATCATAATCAATATTCGCAACCAAGTGAATTTGGTTTATCTCGAGTTTTGGTAAATTACTAATTACCATTTATCCACTCAAACCTAACCTTAAATAATGAATCAATTTTATCAACTTGAATTCCCTTTTTAGTGATTCATTCCTACATTAAAAATGTAAATTTTAATGTTAAACATTTTTATCAAACAACGAATCTTTTTAAATGATTCATTTTACATACAAAATGTAATTCCTTATGTTAACATATTTTATCAAACGATACATCTTTTTAATAATTCATTTTACATTAACAAAGATAATTTCATATGTTAACATATTTTATCAAATGATATATCCTTTTAATGATTCATTTTACATTAAAAAAATGTAATTTCTTATGTTAAAATATTTTATCAAATGATACGTCTTTTTAATGGTTCATTTTACATTAACAAATGTAATTTCCTATGTTAACATATTTTATCAAACGATACATCTTTTTAATGAATCATTTAACATTAACAATGTAATTTCTATTTTGTATACAATTCTAATGTATAACATATCAATAAAAATGTCTCTTTTAATTTGTATACAATCTATTTTTAACATAGCCAATAAAAGTGATATTTTAATGTTGTATACAAATCCCTACATTAACATGTAACATAAAATGATATATTTTTTATGTATAGAAATTCTTATGTATAATTTGATAATGAAAATGTCTCTTTAATTTATACACAAATTCTAATGCATAATTTAACAATAAAAATGTCTCTTTTAAATTTGTATACAAATTCTAATGTATAAATTGACAATAAAAATGTCTCTTTAATTTGTATACAAATTCTAATGTATAATTTGACAATAAAAATATCTTTTTAATGTGTGTACAAATTCTGATATATAATTTGACAATAAAAATATCTCTTTAATTTGTATACAAATTCTAATGGATAATTTGACAATAAAAATGTCTTTTAATATATACACAAATTCTAATGTATAACTTGACAATAAAAATGTTACTTACTTTATTGTGTTGACAATTCTATTTCAACAGAACCATTAAAAATGATTCTTTTATTTAGTCGACAATTCTATTTCAACAAAATGATAAAAAATGATTCTTTTATTGTGTTGACAATTCTATTTCAACAAAGTGATTAAAAATGATAACTTATTTTGTTGACAATTCTATTTCAACAAAATGATTAAAAATAATTCTTGTATTTTGTTGACTACTCTATTTCAACAATACGATTAAAAATGATAACTTATTTTGCTGACAATTCTATTTCAACAAAATGATATAAAAAAAAGATAAATCCTTTTGTTAACAATTCTATTTTAACAAATTGATAAAAAATGATAACTCATTTTGTTAACAATTCTATTTTAACAAAATGATAAAAAAATGATAACTCATTTTGTTAACAATTCTATTTTAACAAAATGAATAAATATGATAACTTCATTTTATTTACAATTCCATTTCAACAAAATGGATAAAAATGATAACTTCATTTTGTTAACAATTCTATATTAACAAAATGAATAATAATGATAATATCATCTTGTTAACAATAATCTAATTCAACAAAATTGATGTTTTTGTTTTAACACAAATCTATTTAACAAAAATGTTATTTTTGTTATAACACATATCTAGTTAACAAAAACGATAATTTTGTTTTGACACAAATCTATTATAACAAAAATGACATTTATGTTTTCATACGAATCTATTTTAACAAAAATGACATTTATGTTTCGATACGAATCTATTTTAACAAAAATGACATTTATGTTTTCATACAAATCCATTTTAACAAAAATGACATTTATGTTTTTATATGAATCTAATTTAACAAAAATGACATCTATGTTTTCAAGCAAATCTATATTAACCAAAATGACATTTATGTTTTCGTACAAATCTATTTTAACAAAAATGACATTTATGAAAATTCTTATTTCAACAAAAAAATTCCATCAAATCAACAGATCACCATAATAGCATCAATCAACCTAAATCAAATCATGTATAACAACAAACTGGATTGAAAGCGTGTTTGCAGAAATTTCTAAACACGATAATAATTAATTTTTAACTATTTAAAAAGAAATCTCACAGGGATTCTGAATTCTGTATAATTCAGAATTGAATTTGCCCCAAATTCTGATTTGCTTCGAATTTGTTTTATTCTGTTCTGAAATGTAGATCTCGAATTTACGGTCCCAACGGTTCTGAAATTTTCCAATTCTGTATTCGTATGAATAAGATATGAATTTAATTGCGTAAATAATGTTTTTAATTAAATAATTTAAAATAGAAATTACCCTCTTCTTCTACAATCAGAACCAAGGTCGTGAGTTTTCAAAACCGTTCAATCCTAGGTCAAGGGGTTTCGATCAAACCGTGGAGCTTCATCACAATCATGAACCACCACGTCGAAGAGGAGAAGGTGGCGCACAAGGGGGCCGCATTGATCAACTCGATCAGTCCTAGGGGGTGCGGCGGCGGCTCCAACTTCGGTTGTTCGGGGTGCTGGCTCAATCGAAATATGCAGTTTCAGGTGGCATAATTCATATGGATTTGAAGAGGAGAAGGAGCACTACAATAATGTCAAAAGGAGGAGGGGATTTTATAGTGAGGATCAAGGGAAATTAAGGGATGAAGTTAGGAGCTTTCTAGCCTTTGAAGAAAAGGAGCGGCGGCTACTGTAGAATGGTATTAGGGGAGTTTAGGACATTTTATAGTGAAGTTAATTTATTATTATTATTCCTTTATTTAATTAATATTTTTATTTATTATTTATGAGGTTTGAAGATTGTAAATATAAAGAGAAGAGAGAACAAAAGGGGGAATAAAGGGAATGGTTTCGTATCTAAAAATGAATTTGAATGATAAATGAAGAGGAGAGAGTAGAGAATAAATGCATAAGTTATTTTCCCCATATGCCTTTTGTATTTACAAATAAATTAAATGCTTGATTTATTTTATCTAGTTGTTTAAGTTGTACATGTAACGACCCAGAAAATTTGAACCAATTTAAAATTTTTAAATTGGCTAAAATAATGGATTTTAAATATTTAAAATAAATATTTTAAATAATAGCAATGAAAACTGAGTTGGAATCGACGTTTGAAAACGAGTATAATTAATTCTAATTATAAACAAGGCCTGAAATGGCGTGGTAGTTTCAAAATTTGAATTCAATCTTTGACTGACTGTACCGGGTGCAAAACAAAACGGATTTGAGCGAAACCAAAAATATTTAAATCTGTTAGTGAATACCTTTCTAACGAATCTGAAAAAACAAATTTTCATAGCGGAAAGCAAAAGTTATGGCCAAATGAATTTTCAGAAAGGTCGCTATGGAATTTATATAGCTTGTGAAATTGGCCATTTTGCATACGACCTCGGAATTCGACGAAACCACTTTTGTTGGATCCGGGATGTGAAGTTATTGCTAGGTTTCAAATTTCATAATTTTTGAAGCTAGTGTGTGAGCGTGGCAAAGGAAAACGTGTTTTGGTCAATTATAGTTAAATTGGATCGACCAGAAATGGGTCTTTTTGCAAACGGTCTCAGAATTCGACGAAACTAGTTTTGTTGGAACCGTATCGTCAAAACATAGTCAGATTTATTTTTCTGGAGTTTTTCGAATCAGTTTGTAGCCTTGGCAAATTGAAATGTACGTTCAAATCGAATATTGAATGTTATATATTTTAAATTGAATGGAAACTGACTGAAACAGTCGAATGGGCCTACGAAACATATCCCATTGTGTTCAGAATGGGAGTAAAACGCTAGGGACGACAGTCGTTGGGTTTGGATTGATGTTCGTGTGTGACAAGGGGTATTTTCGGATTTTTAAAAATATATAAATAAACAAAAAATCTGATTGGCCAATAATTTTTCTCTCTCCCCGATTGCTTCAGGCGCGACGACGGAAGGAGATCCAAACCTTCTCTCTTCGATTTCTCAGCAACCACTCAATGAAAAATCGTGATTCTTGATTCATTTTAAAGCTATTCGTCTCCTCTTCAAATCCATCTAAGGTTTGCTAGTTATCATCAAGTGTGGAGGGAGATACGGGTCCTCAAAGTCAACGACTTTGGAGCGCCGCCGAGCCTTCAGGGCGCCACCGAACGGAGCGAAACCACCGGCGCCGGGAAGGTGGTTCGAAGCTCTTCGACGCTGTGTGAGATGATTCTCCTATCGCGCAACGGTTTGATCGAAAGATCAAAACCTAGTTTTGAACCATCGTGAAAGGTGGGTCCTTTATTACATCTGAATTTTGAAAAATCATATCTTTTTCGTTTCTTGACGAAATTCGATGAAACAGGAAACATCGTGACCGTGTGGACATCTTCTACATTTTAGAAGAGACCGCATATTTTTCTGAGCCTTTTGCTATTTTTGGTGGAGTGGAACCCAATGTGAGATTTCTAATTTATAAACGATATGGAAAACGACGATGTATAAATTATATAGTCGATGTATGAGTTATATAAGTGTTGTACACCTCATGTATAAGCGTTGTATAAGTTGTACGTTCGATGTATAAGTTATATATGCGTTGTAAAAATTATATATGTCTTGAAATAGAAGTGAATTGCTATATATAAATATGTATATATATATATACGCCCCTCGTCCACAAACCATGGACGATATTTATTGGTTGTGACTGGTGTGAAAATTGATTGATAGCGAATGGTTGATTGGAATTGTTTGTGGTTGATATTGATTGATTGTGGTTGAGAAATACCCATTTGTGGTCGAGAAATATTTGGTTGAAACCACATAGGATTAGTTTGTGGAAATGAAATAAATATACATGCCGCCTGCGTGCGAACTAGATGCATGATCCCCATTGTCAAAAACCGCGAGATTTTAAGGTAGAGCGAGGAGCCGTACTAGGGACGGTCCCGGTTTTAACTACCCTGCCGTTATGCTGCCGAAATTTTCAATAATATTCATGTGTTAGAATTATTTTCATGTGTTGAAACTATATTCATGTGTTGAATAGAAATTCATGTGTTGAAAAATAATCGTGTTTTGAAATAAATTGTTTTATAATAAAAATCATATTTTCATCATCTATATGAACTATATAAAATAATCTTGTTTTGAAATAAATTATTTTATAATAAAAATCATATTTTCATCATCTATATGAACTATATAAAATAGTTGTGTTTTGAAATAAATTGTTTTACAATTAAAATCTCATTTTTATTATATACATGAATTGTTGAAAATAGTGAAGTGTTGGAATAAATGTCTGTTAGATAAAAATATCATTTTTTATCGATAGTGCGAAGTGAAAATGGTTTTGAAATCGAAGAATGAAATACATAGAAATATATATAATTATAATATATCGAATAACAAAGCTGCAGTTCGTATTTTGAAACCGTGATTTCAAACGATTAGTGCGGGAGATTCGACCATCGGATTTTCCCGAAACCACAACCGTTGGGTTCGCCTTGGAAATATCTTTCCAACGGCACCTATTTTGTAAAGATCCAACGGTTGGATTGTCTGGAAAGTTTAATTCAAACCTGAAGAAAAACAGCGCTAGAATCGATTATATTTATATATATATAAATATAATTAAATTAAATCGAATAACGACGCTGCAGTTCGTGTTTTGAAATCATAACTTCAAATGATTAGTGTGGGAGATCCGACCGTCGGATTTTCCCAAAACTGAAACCGTTGGATTCATTTTGAAAAGATCTTTTTAATGATATAAATTTTGTGAAGATCCAACGGTTAGATTTTCAGATATGAGTAAATCAAATTTGGAGAAAAACAGCGCCACGGCCGCGTTATGGCCTGAAGCATTGTTTGGATGGATTGGTTATTTTTAAATAAATAAAAATAGCGATAAATCGTGATAAAATATTATAAACGATATGGAATGGAAATAAACTGAATTTGCTCGATCTATTTGATATTTGATGGTTGAATGTGTTTGGTATGGAAATTACATTAAAGAACAAAATTGGTTTTGTCGAATGATTTAACCATTGAAATAAATTGATTTGAAATTCTAAATATACGTGAGTTATTTGAAAAGGCCGAGTTAATTCTCATTTCAAATAATTGACCGACGATTGAAGGTCGAAGATATGAAGATGGTGCAAGTCCGATAATCTTCACGTCGAATAGAGGGGTGCTACTGATGCTCATGATAGGAATAGCTACCTTGATGGGGTTGAAGTAGTAGCCACCCGGACGTACATGTTGATTGTATGGATATGCGAGGTATTGAGTGCCTTCGGTTTCGTTCAGACCCAGAACAAACGTGTAAATGGACTGTGTGTTTGACATTGGATTTTGTTCTATGCTGATTGATCTCTATTAAATATATATCTGTTTGACGGCGGAGAATTTATTCTCTTGTTTAACGCCCTTCTCTGAGACGTACGAGCCCAGAGGTTATATATCGATAGAAATCAGTCGCACGGAGTGAATTGCCTGTGTGGCACGCCTAAGTGATAGAGGATCAAGGCTTCTGTTGAAAAGCAAAGTCTTGTGGTTGATGATCAAAGCACAGCCTGTGTGGCATAGCTTTGTGTATAACGTGAATTCGCGAGCCTCACACCCCGGGATGGACCAGAAACGGGAGAAGGATCCAGGGAGGACATGCGTTTCTTTCTAGCTAGGGTGGTGTCAGTGACCTACCAGCCCTGACATTTATATACTTTTCACCTGTGTGGTTGTTGCTGTTGTGAGGCGCCTCGGATATATCGGTCGATTCGGGACTGATGGAGTCATTGGGCTCATTTACGCCCCAAGGGCGGGGAAACGCAGTGTTCAGGAATTTTAATCCACATCGGTGGACCGGCCTGTGGCTCCTAAGGCTTGACTGAGTACTTGCCTGAGGCTCGGGCTAGAGAGTCTCGAATTCGGTGAGGACTATCTTTTGCCTCGGTTCATGACGGAAATCCAATTTCCAAATACGATACCGTGCGGTTTTGATTGTATATATACATATGGCGACATGATATATGGTACCCATGCCGTCTAAGATTGATAGTTATGATTGAAATTGCTTTTGAAACCTATATACACTAGCAACAATATCAAATGATTTGTTTTGCTCGTATCAAGCATATTTTGGCCATTATAAGGTAAAACTCTATCCTCTGGTGTGTGTTGCATTGTGTGATGGGAACCAAGTCTTATAATGGTTCACTTTTATAAAAAGCATTGCGATGTTTAAAAGATCTATTTATTTTAAAGCACTGGTAATCCAATGGAGTAAACCCGTTCCGCGAAAGTGCCGTGGTCCTGTGATTAGCCATATTTGAAAATGTGTTAAGTAGATTTCTCATACCAGTCTCATGACTGACTCGTAGTTTGTTTCACTTGCAAACTCAGGTGCCCCTATTTCTACACGGACAGCCTTGTATTTAGGTTTTAGCATGCTCTTTCTGGATAGCTGGAGCTGAAGATGGATTCTATCATCTATCTCTTTTTATGTTGTTCAGCTCCTGTTGTACATATTATGTTTTCTTTTCCGCAGTAGACATTTATGTATAGTTGAACTATATTTTGTACTAAGTATGATCCTGTATACTGTGTAACTCTAATAATTACTTTTACCCAGTATATTCTATTGCTCATTATCTGGTGTATTTATCTATTTCTGTTCTGTTATTGTCTGTTTATGTGTTATATCCCAAAGATTACCCTTGCCACCGTCTTATCGGGAATGGGGTTGTCACAAACGTGGTATCAGAGCTCAGGTTAAGCTTAGTCCTTGAATATAACATATTAACGAACTCGTTAGAAATAGAACCAGTAGTGTTCTAGGATGAGTAACTCATTACAGATAGGATCAGTAATATCCTAGTATAAGTATAACAGAATGAAATACACTTGGATAGACCCATTTACATACAAGTATATGTCTCTATGTTTCAAAATTACTTTTTCTGTTGGCCTAACACTTTGTCTGCTATTTGCAGACATAGAAAATGAGTGGCAGAAGTAGAAGAAATAATCCTATGATTCAACAAATTAATGAGCCAGTTGTACTCCCTCAGCCAGGATCAGATGTAGAAGCTCTATTTAAAAGATATCAAAATCTGGGAGGAGTACCATTCACGGGCAATGAATCTATCATTCAAACTCAGGCTTGGATGAGTTATGCTGAAAGAATTTTTGAAAGTTTCCAGCTGAGAGATGACCAGAAAAGATTAGTGGCATCTTGGGCACTCAAGGAAGAATTATGTGACTCATGATCTTGAGTTGTTAGCCATCGTCTTTGCTTTGAAAATATGGAGGCACTATCTTTTGGGTGAGAAATTCGAACTGTATACTGACCATCAGACATTGAAGTATCTGTTCACCCAGAAGGACTTGAATCTAAGACAGCAGCGTTGGCTAGAATTACTTGCGGCGTACGATTTTGAGATTTTGTACACTCCAGGGAAAGCCAATGTTGTGGCTGATGCGCTGAGTAGAAAGAATGTAATAATCGCCAGTTTTATCACTACGACGTCATTGATTGATAAAATATCTGCTCTTCAGAAGGATGATCACTTCATTCAAAGAATCAAAGAAAGAATACAGAAAGGTGAGACCTTGAGTTTTCAAATAGATGACGAGGGAATCCTAAGGTTGAAAGGCCGAATCTGTGTGCCAAACATTGCAGAACTTCGAAGAGAAGTATTGGATGAATGTCACAAAGCCAAGCTCAGTATCCATCCGGGGGTGAGCAAGATGTATAATGATATCAAACGCACTTTCTGGTGGAGATCTATGAAGCGAGACATCTCCTTATATGTTAACCGGTGTACTACTTGTCAGCAAATCAAAAGCGATCAGCAAAAGCTGGCTGGATTGTTGCAACCTTTAGAATTGCCGAGGGGAAAATAGGAACAGATTTCTATGGATTTCATCGATGGTTTGCCCAGGACCAGAAAAGGAAATGACAGTATCTGGGTGATCGTAGATCGATTTACGATGACCGCTCATTTCATACCTGTCAAATCGAATAGAACTGCTCAAAGTCTGGCGAAGATTTATTTCAAAGAAATTGTTAGACTGCACGGAGTTCCCATGAGCATCGTTAGTGATCGTGACCCGATTTTTGCCAGTAAATTCTGGGAAGCATTCCAAGCAGAATTGGGAACGAAACTGAACCTGAGCACCGCTTATCATCCTCAAACTGATGGGCAAACTGAGAGGGTGAATCGTATTCTTGAAGATCTATTGCGGGCTTGTATTCTTGATTTTGGCGGATCGTGGGAAGACCATTTGCATTTGGCCGAATTCTCATACAACAACAGTTACCAAGTGAGCCTGACAATGTCACCATTCGAAACATTGGATGGTAGACCGTGCCGATCCCCTGCTTGTTGGGTCGAACCTGGTAACAGACTTGTATTGGGGCCAGATATGATTCGCGATGCTGCAGATAAAGTCGATTTCGTTAAGAAACGATTACTAGTCGCCCAGAGCCGACAAAAGAGTTATGCAGATAAGAGAAGAAGGGATATATCATTTGCCGTTGGCGACTATGTATATTTGAAAGTATCTCCGATGAGAGGAGTTATCCAGTTTGGTAAGACAGGGAAATTGGCGCCGAAATTCATTGGTCCGTTTCCTATTCTTGAACGGATTGGAACTCTCGCATATAAGGTTCAATTGCCAAATTGGTTGCCTGGAGTGAATGACGTATTTCACGTATCTCAACTTCGAAAGCACGTTCATGATCCAGACTTGATCGTGGAAGAAGCAGCGCAACAGGATATAGAAATTACTCCAGAACTAGCTGTGAGAAGAGAGCCGCTAAAGATTATCGGCAAAGAAACCAAGGAGCTGAGAAACAAGAAGGTTCGCTTAGTAAAAGTGAAATGGAGTGGAGATCCGCGAGATTGTACTTGGGAAACTGAGGAGAGCATTCAGAAAGCCTATCCTAGATGCCGAGTGGATATCTCTGTTTGACTCCGGTGCAAGGTACATTTACCATACTTTGCATTACTAATTAGTTCTCTACTCTGTTGCAATTTTCTATCCATGGATGTGTACTTTTAATTCTATAGTCTGAATGATTTTAAAAGAATATTGGAATTGATTTGTATGATTTTGAAAAGTTAAAAACAATTGGATTGTTGTTTGTGTTGTGTGATAGTAAATTAGATTAATTAAATTATTGAAATGATAGTTAATTTAATCAATAATAGAATGAATTGTAGAATTTATTCGATTAAATCACGCGTTGAACTGATTAGAAAATAGATAGAAATATATATATATGCATTATATATGTTTGAACAGGTAAATGGATTAGCTGTTGAGTAAAGAATTTATTTGCGTGCCCAATAAATAGGTAAACCTTAATGAGTTGGATGCGAAATATTATTATATCAACTCCTGTGAATGCCATTGGATGCGGAGTGCTGGTTATTCTGTGTGTAATTAATAAATGTCGTCATAGGATAGTAACAATTAATTTTGAACTACACTACATGGCATACTTCTGGAAAATAGGCATACTTCATCATATACCAGATAAGCATTTGGAGCTTGTGTGACGAGGTGGAAGATTGACCATACGAGCGAGAGGCTTGTATGGCGATGACTATATTTTACAAGTTGAACTGATGACTGATATGGACTATTTAAATTGTAACGATTAAATTGCCAGATTAATAAAAACCCCACACGGGTCTGGAGTTGACAATAATCACGTCTCTCTAGTTATTAGATACGGCACATGGACTATTTATTTCCCACACGGGATGAGGTGACGAGGATTTATCCTCTGGAGCATTTAAAATACACACTCCCTCAGGCTTTGACAGGGTGACGAGAATTTATTCTCTGGAGTTATTATCAATACACGCTCCCCTATAAACACCAGAATATATCACTATTGTAACAACCCTGAATTTTGGGGTAAATTTAAATTTTTATTTAAAGTGATTTTAATGAGTTTTGATATTTAAAATAATCTATTTTAAATAATAATGATCACAAATTTGGTTCAAATCGAAGTTAGAATGAATAAATTAATTTTAATTATAAAAAGAGTTAGAAGTAGCGCGGTAGTTTGAAAAGTCAAACTTGAACTTTGACTGACCGTACAAGACGCAAAATTTAACGGATTTTAGTGAAACCAAAAATATTAGAATATATTTAAAAATATCTTTCCAACGAATCCGAAAAATCGAAATTTCATAGCGGAAATCAAAAGTTATGGCCAATTCAATTTTTAGAAGGTCGCAAGGTAATTTGCATAGGTCAATAATGCTACTTTTTGCATATAAAGGAATTTCGACTCGAAACCACTTCCATTGAGTCCGGAATGACGTTTCTGCATTTAAAAAGTATAAACATTTATATATTTGGAGTTTCGAAAATTATTTGTTTAAAAATGTATTTTTAATATAAAATATATAGCCATAGAAAATAGTGATTTTTCAAACAGTGTCCGTTTCTGACGAAACCACTTTTGTTGGATTTGGAATATTAAATTATTTCTAGGTTTCAAATTTTAGAATTTTCCAAGCTAATATGTGAGCGTAGCAAAAGAAACAGTATTTAGTCAATTTCGGTCAAAATTAATTGACTAAAAAATAGCCATTTTTCAAAATGTCTCAGAATTAAACGAAATAAATTTTGTTGGATTCGTATCATCAAAACAAAGCTAAAAATGATTTTTTGGTAATTTTTAGAATTAAAATATAATTATAATTGATTTTTCAATGTAAACGGGCAAATTTTTGACTTTAAAAATTCATTAAAAATTCATACGGGCTCAGAATTGAACGAAATTAATTTTCATAGGTCCACAGCATCAAAACATAGCTAAATTTATTTTTCGAGAATTTTTGAAGTTAATTTGTGACCTCGGTGAATTTTCATGTACGGTATACATTAAAATATTAATAAAATAATATAATTATTCCGAAACTCATAATAAATTTCGGAATTGGGTCCTGTAACATGTTCCATTGCGTTCAGAAGACCTCAAAACCTTAAGAACGACAGTAAGCAGGCCTAAATCGGAGTTCGGACCAAAACGGGCTTTAACGGGCTAATTAAATTATTAGATAATGATTAGTATAACCTAATATAATATTATATATTCCGAAAACACTGTTCATCGTCCTTCCTCTTCTCATTTCAGCCGCCACTTGAACCCACCACTCTTCAAAACTTCATTCTCAGTTTTCTCCTCCGTTTCTTAACGGAATTTAGCGTGTGAGTACTCATTTCGAAGCTCTTCCCGAGCTCTTCGATCTCCGACAAGTCCCAGCACCTCTCGTGCATCGTAGCTCCGCCACCAAGGCAGAGAAGCCGCCGCCGTTTGCTGCAAACCGGGCCCCACCACGGCGATCGCACCTCCTCCCTTCTCCGGCGCAGGTAGACCTCTCCAAGCCGGACAACCTCCAACAAACGGTTCGTGAAACCATCGCCTACAACTCCAGAAAATCGAATTTGAAGTTTTGAACGTTCTAAGGTAAATTCTATTTCAGATTTCCCCACGCTTTTAAGCGTTGTTGCAGCAGTTGTTAAAGGCCTGATTTTGATTTTTCCTTTGAATTTGCATTGGAATTGTTCCAGATCCGAAACCAAGTGAATTCGAACATCAAATCTAATCGAACCTGAAGCATCTCCTCAGACCAAACACGGTGAGAATTTTATTTTTTTAAATTTAATTTAATTATTAAATTATTATTTGCATGGTTGTTGATCGTAGATTAAAAGAAAAAAAACATGATATTTAGAACATGGATCTGAACGATTCACCCCGTATGTTGTTGAATCCAAATTGATTAGAACGACATGAGATTAGATCTGAAATTTTAAGGTTTAAATTTGAATTAAGAATTAATTAAAATTAATTAATTATGTGTTATTTATTTAACCATGCTATGTTGATTTTGTATATGCTATGTGAAATCCCATCTTGAAATTTACTTCGATGTTAGTTATTGCATCTGATCTTGTTGTTGTGTCTGGATGTTGTTATGTGACTTGTGATGAAATCTACATTCTCTTTTTATGTAAAATAGGAAGAGAGAAAAAAAAATTAACGTTTATTTTGATGATAATAGGAAGTAAACTCACTGCATGTAAATTAACATTTTTGATGTTAATATTATAAAATTCACCGTAGGATGTAAATTAACATTTTTTGTTAATGTTAATATTAATAAGAAATAACATCGTATGAGAAATTACATCGCATGTTGAAATTTAATTATGTACAAGTAAAGTAAGAAATTTGCGACGTTATGAAATTTACATTTTATTATGTAAATTTATATGAGTTTCACCGCATGTATAAATCTACATTATTTTTTTTCATGTAGATTAAATAGTAATTTTGATCATAGGGGAATTTCAAATTTTATTTATGTGAATAAAGTAATTCAACGTATGATAAAATTTACATTATTTTTAATGTTAATGATAAGTAATTCAATGTATGATAAAATTTACATTATTTTTAATGTTAATGATAAGTAACTCAACGTATGATAAAATTTACATTATTTTTAATGTTAATTATAAGTAATTCAACGTATGATAAAATTTACATTATTTTTAATGTTAATGATAAGTAATTCAACGTATGATAAAATTAACATTATATTTAATGGTAATAATAAGAATATTTACAACGTATGAAAATTTACATTATTTATTTTTAATGTTAATATATAAAAAGTAATTTAACCGTATGATGGCATTAACATTTTAATGTTAATATTAAAAAGTAATTTAATCGCATGTATAAATTAACATTTTTAATGTTAATATTAAAAAGAAATTTCAATTTACATATTATTTGATGCAAATAAAATAAGAATGCGACTTGTGTTAGATTTTACATTTTATTATGTAAAATTGAAATGTAGGAGAATTTAACATTTTTGTTAATGTTAAAAATAAGAAATTTCATCGTATAACAAATTTAACATTTTGGTTAATGTTAAAAATTTAACATTTTTGTTAATGTTAAAAATAAGAAATTTCATCGTATGGCAAATTTAACATATTTGTTAATGTTAGAATATTGGAATTTACGATGACATAAAATTTACATCTTATTATGTAAATAAAATATTGAAATTTGGAGATGACATAAATTTTACATTTTATTATGTAAATTAACGTTAGAATTTCACCGTATGAAAAGTTTACATTTTTATTATTGTTAATATATATGAACATTCACCGTAGGAGGAGTTTACGTTTTTATTTATGTAAATAAAGGAAATTTTTACCGTATGAAAATTTACATATTTATTAATGTAAATTAAAGAGAATATTTAACCGTAGGATTTGTTAACATTATTTTTAATGTTAATATATGTGAATTTAACCGTAGGATTTGTTAACATTATTTTTAATGTTAATATCAGCATAATTTCACCATAGGAAGATTTACATTAATTTTAATGTAATAAAAAGAATGGACTTTACATTGTTTTTAAAGAGTAAATTTTACATTGTAAAGAAGAATGGATTTTATATTTTAACTTGAGAATAGAAGTTTACATTTTGTTGAATGCAAATTCAAGAAATTGTGACAAGAATGAGAATTTACATTTTCCTTAATGTAAATATATAGAAATTTCACCGTATGTAAAATTTACATTTTTCTTAATGTAAATATACATGAATTTCACCGTATGTCCATTTTACATTATTTTTAATGTAAATTATATAGTAATCACAACGTAGGATAATTTTGCATTATTTTATAATGTAAATAAAAAGGGGATTTACACTGTAGGAAATTAACATTATTTATAATGTTAAGATAAAAGAATGATATCGTAGGATGAATTGACATTATTTATAATGTTAATAAAAAGAAAATTTACCGTAGGATAAGTGACATTATTTATAATGTTAATAAAAAGAGAATTGACCGTAGGATAAGTTACGTTATTTTATAATGTAATTTAAAGAAATTTAGACTGCATGAAATAAAATACATTTTTATATGCATTTTATAAATGAAATTAGACCGCATGACCTGAATTACATTTATTTATGTAATTTATAAATGAAATTAGACCGCAGGACATGAATTAAATTTATTTATGTAATTTATAAATGAAATTAGACCACACGACATAAAT
Organism: Allium sativum; assembly: GCA_030737875.1. Taxonomy (NCBI): domain Eukaryota; kingdom Viridiplantae; phylum Streptophyta; class Magnoliopsida; order Asparagales; family Amaryllidaceae; genus Allium; species Allium sativum. The sequence goes on from CM060911.1 coordinate 281,260,197, forward strand.
TACATTTATTTATGTAATTTATGAATGAATGAAGCCCGCATTATACAAAATACATTTTTATATGTATTTTATGAATGAATTAAGACCTCATAAAATAAATTACATTTTTATATGTATTTTATGAATGAATTAGCATCGCATGAAATAAAATACATTTGTATATGCATTTTATGAATGAGTTAAGATCGCATGAAATAAATTACATTTTATTTTATAATTTATGAATGAAATTAGTCCGCATAAAGTAAATTACATTTTTATATGTAATTTATGAATGAATTTTCATCGTATGACATAAATTACATATTATTATGTAAATTATGAATGAATTTAACCCACATGAATGAATTTCATTTTTTCTATGAAATGAATGTATGGATTTACTTTGTAAATAAAGATTACATTTTTATAATGTAAACAAGAAGTAGGATTCACATTGTAAATAAAATTTATATTTTTATATGTACTTAAGAACGATGAATTATAAATTACATTTTACATGTAAGAAGGAATTGGACGATGAAATATAATTTACATTTTACCGTAAATTAAAGAAATTAAAAGAATCAAAAAGGAAGAATTCATCATTCAAGTATGATTTTCATTTCTCTGTAAATGAAGGGATAAAAGGATAAAGAAGGAAAATATACTTAAGAATAAAGAGTTAAACGGGTTACGTTTATATATATATATATATAAATATAATTAAAATTAAACGAATCGAGCGCGGTAGTTCGCGTTTTAAAATTATATCTTTAAATGACTATACAAGAAGATCCAACCGTCGGATTTTCTTGAAACTGAAACCGCTAGGACCGTCTTGGAAAAATCTTTCCAACGATATATAATACGTCAAAATCCAACGGTTAGATTTTGAGATATGTGAAAATCAAAATTGATTGAAAATAGCACCAGAATCGCCATTGACCTGAATCGTCGCTGATTAAAGATTTAATTAATTTCAATTAAATAGAATAGGAAATAATCGTTATAAATTAGAAATAACGATAAGGAAGAGTTTCCAATATATATATATATATATATATATATATATATATATATATATATATACGAAGATTATTTGGAAAGGCCGAGTTAATCTCATTCCAAATAATCAAAACGACGATGAGAATTGAAGAAGAAGACGACTAATGAAGACCGTCAATCTTCCCCTCAGGAAGACAGCGATTGAGGCTTTGAATTGATTTGCTCCCAATTCGAGGTCATGATCGTCGTTCGAACGAACATGTTGATTGAACGGATTTGGCTTTCGCTCAGACCCAGAGCATAAGCGTAAATGGATTGCATGTCTGACGTGGTATTCCTTTACACTGTATCTATTGATCTCTGCTAAACATATATCTGTTTGGTGTCTTTCACCCTTCTCTGAGACGTACGAGCTCAGAGGTTATATGTTGGCGGAAATCAATGATATGGTATGGATTGACGATGTGGCATGCCAAGATGCATGTGATCAAGGCTTTGTTGAAAAGCAGGCCTTGTGGGATGATCAAAGCATAGCCTGTTGTGATAACCCCAAACTTCCACAAGTGAAAGCAGGAGAAATCATTTTTGGAATACAACATAAATACAATAAAACAGAACACAGATACAATATAGCAAAGGAGATTCATAGAGTAATAACATTATAGCAGCGGAAAAATATAATGTCATCAATCACAGAAAATCCACAGTCACAGAATCTAAGTTATTACAACAAGTTTGCAGAAAAGAAATAAGTTTGATGTCTAAAAAGAAAAGAAAAGATGCCAATAGAAACAAAAAGTCTTCAAGCTCCAAGTCATCACCTCTTCTCCCAAGCAGAATCCAAGAGAGAGAAAATAAGCAGCTTCAAAAAAAAACTCCAAGCAAAGAATGAACCTGTCTACTTGGCTGCCCGTGTAGAAGAGAGGGCACCCAAGTTTGCAAAAAGGTGAAACAAACTATGGGTCAGTCGTGGGACTGGTGTGAGAATTCTTAAATAACTTATACTAATAAAAATAAGGCAAATCCAAAAGACCACGCCGCTAACGCGGAACGGGTTTACTCTAAGGGACTGCTGAAAGAACCCGTAACTTCCCCGTGAAGGAAAGCGCGGATACTTTGAGAACAACACACAAATGGACGCATCCGGAAGAACATTTCATTGTTATTACATTAATTCCATCAGATACAAGAATATACAGAGTATAAATGAATAAATTACATTCGACAAATATCAGAGATTACAATAAGTTACATAGCAGCGGAAAAATGTACAAAACACAACTAGAAGTGATACACGGATACAGAGCCTTCCGAGCATCGTTCCAGCTGTTAATCAGGACCCTGTGAATATAAATCTGCAAAACCAAAACTACTAGCTGCCCGTGTGAAAAATAGGGGCACCCAGAGTTTAGGTTAAAACAATAAACTCCAGGTCAGTCATGGGACTGGTGTGAGAACTAAAATAGTTATAATTCTTTATTGTAAAGTTCGGTAAATCAAGGGACCACGCCGTATAACACGGAACGGGTTTCCTCCCAAGAATACCAGTGCATAGAACAAACAGCGCAATGCTAAATAAAGAAAAATGAAGCTGTTATAAGACCCAGGTCCCATCACACAATGCAACGCAAGCCGGAGGATAGGGTTTTTACCTTATAACAGCCAAAGCATGCTTGATACGTTTAAAACACATTATTTGATACTATTATAGGTGTATAGTGTCAAAACAATTTCAATCATAAATATCAATCATAGGCGGCATGAATGACCCATACCACTATGTCGCCATACTAGGTTCTACAAATAAAACCGCACTATCACGTATTGGAAATTGGATTTCCGTCATGAGCCGAGGCAAGGGGCAAGCTCCTCTCCGCGTTCGAGACACTCTAGCAAATGTCCCAGGACCCCACTTTGATCCTTGGAATCGGCTGGGCCGGTCCTCTCTTACCTTTGAGGATTAGTTATTCCTGAACACACGTTTCCCAGTCCTTACAGACCTATATCCGAGGCGCCTCGCATTCCAACAACCACACAGGTGAAAAGTATATAAATGTCAGGGCTGGTAGGTCACTGACACCACCCTAGCTAGAAAGAAACGTCGTGCTCTCCCAGCGGTCCGTCTCCCGTTTTTGACTCATACCGAGATGTGAGGCTCGCGAATTCACGTTATACACAAAGCTACGCCACACAGGCCGTGCTTTGATCATCAACCACAAGACTCTGCTTTTCAACAGAAGCCTTGATCAATTGCCACTTACGCATGCCACACAGGCAATTCACTCCATGCGTTTGATATACATCAATATATAACCCCTGAGCTCGTACGTCTCAGAGAAGGGCGTTAAGCAAGAGAATAAATTCTCCGCCGCCAAACAGATATATATTTAATAGAGATCAATCACACGGACTAAAATCCAATGTCAGACACACAGTCCATTTACAAGTCCGTTCTGGGTCTGAACGAAACCGGAGGCACTTTCCTCGCATATCCATCCATCTCCAGGTACGTCTGGACGATCACCAACTGATTCCCTCATCCTGGGTGTACAGCCCAATCAAGATCATCAGTAATCACCCAAACGATGTGAAGACTTCCGGTCTTCAACCACCGTCTTCATCTTCGACATCTCGTCGAATCGATTATTCAGAATGGGTATAAACCCGGCCTTTCTGAATAACCCACGTATATAATAAACGAATGTTACACAAACACAACAAACGCCTCATTCCAATTCAGAATATTCTTTTATTCACAATATCACATTCTTAGGGAAATGTTCCCATTAATTTTATCCAAGATAAATTCTTCTAAATTTATTCTTTAATCCTCCTATGGATATCATTTCAAACTAGTCGGGATTAACGAACCACACCGAAGTAATTATTTATTTTATTTCCCAATCCCAACCTATATATCCCAGGGAGAAAACTGGTAATACTCCACATCTAACACCACGGTGTTATCGGTAAAATTAATTACCATTTCACGTTCAAATCTAATTAAAGATTTAACTATCGCTTTGGAGCAAAACTGGTGATACTCCCCTCTCGATCATTTTTCAGATTTGATAATTTAAATTATCAATTCACATTTTAATCTAATTAAAGATTCATTAAAACTCCACTTAGTTTTAATCTTCTCAAAAATCAATATTCTGACTTTAACTGGGTTAAAGAACCAACGTCATCAAAAACACGATTCACGACAAACCAAATCACATTTGATATTAAATACAAGGCTCTAAATAGAAAATATATCGGCTTATATTCAATATCAAATTCTGAAACCAACAAATATCGTATTGGAAATAACGATATAAAATATCTTTCAAATCCCCATAACAATATTTGTATAGTCACGAAATCCAACATCGAAATATCCCGAAGATAATTTCGATTCAGCTCCAGTCCAATCCACGTATTGGAAATTATCGATTATTTTCAAAATCACTTTCAAATTCAATTTATTTATTTAAAAATAAATTGATTATAATTCTAGTTCAAAACTAGTTCATTTTGATAAAAATCTATTTTTATCTTTTCAAATATGGAGTTTTTCACCCCAAATCTTTCCAATTCACATATTATAATTTTACACAAATTATAGATATTTTTAATAATTTTATCAAGGCCCGTACAGTCGATTTCCAACAACGGCCATCGAACTGCACTTACAGCGACCTTTTTCGAATTTGATTTGGACATAATTCCAAATCCAACCGTTAGATTTTAAATTTCTCATATTCATTGGAAAGCTCTTTTCGATACGAACCCAACGGTTCCGGTTTTAGGAGAATCCGACGGTCGGATCTCCCGCAATGTCCGTTTGAAATAAATGGTCGAAATTCACGAACTACCGCGGCGCGGCGCGTTCTATTCAGGCCATTATATATATAATATATATATATTATATATATTTCGTCGATTTCCTTTTTAAAACGAATTTTATAAATCGTTTTAACTTCGTTTCAAAACCATTTCAACACTATTTCCATTCAAAGCCAAAATTGAATTCTTCTTTATAAATTCGTTTTAAAATTCATTTCTATTCAATTCAAATTTTAATTCAATTTGAATTCATTTCAATTCACTTTCACTTCAATTTGAATTCGTTTTCAATTCATTTCGAAATCGTTTTCAATTCAATTCATTTCGAAATCGTTTTCAATTCAATTCATTTCGAAATCGTTTTAAAATCGATATAAACATCGTTCACGTCGAAATAACGCATCTCTAATCAACACGGCTTTATATTTTTCAAAACTCCTTTATTCTATCCAACAAATGAATATTTATCCCATTCAACACATGAATCTATATTTCTTTCAACGCACGACTAATCTCAACACATGAGTACTGTCAACACCTCACTATTTTTGTTATGTAAAATATTTTATAAAACTATGGTATCTATCGATTGATTTTTAATTAGACTCCACCGTAAAGTAGATTCTAATCTTAAATATGATAAAGACGTAATTTATTTTATTTAAAATATTCTACTCAACACATGAATAGTTTCAACACATGATCATCGTCAACACATGACTATTTTTATATTCCACACATGAATTTTTCTTTTATAATATTCATTGTTTTCCCGATTGGAATGAGGCCCAATCAATCACCATATAGTGTTAATTATATGGATTCCATACAACACATGTATTTAATAGCATTAATAAACAATCAACCATCAACCAAAGTGCACTACGCTGTATAAGCATCAAATATAGATATCTAACGCTTATAACAGCCTGTCAATCAATCGATCGACATATTTAATCAATCAGGATGAGTGAACTTCAAATTTCATCCCAACACCCGTGTGGGGTTTCAAACAATCAAACACAGATTTTATTTGTGCAGTTGGGCGATGTGTAAAATTTATCGACCCAATCAATATTAGTCAAATCAGTGTATATAAACAAATCGGCCGATTTGTTTATAAATATTCATTTATTCACTTTCACGTTGAAATTTATATTTTTAACGATAAAATATTTTATTTCAACACATGAATTTCTATTCATTTCATTTACACAATAAAAATGATATTTTTGTTTTTCTAACATATTTTAGAAAATTTCGGCGGCATAACGGCACGATACTAGAAACGGGACAAGGCCTAGCCTTATCCCTGGTCTAGTGAAGGCCCACGCCATTCACACATCAATCAAATCAATTTCAATTCACCAAATAATTCAATTCAAACCAATAACCTAACCAACTACACAATCAAACAAACAAGTCCATGGTCTGTGGACGGGTGTCGGGTGCTACTAAGCACCGTCTGCATCCTAGTATATATATATAACTAGAAAAAGAAATTGAAAGGTGAGAAGTTCTCACATATAGCTATCCTAGCTCCACGGCACTTCATTGATAGTAATCTTCATCGCTATCGCATCTTCGTTGCCCGTAGCCACTACATATGTAAAAATCGAATTTTTACTATGCTATTCAATATATAAAAATCGAATTTTGACTTCGCTATTCAATATATAAAAATCGAATTTTGACTTCGCTATTCAATATATAAAAATCGAATTTTTAGTTCAAAGTTCTATATATAAAAATCGAATTTTTAGTTCGAAGTTCAATATATAAAAATCACCTTTTTATTTCGAAGTTCATAGATAAAAATTATATTTTTACTTCGTTGTTCAAAGATAAAAATTATATTTTTATCACGCTATTTTCCATATAAAGATTTCGCCTTTTCAAATTTAAAGATTTCACCTTTTTAAATTTAAAGATTTCATCATTATAAAAATCATCACTTTACTTTAACGTATATAAAATAAAAATCAGATTTTTATTTCATTACATACACAAAGATGATATCTTTATATTCCCTATTCTATAAAGATTATATTTTTAATACTTTAAAAATATAAAAATCATATTTTTAATATTCCTATATAGTAAAGATTATATTTTTAATACTTTAAAAATATAAAAATCATATTTTTTCTTCTTCTACTCAATAAAAATCCCGTCTTTCCTATTTTAAAGATATGATCTTTATTTTATCAAGTTCAAATCTTTTTCTTTTAAAAGATTAAAACCTTTTTCTATTTTCTTTAAAAATCAGTTTTTAAAATTCTTTTCAAAAATTCTGTTTTTACATTCTAAAAAAAAACAGTTTTTAAATCTTAAACAAATCAGTCTTAATAAATCTTAAGAAAAATACAGTTTTATAAATCTAAAAAGAAATCAGTTTTAAAAAAAAAAATCTTTACAGTTTTTTTTTTTAAAATAAAATCGAAATTAGTTTTGAAATTTAAAATAAAAACAGTATTTAATTTTATTTCAGTTTATATAAAACAAAAATAAAATAATAAATAAAAAGGAAAAGGGACTTACAGGGGGGGGTTCTTGGCGTCGGCGGCGATCGACTGGAGGAGGGGCGCCTAGGGGGGGAAAGCAGGAGGAAGGGGAGATGGCGCGAGGGGGGCTCGGTCGCAGTCGGAAGGGGGAGGGCGATGGGGTCTTCGCGGTTTGACTGGAGGGAAGGGGATCGGGGAAGAAGGAGGAGGAGGATAAGGGGAGGGCGGCGGCGGCGATGGGCGACAGGGGGGGCGATCGGCGTTAATCGCCTGGGCGATTTAGTTTTTTTTTTTTTTCTTTTTGATTTTGATTTTGAAATAAACGAACGGGGGGGGCCTAGGTAGTTAAGGAGAAAGGGTTTTATTTATTATTATTATTATTTTAATTTAATTATTTAATTCAATTTAAAGTTGACTTTCTGTTTTAACTCGAAATCAAGCCCACCGACTGTCGCCCCTAGCTAATTACCCCCATTCCGAACACAATGGGATATGCATCGCAAGCTGATTCGACTGTTTGAATCAGTTTTCGTTGAATTTACATTTAAATCACCATATTGAATTTTAAACGTACATTTCAAATTACCGGGGTCACATACTAACTCTAAAAATTCCCGAAAAATATTCTCTAGCTTCGTATTGGCGATACGGTCCTAACAAAACTAGTTTCGTCGAATTCTGAGACCGTTGGAAAAATGGCCAATTTCCAATCGATTAAAATCAACTGAAATGGTCAAAACGCGTTTTCCTTTGCCACGCTCACATATTGATTCGAAAAATTATGATATTTGAAACCTAGCAATAATTTGACATCACGGACCCAACAAAAGTGGTTTCATCGAAATCCGAGGTCATTTGCAAAATGTCCATTTTTAAGGGCCTGAATTCCATAGCGACTATTCAGAATTTTCAACTGGACATATCTCTCAATTTTTAAAGTGAAATCTCAGTTTCTTACATCCGTTAGAAAGATATTATCAATCAGATCCTAATGTTTTTGGTTTCACTAAAATCCGGATTGTTTTGCACCCGGTACATTCAATTGAAGTTTGAAATCGAATTATCGAACTACCGCGCCATTTTCAATTCTATTATAATTATATATAATTATTTATATTCTAACGACGACGTATATAATATATACGTCGATTCTATATTCAAAATAAATTTTACATCGATATTATTTAAAATAATTCATTTTAAATATAGAAAATTCGCTGTAATTGCCAAAATAAAAATTTTAAACTGGCCCAGATTTTCGGGTTATTACAATCTCCCCCACTTAAAACTTTTCGTCCCCGAAAAGGAACAAAGTCGAAAGTGGTTTGATTATTCAGCTCTACGCTCGATCTGGCTTCCATTCTCCAACTTTTCAGTTTCTGAGAATTTTCTAAAATTTCAAAAATTTGGCTAACACCTTAAATTTTCGAAAAATTTCGCCATAACCTCCCCTGCACCGGGAGCATCGGGGAATTTCAAATAGCTTCCCCGGTCCTTCAGATCTCAAAAAGAAAAAGAAAAAGCCAAGCGGCTAGCCAATAGGCTCACAAAATCATCATCACCCAAACAAAACAGGAAATTATGTAGTAAACATGTACCTATTTGTCGGGCAAACAAATTTTATTCTCTGGCTCTAGCCTCCTTGCTATGACCTGTTCAATGTAAGTATATATATATGCAAGCAAATGCGACCAATTTTCAATATAATTCAATATTTGGTTCAATTAGGCATAAATGATTAAAAATTAGCAAACAAATAAACAAACAACACAATCATCAATCAATTAGTGGATTAGAGTTTTCAAATCCATAAATTTGATACATATCCCGAAAATCTTGTTTTTGATGCCAATTCACACAATGTGTTCTAACTATATTAGTTTTGGTTCTCACACCAGTCTAATGGAAGTATATAGAAAATCACACCTTCGTTACTCGAACATGAATACTAATGACGACTAGTCAACCATCAGAATCATCTTCGGGCCACTAGAGTATGATTCTATATCTATCCAATATATTAAAACTTCGAATATACGTTCATGACGCGTATATGCAAAATCTTTATATACTCGATTGTCCATATTCAAAATAAATAAATAATCAAATACGTCTAAAACGGTTTAAATTTTCTAAACAAAATTGTTTTCATTTGGAAAATATACTCTTCACACTCGTTCTAGGATACTACTGATCCTATCTCTAACGAGTAATTCTAATTGGATATTGCTAATCCAATATCTGATGAATTCTTTCGTATGGTTCTAATGTGTCTTGTTCTCGAGCTCTGTAAACCAAAGCTCTGATACCAAATGAAAGAACCCGTAACTTCCCCGTGAAGGAAAGCGCGGATACTTTGAGAACAACACACAAATGGACGCATCCGGAAGAACATTTCATTGTTATTACATTAATTCCATCAGATACAAGAATATACAGAGTATAAATGAATAAATTACATTCGACAAATATCAGAGATTACAATAAGTTACATAGCAGCGGAAAAATGTACAAAACACAACTAGAAGTGATACACGGATACAGAGCCTTCCGAGCATCGTTCCAGCTGTTAATCAGGACCCTGTGAATATAAATCTGCAAAACCAAAACTACTAGCTGCCCGTGTGAAAAATAGGGGCACCCAGAGTTTAGGTTAAAACAATAAACTCCAGGTCAGTCATGGGACTGGTGTGAGAACTAAAATAGTTATAATTCTTTATTGTAAAGTTCGGTAAATCAAGGGACCACGCCGTATAACACGGAACGGGTTTCCTCCCAAGAATACCAGTGCATAGAACAAACAGCGCAATGCTAAATAAAGAAAAATGAAGCTGTTATAAGACCCAGGTCCCATCACACAATGCAACGCAAGCCGTAGGATAGGGTTTTTACCTTATAACAGCCAAAGCATGCTTGATACGTTTAAAACACATTATTTGATACTATTATAGGTGTATAGTGTCAAAACAATTTCAATCATAAATATCAATCATAGGCGGCATGAATGACCCATACCACTATGTCGCCATACTAGGTTCTACAAATAAAACCGCACTATCACGTATTGGAAATTGGATTTCCGTCATGAGCCGAGGCAAGGGGCAAGCTCCTCTCCGCGTTCGAGACACTCTAGCAAATGTCCCAGGACCCCACTTTGATCCTTGGAATCGGCTGGGCCGGTCCTCTCTTACCTTTGAGGATTAGTTATTCCTGAACACACGTTTCCCGGTCCTTACAGACCTATATCCGAGGCGCCTTGCATTCCAACAACCACACAGGTGAAAAGTATATAAATGTCAGGGCTGGTAGGTCACTGACACCACCCTAGCTAGAAAGAAACGTCGTGCTCTCCCAGCGGTCCGTCTCCCGTTTTTGACTCATACCGAGGTGTGAGGCTCGCGAATTCACGTTATACACAAAGCTACGCCACACAGGCCGTGCTTTGATCATCAACCACAAGACTCTGCTTTTCAACAGAAGCCTTGATCAATTGCCACTTACGCATGCCACACAGGCAATTCACTCCATGCGTTTGATATCCATCAATATATAACCCCTGAGCTCGTACGTCTCAGAGAAGGGCGTTAAGCAAGAGAATAAATTCTCCGCCGCCAAACAGATATATATTTAATAGAGATCAATCACACGGACTAAAATCCAATGTCAGACACACAGTCCATTTACAAGTCCGTTCTGGGTCTAAACGAAACCGGAGGCACTTTCCTCGCATATCCATCCATCTCCAGGTACGTCTGGACGATCACCAACTGATTCCCTCATCCTGGGTGTACAGCCCAATCAAGATCATCAGTAATCACCCAAACGATGTGAAGACTTCCGGTCTTCAACCACCGTCTTCATCTTCGACATCTCGTCGAATCGATTATTCAGAATGGGTATAAACCCGGCCTTTCTGAATAACCCACGTATATAATAAACGAATGTTACACAAACACAACAAACGCCTCATTCCAATTCAGAATATTCTTTTATTCACAATATCACATTCTTAGGGAAATGTTCCCATTAATTTTATCCAAGATAAATTCTTCTAAATTTATTCTTTAATCCTCCTATGGATATCATTTCAAACTAGTCGGGATTAACGAACCACACCGAAGTAATTATTTATTTTATTTCCCAATCCCAACCTATATATCCCAGGGAGAAAACTGGTAATACTCCACATCTAACACCACGGTGTTATCGGTAAAATTAATTACCATTTCACGTTCAAATCTAATTAAAGATTTAACTATCGCTTTGGAGCAAAACTGGTGATACTCCCCTCTCGATCATTTTTCAGATTTGATAATTTAAATTATCAATTCACATTTTAATCTAATTAAAGATTCATTAAAACTCCACTTAGTTTTAATCTTCTCAAAAATCAATATTCTGACTTTAACTGGGTTAAAGAACCAACGTCATCAAAAACACGATTCACGACAAACCAAATCACATTTGATATTAAATACAAGGCTCTAAATAGAAAATATATCGGCTTATATTCAATATCAAATTCTGAAACCAACAAATATCGTATTGGAAATAACGATATAAAATATCTTTCAAATCCCCATAACAATATTTGTATAGTCACGAAATCCAACATCGAAATATCCCGAAGATAATTTCGATTCAGCTCCAGTCCAATCCACGTATTGGAAATTATCGATTATTTTCAAAATCACTTTCAAATTCAATTTATTTATTTAAAAATAAATTGATTATAATTCTAGTTCAAAACTAGTTCATTTTGATAAAAATCTATTTTTATCTTTTCAAATATGGAGTTTTTCACCCCAAATCTTTCCAATTCACATATTATAATTTTACACAAATTATAGATATTTTTAATAATTTTATCAAGGCCCGTACAGTCGATTTCCAACAACGGCCATCGAACTGCACTTACAGCGACCTTTTTCGAATTTGATTTGGACATAATTCCAAATCCAACCGTTAGATTTTAAATTTCTCATATTCATTGGAAAGCTCTTTTCGATACGAACCCAACGGTTCCGGTTTTAGGAGAATCCGACGGTCGGATCTCCCGCAATGTCCGTTTGAAATAAATGGTCGAAATTCACGAACTACCGCGGCGCGGCGCGTTCTATTCAGGCCATTATATATATAATATATATATATTATATATATTTCGTCGATTTCCTTTTTAAAACGAATTTTATAAATCGTTTTAACTTCGTTTCAAAACCATTTCAAAACTATTTCCATTCAAAGCCAAAATTGAATTCTTCTTTATAAATTCGTTTTAAAATTCATTTCTATTCAATTCAAATTTTAATTCAATTTGAATTCATTTCAATTCACTTTCACTTCAATTTGAATTCGTTTTCAATTCATTTCGAAATCGTTTTCAATTCAATTCATTTCGAAATCGTTTTCAATTCAATTCATTTCGAAATCGTTTTCAATTCAATTCATTTCGAAATCGTTTTAAAATCGATATAAACATCGTTCACGTCGAAATAACGCATCTCTAATCAACACGGCTTTATATTTTTCAAAACTCCTTTATTCTATCCAACAAATGAATATTTATCCCATTCAACACATGAATCTATATTTCTTTCAACGCACGACTAATCTCAACACATGAGTACTGTCAACACCTCACTATTTTTGTTATGTAAAATATTTTATAAAACTATGGTATCTATCGATTGATTTTTAATTAGACTCCACCGTAAAGTAGATTCTAATCTTAAATATGATAAAGACGTAATTTATTTTATTTAAAATATTCTACTCAACACATGAATAGTTTCAACACATGATCATCGTCAACACATGACTATTTTTATATTCCACACATGAATTTTTCTTTTATAATATTCATTGTTTTCCCGATTGGAATGAGGCCCAATCAATCACCATATAGTGTTAATTATATGGATTCCATACAACACATGTATTTAATAGCATTAATAAACAATCAACCATCAACCAAAGTGCACTACGCTGTATAAGCATCAAATATAGATATCTAACGCTTATAACAGCCTGTCAATCAATCGATCGACATATTTAATCAATCAGGATGAGTGAACTTCAAATTTCATCCCAACACCCGTGTGGGGTTTCAAACAATCAAACACAGATTTTATTTGTGCAGTTGGGCGATGTGTAAAATTTATCGACCCAATCAATATCAGTCAAATCAGTGTATATAAACAAATCGGCCGATTTGTTTATAAATATTCATTTATTCACTTTCACGTTGAAATTTATATTTTTAACGATAAAATATTTTATTTCAACACATGAATTTCTATTCATTTCATTTACACAATAAAAATGATATTTTTGTTTTTCTAACATATTTTAGAAAATTTCGGCGGCATAACGGCACGATACTAGAAACGGGACAAGGCCTAGCCTTATCCCCGGTCTAGTGAAGGCCCACGCCATTCACACATCAATCAAATCAATTTCAATTCACCAAATAATTCAATTCAAACCAATAACCTAACCAACTACACAATCAAACAAACAAGTCCATGGTCTGTGGACGGGTGTCGGGTGCTACTAAGCACCGTCTGCATCCTAGTATATATATATAACTAGAAAAAGAAATTGAAAGGTGAGAAGTTCTCACATATAGCTATCCTAGCTCCACGGCACTTCATTGATAGTAATCTTCATCGCTATCGCATCTTCGTCATCTTCGTTGCCCGTAGCCACTACATATGTAAAAATCGAATTTTTACTATGCTATTCAATATATAAAAATCGAATTTTGACTTCGCTATTCAATATATAAAAATCGAATTTTGACTTCGCTATTCAATATATAAAAATCGAATTTTTAGTTCAAAGTTCTATATATAAAAATCGAATTTTTAGTTCGAAGTTCAATATATAAAAATCACCTTTTTATTTCGAAGTTCATAGATAAAAATTATATTTTTACTTCGTTGTTCAAAGATAAAAATTATATTTTTATCACGCTATTTTCCATATAAAGATTTCGCCTTTTCAAATTTAAAGATTTCACCTTTTTAAATTTAAAGATTTCATCATTATAAAAATCATCACTTTACTTTAACGTATATAAAATAAAAATCAGATTTTTATTTCATTACATACACAAAGATGATATCTTTATATTCCCTATTCTATAAAGATTATATTTTTAATACTTTAAAAATATAAAAATCATATTTTTAATATTCCTATATAGTAAAGATTATATTTTTAATACTTTAAAAATATAAAAATCATATTTTTTCTTCTTCTACTCAATAAAAATCCCGTCTTTCCTATTTTAAAGATATGATCTTTATTTTATCAAGTTCAAATCTTTTTCTTTTAAAAGATTAAAACCTTTTTCTATTTTCTTTAAAAATCAGTTTTTAAAATTCTTTTCAAAAATTCTGTTTTTACATTCTAAAAAAAAACAGTTTTTAAATCTTAAACAAATCAGTCTTAATAAATCTTAAGAAAAATACAGTTTTATAAATCTAAAAAGAAATCAGTTTTAAAAAAAAAAAATCTTTACAGTTTTTTTTTTTTTAAAATAAAATCGAAATTAGTTTTGAAATTTAAAATAAAAACAGTATTTAATTTTATTTCAGTTTATATAAAACAAAAATAAAATAATAAATAAAAAGGAAAAGGGACTTACAGGGGGGGTTCTTGGCGTCGGCGGCGATCGACTGGAGGAGGGGCGCCTAGGGGGGGGAAAGCAGGAGGAAGGGGAGATGGCGCGAGGGGGGCTCGGTCGCAGTCGGAAGGGGGAGGGCGATGGGGTCTTCGCGGTTTGACTGGAGGGAAGGGGATCGGGGAAGAAGGAGGAGGAGGATAAGGGGAGGGCGGCGGCGGCGATGGGCGACAGGGGGGGCGATCGGCGTTAATCGCCTGGGCGATTTAGTTTTTTTTTTTCTTTTTTTTCTTTTTGATTTTGATTTTGAAATAAACGAACGGGGGGGGGGGCCTAGGTAGTTAAGGAGAAAGGGTTTTATTTATTATTATTATTTTTTTAATTTAATTATTTAATTCAATTTAAAGTTGACTTTCTGTTTTAACTCGAAATCAAGCCCACCGACTGTCGCCCCTAGCTAATTACCCCCATTCCGAACACAATGGGATATGCATCGCAAGCTGATTCGACTGTTTGAATCAGTTTTCGTTGAATTTACATTTAAATCACCATATTGAATTTTAAACGTACATTTCAAATTACCGGGGTCACATACTAACTCTAAAAATTCCCGAAAAATATTCTCTAGCTTCGTATTGGCGATACGGTCCTAACAAAACTAGTTTCGTCGAATTCTGAGACCGTTGGAAAAATGGCCAATTTCCAGTCGATTAAAATCAACTGAAATGGTCAAAACGCGTTTTCCTTTGCCACGCTCACATATTGATTCGAAAAATTATGAAATTTGAAACCTAGCAATAATTTGACATCACGGACCCAACAAAAGTGGTTTCATCGAAATCCGAGGTCATTTGCAAAATGTCCATTTTTAAGGGCCTGAATTCCATAGCGACTATTCAGAATTTTCAACTGGACATATCTCTCAATTTTTAAAGTGAAATCTCAGTTTCTTACATCCGTTAGAAAGATATTATCAATCAGATCCTAATGTTTTTGGTTTCACTAAAATCCGGATTGTTTTGCACCCGGTACATTCAATTGAAGTTTGAAATCGAATTATCGAACTACCGCGCCATTTTCAATTCTATTATAATTATATATAATTATTTATATTCTAACGACGACGTATATAATATATACGTCGATTCTATATTCAAAATAAATTTTACGTCGATATTATTTAAAATAATTCATTTTAAATATAGAAAATTCGCTGTAATTGCCAAAATAAAAATTTTAAACTGGCCCAGATTTTCGGGTTATTACAACTGTCGGGCATAACTACAGTGTCATAATAAATGATTAAATAAGTCGTCAACAACGCAATGTCTTTTGAAAAATGGAACCACCATAAGACTCAGGTCCCATCACACAATGCAACGCACACCAAGAGGATAGAGTTTTACCTTATGGTGGTTAAACATGCTAAATACGCCAAATACGTAACTAATACTATTATTAGTGTATATGGTTTCAAAACAATTCAAAGCAATGTATTAATCCTAGGAAGCATAGGTACCATATATTATGCCTCCGATACTAGTAATACAATCAAATCCGTCGGGGTCGTATTGGAAATTTGGGTTTCCATCATGAGTCCAGGCTAGGGAGGACTCCTTACCGATTCGAGACACTCTAGTTAATGCCTCGGGATTACCCGCAGTTAACCCTTGGAAATGGCAGGGCCGGTCCTCACATACAGCTTAGAGGATTAGTTATTCCTAAGTACACGTTCCCCGGTCCTATAGGACCTATCTGAGGCGCCTCATTTCATCATCCTCCAAAAGTAAAATGACTACTAACTAGAAAGAAACGTGCTACTTTCCCTGCGTTCCCTTCCCCCTTTTTAGACTCTACCGGTTTGTGAGGCTCGTGAAGTCATGTTCTTCATACCACAAGGTTCTGCTTTTCAACAAGAAACCCTGATCATTGCATCTTAGTATGCCACACCGTCACTCCATACCGTACTATTGATCGTCCGTCACTATATAAACGGGTGTTAAGTAGAGAATGAATTCTCTGCCACCAATCGTTTATATATTAACTGAATATCAACAACATAATATTTTGTGGGGTACGATGTCAGACACACTATCCATTTATACCCATGCTCTAGGTCTGAACTAGGGTCAAACCCGTGAAATCAACACGTACGTTTGGGCAATTATCCCGACCCTTGAATTGGGATCAAACCAATTCAGAGTCTTGATCGTTGTCCATTCGAGGGAAGATTTACGGTCTTCATACGCCGTCTTCATACTTGAATTCTTGAAATCGTACGATCGTTTGGAATGGGATTAACCCGGACTTTCCAAATAATCTCGCATTCATATATTTTGAGAAAAACATATTTCATATCGTTATTTTAATTATATATATAAATATATATATATAATTCGTTTAGTTTGTCGTCCCTACGTGCAGCTTACATTTCTCTTAACTTTCACCTTTCTACTTACCTGACAATGTAGTTTAGGATTAGACGATAATTCTTCCCTTTTTAATTCATTATTATTTATTTTATACTTTATAATTTTCATTTAAGAATGTAAATTATAATGTGCCATCCCATTCATTTCTTTATATATATCTTTTCCAATTTCATTATGAACAATGAACATTTTCCTATGGTGTAAGTTCCCTTTTACCTACATTATAAATAATGTTAATGTTCCAATACAGTTCCTTATCTTTCATTTAACATTATAAATAATGTTATTCTTACATACGTTTCATTCCTTTTATTTAACATTATAAATAATGTTAAACCTTACATACAGTTTCATTTCTTTTATTTAACATTATAAATAATGTTAAACCTTACATACAGTTTCTTTTCTTTTATTTAACATTATAAATAATGTTAATTCTTCCTACGGGGTGAATTCTCTTTTTATATACATTATAAAATAATGTTAATACCATACGGTATAAATTCTTATGTGTTAACATTAAAATTAAATGTTAACTTGACATACGATGAAATTTTCTCTTATATTAACATTAAAAATAATGTTAACTACATACAGTGTTATTTTCTTTTTAACATTAACATTAAAATGTTAATATCATACAATGGTGTTATTCTTATAATATAATGCATAAATAAAATGTAATCTCTTTCCTACAGTTAATCCTCTTTAAATTACCATTATAACTAATGTCGATTTCCCATGCATTGTAAATTACTTATTTTTAACATTAAAAATAATGTACTCTTCCTACGATAGAAATACTCTTTTTATTAACATTTAAAATAATGTTACATGTACATACAATAAATGTTAATGAACCATATAGTGAGTTTTTCTCTTTTATTTTCCATTCCATTAACATTAGAAATAAATGTTAATGAATCATACAATGCATTTTCTATATTTTTAATATAGACAAAAATGTTAAATTATCATATGGTGAAATTTTCTATATAACATTAACAAAAAAATTTCCATTCAACATACGGTGATTTTTTTTTTTATAATTCTAATATTAACACAAATGAATGTTAATCTCATACGGTTCATTTTCTTAGTACATAACATTAAAAATAATGTTAATGAATCATACGGTGACATTTTCATATTTAACAAAATAAGTATCAATCAATCATACGGTAAATATTTTCATTTTTTACAAAATGCTATTTTATCATACGATGCAAATTTATATTTTTATAACATGCCCAAAAATGTTATTTAACATACAATGCAAACTTATATTTTTATAACATGACCAAAAATGTTATTTAACATACAATGCAAACTTATATTTTTATAACATGACCAAAAATGTTATTTAACATACAATGCAAACTTATATTTTTATAACATGACCAAAAATGTTATTTAACATACAATGCAAACTTATATTTTTATAACATGACCAAAAATGTTATTTAACATACAATGCAAACTTATATTTTTATAACATGACCAAAAATGTTATTCTTCATATCAATGCATTTTCATATTTACATATTTCTAATGTAAAATTAAACACCGTTTTTCATTGCAACTATATTTACAAATTTCAAATGTAAAATCTATCCATCTTATTAAATCAACAAAACATATACTTTTATATGTTTGCAATAAAAATGTGGTCTTTTGTTTATAACAACAAAATATATAACTTTTTATATAATCAATAAAAATATAATCTTTTTATAAAAACAATAAAATCTCTAACTTTTGTTTCATGTCATATTAACATCGTCCAACTTAAATTTCCTACCTCTATAGTGATTCAAGTTTTCATGTCATACACACATCGCTAATCTTATTTTTCCATGAAACATAACAACAACAAATATATTCATCGATGCTAAATTTCAGATCTACTATTTCTAATCATTCAAAACATCAACCATACAATTCAAACATCATACTTCATACATCAAATAATAGATCTATAATTAATTTAAATAAAGTGAATACTCACAACATTAGATCTAGCATACATACAGAGGTTTGGTCATAGCTGATTCACATCGCATTTGTTCATAGCAGGTTCACATCGCATAGTATGAATTAAATTAAATTAATTAAAATAGAAGTGAACTCTCACCTTGAATTTTTGGCCAAAATTTTACTGTCTCCTTTTCAGCTGCGGTCTGCGCCATCGCGAAGCTCTTAATTTTGTGATTCCAACGCAATTTACGGTTCGTCAAACGGACCTCGTATGAAAGAGTTATGAATTTTTAAAGATCGGGTAATTAAATAATTAATTAATATTCGTGAAAATACCTAAAAATTTCACCGTCTCAGAATTGGACAAAATTAGTGTCCACGCGTCCATCTCGTCGCCACGATCCCAACGCACCTGAAATCGTCGATTTTCGACTTCGTATGAGTGAGTTATGCAATTTTAAAGTTCTGGAAATTAATTAAATAATTTAAAAATAAAATAGAAAATACCCTCAGCCCATTGACCGAAAAACACTGTTCACCGCCGAACTTTGACCGCACTTTGCCGCTGCCTCGGGCCACCTGACGCCACGGGACCCCCGCCAATGTCTTCGTCTTGGCGAGACGCACCACCACCAGAAAGAGCCGCCCCTAAAGCTTCTCCGATCATCGGGAAATCGCCTAGAAAGGATTTCGCCTCGCGGGTCCCACAGGCCGCCTCACACCTCCAAACTGCCTGAAATTTGGCGAGCACCTCCACCTCACGTAGACGAAGAACTTCCGTGTTCGTAACTTCGTCTAATTCTTCCTCGATTCACGGGAATTTCTTGATTTACGTTTTGAGCTTCTGAATTTCGAAAACAGCGAGCTTTAAGACGAGATTCCGGCGAATCCGAGCGCTGTTTGACAAAACCGACTACACCATTAGCTTCGTATCGTCGAGACCTTCGAGAGAACATATAATTTGCTATGGTTTGAAGAGATTTTATTTTCGACAAATTTTAGAGGAAGAGAGAGCCGCCATGGAAATTGAGAAAAACGATGGAAAATAGAAGTGGCTGCTGAGCATTTCGAATTTCAGCCCTAAATCTCAGAAAAAAGATAATATATACCATGGGTTTAATTTTGGTTTGGGCCCAAATATCATTACGTGCCCAATTACTCAATTTCCAACTGTTTTCTTCAATTCAGAAATTCTTATAAATACATGCTGATTTCAAAATTAATAAAATTTTAAACATAATTATTTCAGGTCATTACGAACCCAACGAACCTGATTTCGTAATTTTCCGATTCCGTATGAATTTATTATAAATTTCCGAAGTCTGAAAATAGGCTGTATTTCCACTGTAAAAATTATACAGGCCACAAAATAATTCCAAAAATTATAAATTTTATAATTTAACCTTAATTTAATATTCCGAATCCATAGAAACTGGTTTCGTCGAATTCGGAGTTCGTTTGCAAAAATTCTATTTTTCAGGTGTATATTTTAATATTTAAAAATACCAAAAATAGTGGAATTTTTCCGAAACTCAAAAATATAAGTTTTTATAGTCATTTTTATATGAAAACAACATTCTAAAACCAATGGAGATGGTTTCGGGTCCTAATTACTTATTCTGCAAAATGTAGCATTTTGGCCCTTATAAATTTCATAGCGACCTTTCTAAATATTGAATTGGCCATAACTTTTGATTCCCGTTATGAAATTTCGATTTTTCGGATTCGTTGGAAAGATATTTTAAAATAGATTCTAATATTTTTGGTTTCACTAAAATCCGTTAAATTTTGCATCATGTATGGTTAGTCAAAGTTCAAGTTTGACTTTTCAAACTACCGCGCCATTTCTAGCTCTTTTTATATTTAAAATTAATTTATTCATTCTAACTTCAATTTGAACCAAATTTGTGATCCTTATTATTTAAAATAGATTATTTTAAATATCAAAACTCATTTAAAATCACTTAAAATAATTTTTAACTTGGCCCCAAAATTCAGGGTCGTTACAGTCTCCCCCACTTAAAAACTTTTCGTCCCCGAAAAGGGAAAAGAAAAATAGAAGAGGAAAAGAGGAAGAATAAACACAGAGAATGTTTTTAACAGAGATGGTACCGTCTATAACATCAGGCTTTCTACCGAAGAAGTTGGTCCTTTCGCTCCTTCGTAATCATGTGCCAATTGAGCATCGCCACTTCACTTAGTCTTCTTCGAATGCACGATCAAGGGAAGAGTCAAAACAACAGAAAAGGTGATTCTAAGAGATAGAAAAGATCGAAGGATGAATGAAAAGATGACGATAAAATGACTGGCTATTATGTATCTCATGAACTGTTCGCCATAGAATATAGTGATTCTACGTAAACGAATTATTATAGATATGTTGTACTCCGCTTTGTAAACCAAAGCTCTGATACCAACTGTGATAACCCCAAACTTCCACAAGTGAAAGCAGGAGAAATCATTTTTGGAATACAACATAAATACAATAAAACAGAACACAGATACAATATAGCAAAGGAGATTCATAGAGTAATAACATTATAGCAGCGGAAAAATATAATGTCATCAATCACAGAAAATCCACAGTCACAGAATCTAAGTTATTACAACAAGTTTGCAGAAAAGAAATAAGTTTGATGTCTAAAAAGAAAAGAAAAGATGCCAATAGAAACAAAAAGTCTTCAAGCTCCAAGTCATCACCTCTTCTCCCAAGCAGAATCCAAGAGAGAGAAAATAAGCAGCTTCAAAAAAAAACTCCAAGCAAAGAATGAACCTGTCTACTTGGCTGCCCGTGTAGAAGAGAGGGCACCCAAGTTTGCAAAAAGGTGAAACAAACTATGGGTCAGTCGTGGGACTGGTGTGAGAATTCTTAAATAACTTATACTAATAAAAATAAGGCAAATCCAAAAGACCACGCCGCTAACGCAGAACGGGTTTACTCTAAGGGACTGCCGTGCATAACTACAGTGTCATAATAAATGATTAAATAAGTCGTCAACAACGCAATGTCTTTTGAAAAATGGAACCACCATAAGACTCAGGTCCCATCACACAATGCAACGCACACCAAGAGGATAGAGTTTTACCTTATGGTGGTTAAACATGCTAAATACGCCAAATACGTAACTAATACTATTATTAGTGTATATGGTTTCAAAACAATTCAAAGCAATGTATTAATCCTAGGAAGCATAGGTACCATATATTATGCCTCCGATACTAGTAATACAATCAAATCCGTCGGGGTCGTATTGGAAATTTGGGTTTCCATCATGAGTCCAGGCTAGGGAGGACTCCTTACCGATTCGAGACACTCTAATTAATGCCTCGGGATTACCCGCAGTTAACCCTTGGAAATGGCAGGGCCGGTCCTCACATACAGCTTAGAGGATTAGTTATTCCTAAGTACACGTTCCCCGGTCCTATAGGACCTATCTGAGGCGCCTCATTTCATCATCCTCCAAAAGTAAAATGACTACTAACTAGAAAGAAACGTGCTACTTTCCCTGCGTTCCCTTCCCCCTTTTTAGACTCTACCGGTTTGTGAGGCTCGTGAAGTCATGTTCTTCATACCACAAGGTTCTGCTTTTCAACAAGAAACCCTGATCATTGCATCTTAGTATGCCACACCGTCACTCCATACCGTACTATTGATCGTCCGTCACTATATAAACGGGTGTTAAGTAGAGAATGAATTCTCTGCCACCAATCGTTTATATATTAACTGAATATCAACAACATAATATTTTGTGGGGTACGATGTCAGACACACTATCCATTTATACCCATGCTCTAGGTCTGAACTAGGGTCAAACCCGTGAAATCAACACGTACGTTTGGGCAATTATCCCGACCCTTGAATTGGGATCAAACCAATTCAGAGTCTTGATCGTTGTCCATTCGAGGGAAGATTTACGGTCTTCATACGCCGTCTTCATACTTGAATTCTTGAAATCGTACGATCGTTTGGAATGGGATTAACCCGGACTTTCCAAATAATCTCGCATTCATATATTTTGAGAAAAACATATTTCATATCGTTATTTTAATTATATATATAAATATATATATATATATATATATATATATAATTCATTTAGTTTGTCGTCCCTACGTGCAGCTTACATTTCTCTTAACTTTCACCTTTCTACTTACCTGACAATGTAGTTTAGGATTAGACGATAATTCTTCCCTTTTTAATTCATTATTATTTATTTTATACTTTATAATTTTCATTTAAGAATGTAAATTATAATGTGCCATCCCATTCATTTCTTTATATATATCTTTTCCAATTTCATTATGAACAATGAACATTTTCCTATGGTGTAAGTTCCCTTTTACCTACATTATAAATAATGTTAATGTTCCAATACAGTTCCTTATCTTTCATTTAACATTATAAATAATGTTATTCTTACATACGTTTCATTCCTTTTATTTAACATTATAAATAATGTTAAACCTTACATACAGTTTCATTTCTTTTATTTAACATTATAAATAATGTTAAACCTTACATACAGTTTCTTTTCTTTTATTTAACATTATAAATAATGTTAATTCTTCCTACGGGGTGAATTCTCTTTTTATATACATTATAAAATAATGTTAATACCATACGGTATAAATTCTTATGTGTTAACATTAAAATTAAATGTTAACTTGACATACGATGAAATTTTCTCTTATATTAACATTAAAAATAATGTTAACTACATACAGTGTTATTTTCTTTTTAACATTAACATTAAAATGTTAATATCATACAATGGTGTTATTCTTATAATATAATGCATAAATAAAATGTAATCTCTTTCCTACAGTTAATCCTCTTTAAATTACCATTATAACTAATGTCGATTTCCCATGCATTGTAAATTACTTATTTTTAACATTAAAAATAATGTACTCTTCCTACGATAGAAATACTCTTTTTATTAACATTTAAAATAATGTTACATGTACATACAATAAATGTTAATGAACCATATAGTGAGTTTTTCTCTTTTATTTTCCATTCCATTAACATTAGAAATAAATGTTAATGAATCATACAATGCATTTTCTATATTTTTAATATAGACAAAAATGTTAAATTATCATATGGTGAAATTTTCTATATAACATTAACAAAAAAATTTCCATTCAACATACGGTGATTTTTTTTTTTATAATTCTAATATTAACACAAATGAATGTTAATCTCATACGGTTCATTTTCTTAGTACATAACATTAAAAATAATGTTAATGAATCATACGGTGACATTTTCATATTTAACAAAATAAGTATCAATCAATCATACGGTAAATATTTTCATTTTTTACAAAATGCTATTTTATCATACGATGCAAATTTATATTTTTATAACATGCCCAAAAATGTTATTTAACATACAATGCAAACTTATATTTTTATAACATGACCAAAAATGTTATTTAACATACAATGCAAACTTATATTTTTATAACATGACCAAAAATGTTATTTAACATACAATGCAAACTTATATTTTTATAACATGACCAAAAATGTTATTTAACATACAATGCAAACTTATATTTTTATAACATGACCAAAAATGTTATTTAACATACAATGCAAACTTATATTTTTATAACATGACCAAAAATGTTATTCTTCATATCAATGCATTTTCATATTTACATATTTCTAATGTAAAATTAAACACCGTTTTTCATTGCAACTATATTTACAAATTTCAAATGTAAAATCTATCCATCTTATTAAATCAACAAAACATATACTTTTATATGTTTGCAATAAAAATGTGGTCTTTTGTTTATAACAACAAAATATATAACTTTTTATATAATCAATAAAAATATAATCTTTTTATAAAAACAATAAAATCTCTAACTTTTGTTTCATGTCATATTAACATCGTCCAACTTAAATTTCCTACCTCTATAGTGATTCAAGTTTTCATGTCATACACACATCGCTAATCTTATTTTTCCATGAAACATAACAACAGCAAATATATTCATCGATGCTAAATTTCAGATCTACTATTTCTAATCATTCAAAACATCAACCATACAATTCAAACATCATACTTCATACATCAAATAATAGATCTATAATTAATTTAAATAAAGTGAATACTCACAACATTAGATCTAGCATACATACAGAGGTTTGGTCATAGCTGATTCACATCGCATTTGTTCATAGCAGGTTCACATCGCATAGTATGAATTAAATTAAATTAATTAAAATAGAAGTGAACTCTCACCTTGAATTTTTGGCCAAAATTTTACTGTCTCCTTTTCAGCTGCGGTCTGCGCCATCGCGAAGCTCTTAATTTTGTGATTCCAACGCAATTTACGGTTCGTCAAACGGACCTCGTATGAAAGAGTTATGAATTTTTAAAGATCGGGTAATTAAATAATTAATTAATATTCGTGAAAATACCTAAAAATTTCACCGTCTCAGAATTGGACAAAATTAGTGTCCACGCGTCCATCTCGTCGCCACGATCCCAACGCACCTGAAATCGTCGATTTTCGACTTCGTATGAGTGAGTTATGCAATTTTAAAGTTCTGGAAATTAATTAAATAATTTAAAAATAAAATAGAAAATACCCTCAGCCCATTGACCGAAAAACACTGTTCACCGCCGAACTTTGACCGCACTTTGCCGCTGCCTCGGGCCACCTGACGCCACGGGACCCCCGCCAATGTCTTCGTCTTGGCGAGACGCACCACCACCAGAAAGAGCCGCCCCTAAAGCTTCTCCGATCATCGGGAAATCGCCTAGAAAGGATTTCGCCTCGCGGGTCCCACAGGCCGCCTCACACCTCCAAACTGCCTGAAATTTGGCGAGCACCTCCACCTCACGTAGACGAAGAACTTCCGTGTTCGTAACTTCGTCTAATTCTTCCTCGATTCACGGGAATTTCTTGATTTACGTTTTGAGCTTCTGAATTTCGAAAACAGCGAGCTTTAAGACGAGATTCCGGCGAATCCGAGCGCTGTTTGACAAAACCGACTACACCATTAGCTTCGTATCGTCGAGACCTTCGAGAGAACATATAATTTGCTATGGTTTGAAGAGATTTTATTTTCGACAAATTTTAGAGGAAGAGAGAGCCGCCATGGAAATTGAGAAAAACGATGGAAAATAGAAGTGGCTGCTGAGCATTTCGAATTTCAGCCCTAAATCTCAGAAAAAAGATAATATATACCATGGGTTTAATTTTGGTTTGGGCCCAAATATCATTACGTGCCCAATTACTCAATTTCCAACTGTTTTCTTCAATTCAGAAATTCTTATAAATACATGCTGATTTCAAAATTAATAAAATTTTAAACATAATTATTTCAGGTCATTACGAACCCAACGAACCTGATTTCGTAATTTTCCGATTCCGTATGAATTTATTATAAATTTCCGAAGTCTGAAAATAGGCTGTATTTCCACTGTAAAAATTATACAGGCCACAAAATAATTCCAAAAATTATAAATTTTATAATTTAACCTTAATTTAATATTCCGAATCCATAGAAACTGGTTTCGTCGAATTCGGAGTTCGTTTGCAAAAATTCTATTTTTCAGGTGTATATTTTAATATTTAAAAATACCAAAAATAGTGGAATTTTTCCGAAACTCAAAAATATAAGTTTTTATAGTCATTTTTATATGAAAACAACATTCTAAAACCAATGGAGATGGTTTCGGGTCCTAATTACTTATTCTGCAAAATGTAGCATTTTGGCCCTTATAAATTTCATAGCGACCTTTCTAAATATTGAATTGGCCATAACTTTTGATTCCCGTTATGAAATTTCGATTTTTCGGATTCGTTGGAAAGATATTTTAAAATAGATTCTAATATTTTTGGTTTCACTAAAATCCGTTAAATTTTGCATCATGTATGGTTAGTCAAAGTTCAAGTTTGACTTTTCAAACTACCGCGCCATTTCTAGCTCTTTTTATATTTAAAATTAATTTATTCATTCTAACTTCAATTTGAACCAAATTTGTGATCCTTATTATTTAAAATAGATTATTTTAAATATCAAAACTCATTTAAAATCACTTAAAATAATTTTTAACTTGGCCCCAAAATTCAGGGTCGTTACAGTCTCCCCCACTTAAAAACTTTTCGTCCCCGAAAAGGGAAAAGAAAAATAGAAGAGGAAAAGAGGAAGAATAAACACAGAGAATGTTTTTAACAGAGATGGTACCGTCTATAACATCAGGCTTTCTACCGAAGAAGTTGGTCCTTTCGCTCCTTCGTAATCATGTGCCAATTGAGCATCGCCACTTCACTTAGTCTTCTTCGAATGCACGATCAAGGGAAGAGTCAAAACAACAGAAAAGGTGATTCTAAGAGATAGAAAAGATCGAAGGATGAATGAAAAGATGACGATAAAATGACTGGCTATTATGTATCTCATGAACTGTTCGCCATAGAATATAGTGATTCTACGTAAACGAATTATTATAGATATGTTGTACTCCGCTTTGTAAACCAAAGCTCTGATACCAACTGTGATAACCCCAAACTTCCACAAGTGAAAGCAGGAGAAATCATTTTTGGAATACAACATAAATACAATAAAACAGAACACAGATACAATATAGCAAAGGAGATTCATAGAGTAATAACATTATAGCAGCGGAAAAATATAATGTCATCAATCACAGAAAATCCACAGTCACAGAATCTAAGTTATTACAACAAGTTTGCAGAAAAGAAATAAGTTTGATGTCTAAAAAGAAAAGAAAAGATGCCAATAGAAACAAAAAGTCTTCAAGCTCCAAGTCATCACCTCTTCTCCCAAGCAGAATCCAAGAGAGAGAAAATAAGCAGCTTCAAAAAAAAACTCCAAGCAAAGAATGAACCTGTCTACTTGGCTGCCCGTGTAGAAGAGAGGGCACCCAAGTTTGCAAAAAGGTGAAACAAACTATGGGTCAGTCGTGGGACTGGTGTGAGAATTCTTAAATAACTTATACTAATAAAAATAAGGCAAATCCAAAAGACCACGCCGCTAACGCAGAACGGGTTTACTCTAAGGGACTGCCGTGCATAACTACAGTGTCATAATAAATGATTAAATAAGTCGTCAACAACGCAATGTCTTTTGAAAAATGGAACCACCATAAGACTCAGGTCCCATCACACAATGCAACGCACACCAAGAGGATAGAGTTTTACCTTATGGTGGTTAAACATGCTAAATACGCCAAATACGTAACTAATACTATTATTAGTGTATATGGTTTCAAAACAATTCAAAGCAATGTATTAATCCTAGGAAGCATAGGTACCATATATTATGCCTCCGATACTAGTAATACAATCAAATCCGTCGGGGTCGTATTGGAAATTTGGGTTTCCATCATGAGTCCAGGCTAGGGAGGACTCCTTACCGATTCGAGACACTCTAGTTAATGCCTCGGGATTACCCGCAGTTAACCCTTGGAAATGGCAGGGCCGGTCCTCACATACAGCTTAGAGGATTAGTTATTCCTAAGTACACGTTCCCCGGTCCTATAGGACCTATCTGAGGCGCCTCATTTCATCATCCTCCAAAAGTAAAATGACTACTAACTAGAAAGAAACGTGCTACTTTCCCTGCGTTCCCTTCCCCCTTTTTAGACTCTACCGGTTTGTGAGGCTCGTGAAGTCATGTTCTTCATACCACAAGGTTCTGCTTTTCAACAAGAAACCCTGATCATTGCATCTTAGTATGCCACACCGTCACTCCATACCGTACTATTGATCGTCCGTCACTATATAAACGGGTGTTAAGTAGAGAATGAATTCTCTGCCACCAATCGTTTATATATTAACTGAATATCAACAACATAATATTTTGTGGGGTACGATGTCAGACACACTATCCATTTATACCCATGCTCTAGGTCTGAACTAGGGTCAAACCCGTGAAATCAACACGTACGTTTGGGCAATTATCCCGACCCTTGAATTGGGATCAAACCAATTCAGAGTCTTGATCGTTGTCCATTCGAGGGAAGATTTACGGTCTTCATACGCCGTCTTCATACTTGAATTCTTGAAATCGTACGATCGTTTGGAATGGGATTAACCCGGACTTTCCAAATAATCTCGCATTCATATATTTTGAGAAAAACATATTTCATATCGTTATTTTAATTATATATATAAATATATATATATATATATATAATTCGTTTAGTTTGTCGTCCCTACGTGCAGCTTACATTTCTCTTAACTTTCACCTTTCTACTTACCTGACAATGTAGTTTAGGATTAGACGATAATTCTTCCCTTTTTAATTCATTATTATTTATTTTATACTTTATAATTTTCATTTAAGAATGTAAATTATAATGTGCCATCCCATTCATTTCTTTATATATATCTTTTCCAATTTCATTATGAACAATGAACATTTTCCTATGGTGTAAGTTCCCTTTTACCTACATTATAAATAATGTTAATGTTCCAATACAGTTCCTTATCTTTCATTTAACATTATAAATAATGTTATTCTTACATACGTTTCATTCCTTTTATTTAACATTATAAATAATGTTAAACCTTACATACAGTTTCATTTCTTTTATTTAACATTATAAATAATGTTAAACCTTACATACAGTTTCTTTTCTTTTATTTAACATTATAAATAATGTTAATTCTTCCTACGGGGTGAATTCTCTTTTTATATACATTATAAAATAATGTTAATACCATACGGTATAAATTCTTATGTGTTAACATTAAAATTAAATGTTAACTTGACATACGATGAAATTTTCTCTTATATTAACATTAAAAATAATGTTAACTACATACAGTGTTATTTTCTTTTTAACATTAACATTAAAATGTTAATATCATACAATGGTGTTATTCTTATAATATAATGCATAAATAAAATGTAATCTCTTTCCTACAGTTAATCCTCTTTAAATTACCATTATAACTAATGTCGATTTCCCATGCATTGTAAATTACTTATTTTTAACATTAAAAATAATGTACTCTTCCTACGATAGAAATACTCTTTTTATTAACATTTAAAATAATGTTACATGTACATACAATAAATGTTAATGAACCATATAGTGAGTTTTTCTCTTTTATTTTCCATTCCATTAACATTAGAAATAAATGTTAATGAATCATACAATGCATTTTCTATATTTTTAATATAGACAAAAATGTTAAATTATCATATGGTGAAATTTTCTATATAACATTAACAAAAAAATTTCCATTCAACATACGGTGATTTTTTTTTTTATAATTCTAATATTAACACAAATGAATGTTAATCTCATACGGTTCATTTTCTTAGTACATAACATTAAAAATAATGTTAATGAATCATACGGTGACATTTTCATATTTAACAAAATAAGTATCAATCAATCATACGGTAAATATTTTCATTTTTTACAAAATGCTATTTTATCATACGATGCAAATTTATATTTTTATAACATGCCCAAAAATGTTATTTAACATACAATGCAAACTTATATTTTTATAACATGACCAAAAATGTTATTTAACATACAATGCAAACTTATATTTTTATAACATGACCAAAAATGTTATTTAACATACAATGCAAACTTATATTTTTATAACATGACCAAAAATGTTATTTAACATACAATGCAAACTTATATTTTTATAACATGACCAAAAATGTTATTCTTCATATCAATGCATTTTCATATTTACATATTTCTAATGTAAAATTAAACACCGTTTTTCATTGCAACTATATTTACAAATTTCAAATGTAAAATCTATCCATCTTATTAAATCAACAAAACATATACTTTTATATGTTTGCAATAAAAATGTGGTCTTTTGTTTATAACAACAAAATATATAACTTTTTATATAATCAATAAAAATATAATCTTTTTATAAAAACAATAAAATCTCTAACTTTTGTTTCATGTCATATTAACATCGTCCAACTTAAATTTCCTACCTCTATAGTGATTCAAGTTTTCATGTCATACACACATCGCTAATCTTATTTTTCCATGAAACATAACAACAGCAAATATATTCATCGATGCTAAATTTCAGATCTACTATTTCTAATCATTCAAAACATCAACCATACAATTCAAACATCATACTTCATACATCAAATAATAGATCTATAATTAATTTAAATAAAGTGAATACTCACAACATTAGATCTAGCATACATACAGAGGTTTGGTCATAGCTGATTCACATCGCATTTGTTCATAGCAGGTTCACATCGCATAGTATGAATTAAATTAAATTAATTAAAATAGAAGTGAACTCTCACCTTGAATTTTTGGTCAAAATTTTACTGTCTCCTTTTCAGCTGCGGTCTGCGCCATCGCGAAGCTCTTAATTTTGTGATTCCAACGCAATTTACGGTTCGTCAAACGGACCTCGTATGAAAGAGTTATGAATTTTTAAAGATCGGGTAATTAAATAATTAATTAATATTCGTGAAAATACCTAAAAATTTCACCGTCTCAGAATTGGACAAAATTAGTGTCCACGCGTCCATCTCGTCGCCACGATCCCAACGCACCTGAAATCGTCGATTTTCGACTTCGTATGAGTGAGTTATGCAATTTTAAAGTTCTGGAAATTAATTAAATAATTTAAAAATAAAATAGAAAATACCCTCAGCCCATTGACCGAAAAACACTGTTCACCGCCGAACTTTGACCGCACTTTGCCGCTGCCTCGGGCCACCTGACGCCACGGGACCCCCCGCCAATGTCTTCGTCTTGGCGAGACGCACCACCACCAGAAAGAGCCGCCCCTAAAGCTTCTCCGATCATCGGGAAATCGCCTAGAAAGGATTTCGCCTCGCGGGTCCCACAGGCCGCCTCACACCTCCAAACTGCCTGAAATTTGGCGAGCACCTCCACCTCACGTAGACGAAGAACTTCCGTGTTCGTAACTTCGTCTAATTCTTCCTCGATTCACGGGAATTTCTTGATTTACGTTTTGAGCTTCTGAATTTCGAAAACAGCGAGCTTTAAGACGAGATTCCGGCGAATCCGAGCGCTGTTTGACAAAACCGACTACACCATTAGCTTCGTATCGTCGAGACCTTCGAGAGAACATATAATTTGCTATGGTTTGAAGAGATTTTATTTTCGACAAATTTTAGAGGAAGAGAGAGCCGCCATGGAAATTGAGAAAAACGATGGAAAATAGAAGTGGCTGCTGAGCATTTCGAATTTCAGCCCTAAATCTCAGAAAAAAGATAATATATACCATGGGTTTAATTTTGGTTTGGGCCCAAATATCATTACGTGCCCAATTACTCAATTTCCAACTGTTTTCTTCAATTCAGAAATTCTTATAAATACATGCTGATTTCAAAATTAATAAAATTTTAAACATAATTATTTCAGGTCATTACGAACCCAACGAACCTGATTTCGTAATTTTCCGATTCCGTATGAATTTATTATAAATTTCCGAAGTCTGAAAATAGGCTGTATTTCCACTGTAAAAATTATACAGGCCACAAAATAATTCCAAAAATTATAAATTTTATAATTTAACCTTAATTTAATATTCCGAATCCATAGAAACTGGTTTCGTCGAATTCGGAGTTCGTTTGCAAAAATTCTATTTTTCAGGTGTATATTTTAATATTTAAAAATACCAAAAATAGTGGAATTTTTCCGAAACTCAAAAATATAAGTTTTTATAGTCATTTTTATATGAAAACAACATTCTAAAACCAATGGAGATGGTTTCGGGTCCTAATTACTTATTCTGCAAAATGTAGCATTTTGGCCCTTATAAATTTCATAGCGACCTTTCTAAATATTGAATTGGCCATAACTTTTGATTCCCGTTATGAAATTTCGATTTTTCGGATTCGTTGGAAAGATATTTTAAAATAGATTCTAATATTTTTGGTTTCACTAAAATCCGTTAAATTTTGCATCATGTATGGTTAGTCAAAGTTCAAGTTTGACTTTTCAAACTACCGCGCCATTTCTAGCTCTTTTTATATTTAAAATTAATTTATTCATTCTAACTTCAATTTGAACCAAATTTGTGATCCTTATTATTTAAAATAGATTATTTTAAATATCAAAACTCATTTAAAATCACTTAAAATAATTTTTAACTTGGCCCCAAAATTCAGGGTCGTTACAGTCTCCCCCACTTAAAAACTTTTCGTCCCCGAAAAGGGAAAAGAAAAATAGAAGAGGAAAAGAGGAAGAATAAACACAGAGAATGTTTTTAACAGAGATGGTACCGTCTATAACATCAGGCTTTCTACCGAAGAAGTTGGTCCTTTCGCTCCTTCGTAATCATGTGCCAATTGAGCATCGCCACTTCACTTAGTCTTCTTCGAATGCACGATCAAGGGAAGAGTCAAAACAACAGAAAAGGTGATTCTAAGAGATAGAAAAGATCGAAGGATGAATGAAAAGATGACGATAAAATGACTGGCTATTATGTATCTCATGAACTGTTCGCCATAGAATATAGTGATTCTACGTAAACGAATTATTATAGATATGTTGTACTCCGCTTTGTAAACCAAAGCTCTGATACCAACTGTGATAACCCCAAACTTCCACAAGTGAAAGCAGGAGAAATCATTTTTGGAATACAACATAAATACAATAAAACAGAACACAGATACAATATAGCAAAGGAGATTCATAGAGTAATAACATTATAGCAGCGGAAAAATATAATGTCATCAATCACAGAAAATCCACAGTCACAGAATCTAAGTTATTACAACAAGTTTGCAGAAAAGAAATAAGTTTGATGTCTAAAAAGAAAAGAAAAGATGCCAATAGAAACAAAAAGTCTTCAAGCTCCAAGTCATCACCTCTTCTCCCAAGCAGAATCCAAGAGAGAGAAAATAAGCAGCTTCAAAAAAAAACTCCAAGCAAAGAATGAACCTGTCTACTTGGCTGCCCGTGTAGAAGAGAGGGCACCCAAGTTTGCAAAAAGGTGAAACAAACTATGGGTCAGTCGTGGGACTGGTGTGAGAATTCTTAAATAACTTATACTAATAAAAATAAGGCAAATCCAAAAGACCACGCCGCTAACGCAGAACGGGTTTACTCTAAGGGACTGCCGTGCATAACTACAGTGTCATAATAAATGATTAAATAAGTCGTCAACAACGCAATGTCTTTTGAAAAATGGAACCACCATAAGACTCAGGTCCCATCACACAATGCAACGCACACCAAGAGGATAGAGTTTTACCTTATGGTGGTTAAACATGCTAAATACGCCAAATACGTAACTAATACTATTATTAGTGTATATGGTTTCAAAACAATTCAAAGCAATGTATTAATCCTAGGAAGCATAGGTACCATATATTATGCCTCCGATACTAGTAATACAATCAAATCCGTCGGGGTCGTATTGGAAATTTGGGTTTCCATCATGAGTCCAGGCTAGGGAGGACTCCTTACCGATTCGAGACACTCTAGTTAATGCCTCGGGATTACCCGCAGTTAACCCTTGGAAATGGCAGGGCCGGTCCTCACATACAGCTTAGAGGATTAGTTATTCCTGAGTACACGTTCCCCGGTCCTATAGGACCTATCTGAGGCGCCTCATTTCATCATCCTCCAAAAGTAAAATGACTACTAACTAGAAAGAAACGTGCTACTTTCCCTGCGTTCCCTTCCCCCTTTTTAGACTCTACCGGTTTGTGAGGCTCGTGAAGTCATGTTCTTCATACCACAAGGTTCTGCTTTTCAACAAGAAACCCTGATCATTGCATCTTAGTATGCCACACCGTCACTCCATACCGTACTATTGATCGTCCGTCACTATATAAATGGGTGTTAAGTAGAGAATGAATTCTCTGCCACCAATCGTTTATATATTAACTGAATATCAACAACATAATATTTTGTGGGGTACGATGTCAGACACACTATCCATTTATACCCATGCTCTAGGTCTGAACTAGGGTCAAACCCGTGAAATCAACACGTACGTTTGGGCAATTATCCCGACCCTTGAATTGGGATCAAACCAATTCAGAGTCTTGATCGTTGTCCATTCGAGGGAAGATTTACGGTCTTCATACGCCGTCTTCATACTTGAATTCTTGAAATCGTACGATCGTTTGGAATGGGATTAACCCGGACTTTCCAAATAATCTCGCATTCATATATTTTGAGAAAAACATATTTCATATCGTTATTTTAATTATATATATAAATATATATATATATATATAATTCGTTTAGTTTGTCGTCCCTACGTGCAACTTACATTTCTCTTAACTTTCACCTTTCTACTTACCTGACAATGTAGTTTAGGATTAGACGATAATTCTTCCCTTTTTAATTCATTATTATTTATTTTATACTTTATAATTTTCATTTAAGAATGTAAATTATAATGTGCCATCCCATTCATTTCTTTATATATATCTTTTCCAATTTCATTATGAACAATGAACATTTTCCTATGGTATAAGTTCCCTTTTACCTACATTATAAATAATGTTAATGTTCCAATACAGTTCCTTATCTTTCATTTAACATTATAAATAATGTTATTCTTACATACGTTTCATTCCTTTTATTTAACATTATAAATAATGTTAAACCTTACATACAGTTTCATTTCTTTTATTTAACATTATAAATAATGTTAAACCTTACATACAGTTTCTTTTCTTTTATTTAACATTATAAATAATGTTAATTCTTCCTACGGGGTGAATTCTCTTTTTATATACATTATAAAATAATGTTAATACCATACGGTATAAATTCTTATGTGTTAACATTAAAATTAAATGTTAACTTGACATACGATGAAATTTTCTCTTATATTAACATTAAAAATAATGTTAACTACATACAGTGTTATTTTCTTTTTAACATTAACATTAAAATGTTAATATCATACAATGGTGTTATTCTTATAATATAATGCATAAATAAAATGTAATCTCTTTCCTACAGTTAATCCTCTTTAAATTACCATTATAACTAATGTCGATTTCCCATGCATTGTAAATTACTTATTTTTAACATTAAAAATAATGTACTCTTCCTACGATAGAAATACTCTTTTTATTAACATTTAAAATAATGTTACATGTACATACAATAAATGTTAATGAACCATATAGTGAGTTTTTCTCTTTTATTTTCCATTCCATTAACATTAGAAATAAATGTTAATGAATCATACAATGCATTTTCTATATTTTTAATATAGACAAAAATGTTAAATTATCATATGGTGAAATTTTCTATATAACATTAACAAAAAAATTTCCATTCAACATACGGTGATTTTTTTTTTTTATAATTCTAATATTAACACAAATGAATGTTAATCTCATACGGTTCATTTTCTTAGTACATAACATTAAAAATAATGTTAATGAATCATACGGTGACATTTTCATATTTAACAAAATAAGTATCAATCAATCATACGGTAAATATTTTCATTTTTTACAAAATGCTATTTTATCATACGATGCAAATTTATATTTTTATAACATGCCCAAAAATGTTATTTAACATACAATGCAAACTTATATTTTTATAACATGACCAAAAATGTTATTTAACATACAATGCAAACTTATATTTTTATAACATGACCAAAAATGTTATTTAACATACAATGCAAACTTATATTTTTATAACATGACCAAAAATGTTATTTAACATACAATGCAAACTTATATTTTTATAACATGACCAAAAATGTTATTTAACATACAATGCAAACTTATATTTTTATAACATGACCAAAAATGTTATTCTTCATATCAATGCATTTTCATATTTACATATTTCTAATGTAAAATTAAACACCGTTTTTCATTGCAACTATATTTACAAATTTCAAATGTAAAATCTATCCATCTTATTAAATCAACAAAACATATACTTTTATATGTTTGCAATAAAAATGTGGTCTTTTGTTTATAACAACAAAATATATAACTTTTTATATAATCAATAAAAATATAATCTTTTTATAAAAACAATAAAATCTCTAACTTTTGTTTCATGTCATATTAACATCGTCCAACTTAAATTTCCTACCTCTATAGTGATTCAAGTTTTCATGTCATACACACATCGCTAATCTTATTTTTCCATGAAACATAACAACAGCAAATATATTCATCGATGCTAAATTTCAGATCTACTATTTCTAATCATTCAAAACATCAACCATACAATTCAAACATCATACTTCATACATCAAATAATAGATCTATAATTAATTTAAATAAAGTGAATACTCACAACATTAGATCTAGCATACATACAGAGGTTTGGTCATAGCTGATTCACATCGCATTTGTTCATAGCAGGTTCACATCGCATAGTATGAATTAAATTAAATTAATTAAAATAGAAGTGAACTCTCACCTTGAATTTTTGGCCAAAATTTTACTGTCTCCTTTTCAGCTGCGGTCTGCGCCATCGCGAAGCTCTTAATTTTGTGATTCCAACGCAATTTACGGTTCGTCAAACGGACCTCGTATGAAAGAGTTATGAATTTTTAAAGATCGGGTAATTAAATAATTAATTAATATTCGTGAAAATACCTAAAAATTTCACCGTCTCAGAATTGGACAAAATTAGTGTCCACGCGTCCATCTCGTCGCCACGATCCCAACGCACCTGAAATCGTCGATTTTCGACTTCGTATGAGTGAGTTATGCAATTTTAAAGTTCTGGAAATTAATTAAATAATTTAAAAATAAAATAGAAAATACCCTCAGCCCATTGACCGAAAAACACTGTTCACCGCCGAACTTTGACCGCACTTTGCCACTGCCTCGGGCCACCTGACGCCACGGGACCCCCGCCAATGTCTTCGTCTTGGCGAGACGCACCACCACCAGAAAGAGCCGCCCCTAAAGCTTCTCCGATCATCGGGAAATCGCCTAGAAAGGATTTCGCCTCGCGGGTCCCACAGGCCGCCTCACACCTCCAAACTGCCTGAAATTTGGCGAGCACCTCCACCTCACGTAGACGAAGAACTTCCGTGTTCGTGACTTCGTCTAATTCTT
This sequence comes from Allium sativum, assembly GCA_030737875.1. NCBI lineage: Eukaryota > Viridiplantae > Streptophyta > Magnoliopsida > Asparagales > Amaryllidaceae > Allium > Allium sativum. The sequence continues at coordinate 281,298,608 of CM060911.1, forward strand.
CCTCGATTCACGGGAATTTCTTGATTTACGTTTTGAGCTTCTGAATTTCGAAAACAGCGAGCTTTAAGACGAGATTCCGGCGAATCCGAGCGCTGTTTGACAAAACCGACTACACCATTAGCTTCGTATCGTCGAGACCTTCGAGAGAACATATAATTTGCTATGGTTTGAAGAGATTTTATTTTCGACAAATTTTAGAGGAAGAGAGAGCCGCCATGGAAATTGAGAAAAACGATGGAAAATAGAAGTGGCTGCTGAGCATTTCGAATTTCAGCCCTAAATCTCAGAAAAAAGATAATATATACCATGGGTTTAATTTTGGTTTGGGCCCAAATATCATTACGTGCCCAATTACTCAATTTCCAACTGTTTTCTTCAATTCAGAAATTCTTATAAATACATGCTGATTTCAAAATTAATAAAATTTTAAACATAATTATTTCAGGTCATTACGAACCCAACGAACCTGATTTCGTAATTTTCCGATTTCGTATGAATTTATTATAAATTTCCGAAGTCTGAAAATAGGCTGTATTTCCACTGTAAAAATTATACAGGCCTCAAAATAATTTCAAAAATTATAAATTTTATAATTTAACCTTAATTTAATATTCCGAATCCATAGAAACTGGTTTCGTCGAATTCGGAGTTCGTTTGCAAAAATTCTATTTTTCAGGTGTATATTTTAATATTTAAAAATACCAAAAATAGTGGAATTTTTCCGAAACTCAAAAATATAAGTTTTTATAGTCATTTTTATATGAAAACAACATTCTAAAACCAATGGAGATGGTTTCGGGTCCTAATTCCTTATTCTGCAAAATGTAGCATTTTGGCCCTTATAAATTTCATAGCGACCTTTCTAAATATTGAATTGGCCATAACTTTTGATTCCCGTTATGAAATTTCGATTTTTCGGATTCGTTGGAAAGATATTTTAAAATAGATTCTAATATTTTTGGTTTCACTAAAATCCGTTAAATTTTGCATCCTGTATGGTTAGTCAAAGTTCAAGTTTGACTTTTCAAACTACCGCGCCATTTCTAGCTCTTTTTATATTTAAAATTAATTTATTCATTCTAACTTCAATTTGAACCAAATTTGTGATCCTTATTATTTAAAATAGATTATTTTAAATATCAAAACTCATTTAAAATCACTTAAAATAATTTTTAACTTGGCCCCAAAATTCAGGGTCGTTACACCTGTTTAGGCATAGCTTTGTGTATGACGTGACTTCACGAGCCTCACACACCGGCGGAGTCTAAAACGGGAGAAGGGAACGCAGGGAGTGCACACGTTTCTTTCTAGCTAGAGTGGTGCCAGGGACCTACCAGCGCTGGCATTTATTCATTGTGGTTGTTGGATTTTTCGAGGCCTCGGATTTATGCGGTCGCCACTGGCCGTATTATAGGTCCAAAAGGACCGGGAAGCGTGTGTTCAGGAATTGCCAATCCATTAAGCGTTAACGTATTGATTGACATAGAAATGTGTTTATTTTATGCTCTTATATCTTATCTTTTTTATATAAATAAATATTACTTGGGTATTGTTTTGTTACTTTTACAGATATTCCAACCCAGCCCGCATGCAACCAGAAAAGTAGAGAAATGGAGATCAGATTGCTATATATTTACATTTTGAAGAATTGTAGATGAAGATCCCACATCTAGTTGCTGTTGAACAAGAAAATGATTGATAAAAAGGCCATGCACATATCAAATCAAGGGAAGCTTGACAAAGAACCAAGAGGAAAATAAGAAAGGCCAAAAATTTAATAGATTTAACTAAGGCCCATTTGAGACTCTCATTGTAAACTCTTTTGTGAATTCCCTAAGGCCCATCTATCATTGTATTAGGGTTAGGGTTAGGGTTTGGTTATTCCCTATAAATACCATTGTAATGTCATTGTAGCCACCATCCTATCCTATTCTATATTCTCTTCTCCATTAATAACAGTTCTTCTTCTTTTTATTATTTCTGCAATTTTCTTTTTCTTAGCAATCGGTGTTGTCTTCACAATTAGTTTTGGAAGAACACCAGTTGTATTTTACATTTTTTTGGTTAGTGATTAGTCGTTTGATTAGTTTTAATGACAATCCTAATTTACTTTTTGTTGTTCTTCTTATTCTGCACTTTTATTTTCTGCCTTGTTGTTCTTGTTTTGCAATTTACTTTCTTTAGTGATTAATCGTTGATTAGATTCAACGATAATCCTAAGTTCGCAATTTCAATTTGTTTTTATTTCAACAAAATCTCCAGGCTTCGTCTAACTCGCCCAAGAGATTAGATAAATAATTTAATTTTAATTTACCTCCCTGTGTTCGACCTGTATGCTACACACCTGTGCGCTTGCAGTATTTGATTTAAAATTAGCGCTTTTCTAATTCATAGATTAGCGTCGAACAAGTTTTTGGCGCCGTTGCCGGGGAGGTAACAATTGAATTTTATTATTTATTTAATTTCTGATTCGTGTTAGTTTTTTTCTTTTTGTTTGATTTTATAAAAAAAAAATCTTGCCAAATTTTCTTTTATTTTCCTATTGTTTTCTTGTAGATATATATAGATAAAAATCTTGATTAGTTGATTGTGTATCACATATTGATATCATAATCTCTAAGACAAGGAAAAAAATCTTGCCATTTTTTCTTTTAATTTTCCTTCTTTTTTTTCATTTATTTCTTTCCTTTTTTTTTATTTTGCATTTCTTCCAATCTAATTCCTTCAAGAAGAAAAAAATATATATACAAAAAAAGAAAGTTGCTAATTTTTCTTCAATTTCTTTCCATCTTTCTACCACCTTGCTGATTTTCACATTGTTCTTTTCACTTTCCTTTTATTTTTATTTGTTTCCATCTTTTGTCTACAACTTTCAAAAAAAAACTTTTGCAATTTCTTCTCTGTCTACTTTGTTTTCTATCTTGTTTTTGGCTGCTTTTATTTCTTTCCTCAATTTCTTCTACCCTTCCTCTCTACTCAAAAAACCTTGCTTTTTTTCTCTTATTTCCTTCCACTTTTAATTTTTTTTTTCTTTTTTGTTTGGGTTTTTACCATTCATTTCTTTCCAAAAAAAACTTGCATTCTTTTTTTTTTCTTTCCAATTGCATTTCTCATTCACCTCCTACAATCTCTCTTTCCTTTTTTTCATTTATTTCTTTCCGGCTCTCTCCTTCATTAAAAAAAACAACTTTCAATTTTCCTTTATTCTTTCCATCTTTCCACTTTCTTTCCAATCATCTACATTCTTTTTCTTTTTACAAATTTCAAAAAAAAAAAGATTCCTCTTTTGCAATTTTTTTTCCTTTCTTCTTTTGTCTTTCTTGTTCTCAATACATTTGATTTCTTTTCTTCTCTTACAAATTCCCTTTCTTTTCAAAAAAAAAAATCCTCTTCTAATTTAACAACAATAAACAAAAGAAAAAAAAAATCTTTCTGTTTTTGTCTTCTCTTTTATTGCTTTCCCTTCTCAATTTCTTTTCCAAATCTTTTACAATTACTTTCCTTCCTTCCTTTACAATTCTCTTTCTTTCCTGAAATCTCTCTTCCCATTTTTTTCATTTGTTTCTTTCCTATTTGTCCACTTTTTCAACAATAATAAAAAAAGCGGCAAGTCATAAAAAGATTCTTTTTTTTTTCAATTATTTTTCCCTGCTTCATTTCTTCCCCTCTAATCAAATACCCCTCTCTCTCACATAATTTCATTTCACCACAGTTTTTTTTTCAATCCACACTTCAGCACCATCTTCTCCAAAAAGTTAGCTTTTTTTTGTTAATTCCTTTGTTTCTTTTTCTTGTGCTTTTTTTGTTATTCAATTCATTCAAAAAAAACCAAAAAAAAAAAAGAGAGAGAGATTTCGAACTAAGGACAAGGTGACTGGAGTTCAAGCAACAAATCTAGATTTCAGAAATAAAAAGAAATTGCAAATAGTGCTCTGCTGCAAAGAAAAATATAGACATTGCTTGTAAAAAAATTCTGCAGGGGCAGCGGCTTGCTTGTACAATTTTTATTTTTGTAATTATTCTTGTGTGACTGTTGTGTTGCCTGAAAATTCTACATTGATTTGGTGAGGAACGAATTTCCATAATTATAAGCATCACTCTTATCGCTTTTCAAGAATAAAATCTAATTTGATTTTCAAAATATTTAACTGCTAGAGTGTACTTTATGAAATTGATTGTCTCAACGGTTTGATCGCGGATATATATTAGTTCAATTTATTGAACTTCTAGCAAAAGAGGTTGCATACTACCCGTAAAACATTGGTCGTATCCCTTAGTATTTATACTATATGTGAACGGCCATAAGACCCTCTTCCCCTTCAAATCGAGATTATCAACTAATAAAATATATTTGAGTACGTTATTTATTTTGTAATAATAGCTACATGTGTCAAATTTAAGTTTTGTATTTTCCAAATTTAATAACGATGATTGAGAAAAGTCCTAGCCACCACAATTTTTCTAGGGATTTGGAGATTGATAAAATTAGCAACTTTTATTGACACTTCTGAAGCCTTGAAAATGTGTTTTAACCATTTCAACTCTGATTTCGATGAACTCGAATACATTTCTGAATTAAATGAACTTCTTGACCCGAAACCTATGTCATTTGAATCTAACCAAGGGACATTGACCAATGTCATTCACGAACTTCCTAAGTTATACCTCAAACCCCTGCCACAAGACTTTGAGTATGATCACTTGGACTTTTCGAAAAATTCTCCCATAATCTTGGCCTCTGATCTTACCGAGGACCAAGAAGAAAAACCTGAGAAAATTTTATGGGATAATCTGCATCTTAATTATATAAATCATTGGCACGACAACATTTTCATAAGAACGATTTTGATTTCGGAATTTATTGACATGCCTCTTGTACCTCAAAAACCAGATAGGAAATCATTATACATCATTTTCGATAGAGGCAAGTGTAGGGGAAAAAGAAAATATCATTTTTCACATAACACTCATCACCGTTATAGATTTAATTTTGTTTATGATTGGCATTCACATATAGTGGCTAGACTGCATTTCATTCTTCAAATAATTTTGCATCTCATTCACCTTTGGGTACGATCTTTCAAATTTAGGAAACGTTCACAGTGTGGACACTGTTTAGTTCTAGTGTGGGGGGAGTCTGCATTTCATTCATTTTTCATTTTTCTTTCTTTTCATTTTCAGCCATTTAAATAGGACCATCATGCATTTTAGACTGTACTAACATGCCATTTTTTTTTGAAACATGACTCATTTTAGTTTGATGCAACAAAATAAGTTAACAATTATTGGTCAGTTGATAGTATTTTTTTCTCTCAACTTAGATCGAATAAGAAATATAATGAAAAGTTTAATTTTGAGGGATAATAGTGTAACCGGTACATAGGGAGATTCTTAGGTGATGGCCATGAAATCTATTCTATATTGTAGACTTTGTTTAAATAAGTGGAGAACTTAAAATACGAATATTGGCTTTTCGAATCTTTAAAACTAAGTTGTGTTAAGTTGAATCCGCGTAACTCTCTTTTGTGCTTATATTTCCAATAATAATAATAGTAATCCAAGGGTATCCAACATTGCTCGTATATCGAGCGTTGGTGTGCAAACCCGCCAAGCTCTATCCGACATGTTGTTGACAAAGTCAGCGTTGGAATATCTTGGTCTCATTTTATGAGATTGGACACCTAAGGATTACCGACATGTTGTTGACAAAGTCAAAGTCGGCCTGCACAATCCGCCAAGCTCTTTACCCACTCTCCGTCAGTCCGCGAGGCAGTGCATGGGTGGTAAACCTTGGTCTTCTAAGTTAGGTGTATGTACTTAATCATAAATTTTAAAATTGTATAGAATAAAGAATAAGCGATGATGCCCAAACACTTCTTGACCTTACTGATTTGATTAGCCATACATGAGAAAATAATAATACCACTTTACAAACTGTGCCAAGCAAACTAAGAATTTATTTCATGGCTGCACTATGTTATCGACCGAACTAACTGGCCAAACTGGAATTTAACATTTGAAAACTTGATTTATATTGAAATTTTGTGACAAGTTGAGGTATCTAAAATAAAATCAACTGACTAGAAATTGTTAATTTAATTTGTTTGTACCACTTCAGAAACAAGCCTTGTTTTCATTTTTTTGTTTTTATTTTGCATATGCCCATTGCATTCATGTAGTTTCATTAGAATCATATCATACTGCATTTGGATTTTGTGGGTAGTATCCGCTGAAAACCCTCACGAGACACCACTCGTGTAAAGGCCCGCAAATCCGTGCTATCTGAGTTGACTAGATATACCACACGCCCAACCCAAATAACACAGAAATACGACTCATTATTAGAAAGAAGTTAGAGGATGAGAAATAGAAAGAAAGAAATATTAGAATAGAAGAAAAACGAAGATCATAACTCACAGCGGAACGAAGAAAATATATTATATAACATAAGCTTTGAAATACAAATCTGTTTTGTACATATATACATACCATCATCAGAGTACACATAACATTTGATCCAGCGGAAGTAACTCTAAATAACTAACGTTGAAGCCTCCTGCTTCAAGCTCCTCCAAGTGTATCTGTAAAAGCCTGAAACACTTGACTGCCCGTACAAATTTGGGCACCCAAGAGTTTAAGGAAAACAAAACAAAATAAACTCTGGGTCAGTCATGGGACTGGTGTGAGTAAACTCCAATCACTTGTTTAACTTTCAAAACTCTTTTCGAAAGAAAAGGTAATAGTAAGACCAGCCCACACATAAACATGGACGGCTTTTACCTTACTATAACCCAAAACACTTTGATACGAAAATCCAGTGATATTACAATAATGTCTACATCAAGTAAATAACCAAATAGCAGAACGCTTGCATCTCACGCTCCACTTATATATTATAAAATCAAAAACCCGCATGGCGCTTATTGGAGATTGGATTTCCAACATGACAAGGTATGGGACCACCTTCCGACGATGTATCTCTAGAGACGAATACACCTGGGTTCAACAAGAACGTCTTGCAACCCGGCCCACACATGACCGACCACTCATTTCGCTTGAGTGTATCGAATGTATATCACCAACGGTTGGACTCAAACCACCGTTCCCGAATGGGCAGAATCGATAGATTTAGAAACAAAAGGAATTTCTCTAGATAGGTGATTATACACCCTAATGGGAGCGACCCACATAGCCATGCTGCCTGCCCGATTTTTGTCCTTCCCCGGTTGTTGAGGCCTGAGGCTACGCATACTTACCATTCCTTGATAACACAATTCACTTTGAATGCCACACCGTCAGATCCGTTAATCACTAGTTGAGTTTGCACAAATATTCTGGATATTATGCTAAGGAATAAATCCGTTGCAACCATATATATTCATACAGACCAACCCATTTGATCATTGGAAATACTCTGTCAGACATTCGTCCATTTACGTTCGTTCTGGGATTGAACGACATCGAAGGCACCATTTCTATTAATAGAAAAAGCCCTTGCACTTCACTCCGTCTTCAATATATTCAGCATACTTGGTTCGCAACGCTTATGCCGATACGGAGTGGTTCTTCGGATAATAATCCAACCGGTCTCTCCATATTGACAACGATGGTCAAAAACTTCGATAGTCTGTGATTTAACTATCGAATAAAAACAAGTGTTCATCCAAACATATCAAACAAATCACTGGGCTCTTTAATTAATATTTCATTAATTAAATCTCTTCTCCATTTCCTTATCAATATTTGTTAACCAAATATTTCAATAATCATCTCGGCCTCTTATGCCATTTTTGATTTCGTTTCCTTATCGAATTCTATATATATCGATATATAGATTTCTAATTGTCAAATTTCTTAAAAATATTCTAACTCCTTAAATTCCCGGAAAAATTCGCCATAACCTCCCCTGTATCGGGAGCATCGGGAAATTTCAAATAGCTTCCCGGTATCTTCCTCAATCGAAAAGAAAAAGAAAAAGCCAAGCGGCTTGCCGATACGGCGCATAAATCTCATATATGAATTAAAACATGTACCTTTTTGTCGAGCACATAAATTTAAATCTTCATATACTTCATCCCATACCTGTCTAGCATCTGTTCACCTGTTTTCAATTCAATTCAACTTCGTACACTCGTTTGACTCAATTCGTTAAAGAAATTCTTTAACTAACTCTCTGCCTATCTCGCTTGTATATTTGAATATAACACATTTCGAATATATTTCCACTTACTTATAAATCAATTGAATTCAAATTTCAATTTAAGTTCTATATTCGATTTCGAATATATATTTACAATCCCAAATTTCACTTTTCAAAGTTCGACTTTAGTTCAAACTCGATTAATTAATTCTCCTTTGATTTAGTTAATTTTATTTAATAATCAAAAATAGGATTATTGTTTCAAAAATCATCTTCTTTACTTCACTTGAGTTCACATTTATTTTCTAACTCAAGTCTAGATTTTTAAATGGAAATCCGGATTTTTATTTGCTTAAAAACCCCAATATTTATATATAAAATCCATTATGGTTTATAATGGTTTATGGCGCTGCTTTTCTAAAAATTTGATTTTGACATAACTCAAAATCTATACGACGAAATTCAGATTTTTCTCTTTCATTAGAAAACTATTATCAAACCGGTCCTGACGTTTCTTGTTTCAAAGAATTCCGACTTCAATTGAGTTCTGTATTCTCGATTGAAGTTCAAATCGCTATTTTACGAACTGCAGCGCTGCGGCGAGTTCGTTTTAATTATACTTATAAATATAAACTTTTTAAACTTCTTAAAAATGAATTCAACTTCGTTTTAACCTTATTTGAATTCCTTGATTCAAATTCCAATCTCACTTTTATTTAAATTCTATATTCAAATTCCAATTCCCTTTTCTATTTGATATTCAAATTCAATATTTGAATTTCTATTTGAATTCCATATTCAAATTCTATGTTCGAATTCATTTGAATTCTTTTATTCAAACCCTATATTTAAATTCCATTTGAAACTTCTATATTCCAATTTCTATATTTGAATTCTATTCAAATATTCAAACTCCTTTTTAAATTCTATATTCAAAATTCCATAGTTTAAAACCCATTTGAATTTCATATTCAAATCCATAGATTAAATCCTATTTGAATTCAATTTGAATCCCTTATATTCAAATTTCATTTTCGACCCCATTTGAATTTCTAATATTCAAATTCATTTTCAACACCATTTGAATTTCTTTACTCAAACCCATTTGAATTCCCCTGAATTCAAATCCCATTTCAAAACCATTTGGATTTCTTATTTTGAAATCCTAATTTGAAATTTCTATTTCCAATTCTACTTCGAAAATCCTATTTTCAAAGTTATTTCAAATTCTATTTTGAAATCTCATATTCAAATTTCTACTTGAATTTCTATTTCAAATCTCTATTCAAATTTCATATTTCAATTCTTCTTTTGAAATTCTATGTTTCAAATTCTATTCGATTTTTCTTTGAAATTCTATATTTCAAAGTCTGTTCAATTCTTCTTTGAAATTCTATATTTCAAATCTATTTCAAATTTTCTTTGGGAAATTCTGTTTTGAAATTCTATTTGGAAATTCTATTTCAAATTCCATATATTCAAACACCATTTGGAAGTTCTATATCCAAATCCACTTTGGATTTTCTATTTGAATTCTAAATTCAAATTTCCATTTCCTTTTCTATTGTTCAAATTCTAGATTTAAATTTCCTTTTGAATCATATTTTCAAAACACTTGTATTTCTATTTCTGAATTCAAATGATAATTCTTTTCGCTTCATTTATAACTTCGTTATAAAAGAACTATTTATAAACTTCGTTTATAAAGGAACTACTTGTTTTATTTTTATTCCCATTTAAAATCCAAATTCTATTTAAAAATAGAATTTTCTTTTTTAAATCTCCAATATCCTTTTTACGATATTTTTAAATATCATTACTTAAGCCCAGTGATAAAACACACAAAGCAACCAATTATTTATTTTTCTAACACATCATATATAACAATATATATGCAAACAAATAAACAAACAGATAATATATTTTTGAGGAATCCAGTTGGATTCCTCCAACCTGTTTTCCTGCATCCACAGATGTTAGCACATAAATAATACCCATTCTGCTTCGTGGCAGAATATCGCGGTATAGAAGGTCATCCACTAATCATAGCGTGGGGCGTATAGGGTAATCATCCGCTATGAAACTGCGGGCATCCGCTAATGAGACTGCGGGAATCCAACCAATCAATCAACCCAATATATATATATATAGTAGCCTAAATAACTAATATATATAAAACAACCAGAAATCATTCACACAAGCAACAGACAATTATTTTTAATGAAATAAAAATAATTCTAAAGGTGAGTGAGATTTACTCACCTGATCCCCATTTGCGAAATATCCAAATAAATCCCCTCTATTTCCATATCGATGTGCTTACGAACTTACTTGAATCATCAAATTTATCCCACACCTATGATTTATTTAATTTTTATTAATCGATTAAACGATTATTTATTTAAATAAACTACAACATAAATGAATAAATTTTTCTAGGTATATATTAAAATTTTAAAACAACGTATACCTTGCTTTTCTCGACCGATCTACGAAGCAATATCAACAACAACTGGCTTCAAATCTCTCCAAATCAACTCCATAGCGAAGTCTGTATCTCACGCTCCTTCCCTTAATATCTCTTCTTCCATGCCTTAAACGAGGCTGTGACCTGCTACAAAAGCATGCACCAGTGAATAAACCATTTCCGAGACTTTGAAACCCCCAACTCCTCTTTTATCACCTAAAACCACTGCTGAGCTGCTGCTACACCGTTCAACATAACCTCAACCTGACTGCAAAATCTTAATACCCCATCAGTCCCTACTGTACATTGTCATCGCCCCCACCAAGCTCCTTTACAGCCTTTCATCGAACACCTAATGTGCAGACTTAACTCCCAGTAAGCCACAATACCACCAACAGCCCTTTTCATCCCCGTAAGACCAGACTTGATGTCCTTGCCGCGGCCTACTACAGTGACTCAGGATCCAGAGGACTGCGATAGTTCCCACTTCGATCTATCTTCCACTGGTTCAACTTGTCACTCCTATCGTCGAGCTCCCGTCCTCCATATCGCACCCCACCGCACTCGCACCAGTCATCCACTTCTTCAACATCGCACCACCCCAGTTCGCAGCGTCGGCTCTCGATTTCGCTCCCCTTCTTCTCCTAAAATCGCGATGAGGCCTAGCCTCAGCAACCCAAAAATCAAGCCCCTCCAATCCCAGTTCGCAAGCGATGCAGTCCTCGGCCGAGCTCCAAGAAAAACCCGTTGATTCATACCGCGATTTTCGATTTGGTTACTGAAAGAAAAATGGAGCGGAGAGAATGGCTTCGAGGGACATCGCGAATGAAGAGGGAGCCATTTCTTTCTTTGATTTGAGCTTTGGTTTTCAGTTTGCAGAAATGAATGGATCTGTGTGTGTTTTTATACAGGAGAGAGGAGCAAAAATTACAGCTCGAGGAGAAATAGTCTGCGATGTAAATGAAGATAGGTCGGCTTTGTTAAAGCCTTAGGTCGGCTGAAAAGAAGGGAAAAGAGTTGAAGTGATTTTAAACTAGTTTTATAGTCAAAATATCTCTCCGTCCGTACTTTGCAACTCCGAACCCTTATCCTAACGTAACGACTGACTCTCCAACACTATACCACTATTCTTACCTTAGTGGAACGTATTTCAAATTTTAGTTTGAACGTATATATAGAAGACATATTAAATCGATATAATTAAATTCAAAATTCAAAACAAATAAATTTTCTGATAATAAAATATTTTTATTATCATCTATATTCAAATACAGTTAATACTGATCATCTGAATTGTTTTGATTTAATTCTAACTTTGAATTGAATCATTTTAAATTCTCGTACTACGATGATTATCAAAATAGATTGTATTTCGATTATTTAATCAATAATCCAATATATAAATTAATTTATATTATTAACTAAATATTTAAAACTATATTAAATATTTAAAATAAACTGTTCAAAAATCTGGGTCGTTACAACTCGTCCTACTAGGGACACCTAGAGGTTTAACGGCTTGTTGCATACGCTCAATGCAATCGTGTTTCCTACGAAAGTGTGACCTATCTAGTTTGGTTTTTCATTTCTTGTTTTACTCGAGGACGAGTAAAAGATAAGTGTGGGGGTATTTGATTGACATAGAAATGTGTTTATTTTATGCTCTTATATCTTATCTTTTTTATATAAATAAATATTACTTGGGTATTGTTTTGTTACTTTTACAGATATTCCAACCCAGCCCGCATGCAACCAGAAAAGTAGAGAAATGGAGATCAGATTGCTATATATTTACATTTTGAAGAATTGTAGATGAAGATCCCACATCTAGTTGCTGTTGAACAAGAAAATGATTGATAAAAAGGCCATGCACATATCAAATCAAGGGAAGCTTGACAAAGAACCAAGAGGAAAATAAGAAAGGCCAAAAATTTAATAGATTTAACTAAGGCCCATTTGAGACTCTCATTGTAAACTCTTTTGTGAATTCCCTAAGGCCCATCTATCATTGTATTAGGGTTAGGGTTAGGGTTTGGTTATTCCCTATAAATACCATTGTAATGTCATTGTAGCCACCATCCTATCCTATTCTATATTCTCTTCTCCATTAATAACAGTTCTTCTTCTTTTTATTATTTCTGCAATTTTCTTTTTCTTAGCAATCGGTGTTGTCTTCACAATTAGTTTTGGAAGAACACCAGTTGTATTTTACATTTTTTTGTTAGTGATTAGTCGTTTGATTAGTTTTAATGACAATCCTAATTTACTTTTTGTTGTTCTTCTTATTCTGCACTTTTATTTTCTGCCTTGTTGTTCTTGTTTTGCAATTTACTTTCTTTAGTGATTAATCGTTGATTAGATTCAACGATAATCCTAAGTTCGCAATTTCAATTTGTTTTTATTTCAACAAAATCTCCAGGCTTCGTCTAACTCGCCCAAGAGATTAGATAAATAATTTAATTTTAATTTACCTCCCTGTGTTCGACCTGTATGCTACACACCTGTGCGCTTGCAGTATTTGATTTAAAATTAGCGCTTTTCTAATTCATAGATTAGCGTCGAACACGTATGGACCGGCCCTGCAGGATCCAAGGGTTGGACAGAGTACCAATCCTGGGGCATTGCTAGAGTGTCTCGAATCGGTAAGGATCTCCTCCCTAGCCTTGACTCAGATAGAAATCCAAATTCCAAATACGACCCTACGGTTTTTGATTGTATTACTAGTATGGAGATATAGTAGGATGGGGTCCTATGTTTCCTAGGATTGATACATTTATTTTGAAATGTTTTATTATACCCTAATAATAATATTAAACTCGTATTTGTCGTATTTAGCATGTTTAATCACCATAAGGGAAAACTCTATCCTCTGGTGTGCGTTGCATTGTGTGATGGGACTTGAGTCTTATTATGATTCCATTTTTCTAAAAAGCATTGCGATGTTGTACGTTCTGACACTTTAAATTATGCACGACAATCCATTGAGTAAACTCGTTCCGCATTAGCGGCGTGGTCTTTGGATTTGTCATATTATTATTACTAAACTAGTTATGAATTCTCATACCAGTTCCACGACTGACCCGTAGTTTGTTTCACCTTTTTGCAAACTCGGGTGCCCTCTTTTCTACACGGGCAGCCAAGTAAACAGGTTCATTCTTTGCTTGGAGTCTTCTTGGAGTTGCTCATTATCTTTACTTGGATTTGCTTTTGCGGAGAGGTGATGACTTGGAGCTTTAAGGACAGCTATCATTTACTTCTATTGCATTTTTCTATCTTTAAGTTCAGTCATTAAACTTGTTTCATTTCGTATTGCTTATTTTGGGAGTTGGAACTTATTTTCATTTCTGCAAACTTGATGTAATATTTTGGATTCTGTGACTGTTGGGATTCTGTGGTTTATGACATTATATTTCCGCTGCTATGATGTTATTATGCTATGGTTTTCCTCTGCTATGTTGTATCAGTGATATGTATTGTTATATTTATGTTGTATTCCATATGATTATTCCTTACTTTCACCCAGTGGAAGTTTGGGGTCATCACAGTTGGTATCAGAGCTTTGGTTACACTTAGCTTTGGAATATAACATATTTATAGCAAATTCGTTTACATAGAATCACAATATTCTATGGCGAACATTTCATGTGATACATAATAGCCAGTCACTTTCGTCATCTTTTCATTCATCCTTCGATCTTTTCTATCTCTTAGAACCACCATTACAGTTGTTCCGACTCTTCCCTTGATCGTACAGAACTAACTAAAAATGGGTACTCGGGCCGCTAGAACTAGTAGAGCTGGAGCAAGGAGGCAAGACGCTACTGGAACTGAGGAGCTTTATTCCCAACGACACGGTTAAGAAGTTAGAAATTAAAACATTCTACGTTCTCTAGGTTAGTTCCTACTCTTCTATTTCTCTTTCCCTTTTCGAGGACGAAAAGTTCTTAAGTGGGGGAGATTGTAACAACCCTGAATTTTGGGGTAAATTTAAAATTTTATTTAAAGTGATTTTAATGAGTTTTGATATTTAAAATAATCTATTTTAAATAATAATGATCACAAATTTGGTTCAAATCGAAGTTAGAATGAATATATTAATTTTAATTATAAAAAGAGTTAGAAATAGCGCGGTAGTTTGAAAAGTCAAACTTGAACTTTGACTGACCGTACAAGACGCAAAATTTAACGGATTTTAGTGAAACCAAAAATATTAGAATCTATTTAAAAATATCTTTCCAACGAATCCGAAAAATCGAAATTTCATAGCGGAAATCAAAAGTTATGGCCAATTCAATTTTTAGAAGGTCGCTAGGTAATTTGCATAGGTCAATAATGCTACTTTTTGCATATAAAGGAATTTCGACTCGAAACCACTTCCATTGAGTCCGGAACGACATTTCTGCATTTAAAAAGTATAAACATTTATATATTTGGAGTTTCGAAAATTATTTGTTTAAAAATGTATTTTTAATATAAAATATATAGCCATAGAAAATAGTGATTTTTCAAACAGTGTCCGTTTCTGACGAAACCACTTTTGTTGGATTCGTAATATTAAATTATTGCTAGGTTTCAAATTTTAGAATTTTCCAAGCTAATATGTGAGCGTAGCAAAAGAAACAGTATTTAGTCAATTTCGGTCAAAATTAATTGACTGAAAATAGCCATTTTTTAAAATGTCTCAGAATTCAACGAAATAAATTTTGTTGGATTCGTATCATTAAAACAAAGCTAAAAATGATGTTTTGGTAATTTTTAGAATTAAAATATAATTATAATTGATTTTTCAATGTAAACGGGCAAATTTTTGACTTTAAAAATTCATTAAAAATTCATACGGGCTCAGAATTGAACGAAATTAATTATCATAGGTCCACAGCATCAAAACATAGCTAAATTTATTTTTCGAGAATTTTTGAAGTTAATTTGTGACCTCGGTGAATTTTCATGTACGGTATACATTAAAATATTAATAAAATAATATAATTATTCCGAAACTCATAATAAATTTCGGAATTGGGTCCTGTAACATGTTCAATTGCGTTCAGAAGACCTCAAAACCTTAAGAACGAAAGTAAGCAGGCCTAAATCGGAGTTCGGACCAAAACGGGCTTTAACGGGCTAATTAAATTATTAAATAATGATTAGGATAACCTAATATAATATTATATATTCCGAAAACACTGTTCATCGTCCTTCCTCTTCTCATTTCAGCCGCCATTTGAACCCACCACTCTTCAAAACTTCATTCTCAGTTTTCTCCTCCGTTTCTTAACGGAATTTAGCGTGTGAGTACTCATTTCGAAGCTCTTCCCGAGCTCTTCGATCTCCGACAAGTCCCAGCACCTCTCGTGCATCGTAGCTCCGCCACCAAGGCAGAGAAGCCGCCGCCGTTTGCTGCAAACCGGGCCCCACCACGGCGATCGCACCTCCTCCCTTCTCCGGCGCAGGTAGACCTCTCCAAGCCGGACAACCTCCAACAAACGGTTCGTGAAACCATCGCCTACAACTCCAGAAAATCGAATTTGAAGTTTTGAACGTTCTAAGTTAAATTCTATTTCAGATTTCCCCACGCTTTTAAGCGTTGCTGCAGCATTTGTTAAAGGCCCGATTTTGATTTTTCCTTTGAATTTGCATTGGAATTGTTCCAGATCCGAAACCAAGTGAATTCGAACATCAAATCTAATCGAACCTGAAGCATCTCCTCAGACTAAACGCGGTGAGAATTTTATTTTTTTAAATTTAATTTAATTATTAAATTATTATTTGCATGGTTGTTGATCGTAGATTAAAAGAAAAAAACATGTTATTTAGAACATGGATCTGAACGATTCACCCCGTATGTTGTTGAATCCAAATTGGTTAGAACGACATGAGATTAGATCTGAAATTTTAAGGTTTAAATTTGAATTAAGAATTAATTAAAATTAATTAATTATGTGTTATTTATTTAACCATGCTATGTTGATTTTGTATATGCTATGTGAAATCCCATCTTGAAATTTACTTCGATGTTAGTTATTGCATCTGATCTTGTTGTTGTGTCTGGATGTTGTTATGTGACTTGTGATGAAATCTACATTCTCTTTTTATGTAAAATGGGAATAGAGAAAAAAAATTAACGTTTATTTTGATGATAATAGGAAGTAAACTCACCGCATGTAAATTAACAATTTTGATGTTAATATTATAAAATTCACCGTAGGATGTAAATTAACATTTTTTGTTAATGTTAATATTAATAAGAAATAACATCGTATGAGAAATTACATCGCATGTTGAAATTTAATTATGTACAAGTAAAGTAAGAAATTTGCGACGTTATGAAATTTACATTTTATTATGTAAATTTATATGAGTTTCACCGCATGTATAAATCTACATTATTTTTTTTCATGTAGATTAAATAGTAATTTTGACCATAGGGGAATTTCACATTTTATTTATGTGAATAAAGTAATTCAACGTATGATAAAATTTACATTATTTTTAATGTTAATGATAAGTAATTCAACGTATGATAAAATTTACATTATTTTTAATGTTAATGATAAGTAATTCAACGTATGATAAAATTTACATTATTTTTAATGTTAATTATAAGTAATTCAACGTATGATAAAATTTACATTATTTTTAATGTTAATGATAAGTAATTCAACGTATGATAAAATTAACATTATATTTAATGGTAATAATAAGAATATTTACAACGTATGAAAATTTACATTATTTATTTTTAATGTTAATATATAAAAAGTAATTTAACCGTATGATGGCATTAACATTTTAATGTTAATATTAAAAAGTAATTTAATCGCATGTATAAATTAACATTTTTAATGTTAATATTAAAAAGAAATTTCAATTTACATATTATTTGTTGCAAATAAAATAAGAATGCGACTTGTGTTAGATTTTACATTTTATTATGTAAAATTGAAATGTAGGAGAATTTAACATTTTTGTTAATGTTAAAAATAAGAAATTTCGTCGTATAACAAATTTAACATTTTGGTTAATGTTAAAAATAAGAAATTTCATCGTATAACAAATTTAACATTTTTGTTAATGTTAAAAATAAGAAATTTCATCGTATGGCAAATTTAACATATTTGTTAATGTTAGAATATTGGAATTTACGATGACATAAAATTTACATCTTATTATGTAAATAAAATATTGAAATTTGGAGATGACATAAATTTTACATTTTATTATGTAAATTAACGTTAGAATTTCACCGTATGAAAAGTTTACATTTTTATTAATGTTAATATATATGAACATTCACCGTAGGAGGAGTTTACATTTTTATTTATGTAAATAAAGGAAATTTTTACCGTATGAAAATTTACATATTTATTAATGTAAATTAAAGAGAATATTTAACCGTAGGATATGTTAACATTATTTTTAATGTTAATATATGTGAATTTAACCGTAGGATTTGTTAACATTATTTTTAATGTTAATATCAGCATAATTTCACCATAGGAAGATTTACATTAATTTTAATGTAATAAAAAGAATGGACTTTACATTGTGTTTAAAGAGTAAATTTTACATTGTAAAGAAGAATGGATTTTATATTTTAACTTGAGAATAGAAGTTTACATTTTGTTGAATGCAAATTCAAGAAATTGTGACAAGAATGAGAATTTACATTTTCCTTAATGTAAATATATAGAAATTTCACCGTATGTAAAATTTACATTTTTCTTAATGTAAATATACATGAATTTCACCGTATGTCCATTTTACATTATTTTTAATGTAAATTATATAGTAATCACAACGTATGATAATTTTGCATTATTTTATAATGTAAATAAAAAGGGGATTTACACTGTAGGAAATTAACATTATTTATAATGTTAAGATAAAAGAATGATATCGTAGGATGAATTGACATTATTTATAATGTTAACAAAAAGAAAATTTATCGTAGGATAAGTGACATTATTTATAATGTTAATAAAAAGAGAATTGACCGTAGGATAAGTTACGTTATTTTATAATGTAATTTAAAGAAATTTAGACTGCATGAAATAAAATACATTTTTATATGCATTTTATAAATGAAATTAGACCGCATGACCTGAATTACATTTATTTATGTAATTTATAAATGAAATTAGACCGCAGGACATGAATTAAATTTATTTATGTAATTTATAAATGAAATTAGACCACACGACATAAATTACATTTACTTATGTAATTTATGAATGAATGAAGCCCGCATAATGTAATAACCCGGAAATTCTGAGCCAGTTTAAAATTTTTATTTTGGCAATTTTAGTGAATTTTGAATATTTAAAATGAGTTATTTTAAATAAAATCGACGAGAAATTTATTTTGAATATAATTCGAACGTATATATTTATACGCGTCGTCGTTAGAATATAAATAATTATATATAATTATAAATAGGAATTGAAAATGGCGCGGTAGTTCGATAATTCGATTTCAAACTTCAATTGAATGTACCGGGTGCAAACCAATCCGGATTTTAGTGAAACCAAAAACATTAGGATCTATTTGATGATACCTTTCCAACGAATCCGAAAAATCAAATTTTCATAGCGGGAATCAAAAGATATGTCCAGTTGAAAATTCTGAATAGTCGCTATAGAATTCAGGCCCTTAAAAATAGACATTTTGCAAACGACCTCGGATTTCGACGAAACCACTTTTGTTGGATCCGTGATGTCAAATTATTGTTAGATTCCAAATTTCATAATTTTTCGAATCAATATATGAGCGTGGCAAAGGAAAACGCGTTTGACCAGTTTCAGTTGATTTTAATCGACTGGAAATTGGCCATTTTTCCAACGGTCTCAGAATTCGACGAAACTAGTTTTGTTAGGACCGTATCGTCAATACGAAGCTAGAAAATATTTTTCTGCAATTTATAGAGTTAGTATGTGACCCCGGTAATTTGAAATGTACGTTTAAAATTCAATATAGTGATTTAAATGTAAATTTAACGGAAACTGATTCAAACAGTCGAATCAGCCTACGATACATATACCATTGTGTTCGGAATGGGGGTAATACGCTGTAACATCCCGCAATTTTTAACGATTTAAATTGCGATCTAAATCGCATTTTATTTTGAAAATATTCTATAATTTCTCGTAATGAGAATTTTCAATTTGAAATACGTTAAGTAAGATGTAGCAGCTGTGAAAGTTTCGTCGGAAAATTTGAATGTTGTCGGTCGCGCAATTTTTCAGTGCAAAGCTGCGCATAACAGTTCAAATTTTAGCGATCTTAAAATCTCTCCGAAACCAGTTCGGACAAACACGGAAAATATTCTGTTCGTTGTCAATAATCCAACGGCGAAATTCGTTTCGCGAAAATCGGAAGTTTTGACCTTCGTTTTCCATCCGCATTTCTACGTTAAAGGGGTCCGTAACGCGTTTTTGAACGGAGCATGCAGACACTGCAAATTATATACCGTTGTGTCTGTCTCGTCGCGCTGATTACCGAAATATATTCATTTGTCATTTTCGGTGTTCGGTTTGCGCTGAAATTGTGAAAAATCTTGCACAGTTCAATTTTGAAACAGAGTCATTTGAGTTCGCTGTGTCCCTTTTATGATCTTACATATTTTTCTAATCATTTTGGGTCTGCAAAAGATGTATTTTTATTTTACTAAACTACCTAAATATTTTTTGTTTTCAAAATGGCCACTTTCATTCTTTTCAATTTCCTTTCCTTACATGTATGCATGGACCATTTTGCATTCATTATATGCATGCCCGTCCATCCTTAACCATGCTTTCTTTATGACAAAAGGGTTCTCTTTTCCCATACTCATTCACTTCACTCACGTTCTCATTAATGCAACATGCATGCGCATGAATCAAGGGGGAAAGGGGCACGCCACAATAGGGAGGGGAGGTTCAACAGCAAGATCATTTCATTTTTCTTCTCACTTTTCTATTCTTGGGTTTAAATACTTCTCTTTTGTCCCATTTTTCTCCATCATTCACAGAGACAACTCCACGTTCATCCTCATCTTTTTCATTTTTCTCTCCTTCCCAACTCTTTTTCTTTCCATTCTATCTTTTTTTTTCTTTCTTTTCAAATGAATTCAACACAAATTACACTTTCATTATTTTAGAACAGAACCACTTTTTTGTGACATTCTTTTCGTTTTCTCTTTCCAATATAACACAGCAACATCCACATTTAATTTACGCTTGATTTCTCCCTTCTTTTCTTTGCAAACAAACTCATGTATGGATAAGGATGGAGACATTCTCTTCCACATATATTTCTTTGTGCACCAATTTTATTGCCAGAAGCTTTCTTTTCCACCTTTGTTTTTTTTTGCTCTTTGCAGTCACAATGACATGCGTTAATTAAAAAAAAAAAAAAAAGAACTAATTTCCATTGTCTTCCATACTACACGCATGGAAAGGAAAGGGGCATTCTTGTTTTTAGTACATTCATTAATTCCTCAAGCACTAATTTTTCTTTTCTCTTCTATGAAACAAAAACCATTTCTCTTTTCCATTTTACTTCACACTACTCCATCTAAACACAAAAGTCAAGTCACAGCAAGCTCCCATTTTCTTTCTCTTTCACCCTTCTTTTCATTCTTTCCCTATATATATGTCATACGCACTCAACGCAGCAAAGGGGATTCATTTTTGGGCACATTTTCTTCCTGGCAACTCATTATCCTTTTATCTTTCCATTCTCTGCCACTTTACGGTGTAAGAAAAAAAAAAAAAAGAACAATGCATGGGAACGACGTAGCTCTCGGGTTTCATTTTAGAAACCAATGCAAGCGAAAGGGATGAGAAAGCATTTCTTACGTAGTGCATG
The DNA here is from genome assembly GCA_030737875.1 of Allium sativum. Classification (NCBI taxonomy): domain Eukaryota; kingdom Viridiplantae; phylum Streptophyta; class Magnoliopsida; order Asparagales; family Amaryllidaceae; genus Allium; species Allium sativum. The sequence goes on from CM060911.1 coordinate 281,320,060, forward strand.
AATATATGGCATATGGAGATGAGATGAGATATGGAAGGAAACATGAATACCTGGAGCATGAAAAAGTAGATGCACAGGAAATGGAAATGTGGAATGATGCATGCGGTTTTGACCTTGATGGACCGTGGGGTGAGCTTGGTTTTTAATTAATTTGTTTATATCATTTAGTTTGATTTGCTAATTTAAGGACAACATGGTATTTGTGATTATATTATTTTAGTTATTAATGTAGTTACCTTAGACTATGTTAATTAAAGTTGTTTGGAATATATATAAGTATGTTTTGTTTTACAAACTTTAGTACTGTATAAGCTTTGAACTGTTGAAACCACCATGAACTATATATTTATAACTAAAATTTGTTTTGAAAGCTTTAGCAGGTTGTTCAATTTTTTATGTCATTACAAAATTTTATATACTTATTTTATAATATATGTGTATGTTAGAAACTATTGTATATAAAGCAACATGTATCATTTTGTAAAAGGGAAGTGCCTAGTTGTTGCTGTGCGTACCATGCACATGGCAACTTTGATGAAAATGAAACTTTTGTACCATATATATATATATATATATATATATATATAAAAGAAAAGATTTAAGCTTTGAGTCCCAACGTTGATAGCAAACACCGAACTTAGCCAAGCCAAACAAAAACAAAGCTAAGTTTGTGAAACTTATAACAAAACAGAGTTGGAAAATTTTAGGCTAAATATCAAAGTTGTTCACATATATTGTCGCTGTGCAAGTCTCATGCGAAAGAATAGTAGGCTAGTATTTTGTGCCACCATAGCATGCGGTTTATATATGATTAAAAAAAAAAAAAAAACTATTTTGTTTAAAAAAAAAAAAAAACTTCGCTGCATTTTATGCGAGTCTTGACCGAAATTTGTTTGTCCAGTTCGCTGAAGTTTCAGTGCAATTCATCTTCCGCGTCTGTCGGTTGTAGCCTCTATTCCTGTGCCACGAAAGGTGAGTTTTCTCACACCTGCAAAAATATTCACATTTTTGTGAAATTGAAATCTGTGATTGATGTGATTATTTGTTTGTTGGTTGCTATTTTAAATGGACATCAAAAATTTAAACTGTAGAAATTGAATTGATAGTTAGTTTATTTTTGAATTAAATTGCTAGTAAAACCCGACACATATAATCAGTTAATTATTGCAAATTGAACTGTTTGGATGATGGTTGTGATGGGTGTTTATTTATGGATATATTGGACTATGCAGATGTTTGTTTATATTTTTATATCATTCTTATCACCTCGGATGTTACGGGCATCATCATAAACTGTCATTTCGAATAAATTAAGAAATAGGTTGAAATGATATATACCTATGACATTTGACCTTTGGATTGAAATGATATATATCCATTCCCCGAAATAAGAAAATATTGAAATAACTGATCACTTGACCATAGGATAGAGAATTATTATACGGACACCGGATTGGTTAAATCTACAAATTTTAGAATTTGTGAACCTGATTTAAATAAGTGATTCTGTGTAAAGAAAATAAATTGAAATTATATAAATTGAATTATACATTGGAATTCGAATTTGAAATGTTGAAACTGAATTATTTCAAAGGTTTAAATCTTTATTTAAACTTTGAAATTTAATTCAACTTGAAATGATCTATAATTTGTTATATTGAAATTTGAACTAAAAATTGATTATAATTTAAATTGTTTCAAAGGTTTAAATCTTTATTTAAACTTTGAAATTAAATTCGAATTAAAGGCTTAAATAAATATTGTGAACTTGAACTTGAACTCGGAATTGATTTGAATCGAATATATTCAAATAATATTGTGAAATTGGAAGTTATCCTTTAAAATGGATTGTTCTCAAATAAAATTTGATTTTGGGAATCGATTTGGACTGGGTATTGGAAATCGATTTGGTTTGTTTTGGGTTCTGAACCTAGGTTCAGATTTATTGAAAATAGAAAGAAAACAGTTGATTTAAAATTATTTCTATATAAACAAATTTATATATAAACTATTTTATGAAATTTATTCCTTTGATATATGGAGTGCTTTATATAAATTGTGTTTCAAAAAATAATAATATTCTTTCTATATATATAAGTAGTTTATTTTATAAAATTATTTTAATATACATAAAACCATTTCCAACACTCAAACTGTTTTGATTTCCAAACTATTCCAAATCTCCCAACTATTTAAAAATTTCAAAAATTTAATTAAACCCCAAAACTATTTCAAACTTATAAACTGTTTTAGAAGTGAAATTGTTTACATTTAAATCTCTGATTTAAAAGTAAATATGATTATTTTGATGTCAAGATCATAAATGAATTCACAACTATTTTTGAAGTAAATTGAATGATTCGAAGGAAATATGGTTAATTGAAGTTATAACCAATTATTATAACTGAAATTTATCTCAAAGTGAATATGAATTTTGAAAGTAAATAATATTGTGAATAAAATAATATGATATTTTAAAGTGAAATTTGTTTAGTTGAATATGATATTTTGATATCATAACGGTTCACTTTTGAAATATAAAATACCAATCGGTGTGTAACATGACGTTTTGTTGTTAAAGAGACCGGGGCCTCTTATTGACATACTCTCTGTCAATGTTGGAACCACTTTAACAACTGTGTACGCGATGGAGCTTCAGAAAGAAGTAGGATGGTTTTGGAGGCGATTACTGGATTAAAGAAAGTGAACGATAATGGATGACCCCGACACTTGTGTCGATTTGAAATGACTAAAACAGGAGCCGTGCCAGACCAAATGAGGCTTGACTACCTCTTAGTGGACATCTGCTCTTCGATTTTCCTGGGCCTCGGGTCCATACTATTACTATTTTGTTGTTATTGTTTTGTTGGTGCGCACCCTTGATGGGATGTATTTCCCTTTGATTCGATATGGGGTGGATGTCTATGGTGGGCCGTTAGGGGTAACCACCAGTCTGGATCAGGCGAACTGGTAGCATACTACCTTGGGTATTGCCTCATGTGCCTTGTCATACGTTTATCCTTATGCGAGACAACTACGATTTTGATTTTTGGCATAGGTCTATAGGGGACTCACTGGCTACCGACGTTACTGGTTGTGTTACAGGACCTGCATAGACCATGTGCTTATAAACTGTGTAAGGGTAATCAATGTAACCCCGCTTACGCTATTTTTCTGACAAGTATTTGTGAATAGACACTAGTATAATAGCGAAATTATATTATATAGTATCTAGTTTGACGGATCCTTAGGAGATGGAATTTCCCGTAACATCTCTTAAGTTATGTGTGTGCATGTTCATATGATATCGATTTGACTTAGATGAGAATATTTTTGCCTGATCCGAGCTTGTTTTATTTTCACGCTATTACGCTCGGGTCAGACTTGAGCATTCCAGTTTCAAAGGTTATCTTCTGAAGGATGAAGACGAAGACGGTATACTATTATTACTATTGTATCCCACTACTATTCTGTTGCATTACTCTGTATTATCAGTTATGTATATAAATATGTAACTCTGATAAATGTTGTAAAATGATCAAATGTTTATTTTAAACAGCTTCATGAACTGTTATTTGATTATTATATTTTGTTCATTCCGTTGCGAGATTCTGTGCTTGTTTTCTTCTTTCTTTCTAATTCTAAATTAATCCCCTTGATTATTTATATTTTTGACTATAATGGTTAAAGATGTGGATCGTCATTTAACAATCTGTAAATACGTACAGTTTTGAGTTAGACATGTGTGGATTATTGTCGATTCAAAAGGTATGGGTTTCCGGGTCGTTACAGTTGGTATCAGAGCTTATGGTTTAGAAGAAAACCTTGGCTCTATTGGGATTTACTCATTAGAGATAGGGTTAGTAACACCCTAGAATGAGTTCTGAGTGTACATATATACGAGAGAGCGTACTTGTACTTTTGATATAAAAATGGTTTATATTGTGTTGTTTGGCTTATTGAGTTGAGTTCGGAGTTCCAGTCGATGCGTGATGCAAGCGTTACCGAATGGGATTTCAAAACACTTGAACAAGGCATTCTAACACAATATTGTTTTCATATATATTTCATATATGTAAGATAAATAATTTTGAAATTTGATGGTAAATTAGTTAATACTCTTAACCTATTAACTATAACAATAAATAGATCTTTTATATATGATTTATAATTAACTGTAAACCAAACGAATTTTAATGGAGAATATGGGATCTTTAAATTCCGATGATTTGTAAATGTTTTCAAGGTTTTGAAAAATAATAGTAGTAATATTTGAAGGATGTTCAAATAGAAATTGGTTAAGTACTCCATTTTGCTACTGGGAAATAAATTTCGGTGATGAGATGATCATAGTCATCGACTTTCATTTTCAAGTCTCAAAGTGGGGAAGACCACTTGGTAGCATTGCTACTTATTCATTTTTGAAAATAATTTTAAATTTGAAATTTTGAGTATGTTTTGATATACAAAAATTATGTATAGTATATAGTATTTCAAAATGTTTTGAAAAGAAATTGGTATTTAAGATTCTCAAGTCTCCATTTATACAAATTACTTTCCTTGTTGATAATCATTGAAATAAATAATTGTCTGTATTAATATCAAATGAAATTTTAAATAGGTGAATAAAGAAGTACGATAAATGAATAAGAGAAATATAAATGAAAATATAATATAATATTATAAAATTGAAACATAAATTAAGGAAAATGTTAAAGTAAAATGGAAACAAATACTCATGTTACTTTGACAATAAAGAGTAAAGTTGTGAAATACTAAATTTCATTTGTAATACATACAAACCTACCTAAATGAAAGGTTTAAGAGTATATAAATATGTAATGAAATATTATACAAATGAAATTTAAATGAATAACATGTTCCAAAATGATATGTTGAATCATAGAAATGTTATGAAGATAAAGAAAAGTAAAGATGTTCAAAAAAATGAATTTGAACCAAAGAAATGTTTATAAAGGTTAATCAAGTGGTTGTAATAAAAAATTTTAATTCGTTAATGTTCTGAAATGATTAACAAATGGATGGAATATTCGCAAAGGACAGCGTCATTTAAGTAAATGAAATATCAAACTTAAGTGAGTTATAAGATGTAGATGAAATTAAAGTATTAACATATATAGAAATTGAAATGAGTAAGTATGTAAATTTCAAATATGTTGAGAATAAGTATAGATAAAACTAAATGCCAGCGTATAGAAAATTTTAATATAGTAGAAATAAATAGATTTTGAACTAATGAAAACTATAGACTAAAAATTTGTTAAACACGATTGAATATATGAAAATCAATAAATGTAAGCAAATTGGATGAGAAACAATTTGATGCGAATCCATTAAACATAAAGACATATGTGAACCAATCAAACGAAAATTGTATGGGTATGAATAAACTATATAAATTTGATTGATATATGTTATTATGTTGCATTTGCTATGTTCATGTGTATTGTTATTGCATTTTGATGTATGCATGGACGTTGTCTCAAGTACATGATTCACATATCATTGTTATTGAGTAATTGGTAGGCACAGAAGGTGTTTGATTTAATTTGGAAGCTTGCGTGCGTTTATCGTTTTGCTTGCGTATATAAGCGAACTCACTTATATATATAAATAAAATAAAAGGTACGCCTATGTAAAAATAATAATAGGATGTGTATATTGATATATATTGGGTTTTCCGGCCATTAGAGCCGATGTACAAATTGTTATCTTTACTGGCGGGTTGCCAAAGTCCCTCCGTACAAAGGAGGTGCTGCCGAAATTTTCTGTGATTTCGGGCATTGGAAATTTTTTTTGGAGACTTTAAAATTCGAAACTTACAAATTTATTTTTTTGTAAATTACTTTGGGGTAAGTATATATATGTACTTGCTACCATGCTTCGTTCCTTTTCGAGGACGAAAAGTTTTAAGGTAGGGAGAATGTAACATCCCGCAATTTTTAACGATTTAAATTGCGATCTAAATCGCATTTTATTTTGAAAATATTCTATAATTTCTCGTAATGAGAATTTTCAATTTGAAATACGTTAAGTAAGATGTAGCAGCTGTGAAAGTTTCGTCGGAAAATTTGAATGTTGTCGGTCGCGCAATTTTTCAGTGCAAAGCTGCGCATAACAGTTCAAATTTTAGCGATCTTAAAATCTCTCCGAAACCAGTTCGGACAAACACGGAAAATATTCTGTTCGTTGTCAATAATCCAACGGCGAAATTCGTTTCGCGAAAATCGGAAGTTTTGACCTTCGTTTTCCATCCGCATTTCTACGTTAAAGGGGTCCGTAACGCGTTTTTGAACGGAGCATGCAGACACTGCAAATTATATACCGTTGTGTCTGTCTCGTCGCGCTGATTACCGAAATATATTCATTTGTCATTTTCGGTGTTCGGTTTGCGCTGAAATTGTGAAAAATCTTGCACAGTTCAATTTTGAAACAGAGTCATTTGAGTTCGCTGTGTCCCTTTTATGATCTTACATATTTTTCTAATCATTTTGGGTCTGCAAAAGATGTATTTTTATTTTACTAAACTACCTAAATATTTTTTGTTTTCAAAATGGCCACTTTCATTCTTTTCAATTTCCTTTCCTTACATGTATGCATGGACCATTTTGCATTCATTATATGCATGCCCGTCCATCCTTAACCATGCTTTCTTTATGACAAAAGGGTTCTCTTTTCCCATACTCATTCACTTCACTCACGTTCTCATTAATGCAACATGCATGCGCATGAATCAAGGGGGAAAGGGGCACGCCACAATAGGGAGGGGAGGTTCAACAACAAGATCATTTCATTTTTCTTCTCACTTTTCTATTCTTGGGTTTAAATACTTCTCTTTTGTCCCATTTTTCTCCATCATTCACAGAGACAACTCCACGTTCATCCTCATCTTTTTCATTTTTCTCTCCTTCCCAACTCTTTTTCTTTCCATTCTATCTTTTTTTTTCTTTCTTTTCAAATGAATTCAACACAAATTACACTTTCATTATTTTAGAACAGAACCACTTTTTTGTGACATTCTTTTCGTTTTCTCTTTCCAATATAACACAGCAACATCCACATTTAATTTACGCTTGATTTCTCCCTTCTTTTCTTTGCAAACAAACTCATGTATGGATAAGGATGGAGACATTCTCTTCCACATATATTTCTTTGTGCACCAATTTTATTGCCAGAAGCTTTCTTTTCCACCTTTGTTTTTTTTTGCTCTTTGCAGTCACAATGACATGCGTTAATTAAAAAAAAAAAAAAACTAATTTCCATTGTCTTCCATACTACACGCATGGAAAGGAAAGGGGCATTCTTGTTTTTAGTACATTCATTAATTCCTCAAGCACTAATTTTTCTTTTCTCTTCTATGAAACAAAAACCATTTCTCTTTTCCATTTTACTTCACACTACTCCATCTAAACACAAAAGTCAAGTCACAGCAAGCTCCCATTTTCTTTCTCTTTCACCCTTCTTTTCATTCTTTCCCTATATATATGTCATACGCACTCAACGCAGCAAAGGGGATTCATTTTTGGGCACATTTTCTTCCTGGCAACTCATTATCCTTTTATCTTTCCATTCTCTGCCACTTTACGGTGTAAGAAAAAAAAAAAAAAAAAAGAACAATGCATGGGAACGACGTAGCTCTCGGGTTTCATTTTAGAAACCAATGCAAGCGAAAGGGATGAGAAAGCATTTCTTACGTAGTGCATGAATATATGGCATATGGAGATGAGATGAGATATGGAAGGAAACATGAATACCTGGAGCATGAAAAAGTAGATGCACAGGAAATGGAAATGTGGAATGATGCATGCGGTTTTGACCTTGATGGACCGTGGGGTGAGCTTGGTTTTTAATTAATTTGTTTATATCATTTAGTTTGATTTGCTAATTTAAGGACAACATGGTATTTGTGATTATATTATTTTAGTTATTAATGTAGTTACCTTAGACTATGTTAATTAAAGTTGTTTGGAATATATATAAGTATGTTTTGTTTTACAAACTTTAGTACTGTATAAGCTTTGAACTGTTGAAACCACCATGAACTATATATTTATAACTAAAATTTGTTTTGAAAGCTTTAGCAGGTTGTTCAATTTTTTATGTCATTACAAAATTTTATATACTTATTTTATAATATATGTGTATGTTAGAAACTATTGTATATAAAGCAACATGTATCATTTTGTAAAAGGGAAGTGCCTAGTTGTTGCTGTGCGTACCATGCACATGGCAACTTTGATGAAAATGAAACTTTTGTACCATATATATATATATATATATATATATATATATATATATATATATATATATAAAAGAAAAGATTTAAGCTTTGAGTCCCAACGTTGATAGCAAACACCGAACTTAGCCAAGCCAAACAAAAACAAAGCTAAGTTTGTGAAACTTATAACAAAACAGAGTTGGAAAATTTTAGGCTAAATATCAAAGTTGTTCACATATATTGTCGCTGTGCAAGTCTCATGCGAAAGAATAGTAGGCTAGTATTTTGTGCCACCATAGCATGCGGTTTATATATGATTAAAAAAAAAAAAGTAAAAAAAAAAAAACTATTTTGTTTAAAAAAAAAAAAAAAACTTCGCTGCATTTTATGCGAGTCTTGACCGAAATTTGTTTGTCCAGTTCGCTGAAGTTTCAGTGCAATTCATCTTCCGCGTCTGTCGGTTGTAGCCTCTATTCCTGTGCCACGAAAGGTGAGTTTTCTCACACCTGCAAAAATATTCACATTTTTGTGAAATTGAAATCTGTGATTGATGTGATTATTTGTTTGTTGGTTGCTATTTTAAATGGACATCAAAAATTTAAACTGTAGAAATTGAATTGATAGTTAGTTTATTTTTGAATTAAATTGCTAGTAAAACCCGACACATATAATCAGTTAATTATTGCAAATTGAACTGTTTGGATGATGGTTGTGATGGGTGTTTATTTATGGATATATTGGACTATGCAGATGTTTGTTTATATTTTTATATCATTCTTATCACCTCGGATGTTACGGGCATCATCATAAACTGTCATTTCGAATAAATTAAGAAATAGGTTGAAATGATATATACCTATGACATTTGACCTTTGGATTGAAATGATATATATCCATTCCCCGAAATAAGAAAATATTGAAATAACTGATCACTTGACCATAGGATAGAGAATTATTATACGGACACCGGATTGGTTAAATCTACAAATTTTAGAATTTGTGAACCTGATTTAAATAAGTGATTCTGTGTAAAGAAAATAAATTGAAATTATATAAATTGAATTATACATTGGAATTCGAATTTGAAATGTTGAAACTGAATTATTTCAAAGGTTTAAATCTTTATTTAAACTTTGAAATTTAATTCAACTTGAAATGATCTATAATTTGTTATATTGAAATTTGAACTAAAAATTGATTATAATTTAAATTGTTTCAAAGGTTTAAATCTTTATTTAAACTTTGAAATTAAATTCGAATTAAAGGCTTAAATAAATATTGTGAACTTGAACTTGAACTCGGAATTGATTTGAATCGAATATATTCAAATAATATTGTGAAATTGGAAGTTATCCTTTAAAATGGATTGTTCTCAAATAAAATTTGATTTTGGGAATCGATTTGGACTGGGTATTGGAAATCGATTTGGTTTGTTTTGGGTTCTGAACCTAGGTTCAGATTTATTGAAAATAGAAAGAAAACAGTTGATTTAAAATTATTTCTATATAAACAAATTTATATATAAACTATTTTATGAAATTTATTCCTTTGATATATGGAGTGCTTTATATAAATTGTGTTTCAAAAAAAAAAAAATATTCTTTCTATATATATAAGTAGTTTATTTTATAAAATTATTTTAATATACATAAAACCATTTCCAACACTCAAACTGTTTTGATTTCCAAACTATTCCAAATCTCCCAACTATTTAAAAATTTCAAAAATTTAATTAAACCCCAAAACTATTTCAAACTTATAAACTGTTTTAGAAGTGAAATTGTTTACATTTAAATCTCTGATTTAAAAGTAAATATGATTATTTTGATGTCAAGATCATAAATGAATTCACAACTATTTTTGAAGTAAATTGAATGATTCGAAGGAAATATGGTTAATTGAAGTTATAACCAATTATTATAACTGAAATTTATCTCAAAGTGAATATGAATTTTGAAAGTAAATAATATTGTGAATAAAATAATATGATATTTTAAAGTGAAATTTGTTTAGTTGAATATGATATTTTGATATCATAACGGTTCACTTTTGAAATATAAAATACCAATCGGTGTGTAACATGACGTTTTGTTGTTAAAGAGACCGGGGCCTCTTATTGACATACTCTCTGTCAATGTTGGAACCACTTTAACAACTGTGTACGCGATGGAGCTTCAGAAAGAAGTAGGATGGTTTTGGAGGCGATTACTGGATTAAAGAAAGTGAACGATAATGGATGACCCCGACACTTGTGTCGATTTGAAATGACTAAAACAGGAGCCGTGCCAGACCAAATGAGGCTTGACTACCTCTTAGTGGACATCTGCTCTTCGATTTTCCTGGGCCTCGGGTCCATACTATTACTATTTTGTTGTTATTGTTTTGTTGGTGCGCACCCTTGATGGGATGTATTTCCCTTTGATTCGATATGGGGTGGATGTCTACGGTGGGCCGTTAGGGGTAACCACCAGTCTGGATCAGGCGAACTGGTAGCATACTACCTTGGGTATTGCCTCATGTGCCTTGTCATACGTTTATCCTTATGCGAGACAACTACGATTTTGATTTTTGGCATAGGTCTATAGGGGACTCACTGGCTACCGACGTTACTGGTTGTGTTACAGGACCTGCATAGACCATGTGCTTATAAACTGTGTAAGGGTAATCAATGTAACCCTGCTTACGCTATTTTTCTGACAAGTATTTGTGAATAGACACTAGTATAATAGCGAAATTATATTATATAGTATCTAGTTTGACGGATCCTTAGGAGATGGAATTTCCCGTAACATCTCTTAAGTTATGTGTGTGCATGTTCATATGATATCGATTTGACTTAGATGAGAATATTTTTGCCTGATCCGAGCTTGTTTTATTTTCACGCTATTACGCTCGGGTCAGACTTGAGCATTCCAGTTTCAAAGGTTATCTTCTGAAGGATGAAGACGAAGACGGTATACTATTATTACTATTGTATCCCACTACTATTCTGTTGCATTACTCTGTATTATCAGTTATGTATATAAATATGTAACTCTGATAAATGTTGTAAAATGATCAAATGTTTATTTTAAACAGCTTCATGAACTGTTATTTGATTATTATATTTTGTTCATTCCGTTGCGAGATTCTGTGCTTGTTTTCTTCTTTCTTTCTAATTCTAAATTAATCCCCTTGATTATTTATATTTTTGACTATAATGGTTAAAGATGTGGATCGTCATTTAACAATCTGTAAATACGTACAGTTTTGAGTTAGACATGTGTGGATTATTGTCGATTCAAAAGGTATGGGTTTCCGGGTCGTTACATACGCTATGGACGACAGGCGGTGGGCCTCGTTTTGAGGTCGAAAATAAAAGTTGCTTTTGCGGTGAAAAAAGAAAAAAATTAATAAATAAAATAAAATAAATTAAAAAATTAAATTATCTCTCTCCCTTCTCCCCCTTTTACTCTGCCCCCCCCCCCTCCGTTTATTTTTTTTCTCAGAATCAAAAAGTAAAATAAAAAAAAAGAAAAGAAGAAAAGGACGGAGCCCCCCCCCCCCCCCCCCCCCGTCGACGTTCATCGTCGCGCCGCCCAGGGTGGCCGCCTCCGCCAAGCCCCTCCCCTTCCGATCCACCTCCTCCTGTTCTCCTTCCTCCCCTCCTTCCTGCTACCTCGCGACTGTGAGGAACCCGCACCCCCAAACCCTCCAACCCCAAAATCGAACGCCTCCCTCAGCCATTTGGCCACCACCGCCGACCCCAAACGCCCCTCCCCCGGCCTCCGCTCGACTGCCGGACCCCTCCTCCTTCCGTGAATCCGAACCCCCTCCCTCTTATATAAAAAAAACACTGTAAGTCTTCTATTAGTTTGTATTTATTTATTTTTGCTATTAAAATTTTGTATGAACCATTATGATTTAGGATTGATTTTTACTGTCATAAAGGATTTGATTTCTAAATGTAAGAGACTTGATTTTTAAGAAAATATAGAGAGACAATGTAACGACCCAGAAATTTGGACAATTTGAAATATGGAATTAACTGAAGTTTAGCGATTAATGATAAATTTGTCGAACATATGACTTTGTGTATGATTTGAACCAATTATTCTATTCGAAACGGTTGGTTGGAAATCAAATATTTATTGATGAATAGTTAAACTGAATCTAGTTGGGTAATTGAATTGAATTCGACAAGAAAATATGAATGGTTGGAAAATAAAACGTTATCGACGTCAAACGGAACTGGAGATTTGATATGTTGGAATATATGAAGCATTGGCTTGAATATGTGTGTATGTAAGGAAAATTGAAATAAATGTTTCAAAATTTTGAATCGAACGAAGCTGTATTGTGAATAACAGTGAACCGATAAATATAAATCATAATTAAAATAACATTATATAAAATCAAAGTCAGATTACAGGCAGAATAGTTTTATTGAATATAGAACGCGAAGACGAAGCGGTAGGTATAATTTTTAAGGTATTTGGAGATTATATGGACGATGAAAATTCAGAACGTTACGGGGTAACTTACGGTAAAGATTAATACTATACCCGAATATTACCTACCCTAAATAAACCTACCTCAGTAAATTCTTTCGCACACCATCGATGACTTGGCCACCACACTATCTAATGCCGTGATCCCAACGTTTCCTTGCTTCGCACGGTTCTTGTTTTTATAAATGAATCCAGCCCCATTCATTTCCTCAGAAAATCCCCAATTTCTCAAATTGAAGTGATAATGGCCTCCGAACCCTAGATAACGTTAGTCCTTTCCTCCTCCTCCACCATCTGAAGCACACCACAGCAAAGCCAGAAAAGGCGCAGCCTTTAAGTCAGCCATGCCTTGGCTCTTCGTCGCCACCGGTCGCCGTGGACCCGTGTCCCCTGTCACCGTCTCCACGTACGCCACCATCAAAGACTCCACCCGAACCACAACTAAAATCACTCCTCTAGCCGCTGCATCGCTGCGTCTTTCTCCATCGCCGTTTCAAGGTGAGTTATCTCACTCACGGTTAATCCAAGTTCAAGTATTTAAACTTCGATTTTATCTGAAATTAAATGGTCGGGGGTTTTGTTGTCGTACGGTTTGCTGCCTGGTGAAATGTTACTTGATTCTGGTCATGATTTTGGGCACTGCTTCACACCCACTTGCTGTTTGTTGCTTTGCACGTATGATTTTATTGGACCTTTAGGAGTACACCATTTCTATGCTAACTTTGTATTCAAAACACTCTTGCTATCCTATCATTATAGCTTACCCGTGTATATACAGTTATATACAAGAGATTTGAGTTTTACTCTAGAAATAACCTGTAGCTTAGTGAAGATAAGTTTGTATTTGTGACTATGATTTTTCTGAGAAACATATTTCTGAGACAACCTGAGATAATCCATTTATTCGCCGAAATAACCTGTAGTAAGAAGAGAAATCTTAACTTGAATTCAAGAAGAAAGTAAAGAAAGAGGAACTGAAGTTGGTTAAATTCTGGGATGTAAGTTTCATTATTTGTGTGACCTGGAATCACATGCATGTTGCGTACAGAACTTATGATTTTTAATGTATATTAGGAAATGTTTGGATGCATTTATTTATAACCTGGAAATTTTATGCAGCATTATTTTAAAAAGAAAAAGAAGAAGAAATATTTTCTCTACTCAGTAGAAATATCGTTAGGTTCATCAATTGGCATGATGCCTGGGTTTAAACAGGACACACATGGTATTTTTATTAACTCTTATTTCTATTACTGTTTGAGTCACAATTATAGGACGAGTTCGAGGTTTATGTTTTACATCCCATGATGCAACTGGAATCAATTTAATGAAAAATGAGAAAAAAATCCTTACCTTGTCTCTCTTAAATGTCTAAATTTCCATTTGTTGAGTATTTAGATTTTTGGTTCGATTATTTGGTCTGTCTGTGATTATATATATATATATATATATATATATATATATATAGAGTTTTGATATTATTTCATTATTGTTGAACTTCTATGCGAGGGCTCGCTTTCACCACTATTTCAGATTTGGTTAAGGTTAGTGGCATTATATATTAAATTCAAATGGATTTCGTTATTTTGGGGCATATTAATACATAAATGATTTTATAAGCTAAGACTACTTGAAGCTGATCCTAGGAATGGTAATACAAGGACAACAGGGCTACGCTAATGAACACTGTAGCAAAATGTTTGCTTGGCTGTTATGAAATCTATGTTCATCTATTAACTCACATTAGCTGTTTTCAGTAAATCTCAAGCCTATGTAGTCATTCACTTATATCACTAAATTTGGTAGAATACACTGTATATGAGTGCCTGTCCATACGTGTGCATATTTGGTTATGTATATACATTGATATATCACATGAACAAGTAAATTGGGGTTTTCAGCATTTAACTTGGAAAGGCTGAAGCCATATCTTCACTGTTAGGAAATTGCTGAAACTATGCGGCCACTAAAATGTAATTGCTGAAACTATTTTGAGTAAATTGCGGAAACCTGGTTTGCGGTATACACATGTATCATCAGTATCTAGTTGCATACTGTTGACAGGAAAAACAAATATTTCTGACAGTCTAAATTACAAAATGTTGATCATACTTGATTCATATGGATGCATGTAGTCACTGCCATGATGTTCCAGTCACACTGTTTTATGCGTGTAGTAACTGCACATGTTGGGAAGCCTTTATCCAATAATACATGTAGCTGTACATATTTTTTTAGTTGAGTTAGGGAAGACAGCCTTTAATACATGTAGCTGTACACGTTTGTTTTAGTTAAATTCGGCAGGGTAGTCTTTATATTCCCACCTGTACATTTGTTAGATCATGAAGTCATGAGATTGTTGTTGCACCGTTATATATATATAGCCCTATATGTGCCTTGCCATATGTCTAGGTTGATTTGCATACTCAGTCCTGTTTCACTAATGTATTGAGTTTGATCATTTCAGTCAATTGAGTTATTGCTTGGTGACCCATTTGCAACCGTGCGTTTTTTTTTTCGTGTTCATTTTCAGGACGCTGAGGCAATATGCGTATGTGTATATATACGTGTATATGCAAGCCCCTGTAATCACTTATGTCATTAATTATATTCGGTTAGGGACGTTGAGGTGGTGTACATGTACACATGTACACTCGCAAACGCCCGATACCGTTCGTTTCTGTAAATAGATAAAGATGATAGGAATAGATACCCCAACTGTTAAATTTATATATATGACATTGATGTCAGGGCTGACTAGTTTATTTCAGTTTATTTTGAAGTTAATTTACTTGAACTATGATTTAATCCTGACTCGAGTATTTTATGTTTTTGCATGAAATGCTCGGGTCAGACCCGAGCAGTACAGATTTAAAGATTTCAGTCAGGATTCGAAGATCGACGAAGATGGGGATTCCAAGCTGGCGCACTCTGAATATTTTAAACCAGTAAATATTTTTATTGTATTAAACCGTTTCTTTTAAAATCCCACTGTATATAAAAGTATTGTACTCAAAAATTCTGGTTTATAAATAAAAGATTTATTCTATTGTTCAATACTGTGTTGTCATTTATTCTGTATTTCTGTGTTGATTCTGTGTTTAAACTCTATAAGCTAAATAACGATCCGTCGATTTGAACGTTTTAAGTCGGTAACAATACCAATTTGAAGCGGTCAAAAAGGCGGGACGTTACAGGTGGTATCAGAGCTTTGGTTTATTCAAAGTGTAGCTTATCGAGTTTGAAATAGAATCAACACTGGAAAAGCGGATTTTGAAAATAAAAAGATTTCAAAATATAATTTTTGAAAAGTGTAAACAATTTTTAAATAAATTTTGAATGGAAAAATATTTTGGAAATATTATATATTTTGAAATTCAGTACTTTGAAATTAATATAGCGGAAATGAAAATTTATTTTGAGATTTAAATTTTTTCGGAATCCCCAGTCTTCAGAAGTCTTCGAATCCAGTTTTGCGAGAATTATTCTTCCATAAGATCCCGTTTAGATTTAAAATCAAAGTCCATCGTCGAATGATACCAAAGGGAGATAAGTATAGTAGAATCAACAAAATAATTTATCTAATCGGGTATTTTAGAATTCAAGGACAACTGAATTTATGAGAAAAAAGAATTCGGATGAGATTTGAATGAAAAGAGAAAATTTGAAGTCGTTTCAAAGAAAGGCACGATGAATTTTATTTTGATATTTTAAAATAAAAAAAAAAAAAAAAAATCGAAGAAAAAATTATGATTGAGATTCGATTATTCAGAACTTGGCAAGATAAATAATAATTGGGTTCAAACCAACAATGTACAATCGAATATGTGAACTCGATAGTAAATTATAAACTTGTTAATTAATTGACAAGAAGTATATGGCAAGCAAGAATTTTAAAGGAAGTGAACCATAAATGAGATGAAGCAAAATGTGAGTGAAGATGTTAAAAAAAAAAAAAAAAAAGGGGGTTTTATAGAATGGTAAAAATGTGATAATTGGAAACGCTTTCCAAAATATCGTGAGAGGCTATTGGGTATTGGTAAATCGAAATGGCAAGAGCTGAAGTGTGAAGAGCCGTACGACGAGAACAAAGAGCGACAGAACGTAAGAGAAGTGGATTCGTAAATTGAATCCGAGAAATTGCGTAAACAATGTTTGATAAGAAGTTGAGAACGAAGTTAAGGAGTTTAGAAAGTGACTGGAGGTTAGTTAAGTGAATAATTTCCTGAGTGTTGATCTAATGTTGGTTTCGGCCTTCGGGGTTGATACTTAGGAAGTTGTTCGCTTACTAATTGACGGTCGAAGTCTGAATGTGAAGAAGTGATAATGCGTGAAGGAAAAATTTGTGATAAGAAGAAAAAAAAAATCCGGAGTTTTGAGCAAATAAAGATGTTGATGAAGTGATGAATTTTATAATTAGAAATTGAAAGAAAAATTTGGTTTATAGCCAGTGGATTCAGAAAGCCGAGTTTGAAGTGATATCAATCAATCATTTGAATTGATTAAGAGTTTAAAGCTAAAATTTTAAGATTAGAATGGAAATTGAGGGATGTTCGAGTTTAGATATTTAGCATAGAAGTTTCGAAACTTATATGGAGAAAAATGTGATATAATCAGTTTGAAATAAAGTCTTATATAACAGAATTTATATAAGAATGAGATGTTTGATTTGGAAAGAGAATCTTATGTAAAGTATGAATTATGAAAAGTATGAGAATTAGATACTATATGTATATAGTATTATATGTTTTCAAGTCAAGATAAGGGAAGTACCATCCTTCTTCTTTGAATTTCGAGCTTATGTAAAAGGACTGCAGATAGCGCAATCTGCAGTGCTGCTGGTGGCGGTAGGTTGTCCGGACATAAAACTCATGAGTTACCATTGAGCACGACTGCTAGCGTAATTCGCAGGGCTGCAGATAGCCTACGGCGGTCGGATGTTTCTTGAGGGAATCGGGCGTAACCATTGTGATCGCTGCGATCTAGAGTCGTTGGGATTCGACCGTGTAGCGAAATTCGCAGGGCTGCAGATAGCCTAAGGCGGACGGATGTTTCCTGAGGGAATCAGGCGTAACCATTGTGACTGCTGCGATCTACAGTCGAATGTAAGGGCGTAATCCGCAGAGCTGTGAAAGCTTACGGGTATGGATGTTTCCTGGGGGACCCAGGCGTAACCATTGTGTACCTGCGGTCCATAGTATTTGAGATATCTTATTGATAGTGAGCCACCTGTTGATGCAACAGTTAGTCTTCGTGACTTGATTGGTCTCCGTGACCTGATGTGTCTGTATGACTTGATTTGTCCTTGTGACTTGACGTATCTTCATAATTCCATGATTGTTTTGTGACTCTGAGGTAGAGCAGTTAACGCTCAGTGACCTCAGTTTCTCTGTTGATTCATAAATTTCTTCTGTTGATCTGTCCATGACGAAATTCGCAGGAAAGTGAATTCCTACGGATACGGATGTTTTCTGGGGGATCCAGACGGAACCATTGTGTATCTGCGATTCTTGAACAATCAACATATCAATATCACATTGGTACTTTCCGTATCTGTTTTTAAAGGAATTTTTGGAATATTTTCACTTGTGAGTTGAAGCAAGAATATTTAGTACTTATAGATTTTAGTTGTGCGCCTGGCCAGCGTATGCCTAACATCTGTAAGAATGACAATGTACTTGTCAAACTTCGAGTTATTTGAAATTTAATTATACTTATCATAAGATTGTAAGAAAGAGAATTACAGAATATTTTCAAATCCATAGCTTTGGAATAATAATACAAATATTTTTCGCACAAATTTTGTATAGAAGTTATAAAAGGAATTCGGATTTTTGGAAATTTTCAAGTCAACAATTTGTACTTGAAAAGAAGAATGTATTTACACTCTGCAATGAGTGTTGAGAAGAATTAAATGGATTAAAGGTAACAAGATAGGGTTGATGGTTGCAAAACCTAGACCCATTACCATGCAACGATGGATAAGTAAACGATTGACAGATGAGGTTGTAAGGAAATCTGGAATAATCCGAGATACAACTTATGTGGAATTTGAAATTTAAGAAGTGATTGGTTTTGTAAAGAAATTTGATTTTTCCGAGTAATTGGATATGTTAACTAAACAAAGAAGGTCGATAATTTAAATATCGATATTTAAATAAGTTGTGGAGAAATTACCCACGAATATGGGAATTTGAAGCATACGTTGGTATAACCCTGACGATCTCTCCTTTTCGAGGACGAAAAGTTTTAAAGGGGGGAAGAATGTAACGACCCAGAAATTTGGACAATTTGAAATATGGAATTAACTGAAGTTTAGCGATTAATGATAAATTTGTCGAACATATGACTTTGTGTATGATTTGAACCAATTATTCTATTCGAAACGGTTGGTTGGAAATCAAATATTTATTGATGAATAGTTAAACTGAATCTAGTTGGGTAATTGAATTGAATTCGACAAGAAAATATGAATGGTTGGAAAATAAAACGTTATCGACGTCAAACGGAACTGGAGATTTGATATGTTGGAATATATGAAGCATTGGCTTGAATATGTGTGTATGTAAGGAAAATTGAAATAAATGTTTCAAAATTTTGAATCGAACGAAGCTGTATTGTGAATAACAGTGAACCGATAAATATAAATCATAATTAAAATAACATTATATAAAATCAAAGTCAGATTACAGGCAGAATAGTTTTATTGAATATAGAACGCGAAGACGAAGCGGTAGGTATAATTTTTAAGGTATTTGGAGATTATATGGACGATGAAAATTCAGAACGTTACGGGGTAACTTACGGTAAAGATTAATACTATACCCGAATATTACCTACCCTAAATAAACCTACCTCAGTAAATTCTTTCGCACACCATCGATGACTTGGCCACCACACTATCTAATGCCGTGATCCCAACGTTTCCTTGCTTCGCACGGTTCTTGTTTTTATAAATGAATCCAGCCCCATTCATTTCCTCAGAAAATCCCCAATTTCTCAAATTGAAGTGATAATGGCCTCCGAACCCTAGATAACGTTAGTCCTTTCCTCCTCCTCCACCATCTGAAGCACACCACAGCAAAGCCAGAAAAGGCGCAGCCTTTAAGTCAGCCATGCCTTGGCTCTTCGTCGCCACCGGTCGCCGTGGACCCGTGTCCCCTGTCACCGTCTCCACGTACGCCACCATCAAAGACTCCACCCGAACCACAACTAAAATCACTCCTCTAGCCGCTGCATCGCTGCGTCTTTATCCATCGCCGTTTCAAGGTGAGTTATCTCACTCACGTTTAATCCAAGTTCAAGTATTTAAACTTCGATTTTATCTGAAATTAAATGGTCGGGGGTTTTGTTGTCGTACGGTTTGCTGCCTGGTGAAATGTTACTTGATTCTGGTCATGATTTTGGGCACTGCTTCACACCCACTTGCTGTTTGTTGCTTTGCACGTATGATTTTATTGGACCTTTAGGAGTACACCATTTCTATGCTAACTTTGTATTCAAAACACTCTTGCTATCCTATCATTATAGCTTACCCGTGTATATACAGTTATATACAAGAGATTTGAGTTTTACTCTAGAAATAACCTGTAGCTTAGTGAAGATAAGTTTGTATTTGTGACTATGATTTTTCTGAGAAACATATTTCTGAGACAACCTGAGATAATCCATTTATTCGCCGAAATAACCTGTAGTAAGAAGAGAAATCTTAACTTGAATTCAAGAAGAAAGTAAAGAAAGAGGAACTGAAGTTGGTTAAATTCTGGGATGTAAGTTTCATTATTTGTGTGACCTGGAATCACATGCATGTTGCGTACAGAACTTATGATTTTTAATGTATATTAGGAAATGTTTGGATGCATTTATTTATAACCTGGAAATTTTATGCAGCATTATTTTAAAAAGAAAAAGAAGAAGAAATATTTTCTCTACTCAGTAGAAATATCGTTAGGTTCATCAATTGGCATGATGCCTGGGTTTAAACAGGACACACATGGTATTTTTATTAACTCTTATTTCTATTACTGTTTGAGTCACAATTATAGGACGAGTTCGAGGTTTATGTTTTACATCCCATGATGCAACTGGAATCAATTTAATGAAAAATGAGAAAAAAATCCTTACCTTGTCTCTCTTAAATGTCTAAATTTCCATTTGTTGAGTATTTAGATTTTTGGTTCGATTATTTGGTCTGTCTGTGATTATATATATATATATATATATATATATATATATATATATATAGAGAGAGAGAGAGTTTTGATATTATTTCATTATTGTTGAACTTCTATGCGAGGGCTCGCTTTCACCACTATTTCAGATTTGGTTAAGGTTAGTGGCATTATATATTAAATTCAAATGGATTTCGTTATTTTGGGGCATATTAATACATAAATGATTTTATAAGCTAAGACTACTTGAAGCTGATCCTAGGAATGGTAATACAAGGACAACAGGGCTACGCTAATGAACACTGTAGCAAAATGTTTGCTTGGCTGTTATGAAATCTATGTTCATCTATTAACTCACATTAGCTGTTTTCAGTAAATCTCAAGCCTATGTAGTCATTCACTTATATCACTAAATTTGGTAGAATACACTGTATATGAGTGCCTGTCCATACGTGTGCATATTTGGTTATGTATATACATTGATATATCACATGAACAAGTAAATTGGGGTTTTCAGCATTTAACTTGGAAAGGCTGAAGCCATATCTTCACTGTTAGGAAATTGCTGAAACTATGCGGCCACTAAAATGTAATTGCTGAAACTATTTTGAGTAAATTGCGGAAACCTGGTTTGCGGTATACACATGTATCATCAGTATCTAGTTGCATACTGTTGACAGGAAAAACAAATATTTCTGACAGTCTAAATTACAAAATGTTGATCATACTTGATTCATATGGATGCATGTAGTCACTGCCATGATGTTCCAGTCACACTGTTTTATGCGTGTAGTAACTGCACATGTTGGGAAGCCTTTATCCAATAATACATGTAGCTGTACATATTTTTTTAGTTGAGTTAGGGAAGACAGCCTTTAATACATGTAGCTGTACACGTTTGTTTTAGTTAAATTCGGCAGGGTAGTCTTTATATTCCCACCTGTACATTTGTTAGATCATGAAGTCATGAGATTGTTGTTGCACCGTTATATATATATAGCCCTATATGTGCCTTGCCATATGTCTAGGTTGATTTGCATACTCAGTCCTGTTTCACTAATGTATTGAGTTTGATCATTTCAGTCAATTGAGTTATTGCTTGGTGACCCATTTGCAACCGTGCGTTTTTTTTTTTTTCGTGTTCATTTTCAGGACGCTGAGGCAATATGCGTATGTGTATATATACGTGTATATGCAAGCCCCTGTAATCACTTATGTCATTAATTATATTCGGTTAGGGACGTTGAGGTGGTGTACATGTACACATGTACACTCGCAAACGCCCGATACCGTTCGTTTCTGTAAATAGATAAAGATGATAGGAATAGATACCCCAACTGTTAAATTTATATATATGACATTGATGTCAGGGCTGACTAGTTTATTTCAGTTTATTTTAAAGTTAATTTACTTGAACTATGATTTAATCCTGACTCGAGTATTTTATGTTTTTGCATGAAATGCTCGGGTCAGACCCGAGCAGTACAGATTTAAAGATTTCAGTCAGGATTCGAAGATCGACGAAGATGGGGATTCCAAGCTGGCGCACTCTGAATATTTTAAACCAGTAAATATTTTTATTGTATTAAACCGTTTCTTTTAAAATCCCACTGTATATAAAAGTATTGTACTCAAAAATTCTGGTTTATAAATAAAAGATTTATTCTATTGTTCAATACTGTGTTGTCATTTATTCTGTATTTCTGTGTTGATTCTGTGTTTAAACTCTATAAGCTAAATAACGATCCGTCGATTTGAACGTTTTAAGTCGGTAACAATACCAATTTGAAGCGGTCAAAAAGGCGGGACGTTACAGACAAGATTTTCGAATAAACAAAGAGTTGATTTTTATTTATGAACAAGATAAGATTTTTATTTGTTCATTAGCTAGGAGAGAAAAAGAAGTGATTTTTAATAATAGAAATATGATTTCTATATTTATAAAATATTAAAAATATGATCTTTACTATATAGAAGTAGTAAAAATATGATTTTTATATTTTTAAAGTATTAAAAATATAATTTTTACATGATAGGAATATTAAAAATATCATCTTTGTATATGTAGAAAAATAAAAATGTGATTTTTATAATGATATATTTATAAAGGCGAAATCTATATTTTTATAAAGGCGAAATCTATATTTTTATAAAGGCGAAGTCTTTATATTTGAAAAGGCGAAGTCTTTATATTTGAAAAGGCGAAGTCTTTATATTTGAAAAGGCGAAATATTTATATTTGAAAAGGCGAAGTCTTTATATTTGAAAAGGCGAAGTCTTTATATTTGAAAAGGCGAAATATTTATATTTGAAAAGGCGAAATATTTATATTTGAAAAGGCGAAATATTTATATTTGAAAAGGCGAAATCTTTATAGTTGAAAAGGCGAAATCTTTATATTTGAAAAGGCGAGATCTTTATATAGAAAATAGAGAAGTAAAATATGATTTTTATATATTGAACATCGTAGTAAAAATTCGATTTTTATATATTGAATAGCATAGTA
The DNA here is from genome assembly GCA_030737875.1 of Allium sativum. Classification (NCBI taxonomy): domain Eukaryota; kingdom Viridiplantae; phylum Streptophyta; class Magnoliopsida; order Asparagales; family Amaryllidaceae; genus Allium; species Allium sativum. Next base: position 281,343,466 of record CM060911.1, read on the forward strand.
AAAATTCGATTTTTAAATATATGAAGTGATTATAAAAATATGACTTTTAAATTGAAAGTGGATAAATAAAAATGTGATTTTTATTTTAAAGACATCAAAATATAAAAATGTGTGATTTTTATATATGTAGTGACTACGGGCAACGAAGATGATAAAAAGGCGAGAATGAAGAAGACTTCTATAAATGAAGTGTCAGGATGATTGGATAGCTATTTGTGAGAACTTCTCACTCTAAATTTCTTTTCTAGTTATATATATATACTAGGATGCAGACGGTGCTTAGTAGCACCCGACACCCGTCATCCACAGACCATGGATGGCTTGTTTGTTAAATTGTTTAATTGTGTAGTTGGTTAGTCTATTTGGTTTGAATTGAATTGTTTGGTGAAATGATATTGATTTGATTGATGTGTGAATGGCGTGGGCCTTCACTAGACCGGGGATAAGGCTAGGCCTCGTCCCGTTTCTAGTATCGTGCCGTTATGCCGCCGAAATTTTCTAAAATATGTTGGAAAAATGAAAATATCATTTTTATTGTGTAAATGAACTGAATAGAAATTCATGTGTTGAAATAGAATATTTTATTGTTAAAAATATAATTTTTAACGTGAAAGTGAATAAATAAATATGTATAAACAAATCGGCCGATTTGTTTATATACACTGATTTGACTGATATTGATTGGGTCGATAAATTTTACACATCGCCCAACTGCACAAATAAAATCTGTGTTTGATTGTTTGAAACCCCACACGGGTGTTGGGATGAAATTTGAAGTTCACTCATCCTGATTGATTAAATATGTCGATCGATTGATTGACAGGCTGTTATAAGCGTAAGATATCTATATTTGATGCTTATACAGTGTAGTGCACTTTGGTTGATGGTTGATTATTTTTCAATGCTATTATATACATGTGTTGTATGGAATCCATATAATTAACGTTATATGGTGATTGATTGGGCCTCATTCCAATCGGGACAACAATGAATATTATAAAAGAAAATTCATGTGTTGAATATAAAAATAGTCATGTGTTGGCGATGTCCATGTGTTGAGTAAAATATTTTAATAATAAAATTCACATCTTTATCATATTTAAAATTAGTACTACTTTACGGTTGAAGTCTAATTGAAAATCAAACGATAGATACCATAGTTTTATAAAATATTTCACATAACAAAAATAGTGATGTGTTGACAGTACTCATGTGTTGAGATTAGTCGTGTGTTGAAAGAAATATAGATTCATGTGTTGAATGGGATAAATATTCATTTGTTAGATAGAATAAAGAAGTTTTGAAAAATATAAAGCCGTGTTGATTAGAGATGCGTTATTTTGACGCGAACGATACTTATATCGGTTTCATTCGTTGTATAATGAATATTGAAATGTGATTTCAAAATTAAATATTTTGAAATGAAATTCAAATTGAATTAGATTAAAATTCGAACTGAATAGGAAGCGAATTTGAATTCGAATAAAGTAGAAATGAATTCAAATTGAATTAAATTGAAATTGAAATTTAAAACGAAGTGAAATTGAATTGAAATCAATTTGAAACGAATTCGAATTGAATCAAATAGAAGGTAAATTCGAATTGAATTGAATTGAAACGAATGTAGAACTATTTATAAAATTCGTTTTAAAAGGAAATCGACGAAATATATATATTATATATATATATATATATTATATATATATAATGGCCTGAATAGAACGCGCCGCGCCGCGGCAGTTCGTGAATTTCGACCATTTATTTCAAACGGACATTGCGGGAGATCCGACCGTCGGATTCTCCTAAAACCAGAACCGTTGGGTTTGTATCGAAAAGAGCTTTCCAATGAATATTAGAAATTTGAAATCTAACGGTTGGATTTGGAATTATGTCCAAATCAAATTTGAAAAAGATCGCTGTAAGTGCAGTTCGATAGCCGTTGGTGGAAATCGACTGTACGGGCCTTGATAAAACTATTAAAAATATCAATAATTTGTGTAAAATCATAAGAAATGATTTGGGAAAAATTGGGCTGAAAAATTCCACATTTGAAATGATAAAAATAGATTTTTATCGAAATGAACTTGTTTTGAACTGGAATTAAAATCAATTTATTTTTGAAATAAATAAATTGAGTTTGAAGGTGGTTTTAAAAATAATCAATATTCCCAATACGTGGATTGGACTGGAGTTGAATCGAAATTATCTACGGGATATTTCGATGTTGGATTTCGTGACTATACAGATATTCTTATGGGAATTTGAAAGATATATTTTATATCGTTATTTCCAATACGATATTTGTTGGTTTCAGAATTTGATATTGAATATAAGCCGATATATTTTCTATTCAAAGCCTTGAATTTAATATCAAATGTGATTTGGGTTTATCGTGGATCATGTTTTAGATGACATTGGTGCTTTAACCCAGTTAAAGGCAAGATATCGATTTTTGAGAAGATTAAAGCTAAGTGGAGTTTTAATGAATCTTTAATTAGATTGAAAAGTGAATTGATAATTTAAATTATCAAATCTGAAAAGTGATCGAGAGTGGAGTATCACCAGTTTTGCTCCAAAGCGATAGTTAAATCTTTAATTAGATTTGAACGTGAAATGGTAATTAATTTTACCGATAACACCGTGGTGTTAGGAATGGAGTATCACCAGTTTCGCTCCATGGGATATAGGTTGGGATTGGGAATAAATAATTACTTCGTTGTGGTTCGCTAATCCCGACTAGTTTGAAATGATATTCAAAGGAAGATTATAGAATAAATTTAGAAGAATTTATCTTGGATAAAATTAATGGGAACATTTCCCTAAGAATGTGTTTTTGTGAATAAAAGAATATTCTGAATTGGAATGAGGCGTTTGTTGTGTTTGTGTAACATTCGTTTATTATATACGTGGGTTATTCAGAAAGGCCGGGTTTATACCCATTCTGAATAATCGATTCGACGAGATGTCGAAGATGAAGACGGTGGTTGAAGACCGGAAGTCTTCACATCGTTTGGGTGATTACTGATGATCTTGATTGGGCTGTACACCCAGGATGAGGGAATCAGTTGGTGATCGTCCAGACGTACTTGGAGATGGATGGATATGCGAGGAAAGTGCCTCCGGTTTCGTTCAGACCCAGAACGAACTTGTAAATGGATTGTGTGTCTGACATTGGATTTTATTCTGTGTTGATTGATCTCTATTAAATATACATCTGTTTGGCGGCGGAGAATTTATTCTCTTGCTTAACGCCCTTCTCTGAGACGTACGAGCTCAGAGGTTGTATATCGATGGACATCAGTCGCATGGAGTGAATTGCCTGTGTGGCACACGTAAGTGGCAATGGATCAAGGCTTCTGTTGAAAAGCAAAGTCTTGTGGTTGATGATCAAAGCACGGCCTGTGTGGCGTAGCTTTGTGTATAACGTGAATTCGCGAGCCTCACACCTCGGTATGAGTCAAAAACGGGATAGTGACTGCAGGGAGAGCACGACGTTTCTTTCTAGCTAGGGTGGTGTCAGTGACCTACCAGCCCTGACATTTATATACTTTTCACCTGTGTGGTTGTTGGATACGAGGCGCCTCGGATATAGGTCTGTAAGGACCGGGAAACGTGTGTTCAAGAATAACTAATCCTCAAAAGTAAGAGAGGACCGGCCCTGAAGATCCAAGGATCATAGTGGGGTCCTGAGGAATTTGCTAGAGTGTCTCGAACGCGGAGAGGAGCTTGCCCCTTGCCTCGGCTCATGATGTAAATCCAATTTCCAATACGTGTATTGCGGTTTTAATTGTAGAACTAGTACGGCGACATGATATATGGTACCCATGCCGTCTATGATTGATATTTATGATTGAAATTGTTTTGACACTATACACTTATTATAGTATCAAATGATTTGTTTTAAACGTATCAAGCATGTTTGGCTATTATAAGGGAAAACCCTATCCTCCGGCTTGCGTTGCATTGTGTGATGGGACCTGGGTCTTATAATAGCTTCATTTTTCGAAAAAGCATTGCGCTGTTTATTCTATGCACTGGTATTCTTGGGAGGAAACCCGTTCCGTGTTATACGGCGTGGTCCCTTGAATTACTCTCTTTTAAAATTGAATTAAATAACTGTTTTAGTTCTCACACCAGTCACATGACTGACCTGGAGTTTATTGTTTTAACCTAAACTCTGGGTGCCCCTATTTTCCGCACGGGCAGCTAGTAGTTTTGGTTTTGCAGATTTATATTCACAGGGTCCTGATTTACAGCTGGAACGATGCTCGGAAAGCTCTGTATCCGTGTATCACTTCTAGTTGTGTTTTGTATATTTTTCCGCTGCTATGTAATTTATTGTAATCTCTGATATTTATGGGATGTAATTTATTCATTTATACTCTGTATATTCTTGTATCTAATGGAATTGTTGTAATATACAATGAAATGTTCTTTTGTATGCTGTGAAAACCCGTAACTTCCTCGGTGAGGAAAGCGCGGATAGTTCGAGAACAAGCCACAACAGAACGCATATAAAAGAACATTTCATTGTATATTACAACAATGCATCAGATTACAAGAATATACAGAGTATAAATGAATATTACATAGAAATATCAGAGATTTAAATTACATTTAAATACATAGCAGCGGAAAATAATACAATACACAACTAGAAAGAGATATACGGATACAAAGCTTTCCGGATATCGTTCCAGTTGTAAACCAGGATCCTGTGAATATAAATCTGCAAAACCAAAACTACTAGCTGCCCGTGTCAAAATAAGGGCACCCAGAGTTTAGGTTAAAACAATAAACTCCAGGTCAGTCATGGGACTGGTGTGAGAACTAAAACCGTTATTGATCTTTATTTTTAAAGTTCGGTAAATCAAGGGACCACGCTGTAATGACCCGGGATTTCGACCAACTAATTTTAAATATTTAGAATGGATTTAAATATCGAGTTGATAATATAAATGAATTTTTATATTTATGTTATCGATTTAAATATCGATTTCGGTTTAATATCATAATATTAAATTATCAAAATAAGGAAAGCTGGAAGAAAGGCGCAATATCGAATTTTGACGGAGTTTGAAATCGAACTGAAGGAGAAAGAAAAATCACAGCAGATTTAGATCGATAGCTTACCTACATAAGGTCGGATTTGAACGAGAGTATTCATATTGATTTCATACCATCATCAATTAAGCAATGAAATTAAAACCGGTTCAAAACAAAACTAAAAGGAACCCGTGCCTTCTTCCATGTCCACAAACAAAAACCCACGGTGCCTTCTTCCATGTCCACACAACAAAAAGCAAAACCGTGGCCTTTCTTTCTCCATCCATTCGTTTTATATATCGCGACGTCCTCCCTCTTTGATTCATTATTTTTCAGTTCTGCTGATGGAAAGAAAAAAATGGCCACGCTCCCTTTACTTTTTCAATTTCCATTGCTGAAATAAAAACCGCAACTCGATCTACATCTCGAGCGAAGCGGGGATACTGTGTAGAGCTGGAAGGGGGTACTCGATTTCGGAGATGGGTTTGGATACCACTCGAATTAGGTAACGCGATGTATGGGGAGCTCGAACCAAGCTTGGACGCGCGTGACTTTGGTTAAGGGGAGGTTACGATCCCAACTGGGTTCGAAGTTGTGGGCTTTTCTCGATAACGATGGAAGGTCGGTCGATGGCTTCAGGGTGTCAGCAGGTTGAGGGACGCGGCTACAAATTCTCGAGGTCCAGCTCGAGTAAAACACCGATCAACTATCGATTTGGGGAGCTCGATTTTGGGATGAGGAAAGTGCTGCGGTCTCAATGAGGAAGAACGGGAGCTCATGTTAATTTGGATTCGGCTGACGAGGAAGAAGATGGTGGCTTGAACAGTAAATGGGAAGGAAGGATTTGACAAAGATTTAGGTAAACCAAATTTTTGATTAATTTAGTTAAGGTCTTATGATTTAATTAGATTAGTTTAAAATTTGGTTAGTTAATAGTTAAATTTAATTTAGTATCCGTTAAAAAGGAGGAAAAAAAATAGTGATTAAATTAAATGAAATAAATAAATAAATTATTATTTTTTTCGAATATTGCAAATAAGTATAATTTATTTATACAATAACAGATCTCGGTGAAACGAGATGATTGGCTTGACATCGTTACTTCTCAATGGAATTAAAGTGGGAATCAGAATAGATCGAGAAAATAAAATCATCGGTGAGTAAACCTCACTCACCATTTATTTAGAAATTATTTTTATATAGTAAAAAATAATTGTCTGTGCTTGTTTGAATGCTATCTGATTGTTTTGAAATATATATTAGTTATTTAGGATATATATATAAATATATTGGGTTGATGATTGGTTGGATTCCCGCAGTTTCATTAGCGGATGCCCGCAGTTTCATTAGCGGATGATTACCCTATACGCCCCACGCTATGATTAGTGGATGACCTTCATACCGCGATATCCTGCCTCGAAGCAGGATGGGTATTACTATGTTGACTAACGTCTGTGGATGCAGGAAAACAGGTTGGAGGAATCCAACTGGATTCCTCAAAATTATATTATCTGTTTGTTGTTTGTTTAATTTCATATATATTCCTATATGATGTGTTAAAAATCAAGTGATTGAAAATTGGTTGATCTGATTGTTGAAAATACCACTAGAGCTTGAATATTGATTCATAAAAATATCGGAAAGGGTATTTGATATTTAAAAAGGAAATTCTATTTTTATAAATAGATTTGAATTTTTAATAAAACTATAGGAAATATTAACTTGTTTTGAAGGTATATAAAACAAGTAATCGAATTTATAAACTTTGTTATAAATGAAAATATGGGATTTGAATTGAATTTATAAATGTTGTTTATAAATGAAAATATGGGATTTGAATTGAATTTATAAACGTTGTTTATAAATGGAAAGGTGGGATTTGAATTGAAGTTATAAACGTTGTTTATAAATAATGCAGAGAATTCAAATGGACTTTGAATATAAGGAATTGAAATAGAATTTGAATATAGAATTCAAATGGACTTTAACTATAGAATTTGAATATAGAATTCAAATGGACTTTAACTATAGAATTTGAATATAGAATTCAAATGGACTTTAACTATAGAATTTGAATATAGAATTCAAATGGACTTTAACTATAGAATTTGAATATAGAATTCAAATGGAGTTTAACTATGGAATTTGAATATAGAAATTTAAATAGACTTTGAATATGGAATTTAAACAATAGAATTTGAATAAAGAGAATTCAAATGGGGTTTCTATTATAGAATTTGAATAATAGAAGACAACAGAATTTGATATATAGAAATAGAATAATAGAAGCGAATTAGAGTTTGAATATAGAATTCAAATATTAAAAGAGAAATGGACTAAAGAGATAATTAACAAATTGAGTTAAAACGATTTGGTATAGTTAAATAGATTGGGCAGGTATAGATACAGGAGACAGGTATGGAATAAAGTATAGAAGTGAAATAAATAGAATGCCCGACAAAAAGGTACGTATTTAATTTCCATATGAGATTTTATGCGCCGTATCGGCTAGCCGCTTGGCTTTTTCTTTTTCTTTTTGAGATGAGAAGGACCGGGAAAGCTATTTGAAATTTCTCGATGCTCCCGGTACAAAGGAGGTTATGGCGAATTTTTCCGGAAATTTAAGGAGATAGAATATTTTTAAGATAATTTGATAGTTAGAAATCAACGTATCGATATATATAGAAGTCGATAAGAAAACGAACGTAGAAATAGAATAGTATAATCAAAAAGGAAGTATAGGAATAAAATCTAGTAAGAATAGAAAGAGAAAATGTATATGTGTTTAAAGGTGAATAATCAGTTGTATGGTATTGATTATTCGAGTAAGTAGTCTTGTCTGTTTTGACGTTAAATGTTATTCAATCAAGGTCTGAGAGGTAATTATACCCCAACTTGGTTGATTTCATGATATACCGATAAGTAGCAAGATTCAGGCTCGAAGATCAATGTGGAATAAGAATTAGTTAAATACTGTATTTGGGTTGTCGTAACGATGTTTTACACAACATCTGTTTTAACCCAAATATGTGCAAAGCTTGGAAATAGAATAATGAATATTTTCTAAAAGTTTAGAAAATAAAAGAAGGTGATATTCGGAAATGTTTTCCAAATAACGCAAAAGGGCCAACATGGTTATTGAAAATATTTGGTTAACAAATATTGATAAAGTAATAGAGAAGAGATTTAATTAATAGAATATTAATTAAAGGTTCAGTGATTATTGGATGTTTGGATGAACACTTGTTTTATTCGATAGTTAAATCATCGACTATCGAAACACTTGTTTTTATTCGATAGTTAAATCACAGACTATCGAAGTTTTGACCATCGTTGTCAATATGGAGAGACCGGTTGGATTATTATCCGAAGAACCACTCCATATCGGCAGTAGCGTGCGAATCAGATTATATAAAGATAATCGAAGACGGAGTAGAGTGCAAGGACTTTTTCTATTAATAGAAATAGTGCCTTCAGTTCATCCTGTTCCTGGATGACTTGTATGGATGAATGTCTGACAGAGTATTTCCAGAAAGGTCACGTACATTGATTTCTTCAACTGTACCAAGAGTGGAAGCGGAGAAGGGCACTTCTTTAGCTAACACGTAATGTACTGTTGTAGACGTCAATTAGTGATTTCGATGGATCTGACAATGTGGCATTCGAAGTGAATCTGATGTGATGATACAACGTAACCTCTGGCCTCAACAACCAGGAAATGACAAAAATCGGGCAGGCAGCATGGCTATGTAGGTCGCACCTATTAGGGTGTATAATCACCTATCTAGAGAATATTCATTTGCTTCTTTAATCTATCAATGCTGTCCCATATATATACGGGAACGGTTGCTGATCCCAACCGTTGGTGATATACATTCGATACACTCAAGTGAAATGAGTGGTCGGTCATGTGTGGCTGAGTTGCAAGATGTTCTTGTTGAACTCCAGTGTATCGTTCCTAGAGTACACTGATCGGAAGGTGATTCCATACCTTGTCATAGTTGGAAATCCATTACCCAATACGTGCTTGCGGTTTTGATTGTAAATTATATATGTGGAACGTGAGATGCAAGCGTTTCCACTAGATTGTTATCTACTTGATTTAGACATTATTATAATATCAAAAGAGTTTTGATATAAAGATAAATCAAGTGTTTGGATTCTCATAAGGGAAAAACCCGTTCCGTTATGCGGCGTGGTCTTATGAGATATCGTTTACTTGTTCGAACTGTTTTTAAACTGTTTTACTCATACCAGTCCCATGACTGACCCGGAGTTTACTTTGTTGTTTTCCCTAAACTCTTGGGTGCCTAAATTTGTACGGGCAGTCAAGTAGTCGGGAATTTACAGATATACTGGAAGAGCTTGGAGCAGGAGGCTTCAGGATCATATAGCTATAGTTATTTCTGTTGTGTTGTAAGTGATGTACTTTGATAATGATGTATATTCAAATACAGATGTATATTTCAAGGATATGTTATCTATTATATGTTATTCGTTCCGCTGTGAGATTCGTGTTACTCTGATGTTGTGTTCTTCTTCTTCTTCTATTCTAATTTTCTATCTTATCTATCCTCATCCTCTAACTTCTTTCTAGTAATGGTTCGAATTTCCGTGATATTTGGGGTTGGACTTGTGTTTTTGGTCAGCTCAAATTCTACTGGATTTTCGGGTCATCACACTTGGTATCAGAGCCAGGTTTAGCGAATACCTAGGCTTGTTGGAATGTGCTCATTAGAGATAGGATCAGTAGTATCCTAGAATGTGTTAAGCGTATATATATACGAGAGAGCGTATTTGTTATTTGATATAAAAACTGTTTTATATTGTGTTGACTAGTCTGTTGAGTGGATTATAAATTTTGGTCGAATCGTGGGACGCCACGAAGTCGATAGGAATTTATAAACACTTGAACAGAAGATTGGACACGATATTGTTTTCAAATAGTTAAGTTGATTGTTAGGATTATAATCGAATGAGATTATAAAAACTGAAATAGTTATATATACAACCAATGGAATTTGTATATGAAATCAAATATACGAAGGAGATGAAATTGAAATTGAATTCCAACCAGAATTCAGAATTTAAAATCCTGGGAGTTTGGAAAATATTTTTCTAAATGGAGTTTGAAAGAAATATAGCACTGGACTCATTCAGTAGCTGGGAAATAATTCTGATGATGGTCGCAACATCATCAGTGTTCATTTTCGAGTTTCTAAGTGATGAATTGCTGCCTTAGAAAAGTTTTGATGGAAATTTGTTTGAAAAGAAACAAGTTGTTTGAAAATTCAAATGTTTTGAATTTGGGATAGATATGAATATATGTATATATTTATATTACTTCAAAAGAATTTTGAAATGAGAAATGGGAATATAGATTTCAAATAGAAGTAAAATAAAGAAATTTGAATATATATATAATTCAAATAGAAGTGAAATAGAATTTGAATTCAAAGGAGTTAAAGTAGAATTTAAATTCAAAGGATTTAAATAGAAATTGAATAAGGAATTTAAATAGGAATTGAATAAAGGATTTCAAATGGAATTTGAATAAAGGATTTCAAATAGGAATTGAAGATAAGAAAATTCAAATAGGATTTGAATAGAAGAAAATTCAAATAGGATTATAATAGAAGAAAATTCAAATAGAAATTGAATAGAAGAAAATTCAAATATAGAGTTTGAATAAAGAGATTCAAATGGAATTTGAATATTGTAAATATATAGGGTTTGAATATTAAAAGAGAAATAGATCAGAAATATTATGTTGAAATGGAAAATGGATTTGATACATATTAAAAATATATCAGAATGGAGTTGAATTCATTATAAACAAAGGCTAAACATTTATATTTATAAATATAATTAAAACGAGCTCGCCATAGTGCGGTAGTTCGTAAATTGGCGATTCGAACTTCAATCGAGTATACAGGACTCAGATTAAGTCGGAATTCTTTGAAACAAGAATCGTCGGGACCGGTTGAACAATAGTTTTCTAATGAAAGAGAAAAATCTAGATTTCGTCGTATAGATTTTGAGATATGTCAAAATCAAATTTTTAGAAAAGCAGCGCCAGAAACCATTAAAAACCACAATGGTTTATATATATAAGTAAAAGGATTTTTAAGGTAAATAAAATCCGAATGGCCATGAGGAAAATATAGACTTGAGTTATAAAATAAATATGAACTCCAGTGAAGTAAGTGAAATGATTTTAAAGACAAAAATCATATTTTAAATGGTTAAATAGGATTAACTAAATTGGTGAATAATTAGTTAAAGGAATTTGAATCAAAATTGGGTTTTTTGATAAGTGAAAGAGATTGAGAATTTATATTTGAAATCGAATATATAACTCGAGTTGAAAATATGATTAGATTAGTATAATTAAGATTGACATATATTTGAACAAGTTATATTCAAATACGAAGGTGAAATGGGCAAAACGGTTAATTAGCAACTAGTTAATGGGAATGTGAATGATTTGAAATTAAATTAACTTAAGTAAGTTAAATGGATCGAAACGAATAAATTGAGTAAAATCATGTGAATGAAATATGAATTGGGTGTGAATAAAGGAAAAATATTTGTAACACAAGTACAAAGGAAGTTATGTGCAAACAAATAGAAGGAGAAATATTTGTAAAAACATTTGCAAATAGAATTTGAACAGGAAATATTTGTAAAACATTTACAAATAGATTCAATGGAAATATTTATTTATAGAAAATAAATAGAATGTTATAAATGAGATATTTATTTGTTAAATAAATAGAATTTAATCAAAGGAATATTCGGAAGATGAATAGAAAATGGAAATCTGTTTTTAACAGATAAATAGAAAAGATTAATTTATAAATAACAGTTTATAAATTAAATTAAATATTTATCATTCGATAAATGGAATATATAAGTCTGAACTTATATAGAGAAGAGATATTGGTTTTTAACACCGATAGTTTTAAATAGAAGGGGTACACGACACTTGTATAAGTGAAGTAACGTTATTAAAGAGAACATTTATAAAGTGAAGAACCGTTACTAAAAGTAAATCTTTATAAATGAATAAACGTTATCCAATAGGAGTTATTCGAATCGGAGAAGTCGATTAGAGTTAGAAATAATCGATTAGAGTTAGAATAAATCGATTAGAGAAAGAGTTAACCAGATAGAGTTAATTGAACATAGTTAATCGAATTAGAATTTACTTGAATGATAGTTATTCAATTAAAGTTGATCGAATATAATTATTGAGATAGAGTTAGCCAAATATGGTTACTCAGGATAAGTTGCCATTTCGTACGACTGCTAGCGTAATTCGCAGGGCTGCAGATAGCCTAGGGCGGACGGATGTTTCCTGGGGGAATCAGGCGTAACCATTGTGATCACTGCGATCTAGAGTCAAGTAAAAGGAGTTAATTGAATATTGGTTATTCGGATAGAATTAAAGGAGTTATCGAATATAGTTTTATTCGAAAGGAATTATCGATTATTAGTTAATCGAAGGAGCTATCGATTATTAGCAAATCGAAAGAGTTATCGATTATAGTTTAATCGAAAAGAGTTATCGATTAGTTTAATCGAAGTGAGTTATAGAATATTGGTTATTCGACGGAGTTATCGAATTTAATTATTCGATGGAGTTAATCGATAAGAGTTAAATCCAATAGAGTAAATTGATAAGAGTAAATAGAATAGATTAAAACGAATATAGTTTATTCGAAGAAAGGTTTTCGAATCTAGTTATTCGAAAGAGAGAATATCGAATATAGTTATTCGAAGGGAGGAGTTATCGAATAAGGATTTATTCGAAAGAGAGGTACGTAAGGAAGTTTGAAATGTTGAATATCAACATAAATAAGTTCTGAAAAGTTAATGGGTTTGTAGCACTTTTTCTACCTTAGCAATTTCGAGGACGAAATTATTTTAAGTGGGGAAGATTGTAATGACCCGGGATTTCGACCAACTAATTTTAAATATTTAGAATGGATTTAAATATCGAGTTGATAATATAAATGAATTTTTATATTTATGTTATCGATTTAAATATCGATTTCGGTTTAATATCATAATATTAAATTATCAAAATAAGGAAAGCTGGAAGAAAGGCGCAATATCGAATTTTGACGGAGTTTGAAATCGAACTGAAGGAGAAAGAAAAATCACAGCAGATTTAGATCGATAGCTTACCTACATAAGGTCGGATTTGAACGAGAGTATTCATATTGATTTCATACCATCATCAATTAAGCAATGAAATTAAAACCGGTTCAAAACAAAACTAAAAGGAACCCGTGCCTTCTTCCATGTCCACAAACAAAAACCCACGGTGCCTTCTTCCATGTCCACACAACAAAAAGCAAAACCGTGGCCTTTCTTTCTCCATCCATTCGTTTTATATATCGCGACGTCCTCCCTCTTTGATTCATTATTTTTCCGTTCTGCTGATGGAAAGAAAAAAATGGCCACGCTCCCTTTACTTTTTCAATTTCCATTGCTGAAATAAAAACCGCAACTCGATCTACATCTCGAGCGAAGCGGGGATACTGTGTAGAGCTGGAAGGGGGTACTCGATTTCGGAGATGGGTTTGGATACCACTCGAATTAGGTAACGCGATGTATGGGGAGCTCGAACCAAGCTTGGACGCGCGTGACTTTGGTTAAGGGGAGGTTACGATCCCAATTGGGTTCGAAGTTGTGGGCTTTTCTCGATAACGATGGAAGGTCGGTCGATGGATTCAGGGTGTCAGCAGGTTGAGGGACGCGGCTACAAATTCTCGAGGTCCAGCTCGAGTAAAACACCGATCAACTATCGATTTGGGGAGCTCGATTTTGGGATGAGGAAAGTGCTGCGGTCTCAATGAGGAAGAACGGGAGCTCATGTTAATTTGGATTCGGCTGACGAGGAAGAAGATGGTGGCTTGAACAGTAAATGGGAAGGAAGGATTTGACAAAGATTTAGGTAAACCAAATTTTTGATTAATTTAGTTAAGGTCTTATGATTTAATTAGATTAGTTTAAAATTTGGTTAGTTAATAGTTAAATTTAATTTAGTATCCGTTAAAAAGGAGGAAAAAAAATAGTGATTAAATTAAATGAAATAAATAAATAAATTATTATTTTTTTCGAATATTGCAAATAAGTATAATTTATTTATACAATAACAGATCTCGGTGAAACGAGATGATTGGCTTGACATCGTTACTTCTCAATGGAATTAAAGTGGGAATCAGAATAGATCGAGAAAATAAATTCATCGGTGAGTAAACCTCACTCACCATTTATTTAGAAATTATTTTTATATAGTTAAAAATAATTGTCTGTGCTTGTTTGAATGCTATCTGATTGTTTTGAAATATATATTAGTTATTTAGGATATATATATATATATATATATATATATATTGGGTTGATGATTGGTTGGATTCCCGCAGTTTCATTAGCGGATGCCCGCAGTTTCATTAGCGGATGATTACCCTATACGCCCCACGCTATGATTAGTGGATGACCTTCATACCGCGATATCCTGCCTCGAAGCAGGATGGGTATTACTATGTTGACTAACGTCTGTGGATGCAGGAAAACAGGTTGGAGGAATCCAACTGGATTCCTCAAAATTATATTATCTGTTTGTTGTTTGTTTAATTTCATATATATTCCTATATGATGTGTTAAAAATCAAGTGATTGAAAATTGGTTGATCTGATTGTTGAAAATACCACTAGAGCTTGAATATTGATTCATAAAAATATCGGAAAGGGTATTTGATATTTAAAAAGGAAATTCTATTTTTATAAATAGAATTTGAATTTTTAATAAAACTATAGGAAATATTAACTTGTTTTGAAGGTATATAAAACAAGTAATCGAATTTATAAACTTTGTTATAAATGAAAATATGGGATTTGAATTGAATTTATAAACGTTGTTTATAAATGAAAATATGGGATTTGAATTGAATTTATAAACGTTGTTTATAAATGGAAAGGTGGGATTTGAATTGAAGTTATAAACGTTGTTTATAAATAATGCAGAGAATTCAAATGGACTTTGAATATAAGGAATTGAAATAGAATTTGAATATAGAATTCAAATGGACTTTAACTATAGAATTTGAATATAGAATTCAAATGGACTTTAACTATAGAATTTGAATATAGAATTCAAATGGACTTTAACTATAGAATTTGAATATAGAATTCAAATGGACTTTAACTATAGAATTTGAATATAGAATTCAAATGGAGTTTAACTATGGAATTTGAATATAGAAATTTAAATAGACTTTGAATATGGAATTTAAACAATAGAATTTGAATAAAGAGAATTCAAATGGGGTTTCTATTATAGAATTTGAATAATAGAAGACAATAGAATTTGATATATAGAAATAGAATAATAGAAGCGAATTAGAGTTTGAATATAGAATTCAAATATTAAAAGAGAAATGGACTAAAGAGATAATTAACAAATTGAGTTAAAATGATTTGGTATAGTTAAATAGATTGGGCAGGTATAGATACAGGAGACAGGTATGGAATAAAGTATAGAAGTGAAATAAATAGAATGCCCGACAAAAAGGTACGTATTTAATTTCCATATGAGATTTTATGCGCCGTATCGGCTAGCCGCTTGGCTTTTTCTTTTTCTTTTTGAGATGAGAAGGACCGGGAAAGCTATTTGAAATTTCCCGATGCTCCCGGTACAAAGGAGGTTATGGCGAATTTTTCCGGAAATTTAAGGAGATAGAATATTTTTAAGATAATTTGATAGTTAGAAATCAACGTATCGATATATATAGAAGTCGATAAGAAAACGAACGTAGAAATAGAATAGTATAATCAAAAAGGAAGTATAGGAATAAAATCTAGTAAGAATAGAAAGAGAAAATGTATATGTGTTTAAAGGTGAATAATCAGTTGTATGGTATTGATTATTCGAGTAAGTAGTCTTGTCTGTTTTGACGTTAAATGTTATTCAATCAAGGTCTGAGAGGTAATTATACCCCAACTTGGTTGATTTCATGATATACCGATAAGTAGCAAGATTCAGGCTCGAAGATCAATATGGTATAACGACCCGCCTTTTTGGCCGATTCTCGCCGGTAATTAAACCGACTCAAATCGTTCATAAAGACGAATTGTTATGGGTACTTACATACATTGAACAAAAACAACAGAACTTTTCATTGAATAATTCAATATTACATCAGAGTTACATGAATATCAGAGTTACACATAAATATACACAGCGGAAGAAATAAAACTCTCAGCGGAAGAACATTATCTGATACAGCGGAAGCTCCAACTCTAGCGTGAACTCTAACTCCGGAAGCGTTCTGAATCTCCTCCAACGATCCATAACTGCAAAACTAAACACTAGTTGACCGTGTGGAAATTAGTGGGCACCCAGAGTTTAGGAAGGAACAATAAACTCCAGGTCAGTCGTGGGACTGGTGTGAGAACTCAAAAACAGTTATCATTTAGGTTTCATTTTAAAGTTGGGTAATTCAACGGACCACGCCGCTAATGCAGAACGGGTTTTACTCCATATGAATTCCCGTGCATAGAAATACGCAATGACTTTCGAAAGATGAAGCTATCATAAGCTCGTCCCATATCACACAATGCAAGCGCACACAGATGGGTGAGTTTTGTCTTATGATAACCAAACATGATTTCATACGTGAAAATCCTCTTTGATATTATCATATAGTGTGGAAAACAAATTCGCAACTAAATGTATTAATCCTAGACGGCATGAGTGTCCCATACCACTATGTCGCCATATATAAATACAATCAAAATCGCAAGGCTCGTATTGGAGATTTGGATTTCCAACTTGATGATTACTGGCACGAAAGATCAATCAGGGACTTGAGCGAAGTGTAACGCAACAAATCGCCAGGGCAGTATCTACGGTTTTCGACCAGACGCGCCCCCCCGAACATACCCCATCCCCAGTTCACAAGTGGTTTCCCACTGCTGCAGCACCCATCATCAAATCATATATATATACAGACCAAACCGCCAGTTTCTCATCATCCGATGTGTGAGGTTTGTCGATGTCACGTCAAACACAAAGCTACGCTTCGATAAGCCATGCTTTGATCATCATTAGCTCATATCATACTTGGGTATGCCACATTGTCAATATCTCCACATATCACTGATTCGAATTAATACATATTCTCTAAGAACGTAACTTAGAGACGGAGATATTCAATTGCCACAAATCTGATATATATTCACACGAATCAGTGCTACGTGGTCAATTACGATGTCAGACACACCATCCATACAAGTCCGTTCTGGGTCTGAACGAAACACAATCCGAAAAATCTCCAAATATACTCAGATCTCCTGCCACCCTCGTATCGGGTGTACGGCCCGATCTGAGATGTCAGCAATCGATCCAAATAATCTGGACATTTCCGGTCTTCATTTATCGATTTCAAATCTTGAATTACTTCATAACGTCGTAATATTACTTGGAATGGTTTTCGGACCTATATCCGATCCCGGACTTTCCAAGTAACAAACGTATCTTAAAACAATAGTTACAAATCACACGGGTTTCTTAATTCAAATCTCCTTTCCAAATATTATTGTTATATTTTGAAGTACGGTTGGATTCAATTCCCGGAAACCCGTTACCCTTTAATATTTTCTCAAATTCAACATTTGTCTTCCCAAACTTACATTTCAAACAACTTAATTAATTCGTCGTCACTTGAATAACCAAATCTTTATTTGGATTTTGGATTTCCATTTAAACACCTATGTTTCATATATCAGTTCATATAGAATCAACCGACTTATACTCAATATTGATTCACAAACTCAGGCAACACGATCAGAATCAGAATATGGATATGTTAGTATTTCTGATCGTATTTGTCTGTTCCTATAAATCCATATCGAGTATCAGACGACCAATTTATTCAAACCAATCTAAATTCCACGTCATATGGAAAATCACTTTTAAATAATATAAATTTATTCTATTCGATTTCCATTGCGATCGGCGAACTGCATGTATGGCAACCCTTTCAGTTTTTAATTTAAACGTCACTTGAAAATCATCCGATGGAATTTGAAAATTCTTCTTTTACACAAAACTCAAAATCGGTAGAAATCCGTCGTTTTTTCGTTTCACGTCAATTCGATTCAAAATGTTCAAGTTATACTTATTTGAAATTAAAAGTCGATATTATCGAACTGTCGCTGTGCAACAAGCTCGATTTACACTATATGACGTATATATATATATATATATATATATATCGCTCAATTCGCTTTCAAATAAATAAATTTCACGACTTAGTGTTAAACTAACTTCTGAATCTCTTTCCAACATATTTTCAAAACCATTATCATGCTATACAAACTCGTTACACATTGCCGAACGAAATATGAAATTTTATTTTTCCAAATCTCGTTTCATTTCTAATAATCGTTAAGTCTATTCGCATCACAAATCTATATTACATACGTATTTGAATCAATTTCAAATTTTAAACTTTGAAATTTAAATTTTCAAAAAATCCTTGAGAGTGAGAATTATTTCCACATTACTTTTATTTGAAAATTTATACACTACATGATGCCAATTAACTTAAATTCATAAAACCAATTTCAAAATTCAAAGTATTTTTTTTTCAATCAAGACAATTATTTTTACTAAAGTTTTTGCTCATTTTAAATGTTACTACAAAATTTAAATTATTGCTGATTTAAATTTCATAAACCAAAACAAGCTTAAATCAGCAATTTGAATTATTCAAAAATCGGTTTCCCTTTATGCGACTATTGTTCATCTCGATTTCCGGCTTCCAGACATTCCAAATTAAATTAAATCAATTTTCAATCCATTAATAAAATATTCATTTACATGAAGGAAACTTTGAATCGATCGCCCGTAAGATTTGCAACTACGGTGCATGCGACTTCACTCAAACAGAACAATTGCAATAACATAACTAAACAACATACACCATCCATTCATCGCAACCACAAAATAAATCAAGTGTGTACGGAGCGTTATTGTCAGTAACGCTCAGTGATTTACGGTGTTTACACAGCATACGCATCATTGATCACTCAGCGACAAACAATCAAACATTTCAAACGTCCACAATCACTGATTTTCCATCAACTATTATAATTATAACTAAATTATAACTAATTATTTTTACCAAAATAAAAATAATTGAAGTGGAGTTCTCACCTTGCGCTTTCCAAAACTTTCACCGACGAGATCCAAATAAATAACGAACAATTCTGCATGATCGTGTCTGCTATTGTCATGCGTGCACCATCTTCTCCGCCAATAAAACTCCGGATGACCGCGTTCAACTCAACCAAACGCTTACAAGTATGTTTGTCCGTAAATCCCTTCTCTTGTGTACACAGTAAGAAGCGAAAAGGTGGTGGACTGTTTCCTTTTCCTTCTTTTTTTTTTCTTCTTCTTTTTTTTTTTTTTTTTTTGAGAAAAGCACGGATGTGCTTTGGAGGACCAAAATAGTTGCCACCATGCATGCTTGCGCATGCAACATGCATGCTTGCGCATGCATGCTTCAACATGCTTCAGGCGCATTCTCCACTTCTCTCTCTTTTTCTTTCTTTCTTTCTTTCTTTTTTTTTTTTTTTATAAATGGAACCTGCGCATGCAGGTGGAACGACGAGGAAGGGATGGTGCAAATTCAAGAGGAGGAGGTGCGGAGACTGTTGATGTGGGAACATATCACTAGAGTGGGCGGAAGAGCGAACTGGGAAAGAAGTGGAAGGCTAACGCTTTGGGGAACGGTTGGACTGAAAATGGTGGAGTTTGCGGATCCTTGAAAGTGAGAGAGAGGACGGTCGGCTGAGGGAAATGAGGGGAGAGGAGGGTGTCGCGAGCGCATTGAAGTGGTGGACGTGTGGGGTTGCGGAGGAAGAAGGAATACATGGGCGGTTTTGGTACAATGAGGGACACACGTCCATATAAAAAAAAACAATTCACATGCATTTTAACACGTATGTGCAAACGTGTCTTTCTTCTTACAACACTCATGCATGCATAAGGACACCTCAAAAGGACACATTGCCACTTCCAACGTGAGAACAATCCATGCGTTATACCTATCTTGGAACCTATTCATCCATGCATCAAGTCCAACATAGTGTATTGATTTGTACACTTCCAATTTTTTTGATTTTTAGAGTTATTTACCGCGAGTTGTACTGAAATAAGACCATCATCGTAAACAACAACACGCTCTGATTTGAAAACAGCAATAAAACCGGTCTGATTGATCAATTTTGTAAAGCGTCTAAAGGACCACATTTATACCCAAAATACGTTGAAAAATTATCTGCTTATTTTTCAAATTAAAAATTACAGAAAAATTCTAAAAATTATTTTAAAATTACGCGTACAGAAATCAGATGAATATTTTAAACCGATATTTATCTATAATTTAATTTCAAGTCAAACTACTTTTAAAAATTAAAAATCCATATAAATCTATATATAAAATTGTTTAAATCTTTACATATTAAATATTTCCTTAAAATAAATCTTCAAATTATAAAATTCATATTATAAAGCATTTATATATATATAAATACAAAATATTACTATCTATAAATATAAAACCCATTATGTAAAATTACAAAAATCATTCTTATACAAAATCTTAAAAATAAGTCTTATACAAAATAAAATAATTTATTTAAACTAATAAAAAGGGAATTTCAAATATTAAATCCTATTAATTCCAAAATATGTATTCAGAAAATCTCAAAATGTGCTATGGAAATTCATATTTAAATTTAGAAAATTCTGGTTCGTTACATTCTTCCCCCCTTAAGACTTTTCGTCCTCGAACAGGAAGATAGTGAAATTTTAAACCTCTATATAAACCATAAATCAATTTTTTCTATATGGTTTGGAATAGGTTTCAAAACAACAGATTTAATTTAAAAAGTGGGACACGCATATCATAGTCAGTCCAACATATCATGTCATATCGATCTCTCAAGTTAGCATACAAAACGTATCTAACCTTTCCTGAGCACATACTACGCACTTGGGCAGTCAAAATGCAGTCATCAAAGGTGCACCTAGGTATCCGTTACTAGTACTCAAAACCCTACTAGCCCAAAACAACTTAATGCATCTGGTACTTAAGACAACATATAAACACTATATATACAAGGTCCAGACTCATCGCAACTAATCATCTGTCGACCCATCATCTGGTGGATCGGTCAAGCCAATCTCCTCGGGTTCTTCATCAGCTAACGGCTCTTCATCGTCTGCCATGAAGCCATCATCATCTACTCCCACGATAAATTTATCGTGCTCATTACCCATAAATCCATCTTCATCAGCCTTGTCCCTTATCATCTAGTTGATAATCACGGGTCTTAGCACATACTCATACATTCTTACAGGGTTGTCCTACTGCGGGTTTGGACCTATTCTTAACACATCAAGATAAAGATCAGAACTACTATCCATGTTACTGCTGTGGACTTGGTCTGGTCCTGAATCAGGTTGGAATTTTGATGGAAATCTCAATTATCCTATGGTTACCCTAGTTACAGGTAATGATTGAAATTTCGATTACCGCTACCCTTAGGCTGGACTAAACAAGCTATTATCGTACACTTAGCCGTTTACTTCCTTAAAGTTAAAAGTTTAAGCTCATGGGTCGTCCAAACCTACTCATCATTAACTTAACCAAAACGATTCACATTAAGTGCTTATACCCAAAATTTCTCCTTTTAAGGTTCTTAAAATTTGCAAAGGGTTTTACCAAGATCAACAAATGGTCAAGGGTCCAAATCGGGCATCTTGATTCCTACTAAACCAATCCAGAAGTCAAATGGTTGATAACTTTACTTAAGTTTCCATGCAATTCCAACACTTCCTTAACTATTATTAAAGAGTTTTGTACTTAAGTTATTCATCCAATTTCTAGATTCATAAATATTCCCTACTCACCTTGGTTTATTTGCGAATTACATTTATATTCTTCATTTAAGAAAATATAACCTATATTTCATTCCTATTTCAAGTTACTATATCGGCTTTCACTTTAATTCATCAACAATTTCAAACACTTATGAAAATGGTTTCAAGTATTCTCGACGCTTAAGTCAGAATCATACGGTCATCCCATTTTTGAAACTCGAGAATAATCACTGACGATGTCCGGATCACCAACAGAATTATCCTCCAGCGACTAGAATGGGATTCTATTTCTATCTAGTATATACCGAACTTCGTATATACGTTGATCAGACGTATATTTAAATCCTTACATACTCGATAGTCCAATCATGACGTCGAATAAAACACTCGAAATCCTTATTTCAAATTATATTTCAAATAATCATCGTTTCAAAATGATTTACTTGTTCAAAAATACCTTATATAGGTTTCAAAAATATACGCTCTCTCATCATAATATTCCGAGATCTCATTCTAGGGTATTTCTAACCCTATCTCTAATGAGATAATATAACTCTGAGGAGTCCCATTCTTTTGTCCAAATATGTACGTACCCAATAGCTTTGTATAACCAAAGCTCTGATACCAACTGTAACGACCCGCCTTTTTGGCCGATTCTCGCCGGTAATTAAACCGACTCAAATCGTTCATAAAGACGAATTGTTATGGGTACTTACATACATTGAACAAAAACAACAGAACTTTTCATTGAATAATTCAATATTACATCAGAGTTACATGAATATCAGAGTTACACATAAATATACACAGCGGAAGAAATAAAACTCTCAGCGGAAGAACATTATCTGATACAGCGGAAGCTCCAACTCTAGCGTGAACTCTAACTCCGGAAGCGTTCTGAATCTTCTCCAACGATCCATAACTGCAAAACTAAACACTAGCTACCCGTGTGGAAATTAGTGGGCACCCAGAGTTTAGGAAGGAACAATAAACTCCAGGTCAGTCGTGGGACTGGTGTGAGAACTCAAAAACAGTTATCATTTAGGTTTCATTTTAAAGTTGGGTAATTCAACGGACCACGCCGCTAATGCGGAACGGGTTTTACTCCATATGAATTCCCGTGCATAGAAATACGCAATGACTTTCGAAAGATGAAGCTATCATAAGCTCGTCCCATATCACACAATGCAAGCGCACACAGATGGGTGAGTTTTGTCTTATGATAACCAAACATGATTTCATACGTGAAAATCCTCTTTGATATTATCATATAGTGTGGAAAACAAATTCGCAATTAAATGTATTAATCCTAGACGGCATGAGTGTCCCATACCACTATGTCGCCATATATAAATACAATCAAAATCGCAAGGCTCGTATTGGAGATTTGGATTTCCAACTTGATGATTACTGGCACGAAAGATCAATCAGGGACTTGAGCGAAGTGTAACGCAACAAATCGCCAGGGCAGTATCTACGGTTTTCGACCAGACGCGGCCCCCCGAACATACCCC
This sequence comes from Allium sativum, assembly GCA_030737875.1. Lineage (NCBI taxonomy): Eukaryota > Viridiplantae > Streptophyta > Magnoliopsida > Asparagales > Amaryllidaceae > Allium > Allium sativum. The sequence goes on from CM060911.1 coordinate 281,366,991, forward strand.
ATCCCCAGTTCACAAGTGGTTTCCCACTGCTGCAGCACCCATCATCAAATCATATATATATACAGACCAAACCGCCAGTTTCTCATCATCCGATGTGTGAGGTTTGTCGATGTCACGTCAAACACAAAGCTACGCTTCGATAAGCCATGCTTTGATCATCATTAGCTCATATCATACTTGGGTATGCCACATTGTCAATATCTCCACATATCACTGATTCGAATTAATACATATTCTCTAAGAACGTAACTTAGAGACGGAGATATTCAATTGCCACAAATCTGATATATATTCACACGAATCAGTGCTACGTGGTCAATTACGATGTCAGACACACCATCCATACAAGTCCGTTCTGGGTCTGAACGAAACACAATCCGAAAAATCTCCAAATATACTCAGATCTCCTGCCACCCTCGTATCGGGTGTACGGCCCGATCTGAGATGTCAGCAATCGATCCAAATAATCTGGACATTTCCGGTCTTCATTTATCGATTTCAAATCTTGAATTACTTCATAACGTCGTAATATTACTTGGAATGGTTTTCGGACCTATATCCGATCCCGGACTTTCCAAGTAACAAACGTATCTTAAAACAATAGTTACAAATCACACGGGTTTCTTAATTCAAATCTCCTTTCCAAATATTATTGTTATATTTTGAAGTACGGTTGGATTCAATTCCCGGAAACCCGTTACCCTTTAATATTTTCTCAAATTCAACATTTGTCTTCCCAAACTTACATTTCAAACAACTTAATTAATTCGTCGTCACTTGAATAACCAAATCTTTATTTGGATTTTGGATTTCCATTTAAACACCTATGTTTCATATATCAGTTCATATAGAATCAATCGACTTATACTCAATATTGATTCACAAACTCAGGCAACACGATCAGAATCAGAATATGGATATGTTAGTATTTCTGATCGTATTTGTCTGTTCCTATAAATCCATATCGAGTATCAGACGACCAATTTATTCAAACCAATCTAAATTCCACGTCATATGGAAAATCACTTTTAAATAATATAAATTTATTCTATTCGATTTCCATTGCGATCGGCGAACTGCATGTATGGCAACCCTTTCAGTTTTTAATTTAAACGTCACTTGAAAATCATCCGATGGAATTTGAAAATTCTTCTTTTACACAAAACTCAAAATCGGTAGAAATCCGTCGTTTTTTCGTTTCACGTCAATTCGATTCAAAATGTTCAAGTTATACTTATTTGAAATTAAAAGTCGATATTATCGAACTGTCGCTGTGCAACAAGCTCGATTTACACTATATGACGTATATATATATATATATATATCGCTCAATTCGCTTTCAAATAAATAAATTTCACGACTTAGTGTTAAACTAACTTCTGAATCTCTTTCCAACATATTTTCAAAACCATTATCATGCTATACAAACTCGTTACACATTGCCGAACGAAATATGAAATTTTATTTTTCCAAATCTCGTTTCATTTCTAATAATCGTTAAGTCTATTCGCATCACAAATCTATATTACATACGTATTTGAATCAATTTCAAATTTTAAACTTTGAAATTTAAATTTTCAAAAAATCCTTGAGAGTGAGAATTATTTCCACATTACTTTTATTTGAAAATTTATACACTACATGATGCCAATTAACTTAAATTCATAAAACCAATTTCAAAATTCAAAGTATTTTTTTTTCAATCAAGACAATTATTTTTACTAAAGTTTTTGCTCATTTTAAATGTTACTACAAAATTTAAATTATTGCTGATTTAAATTTCATAAACCAAAACAAGCTTAAATCAGCAATTTGAATTATTCAAAAATCGGTTTCCCTTTATGCGACTATTGTTCATCTCGATTTCCGGCTTCCAGACATTCCAAATTAAATTAAATCAATTTTCAATCCATTAATAAAATATTCATTTACATGAAGGAAACTTTGAATCGATCGCCCGTAAGATTTGCAACTACGGTGCATGCGACTTCACTCAAACAGAACAATTGCAATAACATAACTAAACAACATACACCATCCATTCATCGCAACCACAAAATAAATCAAGTGTGTACGGAGCGTTATTGTCAGTAACGCTCAGTGATTTACGGTGTTTACACAGCATACGCATCATTGATCACTCAGCGACAAACAATCAAACATTTCAAACGTCCACAATCACTGATTTTCCATCAACTATTATAATTATAACTAAATTATAACTAATTATTTTTACCAAAATAAAAATAATTGAAGTGGAGTTCTCACCTTGCGCTTTCCAAAACTTTCACCGACGAGATCCAAATAAATAACGAACAATTCTGCATGATCGTGTCTGCTATTGTCATGCGTGCACCATCTTCTCCGCCAATAAAACTCCGGATGACCGCGTTCAACTCAACCAAACGCTTACAAGTATGTTTGTCCGTAAATCCCTTCTCTTGTGTACACAGTAAGAAGCGAAAAGGTGGTGGACTGTTTCCTTTTCCTTCTTTTTTTTTTCTTCTTCTTCTTTTTTTTTTTTTTTTTTTTGAGAAAAGCACGGATGTGCTTTGGAGGACCAAAATAGTTGCCACCATGCATGCTTGCGCATGCATGCTTCAACATGCTTCAGGCGCATTCTCCACTTCTCTCTCTTTTTCTTTCTTTCTTTCTTTTTTTTTTTTTTTTTTTTTTTTTATAAATGGAACCTGCGCATGCAGGTGGAACGACGAGGAAGGGATGGTGCAAATTCAAGAGGAGGAGGTGCGGAGACTGTTGATGTGGGCACATATCACTAGAGTGGGCGGAAGAGCGAACTGGGAAAGAAGTGGAAGGCTAACGCTTTGGGGAACGGTTGGACTGAAAATGGTGGAGTTTGCGGATCCTTGAAAGTGAGAGAGAGGACGGTCGGCTGAGGGAAATGAGGGGAGAGGAGGGTGTCGCGAGCGCATTGAAGTGGTGGACGTGTGGGGTTGCGGAGGAAGAAGGAATACATGGGCGGTTTTGGTACAATGAGGGACACACGTCCATATAAAAAAAAACAATTCACATGCATTTTAACACGTATGTGCAAACGTGTCTTTCTTCTTACAACACTCATGCATGCATAAGGACACCTCAAAAGGACACATTGCCACTTCCAACGTGAGAACAATCCATGCGTTATACCTATCTTGGAACCTATTCATCCATGCATCAAGTCCAACATAGTGTATTGATTTGTACACTTCCAATTTTTTTGATTTTTAGAGTTATTTACCGCGAGTTGTACTGAAATAAGACCATCATCGTAAACAACAACACGCTCTGATTTGAAAACAGCAATAAAACCAGTCTGATTGATCAATTTTGTAAAGCGTCTAAAGGACCACATTTATACCCAAAATACGTTGAAAAATTATCTGCTTATTTTTCAAATTAAAAATTACAGAAAAATTCTAAAAATTATTTTAAAATTACGCGTACAGAAATCAGATGAATATTTTAAACCGATATTTATCTATAATTTAATTTCAAGTCAAACTACTTTTAAAAATTAAAAATCCATATAAATCTATATATAAAATTGTTTAAATCTTTACATATTAAATATTTCCTTAAAATAAATCTTCAAATTATAAAATTCATATTATAAAGCATTTATATATATATAAATACAAAATATTACTATCTATAAATATAAAACCCATTATGTAAAATTACAAAAATCATTCTTATACAAAATCTTAAAAATAAGTCTTATACAAAATAAAATAATTTATTTAAACTAATAAAAAGGGAATTTCAAATATTAAATCCTATTAATTCCAAAATATGTATTCAGAAAATCTCAAAATGTGCTATGGAAATTCATATTTAAATTTAGAAAATTCTGGTTCGTTACATGTGGAATAAGAATTAGTTAAATACTGTATTTGGGTTGTTGTAACGATGTTTTACACAACATCTGTTTTAACCCAAATATGTGCAAAGCTTGGAAATAGAATAATGAATATTTTCTAAAAGTTTAGAAAATAAAAGAAGGTGATATTCGGAAATGTTTTCCAAATAACGCAAAAGGGCCAACATGGTTATTGAAAATATTTGGTTAACAAATATTGATAAAGTAATAGAGAAGAGATTTAATTAATAGAATATTAATTAAAGGTTCAGTGATTATTGGATGTTTGGATGAACACTTGTTTTATTCGATAGTTAAATCATCGACTATCGAAACACTTGTTTTTATTCGATAGTTAAATCACAGACTATCGAAGTTTTGACCATCGTTGTCAATATGGAGAGACCGGTTGGATTATTATCCGAAGAACCACTCCATATCGGCAGTAGCGTGCGAATCAGATTATATAAAGATAATCGAAGACGGAGTAGAGTGCAAGGACTTTTTCTATTAATAGAAATAGTGCCTTCAGTTCATCCTGTTCCTGGATGACTTGTATGGATGAATGTCTGACAGAGTATTTCCAGAAAGGTCACGTACATTGATTTCTTCAACCGTACCAAGAGTGGAAGCGGAGAAGGGCACTTCTTTAGCTAACACGTAATGTACTGTTGTAGACGTCAATTAGTGATTTCGATGGATCTGACAATGTGGCATTCGAAGTGAATCTGATGTGATGATACAACGTAACCTCTGGCCTCAACAACCAGGAAATGACAAAAATCGGGCAGGCAGCATGGCTATGTAGGTCGCACCTATTAGGGTGTATAATCACCTATCTAGAGAATATTCATTTGCTTCTTTAATCTATCAATGCTGTCCCATATATATATACGGGAACGGTTGCTAATCCCAACCGTTGGTGATATACATTCGATACACTAAAGCGAAATGAGTGGTCAGTCATGTGTGGCTGAGTTGCAAGATGTTCTTGTTGAACTCCAGTGTATCGTTCCTAGAGTACACTGATCGGAAGGTGATTCCATACCTTGTCATAGTTGGAAATCCATTACCCAATACGTGCTTGCGGTTTTGATTGTAAATTATATATATGGAACGTGAGATGCAAGCGTTTCCACTAGATTGTTATCTACTTGATTTAGACATTATTATAATATCAAAAGAGTTTTGATATAAAGATAAATCAAGTGTTTGGATTCTCATAAGGGAAAAACCCGTTCCGTTATGCGGCGTGGTCTGATGAGATATCGTTTACTTGTTCGAACTGTTTTTAAACTGTTTTACTCATACCAGTCCCATGACTGACCCGGAGTTTACTTTGTTGTTTTCCCTAAACTCTTGGGTGCCTAAATTTGTACGGGCAGTCAAGTAGTCGGGAATTTACAGATATACTGGAAGAGCTTGGAGCAGGAGGCTTCAGGATCATATAGCTATAGTTATTTCTGCTGTGTTGTAAGTGATGTACTTTGATAATGATGTATATTCAAATACAGATGTATATTTCAAGGATATGTTATCTATTATATGTTATTCGTTCCGCTGTGAGATTCGTGTTACTCTGATGTTGTGTTCTTCTTCTTCTTCTATTCTAATTTTCTATCTTATCTATCCTCATCCTCTAACTTATTTCTATTAATGGTTCGAATTTCCGTGATATTTGGGGTTGGACTTGTGTTTTTGGTCAGCTCAAATTCTACTGGATTTTCGGGTCATCACACACGCCGTATAACACGGAACGGGTTTCCTCCCGAGAATACCAGTGCATAAAGCAACAGCGCAATGCTAAATAAAGAAAAATGAAGCTATTATAAGACCTAGGTCCTATCACACAATGCAACGCAAGCCGGGGGATAGGGTTTTTAGCTTATAATAGCCAAGAATGCTTGATACGTTGAAAACAAATCATTTGATACTATTATAAGTGCATAGTGTATAAAACAACTTCAAATCATAAGTATCAATCATAGGCGGCATGAATGCCCCATACCACTATGTCGCCATATATAGGTTATACAATCAAAATCGCAAAGTCACGTATTTGGAAATTGGATTTCCGTCTATGAACCGAGGCAAAAGATAGTCCTTAACCGATTCGAGACAATCTAGCCTACCATGTCTCAGGATCAGAGCTCGAGTGACCCTAGGAGCGACAGGGCCGGTCCACCGATGTGGATTAAAATTCCTGAACACTACGTTTCCCCGCCCTTTGGGGCGCAAATGAGCCAACGAATGACTCCATCGGACCCGGATCGTCCGATCAAACCGAGGCGCCTCGCAACAGCAACAACCACATAAGTCAAACTCGTTAGGGCGTGTAAAACCACTGACGCCACTTCTAGCTAGAAAGAAACGCAAGTCCTCCCTGAGGTCCGTCTCCCGTTTTTGGTTCATACCGGGTGTGAAACACGCGAAGTAAACGTTACACAAAGCTACGCCACAAAGGCCTTTCTTTGATCATCACCACAAGGCTTTGCTTTTCAACAGAAGCCTCGATCAATTGCCACTTAGGCATGCCACACAGGCAATTCACTCCATGCGTTTGATATCCATCAATATATAACCTCTGAGCTCGTACGTCTCAGAGAAGGGCGTTAAGCAAGAGAATAAATTCTCCGCCGCCAAACAGATATATATTTAATAGAGATCAATCACACGGACTAAAATCCAATGTCAGACACACAGTCCATTTACAAGTCCGTTCTGGGGCTGAACGAAACCGGAGGCACCTAGTACCCCGCATATCCATCGATCTCCAAGTACGTCTGGACGATCACCAACTGTTTCCATCTTCTTGGGTGTACAGCCCAATCAAGATCATCAGTAATCACCCAAACGACGTGAAGACTTCCGGTCTTCGACCACCGTCTTCATCTTCGACTTATCGTCGTATCAATTATTCAGAATGGGATAAACCCGGTCTTTCCGAATAACTCGCGTATATTTTAAATAAGTGTTACACAAACACAACATACGCCTCATTCCAATTCATTAGTCACTAATCGTAAATTAATCAAGAGAATAATTCCCCAAAAATCAACCCCGAAGGCCGAAACCAACATCAGATCAATATCCAGGAAACCATTCTGCTTAGCTAACCGACAGTTAGTTTCTAAATTTCACATTCATAGGGAAAGGTTCCCATTAATTTTATCCAAGATAAATTCCTTGAATTTATTCTTTAATCTTCTTTTGAATTTCGATTCAACTAGTCGGGATTAACGAACCTTACCGAAGTAATCATTTGTTTTAATTTCCCAATCCCAACCTATTAATCCCATGAAGTAAAACTGGTTATACTTCATATCTAACACCACAGTGTTATCGGTAATTCAATTACCATTTCACGTTCAAATCTAATTAAAGATTTAACTATCGCCTGGAGCAAAACTGGTAATACTCCATTCTCGATCATTTCAATCTAATTAAAGATTCATTAAAACTCCACTTAGTTTTAATCGTTAACTGGGTTAAAGAATCAGTGTCATTTAAAACACGGTTCACGTTAACCCAAAACCACATTCCATTAATTATCGGATTAAAGAACGAGTGTTATTTAAAACACTGTCCACGATAAACCCAAAAATCAATATCAATTCAATTCCAATTAAATATCATTTAATTGGTACACTTCATTAAATCTAAATAAAAAGATTTAATCTTTTCTCAACTGGGTTCAAGAACGGTGTTAGTGAAGACACCATTCACGACAAACCCAAATCACATTTGATATTAAATACAAGGCTCTGAATAGAAAATATATCGGCTTATATTCAGTATCAAATTCTACGACCAACAGATATCGTATTGGAAATAACGATATATATATCTATATCTTTCAAATTTCCATAACAACATCTGTATAATCACGCAATCCAACATCGAAATATTCCGAAGACAATTTCGATTCAAATCCATTCCAATGCAATCATTGGAAATTCTGGTTATTTTCAAAACCATTTCAAATCCAATTTATTTATTTAAAAATAAATAGAATTATAATTCTAGTTCAAAACTAGTTCATTTCGATAAAAATCTATTTTTATCTTTTCAAATATGGAGTTTTTCATCCCAATTCTTTCTAAATCATTTCTTATGATTTTACACAAATTATTATTATTTTTAATAATTTTATCGAGGCCTGTACAGTCGATTTCCATCAACGGTCATCGAACTGCACTTACAGCGACCTTTTTCAAATTTGATTTGGACATAATTCCAAATCCAACCGTTAGATTTCTAATTTCTAATATTCGTTAGAAAGCTCTTTTCGATACGAACCCAACGGTTCCGGTTTTAGGAGAATCCGACGGTCGGATCTCCCGTAATATTCGTTCGAAGTTAATGGTCGAAATTCGCGAACTGCCGCGGCGCGGCGCGTTCTATTCAGGCCATTATATTATATATATTATATATATAATATATATTTCATCGATTTCTATTTAAAACGAATTATATAAATAGTTTTAAATTCGTTTCAAAAGCAATTTCAACTTCCTTTTCAATTCAAATCAAAATTGAATTCTTATTTATAAATTCGTTTTAAAATTCATTTCTATTCAATTCAAATTTCAATTCAATTTGAATTCATTTCAATTCGCTTTCAATTCAATTTGAATTCGTTTTCAATTCAATTCATTTCGAAATCGTTTTCAACTCAATTCATTTCGAAATCGTTTTCAATTCAATTCATTTCGAAATCGTTTTCAATTCAATTCATTTCGAAATCGTTTTCAATTCAATTCATTTCGAAATCGTTTTCAATTCAATTCAATTCATTTCGACATCGTTTTCAATTCAATTCATTTCGACATCGTTTTCAATTCAATTCATTTCGACATCGTTTTCAATTCAATTCATTTCGACATCGTTTTCAATTCAATTCATTTCGACATCGTTTTCAATTCAATTCATTTCGAAATCGTTTTCAATTCAATTCATTTCGAAATCGTTTTCAATTCAATTCATTTCAAAATGAATAAAATCGATATAAATATCGTTCACGTCAAAATGGCGTCAATCTAATCAACACGGCTTCATAAATTTCTATTTTAAAATATTCTATTTCAAATATTTCTTTTTCAAAATAGTTGTTATTATCAAAATATTTCGTTCAACACATGACCAATCTCAATGGATGAGTACTGTCAACACATGAACCTTTATTTTATATTGATAAAGATGTAAATTTTATTACTAAAATATTTCGTTCAACACATGACCAATCTCAAGGGATGAGTACTGTCAACACATGAACCTTTATTATATATTATTCTTTATTTTCTAAATTGAAATGAGGCCCAATCAATCACCATATAATGTTAATTATATGGATTTTCATACATTACACACATATAATAGCATTGCAAAATAATCAACCATCAACCAAAGTGCACTACACTGTATAAGCATCAAATATAGATATCTAACGCTTATAACAGCCTGTCAATCAATCGATCGACATATTTAATCAATCAGGATGAGTGAACTTCAAATTTCATCCCAACACCCGTGTGGGGTTTCAAACAATCAAACACAGATTTTATTTGTGCAGTTGGGCGATGTGTAAAATTTATCGACCCAATCAATGTCAGTCAAATTAGTGTACATAAACAAACCGTCTGGTTTGTAAATGAACATTTTATTTATTCACATTCACATTAAAAATTATATTTTTAATGATAAAACATTTTATTTCAACATATGAATTTCTATTCAGTTCATTTATTCAATAAAATGATATTTTTATTTTTCTAACTTATTTTAGAAAATTTCGGCGGCATAACGGCACGATACTAGAAACGGGACGAGGCCTAGCCTTATCCCCGGTCTAGTGAAGGCCCACGCCATTCACACATCAATCAAATCCATTCCATTTCACCAAACAACTCAATTTCAAACAAATAATCTAACTAATTTATGCAATCAAACAAACAAGTCCATGGTCTGTGGACGATTGTGTCGGGTGCTACTAAGCACCGTCTGCATCCTAATATATATATATAAATAGAAATGAAATTGAAAGGTGAGAAATTCTCACCAATAGCTATCCAATCATCTTGACTCTTCTTATGAAGAAATCTTCGTCGCTCTCGCCTTTTTGTCGCTTTCGTTGCTCGCAATCTCTACATATGTAAAAATCGAATTTTTTTTACTTTGCTTTTCAATATATAAAAATCGAATTTTTACCTCTTCTACTATAATAAAAGTTATATTTTTAACCTTCACATCTTATATATATAATAAAAAATATATTTTTATTATCTACAACTACCATTAAAAATCGTTTCTTTATCTACTAAAAACCATAACTTTTGCCTTCATATATTTTTAAAACTGGAAACAATCAATGTTATTTAATTAAACAAAACTAATTTTTCTTTTGAAGGTAATCATGTAAAAAAAATGAATAAATAATCTAAAAAAAAAACATACAGTAAAAATAAAATAAAATAAAAACGTACTGATTTCAGTGAAGGGGGGGTGCCGATGCTTTGTTTTTGGCGTGTCGGGGAAGCCTGGGAGGTCGGAGAAGCCCTTCAGGCGGCGGCGTCAATCACGGCGGGTTTGGGGCTGAGGGGCGTCGAACGAAGGGAGAGGTTGGAGGGGGAAGAAGTGGAAGGGCGGCGAACAGCAGGGTGGCGGCGGCTTCTATTCGACGAGGGCTAGGGTTTTGGGGTGGTTAAGGCTTACAGCGGAGGAGAGAGGGAGGGGGAAGAGAAGGTCGGTCGCCTGCGTCGGAGGACTGGCGGCGCGGCGATGCGATGGAGCCCCCAGGGTGGCGAGCGGCGATCTGAATCCAGGCGTCTTTTTATTTATTTTTTTTGATCGGGGAAAATAACGATGGGGGGGGGGGAGTTATATGAAAAGAAAAGTTTTTTTTTATTTTTATATTTTATTATATTTTTATTTAATTCTCCCCTTTATATTGTTTTTCCTTTCGAACTCTAAACGGGACACAACGACTGTCGTCCCTAGCTAATTACCCCCATTCCGAACACAATGGGATATGTATCGCAGGCTAATTCGATAGTTACAATCAGTTTTCGTCAAAATCAACATATAACTCTATATATTGAATTTGAACGCGCATTTCAATTTACCGGGGCCACATACTAACTAGAAAAATTCCCAAAAAATATTTTCTAGCTTCGTATTGACGATGCGGTCCTAACAAAACTAGTTTCGTCGAATTCTGAGACCGTTTGAAAAATGGCCAATTTCCAGTCGATTAAAATCAACTGAAACTGGTCAAACGCGTTTTCCTTTGCCACGCTCACATATTGATTCGAAAAATTATGAAATTTAAAACCCAGCAATAATTTGACATCACGGACCCAACAAAACTGGTTTCGTCGAAATCCGAGGTCGTTTGCAAAATGTCTATTTTTAAGGGCCTGAATTCCATAGCGACTATTCAGAATTTTCAACTGGACATATCTTTTGATTCCCGCTATGAAATCTCGATTTTCCGGATTCGTTGGAAAGATATCATCAAATAGATCCCAATGTTTTTGGTTTCACTAAAATCCGGATTGTTTTGCACCCGGTACATTCAATTGAAGTTTGAAATCGAATTATCGAACTACCGCGCCATTTTCAATTCTATTTATAATTATATATAATTATTTATATTCTAACGACGGCGTATATAATATATACGTTCGAATTATATTCAAAATAAATTTCTCGTCGATTTATTTAAAATAATCTATTTTAAATATTCAAAATTCGCTAAAATAGCCAAAATAAAAATTTTAAACTGGCCTAGATTTTCGGGTCGTTACAATCTCCCCCACTTAAAACTTTTCGTCCCCGAAAAGGAACAAAGTCGAAAGTGGTTTGATCATTCAACTCTACGTTCGGTCTGACTTCCATTCTCCAACTTTTCAGTTTCTGAGAATTTTCAAATACTTCAAAAATTTGGCTAACACCCTAAATTTTCGAAAAATTTCGCCATAACCTCCCCTGCAATGGGAGCATCGGGAAATCTCAAATAGCTTCCCCGGTCCTTCAGATCTCAAAAAGAAAAAGAAAAAGCCAAGCGGCTATCCAATATGCTCATAAAATCATCATCACCCAAACAAAACAGTAAATTATGTAGTAAACATGTACCTATTTGTCGGGCAAACAAAATTTATTCTTCGGCTCTAGCCTCTTTGCTATGACCTGTTCAAGGTAAGTACAAGTATATGCAAGCAAACGCAACCAATTTCCAATATAATTCAATATGTGATTCAATTAGGCTAAATGGCTAGAAATTAGCAAACAAAAAAACAAACAACCCAAACATCAATCAATTAGTGAATTAGAGTCTCAAATTCATAATTTTGATATATAGTCAAAAATCAGGTTTTTTTGATGCCAAATCACAACCATAGGCCCTATCTAATTTTGGTTCTCACACCAGTCAATAGGAAATATATAGATATCACACCTTCGAAACACAAATACCAATTCTGATGATGTTCGAACTATCATCAGAATCATCTCCGGGCGACTAGAGTGTGATTCTATATCTATCCAGTATATTAAAACTTCGAATAGACGCTAGCTAGGCGCATACGCAAAATCTTTATATATTGGACTGTCCTAATCAATATAAATAAATAATCAAATACGTATAATTGATTTAAATTTTCAAAACAAAAATTTGTTTTCACTTTCAAAAATATACTCTTCACACTCGTTCTAGGATGCTACTGATCCCATCTCTAACGAGTCATTCTCGTTGGATGTTACTAATCCAATTTCTAATGAATTCTTTCGTATGGTTCTAATGTGTCTTATTCTCTGAGCTCTGTAAACCAAAGCTCTGATACCAACTGTGAAAACCCGTAACTTCCCCGGTGAGGAAAGCGCGGATAGTTCGAGAACAAGCCACAACAGAACGCATATAAAAGAACATTTCATTGTATATTACAACAATGCATCAGATTACAAGAATATACAGTGTATAAATGAATATTACATAGAAATATCAGAGATTTAAATTACATTTAAATACATAGCAGCGGAAAATAATACAATACACAACTAGAAAGAGATATACGGATACAAAGCTTTCCGGATATCGTTCCTGCTGTAAACCAGGATACTGTGAATATAAATCTTCAAAACCAAAACTACTAACTGCCCGTGTCAAAATAAGGGCACCCAGAGTTTAGGTTAAAATAATAAACTCCAGGTCAGTCATGGGACTGGTGTGAGAACTAAAACCGTTATTGATCTTTATTTTTAAAGTTCGGTAAATCAAGGGACCACGCCGTATAACACGGAACGGGTTTCCTCCCGAGAATACCAGTGCATAAAGCAACAACGCAATGCTAAATAAAGAAAAATGAAGCTATTATAAGACCCAGGTCCTATCACACAATGCAACGCAAGCCGAGGGATAGGGTTTTTACCTTATAATAGCCAAGAATGCTTGATACGTTGAAAACAAATCATTTGATACTATTATAAGTGCATAGTGTATAAAACAACTTCAAATCATAAGTATCAATCATAGGCGGCATGAATGCCCCATACCACTATGTCGCCATATATAGGTTATACAATCAAAATCGCAAAGTCACGTATTTGGAAATTGGATTTCCGTCTATGAACCGAGGCAAAAGATAGTCCTTAACCGATTCGAGACAATCTAGCCTACCATGTATCAGGATCAGAGCTCGAGTGACCCTAGGAGCGACACGGCCGGTCCACCGATGTGGATTAAAATGCCTGAACAGTACGTTTCCCCGCCCTTTGGGGCGCAAATGAGCCAACGAATGACTCCATCGGACCCGGATCGTCCGATCAAACCGAGGCGCCTCGCAACAACAACAACCACATAAGTCAAACTCGTCAGGGCGTGTAAAACCACTGACGCCACTTCTAGCTAGAAAGAAACGCAAGTCCTCCCTGAGGTCCGTCTCCCGTTTTTGGTTCATACCGGGTGTGAAACACGCGAAGTAAACGTTACACAAAGCCACGCCACAAAGGCCTTGCTTTGATCATCACCACAAGGCTTTGCTTTTCAACAGAAGCCTCGATCAATTGCCACTTAGGCATGCCACACAGGCAATTCACTCCATGCGTTTGATATCCATCAATATATAACCTCTGAGCTCGTACGTCTCAAAGAAGGGCGTTAAGCAAGAGAATAAATTCTCCGCCGCCAAACAGATATATATTTAATAGAGATCAATCACACGGACTAAAATCCAATGTCAGACACACAGTCCATTTACAAGTCCGTTCTGGGGCTGAACGAAACCGGAGGCACCTAGTACCCCGCATATCCATCGATCTCCAAGTACGTCTGGACGATCACCAACTGTTTCCATCTTCTTGGGTGTACAGCCCGATCAAGATCATCAGTAATCACCCAAACGACGTGAAGACTTCCGGTCTTCGACCACCGTCTTCATCTTCGACTTATCGTCGTATCAATTATTCAGAATGGGATAAACCCGGTCTTTCCGAATAACTCGCGTATATTTTAAATAAGTGTTACACAAACACAACATACGCCTCATTCTAATTCATTAGTCACTAATCGTAAATTAATCAAGAGAATAATTCCCCAAAAATCAACCCCGAAGGCCGAAACCAACATTAGATCAATATCCAGGAAACCATTCTGCTTAGCTAACCGACAGTTAGTTTCTAAATTTCACATTCATAGGGAAAGGTTCCCATTAATTTTATCCAAGATAAATTCCTTGAATTTATTCTTTAATCTTCTTTTGAATTTCGATTCAACTAGTCGGGATTAACGAACCTTATCGAAGTAATCATTTGTTTTAATTTCCCAATCCCAACCTATTAATCCCATGAAGTAAAACTGGTAATACTTCATATCTAACACCACAGTGTTATCGGTAATTCAATTACCATTTCACGTTCAAATCTAATTAAAGATTTAACTATCGCTTGGAGCAAAACTGGTAATACTCCATTCTCGATCATTTCAATCTAATTAAAGATTCATTAAAACTCCACTTAGTTTTAATCGTTAACTGGGTTAAAGAATCAGTGTCATTTAAAACACGGTTCACGATAAACCCAAAACCACATTCCATTAATTATCGGATTAAAGAACGAGTGTTATTTAAAACACTGTCCACGATAAACCCAAAAATCAATATCAATTCAATTCGAATTAAATATCATTTAATTGGTACAC
The DNA here is from genome assembly GCA_030737875.1 of Allium sativum. NCBI lineage: Eukaryota > Viridiplantae > Streptophyta > Magnoliopsida > Asparagales > Amaryllidaceae > Allium > Allium sativum. The sequence continues at coordinate 281,382,044 of CM060911.1, forward strand.
TTCATTAAATCTAAATAAAAAGATTTAATCTTTTCTCAACTGGGTTCAAGAACAGTGTTAGTGAAGACACCATTCACGACAAACCCAAATCACATTTGATATTAAATACAAGGCTCTGAATAGAAAATATATCGGCTTATATTCAGTATCAAATTCTACGACCAACAGATATCGTATTGGAAATAACGATATATACATCTATATCTTTCAAATTTCCATAACAACATCTGTATAATCACGCAATCCAACATCGAAATATTCCGAAGACAATTTCGATTCAAATCCATTCCAATGCAATCATTGGAAATTCTGGTTATTTTCAAAACCATTTCAAATCCAATTTATTTATTTAAAAATAAATAGAATTATAATTCTAGTTCAAAACTAGTTCATTTCGATAAAAATCTATTTTTATCTTTTCAAATATGGAGTTTTTCATCCCAATTCTTTCTAAATCATTTCTTATGATTTTACACAAATTATTATTATTTTTAATAATTTTATCGAGGCCTGTACAGTCGATTTCCATCAACGGTCATCGAACTGCACTTACAGCGACCTTTTTCAAATTTGATTTGGACATAATTCCAAATCCAACCGTTAGATTTCTAATTTCTAATATTCGTTAGAAAGCTCTTTTCGATACGAACCCAACGGTTCTGGTTTTAGGAGAATCCGACGGTCGGATCTCCCGTAATATTCGTTCGAAGTTAATGGTCGAAATTCACGAATTGCCGCGGCGCGGCGCGTTCTGTTCAGGCCATTATATTATATATATTATATATATAATATATATTTCATCGATTTCTATTTAAAACGAATTATATAAATAGTTTTAAATTCGTTTCAAAAGCAATTTCAACTTCCTTTTCAATTCAAATCAAAATTGAATTCTTCTTTATAAATTCGTTTTAAAATTCATTTCTATTCAATTCAAATTTCAATTCAATTTGAATTCATTTCAATTCGCTTTCAATTCAATTTGAATTCGTTTTCAATTCAATTCATTTCGAAATCGTTTTCAATTCAATTCATTTCGAAATCGTTTTCAATTCAATTCATTTCGAAATCGTTTTCAATTCAATTCATTTCGAAATCGTTTTCAATTCAATTCATTTCGAAATCGTTTTCAATTCAATTCATTTCGAAATCGTTTTCAATTCAATTCATTTCGACATCGTTTTCAATTCAATTCATTTCGACATCGTTTTCAATTCAATTCATTTCGACATCGTTTTCAATTCAATTCATTTTGAAATCGTTTTCAATTCAATTCATTTCGAAATCGTTTTCAATTCAATTCATTTCAAAATGAATAAAATCGATAGAAATATCGTTCACGTTAAAATGGCGTCAATCTAATCAACACGGCTTCATAAATTTCTATTTTCAAATATTCTATTTCAAATATTTCTTTTTCAAAATAGTTGTTATTATCAAAATATTTCGTTCAACACATGACCAATCTCAATGGATGAGTACTGTCAACACATGAACCTTTATTTTATATTGATAAAGATGTAAATTTTATTACTAAAATATTTCGTTCAACACATGACCAATCTCAAGGGATGAGTACTGTCAACACATGAACCTTTATTATATATTATTCTTTATTTTCTAAATTGGAATGAGGCCCAATCAATCACCATATAATGTTAATTATATGGATTTTCATACATTACACACATATAATAGCATTGCAAAATAATCAACCATCAACCAAAGTGCACTACACTGTATAAGCATCAAATATAGATATCTAACGCTTATAACAGCCTGTCAATCAATCGATCGACATATTTAATCAATCAGGATGAGTGAATTTCAAATTTCATCCCAACACCCGTGTGGGGTTTCAAACAATCAAACACAGATTTTATTTGTGCAGTTGGGCGATGTGTAAAATTTATCGACCCAATCAATGTCAGTCAAATTAGTGTACATAAACAAACCGTCTGGTTTGTAAATGAATATTTTATTTATTCACATTCACGTTAAAAATTATATTTTTAATGATAAAACATTTTATTTCAACATATGAATTTCTATTCAGTTCATTTATTCAATAAAATGATATTTTTATTTTTCTAACTTATTTTAGAAAATTTCGACGGCATAACGGCACGATACTAGAAACGGGACGAGGCCTAGCCTTATCCCCGGTCTAGTGAAGGCCCACGCCATTCACACATCAATCAAATCCATTCCATTTCACCAAACAACTCAATTTCAAACAAATAATCTAACTAATTTATGCAATCAAACAAACAAGTCCATGGTCTGTGGACGATTGTGTCGGGTGCTACTAAGCACCGTCTGCATCCTAATATATATATATATATATAAATAGAAATGAAATTGAAAGGTGAGAAATTCTCACCAATAGCTATCAAATCATCTTGACTCTTCTTATGAAGAAATCTTCGTCGCTCTCGCCTTTTTGTCGCTTTCGTTGCTCGCAATCTCTACATATGTAAAAATCGAATTTTTTTACTTTGCTTTTCAATATATAAAAATCGAATTTTTACCTCTTCTACAATAATAAAAGTTATATTTTTAACCTTCACATCTTATATATATAATAAAAAAATATTTTTATTATCTACAACTACCATTAAAAATCGTTTCTTTATCTACTAAAAACCATAACTTTTGCCTTCATATATTTTTAAAACTGGAAACAATCAATGTTATTTAATTAAACAAAACTAATTTTTTTTTTGAAGGTAATCATGTAAAAAAAATGAATAAATAATCTAAATAAAAAAAAACATACAGTAAAAATAAAATAAAATAAAAACGTACTGATTTCAGTGAAGGGGGGGGGGGTGCCGATGCTTTGTTTTTGGCGTGTCGGGTAAGCCTGGGAGGTCGGAGAAGCCCTTCAGGCGGCGGCGTCAATCACGGCGGGTTTGGGGCTGAGGGGCGTCGAACGAAGGGAGAGGTTGGAGGGGGAAGAAGTGGAAGGGCGGCAAACAGCAGGGTGGCGGCGGCTTCTATTCGACGAGGGCTAGGGTTTTGGGGTGGTTAAGGCTTACAGCGGAGGAGAGAGGGAGGGGGAAGAGAAGGTCGGCCGCCTGCGTCGGAGGACTGGCGGCGCGGCGATGCGATGGAGCCCCCAGGGTGGCGAGCGGCGATCAGAATCCAGGCGTCTTCTTCTTTTTTTTTTTGATCGGGGAAAATAACGAGGGGGGGGGGGGGTTATATGAAAAGAAAAGTTTTTTTTATTTTTTTATATTTTTATTTAATTCTCCCCTTTATATTGATTTTCCTTTCGAACTCTAAACGGGACACAACGACTGTCGTCCCTAGCTAATTACCCCCATTCCGAACACAATGGGATATGTATCGTAGGCTAATTCGATAGTTACAATCAGTTTTCGTCAAAATCAACATATAACTCTATATATTGAATTTGAACGCGCATTTCAATTTACCGGGGCCACATACTAACTAGAAAAATTCCCAAAAAATATTTTCTAGCTTCGTATTGACGATGCGGTCCTAACAAAACTAGTTTCGTCGAATTCTGAGACCGTTTGAAAAATGGCCAATTTCCAGTCGATTAAAATCAACTGAAACTGGTCAAACGCGTTTTCCTTTGCCACGCTCACATATTGATTCGAAAAATTATGAAATTTAAAACCCAGCAATAATTTGACATCACGGACCCAACAAAACTGGTTTCGTCGAAATCCGAGGTCGTTTGCAAAATGTCTATTTTTAAGGGCCTGAATTCCATAGCGACTATTCAGAATTTTCAACTGGACATATCTTTTGATTCCCGCTATGAAATCTCGATTTCCGGATTTGTTGGAAGGATATCATCAAATAGATCCCAATGTTTTTGGTTTCACTAAAATCCGGATTGTTTTGCACCCGGTACATTCAATTGAAGTTTGAAATCGAATTATCGAACAACCGCGCCATTTTCAATTCTATTTATAATTATATATAATTATTTATATTCTAACGACGGCGTATATAATATATACGTTCGAATTATATTCAAAATAAATTTCTCGTCGATTTTATTTAAAATAATCTATTTTAAATATTCAAAATTCGCTAAAATAGCCAAAATAAAATTTTAAACTGGCCCAGATTTTCGGGTCGTTACATATGCGTTCTGTTGTGGCTTGTTCCCGAACTATCCGACGCTTTCCTTTACGGGGAAGTTACGGGTTTTTACACATAATATAAAATACATTTTTATATGTATTTTATGAATGAATTAAGACCTCATAAAATAAATTACATTTTTATATGTATTTTATGAATGAATTAACATCGCATGAAATAAAATACATTTGTATATGCATTTTATGAATGAGTTAAGATCGCATGAAATAAATTACATTTTATTTTATAATTTATGAATGAAATTAGTCCGCATAAAGTAAATTACATTTTTATATGTAATTTATGAATGAATTTTCATCGTATTACATAAATTACATATTATTATGTAAATTATGAATGAATTTAACCCACATGAATGAATTTCATTTTTTCTATGAAATGAATGTATGGATTTACTTTGTAAATAAAGATTACATTTTTATAATGTAAACAAGAAGTAGGATTCATGTAATGACCCGGATTCTTATGGGTTAATTTTAAATATTTAATACGGATTTAAATATTGGGTGGATAATATAAATGGAAATTTATATTATGTTATCAATTTAATAATCGATTTCGATTTAAAATCGAATATATTAAATTGACGAATAGGAAAAACAATAAATATATATATTCGAAGTTAGAGCTGAATCAAGATAATTCAAATGATATGTGGAAATTCTAATTCGAATATAAACGATAATAATAATGATATTTTTATCGAAGAATTTAAGTGGTTTGAAAATTAAATTATATTGATTTAAATTAAATATCTTCCACAGACGATCAAATCAGACCTTCGTGACCTATCCCAGTGTGTCCGGAATAGGGGTATTACCCTAAAATTGTCACTTGTTGGGTTCAGAAAGGAGTTCGCAGTCAAGGAGTATTTTAATTTTAAGGACAACAATTCAGAATAAAATAAAATATCAGAATGTGTGGTCAAAAAACAAAACAACAAACAGAAATCTAATAGCCTTGCTGTTCAATTTCAAACCGCACCCTTCCTTATTTATTCCACAAATCGAACAGAACAATACCCGACTTCTTCATTCCAATTAATGTCGGATCTCAGAAATCGATATCAAATCCATCGATCTCTATTTCATCTCGATATCGTTAGTATTGGGTCGCGATTTGAAGTCCATCGAGATCCCTGAAGCTCAAAGATCTGAAGCTCGAATTAGAATCGCTCGCGTACAAGAGGATTCGTGGGCAAGTCGAAGTCGTAGGGCGTGCTTATTACAGTGGGGATTCCGACTTCGAGGTTGTAAGCGAGGTGTTGTGATTTTTGGAGGCATCGCGAATCACAGAGGATCGACGGTGACGTCGTGGCCAGGGGTTCGGTTGTTCCTATAGCGAGGGTGGAGGAGGGTTGCGCAGGCTTCAGTACAATGACAGAAGGGTCGAACTAGACTCTGATGGTGATGATAGGAGAAGGTCCGCGGAGGCTTCTGAGCTCGAGTTCGACAGTTTGCAAATGGGAATGCTGGTAATGAGCTAAGGCAGGGAAGGGGCGAGGTCACTATTGTCCGATGCATTCGAACTAAGGTAGAATGGAAGGGGCTTGACTGGTTTGTGCTGAGTTACAGGGTGTCGGATTTCTTGGGTGTTTGTTGATCGAGTTCTTTTTTATCTTTGTTCGGCTGTAAAAAAAAAATCCCAGCATCGTCGTTGGAGCTGGCATCGCTGTTGGAGTTTGGCATGGATAGTCCGGAAGGGGAAATTTAATAGGTAATTCATTTTAAGTTAATTAAGTTTTTAACTAATTTTGTAATAAGGTTCAAAATTTATAAAACGTTTACGAACTTGTAAAATTGATAGTTAATTCATTTGATGTCAAATTAGGACAAAACGAAGTACGTTGGGATCATGTGAGGGAATACTTCACAATAGAATTGGATTGAACCGGATTCGAGCAATTTGGTATTTTTGTTTAAATTAAACACTTGTTTAATTTAATCAAAAGTCGACCGCATTTCGAGAAATAAAACTCTGGTGAGTAAATCTCACTCTGTTTTATTTAGAATTATTTTTTTTTCAGTTAAAAATAATTGTTTTGTTGATTGTTGGATGCTTTAAATATTTATTTATTGCTGTTAAAAATATATTAGTTATCTAGGATTGGTTGACTATTATATATATATTGGGTTGATGATTGGTTGGATTCCCGCAGTTTCATTAGCGGATGCCCGCGGTACCATAGCGGATGATTACCCTATACGCACCACGCTATGATTAGTGGATGACCTTCTATACCGCGATATCCTGCCTCGAAGCAGGATGGGTATTACTATGTTGACTAACGTCTGTGGATGCAGGAAAAACAGGTTGGAGGAATCAAACTGGATTCCTCAAAAATATATATTATCTGTTGTTTGTTTGATATCATATGTATTCATATATGATGTGTTAAAAATCAAATGATTGAAAATTGGTTGATTGACTGTTTAAAATATTCCTGGGGCTTGAATATTGATTCATAAAATTATCGGAAAGGGTATTTGATATTTAAAAAGGAAATTCTAATTTTATAAATAGAATTTGAATTTTAAATAAAACTATAGAAAATATTAACTTGTTTTGAAGGTATATAAAACAAGTAATTGAATTTATAAACGTTGTTTATAAATGGAAGATAGGATTTGAATCGAATTTATAAACTTTGTTTATAAATGAAAATATGGGATTTGAATTGAATTTATAAACGTTGTTTATAAATGGAAGATAGGATTTGAATCGAATTTATAAACTTTGTTTATAAATGAAAATATGGGATTTGAATTGAATTTATAAACTTTGTTTATAGATGAAAATATGGGATTTGAATTGAATTTATAAACTTTGTTTATAAATGAAAATACGGGATTTGAACTGAATTTATAAACGTTGTTTATAAATGGAAAGGTGGGATTTGAATTGAAGTTATAAACGTTGTTTATAAAAAAATGCCGAGAATTCAAATGGACTTTGAATATAAGGAATTGAAATAGGATTTGAATAATAGAAGACAATAGAATTTGAATAAGAAAAGTGAAATAGAATTTGATATATAGAATTTGAATAAAGAGAATTCAAATGGGATTTATATTATAGGATTTGAATAATAGAAAAAAATAGAATTTGATGTATAGAAATTGAATAATAGAAGCGAACTGGAGTTTGAATATAGAATTCATATATTTAAAAGAGAAATAGACTAAAGAGATAATTAACAAATTGAGTTAAAACGATTTGGTATAGTTAAAATAGATTGGACAGGTATAAATATACAGGAGACAGGTATGGAATAAAGTATAGAAGTGAAATAAATAGAATGCCTGACAAAAAGGTACGTATTTAATTCATATATGAGATTTTATGCGCCGTATCGGCAAGCCGCTTGGCTTTTTCTTTTTCTTTTTGAGATGAGAAGGACCGGGAAAGCTATTTGAAATTTCCCGATGCTCCCGGTACAAAGGAGGTTATGGCGAATTTTTCCGGGAATTTAAGGAGATAGAATATTTTTAAGATAATTTGATAGTTAGAAATTAACATATCAAAATATATAGAAGTCGATAAGGAAACGAACTTAGAAATAGAATAGTATAATCAAAAAGGAAGACTGGGGATAAAATCTAGTAAGAATAGAAAGAGGAAGAGTATACGTGTTTAAAAGTGAATCAGTAGTTGTATGGTATTGATTATTCGAGTAAGTAGTCATACCTGTTTTGACGTTATAAATGTTATTCAGTCAAGGTCTGAGAGGTAGTTATACCCAAACTTGATTGATTTCATTATTAACAGATAAACAGTAAGATTTCAGGCTCGAAGATCAATGTTGAATGAGAGTTAGTTGAATATAGTATTTGGGTTGTCATACCGATGTTTTACACAACATCCGGTTTAACCCAAATAAATGTAAGCTTGGAAATAGAATAATAAATATTTCTGAAGTTAGAAAATAAAGAAGGCGATATTCGGAAATGTTTTCCAAATAACGTAAAAGGCCAATATGGTTATTGAAAATATTTGGTTAACAAATATTGATAAAGAAATAGAGAAGTGATTTAATTAATGGAATATTAATTATGGGCTCATTGATTGTTGGATGTTTGGATGAACACTTGTTTTATTCGATAGTTAAATCATCGACTATCGAAACACTTGTTTTTATTCGATAGTTAAATCACAGACTATCGAAGTTTTGAGTTGTCAATATGGAGAGACCGGTTGGATTATTATCCGAAGAACCACTCCGTATTGGCAGTAGCGTACGAATCAGATTATATAAAGATAATCGAAGACGGAGTAGAGTGCAAGGACTTTTTCTATTAATAGAAATAGTGCCTTCAGTTCATCCTGTTCCTGGGTGACTTGTATGGATGAATGTCTGACAGAGTATTTCCAGAAAGGTCACGTACATTGATTTCTTCAACCGTACCAAGAGTGGAAGCGGACAAGGAAACTTCTTTTAGCTAACACGTAATGTACTGTTGAGGACGTCAATCAGTGATGTGATGGATTTGACGATGTGGCATTCGAAGTGAATCTAGTGTGATGATAAAGCGTAGCTTCTAGCCTCATCAACCGGTAAATGACAGAAATCGGGCAAGCAACATGGCTATGTAGGTCGCACCTATTAGGGTGTATAATCACCTGATCTAGAGTTTCATTTACTTCTAAAAATCTATTGTTGATGCTGTCCCATTCAGGAAACGGTTGCTGATCCCAATCGTTTGTGATATACATTCGATACACTCAAGCGAAATGAGTGGTCGGTCATGTGTGGTTGAGTTGCAAGATGTTCTTGTTGAACTAGGTGTATTCTCCTCTAGAGATATACAAGCAGAAGGTGGTTCCATACCCTGTCATAGTTGGAAATCCATTTCCCAATACGTGCTTGCGGTTTATGATTGTATATTATATATGTGGAACGTGAGGTGCAAACGTTCCACTAGATTGTTATCTACTTGATTTAGACATTATTATAATATCAAAAGAGTTTTGATATAAAGATAAATCAAGTGTTTGGATTCTCATAAAGGAAAAACCCGTTCCGTGTTATACGGCGTGGTCTTATGAGATATCATTTAGTTTCTGAAACTGTTTTAAACTGTTTACTCATACCAGTCCCATGACTGACCCGGAGTTTATTTTGTTTTGTTCTACCTAAACTCTTGGGTGCCTAAATTTGTATGGGCAGTCAAGTAGTTCAGGATTCTTCAGTATATCTAAAGGAGCTTGGAGCAGGAGGCTTCAGCGTTATCCAGTTATAGTTGTTCCGTTGTGTTGTAAGTGTTGTACTCTGATAAGTGTATGTTACACAGTGAAGATTTTGTATTTCAAAGATATGATATATTATATTTTGTTCCGCTGCGATGTGAGATTCTGTGTTGTTATTTATGTTCTTCTTCTATCTCTTTCTTCTAAAAAAAAATGTTCCGTATTTTCGTGATATTTGGGTTGGACGTATGATGTATATAGTCAACTCCGATGTTACGGAAATCTGGGTCATTACAGTTGGTATCAAAGCTTAGGTTGAGCGAATACCTAGGCTTGTTGGAATGTGCTCATTAGAGATAGGATCAGTAGTATCCTAGAATGAGTTGAGTGTATATATATACACGAGAGAGCGTACTTGTTATTTGATATAAAATCTGTTTTATATTGTGTTGACTAGTCTGTTGAGTGGATTATGAATTCTGATCGAATCGTGGGACGCCACGATGTTTATAGGAGTTTATGAACACTTGAACAGAAGATTGGACACGATATTGTTTTTAAATAGTTAAGTTGATTGTTAGGATTATAATCAAATTAGATTATAAAACAGAAATAGTTATATATATAACCAATGGAATTTGTATATGAAATCAAATATACAAATGAGATAAATTGAAATTGAATTCCAACCAGAATTCAGAATTTAAAATCCTGGGAGCTTGAAAAATATTTTTCTAAATGGATTTTGAAAGAAATATAGCACCGAACTCATTCAGTAGCTGGGAAATAATTCTGATGATGGTCGCAACATCATCAGTGTTCATTTTCGAGTTTCTAAGTGATGAATTGCTGCCTTAGAAAAGTTTTGATGGAAATTTGTTTGAAAGAAAACAAGTTGTTAGAAAATTCAAATGGTTTGAATTTGAGATAGATATAAATATATGTATATATTTATATTACTTCAAAGGAATTTTGAAATGGGAATCGGAAAAAAAGATTTCAAATAGAAGTAAAATAAAGAAATTTGAATATATATATAATTCAAATAGAAGTGAAATAGAATTTGAATTCAAAGGAATTCAAATGAGTTTGAATAAAGAAAATTCAAATAGAAATTGTATAAGAAAAATTGAAATGGAATTTGAATTCAAAGGAATTCAAATGGATTTGAATAAAGAAAAGTCAAATAGAGATTTGAATATTAGAATTCAAATGGAATTTGGTTAAATAGAATTTCAAAGAGAATATAAAGTGGAGGATGAATATTAGAATTCAAAGAAAATATAAAGTTTAAAATAGAATTTAAATTCAAAGGATTTCAAATAGAAATTGAACAAAGGAATTTAAAATAGAAATTGAATAAAGGATTTCAAATGGAATTTGAATAAGGGATTTGAAATGAGTTTTGAATGAAGGATTTCAAATAGAAATTTAAGATAAGAAATTCAAATTGAATTTGAAGATAAGGATTTGAAATAGAATTTGAATAGAAGAAAATTCAAATAGAAATTGAGTAGAAGGAAATAATATAGAGTTTGAATAAAGAAATTCAAATGGAATTTGAATATTGCAAATGTAGAGGACTTGAGTATTTGAAGAGAAATAGATCGGGAATATTATGTTGAAATGGATTTGATATATATTAAAAATATATCAAAATGCAGTTGAATTTATTATAAACAAAGTTAAAACGTTTATATTTATAAATATAATTAAAACGAGCTCGTCGTAGCGCGGCAGTTCGTAAATTGGCGATTCGAACTTCAATTTAGTATACAGAACTCAATTGAAGTCGGAATTCTTTGAAACAAGAATCGTCGGGACCAGTTGAACAATAGTTTTCTAATGAAAGAGAAAAAACTAGATTTCGCCGTATAGATTTTGAGTTATGTCAAAATCAAATTTTTAGAAAAGCAGCGCCATAACCATTATAAAACCCTAAAGGTTTAGTTAAATAAATAAAAGGATTTTTAGGAAATAAAATCCGATTTGGCATTAGAAAAATCCAGACTGGAGATATAAAATAAATATGAACTTCAGTAAAGTAAGTGAAATGATTTTTAAGACAAAAATCATATTTTAATTGGTTAAATAGGATTAACTAAATTAGAAAATAATTAGTTAAAGGAAATTTGAATCGAAATTTGGTTTTTGGATAAGTGAAAGAGATTGAGAATTTATATTCGAAATCGAATATATAACTCAAGTTGAAAATATAACTAGATTAGTTTATAATTAAGTTGACATATATTTGAACAAGTTATATTCAAATAAAAAGGGTGAAATAGGCAAAACGGTTAATTAGCAACTAGTTAATGGGAATTTGAATGATTAGAACTAAATTTAACTTAAGTAAGTTAAATGGATTGAAATGAATTAATTGAGTAAAATCAATGTGAATGAAATATGAATTGGGTGTGAATAAAGGGAATATATTTGTAAAACAAATACAAAGGAAGTTATGTGCAAACAAATAGAAGGAGAAATATTTGTAAAAACATTTACAAATGGAATTTTAAAAGGAAATATTTGTAAAACATTTACAAATAGATTCAATGGAAATATTTATTTATAGAAAATAAATAGAATGTTATAGATGAGATATTTATTTGTCAAATAAATAGAAATAAATCAAAGGAATATTCAGAAGATGAATAGAAAATGGAAATCTGTTTTTAACGGATAAATAGAAAAGATTAATTTATAAATAACAGTTTATAAATTAAATTAAATATTTATCATTCGATAAATGGAATATATAAGTCTGAACTTATATAGAGAAGAGATATTGGTTTTTAACACCGATAGTTTTAAATAGAAGGGGTACACAACACTTGTATAAGTGAAGTAACGTTATTAAAGAGAACATTTATAAAGTGAAGAACCGTTACTAAAAGTAAATCTTTATAAATGAATAAACGTTATCCAAAAGGAATTATTCGAATAGGAGAAGTCGATTAGTGTTAGAATAAATCGATTAGAGTAAGAATTAACCAGTTAGAGTTAATCAGTTAGGGTTAATCCGTAGAGTAAATTGAATATTAGTTATTCAATTAGAATTTATCGAATATGTGTTATTCAAATTAAGAGTTAACCAGATAGAGTTAATTGAACATAGTAAATCGAATTAGGATTTAATGGAATGTTAGTTATTCAATTAAAGTGGATCGAATCTAGTTATTGAGATAGAGTTAGTCAAAAATAGTTACTCAGGATAAGTTGCCATTTCGTACGACTGCTAGCGTAATTCGCAGGGCTGCAGATAGCCTTGGGCGGTCGGATGTTTCCTGGGGGAATCAGGCGTAACCATTGTGATCGCTGCGATCTAGAGTCAAGCGAATGAAGTTAAATCAAATATTAGTTTATTCGAATAGAACTAGAAGAGTTATAAATTGTTAGTAAATCGAAGGAGTTATCGATTATTAGTAAATCGAAGGAGTTATCGATTATTAGCAAATCGAAGGAGTTATCGATTATTATTTTTATCGAAATAAGCTATCGATTATAGTTTAATCGAAAAGAGTTATCGATTAGTTTAATCGAAGTGAGTTATAGAATATTGGTTATTCGAAGGAGTTATCGAATTTAGTTATTCGATGGAGTTAATCGAAAAGAGTTAAATCCAATAGAGTTAATTGATAAGAGTAAATTGAATAGAGAAAATCGAATATAGTTTATTCGAAGAAAGATTTTCGAATCTAGTTATTCGGTAGAGAAATTATCGAATATAGTTATTCGAAGGGAGGAGTTATCGAATAGGGATTTATTCGAAAGAGAGTTACGTAAGGAAGTTTGAAATGTTTAGTATCAACATAAATAAGTCCTGAAAAGTAAATGGGTTTGTAGCACTTTTCCTACCTTAGCAATTTCGAGGACGAAATTATTTTAAGTGGGGAAGATTGTAATGACCCGGATTCTTATGGGTTAATTTTAAATATTTAATACGGATTTAAATATTGGGTGGATAATATAAATGGAATTTTATATTAAGTTATCAATTTAATAATCGATTTCGATTTAAAATCGAATATATTAAATTGACGAATAGGAAAAACAATAAATATATATATTCGAAGTTAGAGCTGAATCAAGATAATTCAAATGATATGTGGAAATTCTAATTCGAATATAAACGGTAATAATAATGATATTTTTATCGAAGAATTTAAGTGGTTTGAAAATTAAATTATATCGATTTAAATTAAATATCTTCCACAGACGATCAAATCAGACCTTCGTGACCTATCCCAGTGTGTCCGGAATAGGGGTATTACCCTAAAATTGTCACTTGTTGGGTTCAGAAAGGAGTTCGCAGTCAAGGAGTATTTTAATTTTAAGGACAACAATTCAGAATAAAATAAAATATCAGAATGTGTGGTCAAAAAACAAAACAACAAGCAGAAATCTAATAGCCTTGCTGTTCAATTTCAAACCGCACCCTTCCTTATTTATTCCACAAATCGAACAGAACAATACCCGACTTCTTCATTCCAATTAATGTCGGATCTCAGAAATCGATATCAAATCCATCGATCTCTATTTCATCTCGATATCGTTAGTATTGGGTCGCGATTTGAAGTCCATCGAGATCCCTGAAGCTCAAAGATCTGAAGCTCGAATTAGAATCGCTCGCGTACAAGAGGATTCGTGGGCAAGTCGAAGTCGTAGGGCGTGCTTATTACAGTGGGGATTCCGACTTCGAGGTTGTAAGCAAGGTGTTGTGATTTTTGGAGGCATCGCGAATCACAGAGGATCGACGGTGACGTCGTGGCCAGGGGTTCGGTTGTTCCTATAGCGAGGGTGGAGGAGGGTTGCGCATGCTTCAGTACAATGACAGAAGGGTCGAACTAGACTCTGATGGTGATGATAGGAGAAGGTCCGCGGAGGCTTCTGAGCTCGAGTTCGACAGTTTGCAAATGGGAATGCTGGTAATGAGCTAAGGCAGGGAAGGGGCGAGGTCACTATTGTCCGATGCATTCGAACTAAGGTAGAATGGAAGGGGCTTGACTGGTTTGTGCTGAGTTACAGGGTGTCAGATTTCTTGGGTGTTTGTTGATCGAGTTCTTTTAATCTTTGTTCGGCTGTAAAAATAAATAAATCCCAGCATCGTCGTTGGAGCTGGCATCGCTGTTGGAGTTTGGCATGGATAGTCCGGAAGGGGAAATTTAATAGGTAATTCATTTTAAGTTAATTAAGTTTTTAACTAATTTTGTAATAAGGTTCAAATTTTATAAAACGTTTACGAACTTGTAAAATTGATAGTTAATTCATTTGATGTCAAATTAGGACAAAACGAAGTACGTTGGGATCATGTGAGGGAATACTTCGCAATAGAATTGGATTGAACCGGATTCGAGCAATTTGGTATTTTTGTTTAAATTAAACACTTGTTTAATTTAATCAAAAGTCGACCGCATTTCGAGAAATAAAACTCTGGTGAGTAAATCTCACTCTGTTTTATTTAGAATTATTTTTTTTTCAGTTAAAAATAATTGTTTTGTTGATTGTTGGATGCTTTAAATATTTATTTATTGCTGTTAAAAATATATTAGTTATCTAGGATTGGTTGACTATTATATATATATTGGGTTGATGATTGGTTGGATTCCCGCAGTTTCATTAGCGGATGCCCGCGGTACCATAGCGGATGATTACCCTATACGCCCCACGCTATGATTAGTGGATGGCCTTCTATACCGCGATATCCTGCCTCGAAGCAGGATGGGTATTACTATGTTGACTAACGTCTGTGGATGCAGGAAAAACAGGTTGGAGGAATCCAACTGGATTCCTCAAAAATATATATTATCTGTTGTTTGTTTGATATCATATATATTCATATATGATGTGTTAAAAATCAAATGATTGAAAATTGGTTGATTGACTGTTTAAAATATCCCTGGGGCTTGAATATTGATTCATAAAAATATCGGAAAGGGTATTTGATATTTAAAAAGGAAATTCTATTTTTATAAATAGAATTTGAATTTTAAATAAAACTATAGAAAATATTAACTTGTTTTGAAGGTATATAAAACAAGTAATTGAATTTATAAACGTTGTTTATAAATGGAAGATAGGATTTGAATCGAATTTATAAACTTTGTTTATAAATGAAAATATGGGATTTGAATTGAATTTATAAACGTTGTTTATAAATGGAAGATAGGATTTGAATCGAATTTATAAACTTTGTTTATAAATGAAAATATGGGATTTGAATTGAAATTATAAACTTTGTTTATAAATGAAAATATGGGATTTGAATTGAATTTATAAACGTTGTTTATAAATGGAAAGGTGGGATTTGAATTGAAGTTATAAACGTTGTTTATAAAAAAATGCCGAGAATTCAAATGGACTTTGAATATAAGGAATTGAAATAGGATTTGAATTATAGAAGACAATAGAATTTGAATAAGAAAAGTGAAATAGAATTTGATATATAGAATTTGAATAAAGAGAATTCAAATGGGATTTATATTATAGGATTTGAATAATAGAAGACAATAGAATTTGATATATAGAAATTGAATAATAGAAGCGAATTGGAGTTTGAATATAGAATTCAAATATTTAAAAGAGAAATAGACTAAAGAGATAATTAACAAATTGAGTTAAAACGATTTGGTATAGTTAAAATAGATTGGACAGGTATAAATATACAGGAGACAGGTATGGAATAAATTATAGAAGTGAAATAAATAGAATGCCTAACAAAAAGGTACGTATTTAATTCATATATGAGATTTTATGCGCCGTATCGGCAAGCCGCTTGGCTTTTTCTTTTTCTTTTTGAGATGAGAAGGACCGGGAAAGCTATTTGAAATTTCCCGATGCTCCCTGTAATGAACCGTAAATCCGTAACATCGGAGTTGACTATATACATCATACGTCCAACCCAAATATCACGAAAATACGAAACATTTTTTTTTTAGAAGAAAGAGATAGAAGAAGAACAGAATAATAACACAGAATCTCACATCGCAGCGGATCAAAATATAATATATCACATCTTTGAAATACAAAATCTTAACTGTATAACATACACTTATCAGAGTACAACACTTACAACACAACGGAACAATACTATAACTAGATAACGCTGAAGCCTCCTGCTCCAAGCTCCTTTTAGATATATCTGAAAAATCCTGAACTACTTGACTGCCCGTACAAATTTAGGCACCCAAGAGTTTAGGTAGAACAAAACAAATAAACTCCGGGTCAGTCATGGGACTGGTATAAGTAAACAGTTTAAAACAGTTTCAGAAACTAAATGATATCTCATAAGACCACGCCGTATAACACGGAACGGGTTTTTCCCTTATGAACATCCAAACACTTGATTTAACTTTCAAAATCCCTTTGAAAGGAACGATAGCTTTATATCAAAATTCCTTTGATATTATAATAATGTATAAATCAAGTAAATACAATCTAGTGGAACGTTTGCATCTCACGTTCCACATATATATACAATCAAAACCGCAAGCACGTATTGGGTAATGGATTTCCAACTATGACAAGGTATGGAACCACCTTCCGCTGGTATATCTCTAGAGGAGAATACACCGAGTTCAACAAGAACATCTTGCAACTCAGCCACACATGACCGACCACTCATTTCGCTTGAGTGTATCGAATGTATATCACCAACGATTGGGATCAGCAACCGTTTCCTGAATTGGACAGCATCGACAATAGATTTTTAGAAGTAAATGAAACTCTAGATCAGGTGATTCTACACCCTAATAGGTGCGACCTACATAGCCATGCTACCTGCCCGATTTCTGTCATTTACCGGTTGATGAGGCTAGAAGCTACGCTTTATCATCACACCAGATTCACTTCGAATGCCACATCGTCAGATCCATCGAAAATCACTAATTGACGTCTACAACAATACATTACGTGTCAGCTAAAAGAAGTTTCCTCCTCCGCTTCCACTCTTGGTACAGTTGAAGAAATCAATGTACGTGACCTTTCTGGAAATACTCTGTCAGACCTTCATCCATACAAGTCACCCAGGAACAGGATGAATTGAAGGCACTATTTCTATTAATAGAAAAAGTCCTTGCACTCTACTCCATCTTAGATTATCTTTATATAATCTGATTCGCACGCTACTGCCAATACGGAGTGGTTCTTCGGATAATAATCCAACCGGTCTCTCCATATTGACAATGATGGTCAAAACTTCGATAGTCTGTGATTTAACTATCGAATAAAAACATGTGTTTCGATAGTCGATGATTTAACTATCGAATAAAACAAGTGTTCATCCAAACATCCAACAATCAGTGAGCCTTTAATTAATATTTCCTTAATTAAATCACTTCTCTATTTCTTTATCAGTATTTGTTAACCAAATATTTTCAATAACTATATTGGCCTTTTACGTTATTTGGAAAACCTTTCCGAATATCGCCTTCTTTTATTTTCTAAACTTTAGAAAATATATGTTATTTATAATTGGAAAATATTCCAATTACTTATCTCTTTTCCAATCTCGTTTATTCTGTACTTAGGAAATATTCTATTCTATTTCCAAGCTTATACTTATTTGGGTTAAAACAGATGTTGTGTAAAACATCGTTACGACAACCCAAATACAGTATTTAACTAATTCTTATTCCACATTGATCTTCGAGCCTGAAATCTTGCTACTTATCGGTATATCATGAAATCAACCAAGTTGGGGTATAATTACCTCTCAGACCTTGACTGAATAACATTTAACGTCAAAACAGACAAGACTATACTTACTCGAACAATCAATAACATACAACTACTGATTCACTTTTAAACACATATAAACTTTCTCTGCTATTCTTTCGAGATTTTATTCCTAGTCTTCCTTTTTGATTATACTATTCTATTTCTAAGTTCATTCCCTTATCGACTTCTATATATATCGATACGTTGATTTCTAACTATCAAATTATCTTAAAAATATTCTATCTCCTTAAATTCCCGGAAAAATTCGCCATAACCTCCTTTGTACCGGGAGCATCGGGAAATTTCAAATAGCTTTCCCGGTCCTTCTCATCTCATAAAGAAAAAGAAAAAGCCAAGCGGCTAGCCGATACGATGCATAAAATCTCATATATGAATTTAAATACGTACCTTTTTGTCGGGCATTCTATTTATTTCACTTCTATACTTTATTCCAAACCTGTCTCCTGTATATTTATACCTATCCAATCTATTTTAACTATACCAATCGTTTTAACTCAACTTGTTAATTAAATCTGCTAATTAACTTCTTTGTCTATTTCACCTTCATATTTGAACATGACATGTTCAAATATATTTTAACTGCATATTAACAAATTCTAATTATACTCATACTCTCGTTTCCTTATCGACTTCTCTATTCAAATTCCAATTCAATTCTACTTGAATTCTCTTTATTTAAACTTCATTTAAATTCTATTAGAATCCCTATATTTAAACTCCATTTCAAATTCTATTTTCAAGCTCTATAGTTAAATTCCATTTGAAATTCTATTTTCAAACTCTATAGTTAACTCCATTTGAAATTCTATTTTTCAAACTCTATAATTAACTCCATTTGAAATTCTATTTTCAAATTCTATAGTTTAAAGTCCATTTGAATTCTATATTCAAATTCTATATTCAAAGTCTATTTGAATTCTCTGCATTTTTTTATAAACAACGTTTATAACTTCAATTCAAATCCCACCTTTCCATTTACAAACAGAGTTTATAAATTCAATTCAAATCCCATATTTTCATTTATAAACAAAGTTTATAAATTCGATTCAAAACCCATCTCCCATTTATAAACAAAGTTTATAAATTCAATTACTTGTTTTATATACCTTCAAAACAAGTTAATATTTTCTATAGTTTTATTTAAAATTCAAATTCTATTTATAAAAATAGAATTTCCTTTTTAAATATCAAATACACTTTCCGATATTTTTATGAATCAATATTCAAGCTCTAGTGGTATTTTCAACAATCAGATCAACCAATTTTCAATCACTTGATTTTTTACACATCATATAGGAATATATATGAAATTAAACAAATAACAAACAGATAATATATTTTTGAGGAATCCAGTTGGATTCCTCCAACCTGTTTTCCTGCATCCACGGACGTTAGTCAACATAGTAATACCCATCCTGCTTCGAGGCAGGATATCGCGGTATGAAGGTCATCCACTAATAATAACGTGGGGCGTATAGGGTAATCATCCGCTAATGAAACCGCGGGCATCCGCTAATGAAACTGCGGGAATCCGACCAATCATCAACCCAATATATATATAATAGTCAACCAATCCTAGATAACTAATATATTTTTAACAGCAATAAATAAATATTTAAAGCATCCAACAATCAACAAAACAATTATTTTTAACTGATAAAAAGAATTCTAAATAAAACAGAGTGAGATTTACTCACCAGAGTTTTATTTCTCGAAATCTGTTCCAATCCAAATTCTATTTCGCAGATAGAGTCACTACGAATCTAACACCTTTGGTTTGATCCAAACTGG
Source organism: Allium sativum (assembly GCA_030737875.1). NCBI lineage: Eukaryota > Viridiplantae > Streptophyta > Magnoliopsida > Asparagales > Amaryllidaceae > Allium > Allium sativum. The sequence goes on from CM060911.1 coordinate 281,401,907, forward strand.
TAACCTATGAACGAGTTGAGTTATTTCACCAGTTTGAAATATATATATATATATATATATATATATTAGCACTTTTAGTTACTTATTATTTACTACTAATTTATTTTCTTTACATAAACTGATTATATAATTTAAATTTCCAATTATAAAGACTAATTTCCGGGCATTTAAATCAAAATCATTTCACACAAATAGTTAAGTTAATTTCTTATCTTGAAATAAATTCATGTCTTAACAATCTAATTTAGCTTATAAATTTTTGATAACCTTTTACATGTATTTATTTATGTAAATTAATCGATTTAACATTTATTCAAATTACCACCAAAGTAAATAAATTTTTTACTTTATTTGAATAAATAAAATTAACAACCTAATTAAGAATTAAATTACCTTAATCAAGCCTTAATTCCCTTCCTGTTTACTGCCTCGACAAGCTCGCAAACATCCCCAAAAATCCCAAGCCTTAAACACTCGCAAACCCCATACATCGCTGTGTTGAACTCCAGGATATCACAGTACCAGATTCCCCAATCGACAGTCAGACATTTAAGTCCTGCTTCCTAACACCAATCGCCCAGTTTCTCCATACCAGAACCGTACTCCGCGTTACCCCAATCGAACCAGTTATGCCTTCAAAGGCCTGCAAACCCAAACCAAGGCCATCGCTCGGACGGTCTAGCTCTCGAAACCCTTGCTCACCCTTTCCAAAGCCATCGCGACAGTCATTTGCTACTCTCGGTTGCACGAAGTCGAGCTCCTTCCGTTATCGTTCGAACCACTTTCCTGATGTCGCGGTTGACTCTATCCTCCTCTCGCACGACAGGGAATCAAAGCCCTAACCTATTGCGCACCAAATCGAATACTCGATGGCCTTATGATTTCGAGAGATGGCTCGCGATTTCAATTGAGGCAGCCATCTTTTCTTTGCTAAAGCTTTTTGATTTTCAGAAGAGGAAATAAGAGGAGATTAGGCGCGATTTATAGAGAAGGGGAGTGGTCTTTGAATTGAACAGCAGGGCCTTCTTTTGTTGTGGAGATAAAGGAAGCCACCGTATGTTTTAACTTGTGGAAATAAGGAGGCCACCATTGTTTTAACTTGTGGTAATAAAGGAGCCACCATTTTTGTTTTGTTTCGGTTTTAATTAATTTAAATTATCCGTATCCTTTAATTAAAACACACCCTGATTCTGACCCACCAACTGTCAATTCTAGGGTAATACCCCTATTCCGGACACACTGGGATAGGTCACGAAGTCCAATTCGATCATCTGTAGAAGATATATATTTAAACCAATATAAATTAATTTCAGACAATTTATTCTCCTCGAAAATAAATAAATATTAATATCGTTATAAATTCAGATAAAATTTCCTATAAATTATCTGAACTGTATTTAATTCAAGTAAAATTCTGAATTCAACTAAATCCATGTTCGTATTCTGACAATTTAATATATTCTATATTAAATTGAAATTGATTTTATATAATTGATAACTTAATATAAATAATTCCATTTATATTATCCCCTAAATATTTAAATCCATATTAAAATATTTAAAATTAACCCATAAGAATCCGGGTCATTACAATCTTCCCCACTTAAAATAATTTCGTCCTCGAAATTGCTAAGGTAGAGAAAAGTGCTACAAACCCATTTATTTTTTTCCAAAACTTATTTATGTTGCTACTCAACATTTCAAACTTCCTTACGTACTCTCTTTCGAATAAATCCCTATTCGATAACTCCTCCCTTCGAATAACTATATTCGATAATTTCTCCTTCGAATAACTAGATTCAAAAACCTTTCTTCGAATCAACTATATTCGCTTTACTCTATTCAATTTACTCTTATCAATTAACTCTATTGGATTTAACTCTTTTCGATTAACTCCCTCGAATAACTAAACTCGATAACTCCTTCGAATAACCAATATTCTATAACTCACTTCGATTAAACTAATCGATAACTCTTTTCGATTAAACTATAATCGATAACTCATTTCGATTAACAAATAATCGATAACTCCTTTGATTTACTAATAATCGATAACTCCTTTCGAATAAACTATATTCGATAATTCCTTTCGAATAAACTATATTTGATAACTCCTTTCATTCTATTCGAATAACTAATATTCTATTTAACTCTATTCGCTTGACTCTAGATCGCAGCGATCACAATGGTTACGCCTGATTCCCCCAGGAAACATCCGACCGCCCTAGGCTATCTGCAGCCCTGCGAATTACGTTAGCAGTCGTATGAAATGGCAACTTATCCTGAGTAACTATGTTTGACTAATTCTATCTCAATACTATATTCGATCAGCTTTAATTGAATAACTAACATTCAATTAAATTCTAATTTGATTAACTATGTTAAATTTACTCTATCTGGTTAACTCTTAATTTGAATAACAAATATTCGATAAATTCTAATTGAATAACTAATATTCAATTAACTCTACGGATTAACCCTAACTGATTAACTCTAACTGGTTAATTCTTACTCTAATCGATTTATTCTAACTCTAATCGATTATTTCTAACCCTAATCGACTTCTCTTATTCGAATAACTCCTATTGGATAACGTTTATTCATTTATAAAGATTTACTTTTTAGTACCGGTTCTTCACTTTATAAATGTTCTCTTTAATAATGGTACTTCACTTATACAAGTGTTGTGTACCCCTTCTATTTAAAACTATCGGTGTTAAAAACCAATATCTCCTCTCTATATAAGTTCAGACTTATATATTCCATCTATCGAATGATAAATATTTAATTTAATTTATAAACTGTTATTTATAAATTAATCCTTTCTATTTATCTGTTAAAAACAGATTTCCATTTTCTATTCATCTTCTAAATATTCCTTTGATTAAATTCTATTTATTTAACAAATAAATATCTCATTTATAACATTCTATTTATTTAACAAATAAATATTTCCATTGAATCTATTTGTAAATGTTTTACAAATATTTCTCCTTCTATTTGTTTGCACATAACTTCCTTTGTATTTGTGTTACAAATATATTTCCTTTTATCTCTTTTGGTTTTTCCTTTATTCACACCCAATTCTTATTTCATTCACATTGATTTTACTCAATTTATTCATTTCGATCCATTTAACTTACTTAAGTTAAATTTAATTTCAATCATTCAAATTCCCATTAACTAGTTGCTAATTAATCTTTTGGCCTATTTCAACATTTTTATTCGAATATCACTTGTTCAAATATATGTCAACTTAATTATAAACTAATCTAATTATAATTTCAACTCGAGTTATATATTCGATTTCGAATATAAATTCTCAATCTCTTTCACTTATCAAAACCCCAATTTCGATTCAAATTTCCTTTAACTAATTATTTTCCAATTTAGTTAATTCTATTTAACCATTAAAATATGATTTTTGTCTTAAAAATCATTTCACTAACTTCACTGGAGTTCATATTTATTTTATATCCCCAGTCTGGATTTTTCTAATGCCAATTCGGATTTTATTTCCTAAAAATCCTTTTATTTATTTAATTAGACCGTTGTGGTTTTATAATGGTTCTGGCGCTGCTTTTCTAAAAATTTGATTTTGACATAACTCAAAATCTATACGACGAAATCCAGATTTTTCTCTTTCATTTGAAAACTATTGTTCAACCAGTCCCGACGATTCTTGTTTCAAAGAATTCCGACTTCAATTGAGTTCTGTATACTAAATTGAAGTTCGAATCGCCAATTTACGAACTTCCGCGCTACGGCGAGCTCGTTTTAATTATATTTATAAATATAAACGTTTTAACTTTGTTTATAATAATTTCAACTCCATCCTGATATATTTTTAATATGTATCAAATCCATTTCATAATATTCCCGATCTATTTCACTTCTAATATTCAAATCCTATATACTTACAATATTCAAATTCCATTGAATTTCTTTATTCAAACTCTATATTTGAATTTCCTTCTATTCAATTTCTAATTCAACTTCTTATCTTCAAATTCTATTTGAATTTCTTATCTTCAATTTCTATTTGAAATCCTTTGAATTTAAATTCTATTTTAACTCCTTTGAATTCAAATCCTATTTCAAACTTTATATTTTCTTTGAATTCTAATATTCAACCTCCACTTTATATTCTCTTTGAAATTCTATTTAACCAAATTCCATTTGAATTCTAATATTCAAATCTCTATTTGACTTTTCTTTATTCAAATCCATTTGAATTCCTTTGAATTCAAATCCCATTTCAATTTTTCTTATACAATTTCTATTTGAATTTGTCTTTATTCAAACTCATTTGAATTCCTTTGAATTCAAATTCTATTTCACTTCTATTTGAATTATATATATATTCAAATTCCTTTAATTTACTTCTATTTGAAATCTATATTTCAATTCCCATTTCACTTCTATTTGAAATCTATATTCCCATTTCACATTTCAAAATTCCTTTGAAGTCATATAAATATATACATATATTTATATCTATCTCAAATTCAAAACATTTGAATTTTCAAACCACTTGTTTCTTTTCAAACAAATTTCCATCAAAACTTTTCTAAGGCAGCAATTTATCACTTAGAAACTCAAAAATGAACACTGATGATGTTGCGACCATCATCAGAATTATTTCCCAGCTACTGAATGAGTCCAGTGCTATATTTCTTTCAAAATCCATTTAGAAAAATATTTTCCAAACTCCCAGGATTTTAAATTCTGAATTCTGGTTGGAATTCAATTTCAATTTATCTCATTTGTATATTTGATTTCATTTACAAATTCCATTGGTTATATATATATAACTATTTTAGTTTTATAATCTAATTTGATTATAATCCTAACAATCAACTTAACTATTTAAAAACAATATCGTGTCCAATCTTCTGTTCAAGTGTTTATAAACTCCTATCGACATCGTGGCGTCCCACGATTCGACCAAAATTTATAATTCACTCAACAGACTAGTCAACACAATATAAAACAGTTTTTATATCAAATAACAAATACGCTCTCTCGTATATATATAAACTCAACTCATTCTAGGGTACTACTGACCCTATCTCTAATGAGCACATTCCAACAAGCCTAGGTATTCGCTCAACCTAAGCTCTGATACCAAGTGTAATGACCCGCAAATCCGTAACATCGGAGTTGACTATATACATCATACGTCCAACCCAAATATCACGAAAATACGAAACATTTTTTTTAGAAGAAAGAGATAGAAGAAGAACAGAATAATAACACAGAATCTCACATCGCAGCGGATCAAAATATAATATATCACATCTTTGAAATACAAAATCTTAACTGTATAACATACACTTACCAGAGTACAACACTTACAACACAACGGAACAATACTATAACTAGATAATGCTGAAGCCTCCTGCTCCAAGCACCTTTTAGATATATCTGAAAAATCATGAACTACTTGACTGCCCGTACAAATTTAGGCACCCAAGAGTTTAGGTAGAACAAAACAAATAAACTCCGGGTCAGTCATGGGACTGGTATGAGTAAACAGTTTAAAACAGTTTCAGAAACTAAATGATATCTCATAAGACCACGCCGTATAACACGGAACGGGTTTTTCCCTTATGAACATCCAAACACTTGATTTAACTTTCAAAATCGCTTTGAAAGGAACGATAGCTTTATATCAAAACTCCTTTGATATTATAATAATGTCTAAATCAAGTAAATACAATCTAGTGGAACGTTTGCATCTCACGTTCCACATATATATACAATCAAAACCGCAGGCACGTATTGGGTAATGGATTTCCAACTATGACAAGGTATGGAACCACCTTCCGCTGGTATATCTCTAGAGGAGAATACACCGAGTTCAACAAGAACATCTTGCAACTCAGCCACACATGACCGACCACTCATTTCGCTTGAGTGTATCGAATGTATATCACCAACGATTGGGATCAGCAACCGTTTCCCGAATGGGACAGCATCGACAATAGATTTTTAGAAGTAAATGAAACTCTATATCAGGTGATTCTAACCCTAATAGGTGCGACCTACATAGCCATGCTACCTGCCCGATTTCTGTCATTTACCGGTTGATGAGGCTAGAAGCTACGCTTTATCATCACACCAGATTCACTTCGAATGTTACATCGTCAGATCCATCGAAAATCACTAATTGACGTCTACAACAGTACATTACGTGTCAGCTAAAAGAAGTTTCCTCCTCCGCTTCCACTCTTGGTACAGTTGAAGAAATCAATGTACGTGACCTTTCTGGAAATACTCTGTCAGACCTTCATCCATACAAGTCACCCAGGAACAGGATGAATTGAAGGCACTATTTCTATTAATAGAAAAAGTCCTTGCACTCTACTCCGTCTTCGATTATCTTTATATAATCTGATTCGCACGCTACTGCCAATACGGAGTGGTTCTTCGGATAATAATCCAACCGGTCTCTCCATATTGACAACGATGGTCAAAACTTCGATAGTCTGTGATTTAACTATCGAATAAAAACATGTGTTTCGATAGTCGATGATTTAACTATCGAATAAAACAAGTGTTCATCCAAACATCCAACAATCAGTGAGCCTTTAATTAATATTTCCTTAATTAAATCACTTCTCTATTTCTTTATCAGTATTTGTTAACCAAATATTTTCAATAACTATATTGGCCTTTTACGTTATTTGGAAAACCTTTCCGAATATCGCCTTCTTTTATTTTCTAAACTTTAGAAAATATATGTTATTTATAATTGGAAAATATTCCAATTACTTATCTCTTTTCCAATCTCGTTTAATCTGTACTTAGGAAATATTCTATTCTATTTCCAAGCTTATACTTATTTGGGTTAAAACAGATGTTGTGTAAAACATCGTTACGACAACCCAAATACAGTATTTAACTAATTCTTATTCCACATTGATCTTCGAGCCTGAAATCTTGCTACTTATCGGTATATCATGAAATCAACCAAGTTGGGGTATAATTACCTCTCAGACCTTGACTGAATAACATTTAACGTCAAAACAGATAAGACTACTTACTCGAACAATCAATAACATACAACTACTGATTCACTTTTAAACACATATAAACTTTCTCTTCTATTCTTTCGAGATTTTATTCCTAGTCTTCCTTTTTGATTATACTATTCTATTTCTAAGTTCATTCCCTTATCGACTTCTATATATATCGATACGTTGATTTCTAACTATCAAATTATCTTAAAAATATTCTATCTCCTTAAATTCCCGGAAAAATTCGCCATAACCTCCTTTGTACTGGGAGCATCGGGAAATTTCAAATAGCTTTCCCGGTCCTTCTCATCTCAAAAAGAAAAAGAAAAAGCCAAGCGGCTAGCCGATACGGCGCATAAAATCTCATATATGAATTTAAATACGTACCTTTTTGTCGGGCATTCTATTTATTTCACTTCTATACTTTATTCCAAACCTGTCTCCTGTATATTTATACCTGTCCAATCTATTTTAACTATACCAATCGTTTTAACTCAACTTGTTAATTAAATCTGCTAATTAACTTCTTTGTCTATTTCACCTTCATATTTGAACATGACATGTTCAAATATATTTTAACTGCATATTAACAATTTCTAATTATACTCATACTCTCGTTTCCTTATCGACTTCTCTATTCAAATTCCAATTCAATTCTACTTGAATTCTCTTTATTTAAACTTCATTTAAATTCTATTAGAATCCCTATATTTAAACTCCATTTGAAATTCTATTTTCAAGCTCTATAGTTAAATTCCATTTGAAATTCTATTTTCAAACTCTATAGTTAACTCCATTTGAAATTCTATTTTTCAAACTCTATAGTTAACTCCATTTGAAATTCTATTTTCAAATTCTATAGTTTAAAGTCCATTTGAATTCTATATTCAAAGTCTATTTGAATTCTCTGCATTTTTTTATAAACATCGTTTATAACTTCAATTCAAATCCCACCTTTCCATTTATAAACAGAGTTTATAAATTCAATTCAAATCCCATATTTTCATTTATAAACAAAGTTTATAAATTCGATTCAAAACCCATCTCCCATTTATAAACAAAGTTTATAAATTCAATTACTTGTTTTATATACCTTCAAAACAAGTTAATATTTTCTATAGTTTTATTTAAAATTCAAATTCTATTTATAAAAATAGAATTTCCATTTTAAATATCAAATACCCTTTCCGATATTTTTATGAATCAATATTCAAGCTCTAGTGGTATTTTCAATAATCAGATCAACCAATTTTCAATCACTTGATTTTTTACACATCATATAGGAATATATATGAAATTAAACAAACAACAAACAGATAATATATTTTTGAGGAATCCAGTTGGATTCCTCCAACCTGTTTTCCTGCATCCACAGACGTTAGTCAACATAGTAATACCCATCCTGCTTCGAGGCAGGATATCGCGGTATGAAGGTCATCCACTAATCATAGCGTGGGGCGTATAGGGTAATCATCCGCTAATGAAACCGCGGGCATCCGCTAATGAAACTGCGGGAATCCAACCAATCATCAACCCAATATATATATAATAGTCAACCAATCCTAGATAACTAATATATTTTTAACAGTAATAAATAAATATTTAAAGCATCCAACAATCAACAAAACAATTATTTTTAACTGATAAAAAGAATTCTAAATAAAACAGAGTGAGATTTACTCACCGGAGTTTTATTTCTCGAAATCTGTTCCAATCCAAATTCTATTTCGCAGATAGAGTCACTACGAATCTAACACCTTTGGTTTGATCCAAACTGGTAACCTATGAACGAGTTGAGTTATTTCGCTAGTTTGAAATATATATATACATACATACATATATATATATATATATATTAGCACTTTTAGTTACTTATTATTTACTACTAATTTATTTTCTTTACATAAACTGATTATATAATTTAAATTTCCAATTATAAAGACTAATTTCCGGGCATTTAAATCAAAATCATTTCACACAAATAGTTAAGATAATTTCTTATCTTGAAATAAATTCATGTCTTAACAATCTAATTTAGCTTATAAATTTTTGATAACCTTTTACCTGTATTTATTTATGTAAATTAATCGATTCAACATTTATTCAAATTACCACCAAAGTAAATAATTTTTTTACTTTATTTGAATAAATAAAATTAACAACCTAATTAAGAATTAAATTACCTTAATCAAGCCTTAATTCCCTTCCTGTTTACTGCCTCGACAAGCTCGCAAACATCCCCAAAAATCCCAAGCCTTAAACACTCGCAAACCCCATACATCGCTGTGTTGAACTCCAGGATATCACAGTACCAGATTCCCCAATCGACAGTCAGACATTTAAGTCCTACTTCCTGACACCAATCGCCCAGTTTCTCCATACCAGAACCGTACTCCGCGTTACCCCAATCGAACCAGTTATGCCTTCAAAGGCCTGCAAACCCAAACCAAGGCCATCGCTCGGACGGTCTAGCTCTCGAAACCCTTGCTCACCCTTTCCAAAGCCATCGCGACAGTCATTTGCTACTCTCGGTTGCACGAAGTCGAGCTCCTTCCATTATCGTTCGAACCACTTTCCTGATGTCGCGGTTGACTCTATCCTCCTCTCGCACGACAGGGAATCAAAGCCCTAACCTATTGCGCACCAAATCGAATACTCGATGGCCTTATGATTTCGAGAGATGGCTCGCGATTTCAATTGAGGCAGCCATCTTTTCTTTGCTAAAGCTTTTTGATTTTCAGAAGAGGAAATAAGAGGAGATTAGGCGTGATTTATAGAGAAGGGGAGTGGTCTTTGAATTGAACAGCAGGGCCTTCTTTTGTTGTGGAGATAAAGGAAGCCACCGTATGTTTTAACTTGTGGAAATAAGGAGGCCACCATTGTTTTAACTTGTGGTAATAAAGGAGCCACCATTTTTGTTTTGTTTCGGTTTTAATTAATTTAAATTATCCGTATCCTTTAATTAAAACACACCCTGATTCTGAACTCCTTTCTGAACCCACCAACTGTCAATTCTAGGGTAATACCCCTATTCCGGACACACTGGGATAGGTCACGAAGTCCAATTCGATCATCTATAGAAGATATATATTTAAACCAATATAAATTAATTTCAGACAATTTATTCTCCTCGAAAATAAATAAATATTATTATCGTTATAAATTCAGATAAAATTTCCTATAAATTATCTGAACTGTATTTAATTCAAGTAAAATTCTGAATTCAACTAAATCCATGTTCGTATTCTGACAATTTAATATATTCTATATTAAATTGAAATTGATTTTATATAATTGATAACTTAATATAAATAATTCCATTTATATTATCCCCTAAATATTTAAATCCATATTAAAATATTTAAAATTAACCCATAAGAATCCGGGTCATTACACTCCCGGTACAAAGGAGGTTATGGCGAATTTTTCCGGGAATTTAAGGAGATAGAATATTTTTAAGATAATTTGATAGTTAGAAATTAACATATCAAAATATATAGAAGTCGATAAGGAAACGAACATAGAAATAGAATAGTATAATCAAAAAGGAAGACTAGGGATAAAATCTAGTAAGAATAGAAAGAGGAAGAGTATACGTGTTTAAAAGTGAATCAGTAGTTGTATGGTATTGATTATTCGAGTAAGTAGTCATATCTGTTTTGACGTTATAAATGTTATTCAGTCAAGGTCTGAGAGGTAGTTGTACCCCAACTTGATTGATTTCATTATTAACAGATAAACAGTAAGATTTCAGGCTCGAAGATCAATGTTGAATGAGAGTTAGTTGAATATAGTATTTGGGTTGCCGTACCGATGTTTTACACAACATCCGGTTTAACCCAAATAAATGTAAGCTTGGAAATAGAATAATAAATATTTCTAAAGTTAGAAAATAAAGAAGGCGATATTCGGAAATGTTTTCCAAATAATGTAAAAGGCCAATATGGTTATTGAAAATATTTGGTTAACAAATATTGATAAAGAAATAGAGAAGTGATTTAATTAATGGAATATTAATTAAGGGCTCACTGATTGTTGGATGTTTGGATGAACACTTGTTTTATTCGATAGTTAAATCATCGACTATCGAAACACTTGTTTTTATTCGATAGTTAAATCACAGACTATCGAAGTTTTGACCATCGTTGTCAATATGGAGAGACCGGTTGGATTATTATCCGAAGAACCACTCCGTATTGGCAGTAGCGTGCGAATCAGATTATATAAAGATAATCGAAGACGGAGTAGAGTGCAAGGACTTTTTCTATTAATAGAAATAGTGCCTTCAGCTCATCCTGTTCCTGGGTGACTTGTATGGATGAATGTCTGACAGAGTATTTCCAGAAAGGTCACGTACATTGATTTCTTCAACCGTACCAAGAGTGGAAGCGGAGAAGGAAACTTCTTTTAGCTAACACATAATGTACTGTTGAGGACGTCAATCAGTGATGTGATGGATTTGACGATGTGGCATTCGAAGTGAATCTAGTGTGATGATAAAGCGTAGCTTCTAGCCTCATCAACCGGTAAATGACAGAAATCGGGCAAGCAGCATGGCTATGTAGGTCGCACATATTAGGGTGTATAATCACCTGATCTAGAGTTTCATTTTATGAATGAGTTAAGATCGCATGAAATAATTTACATTTTATTTTATAATTTATGAATGAAATTAGTCCGCATAAAGTAAATTACATTTTTATATGTAATTTATGAATGAATTTTCATCGTATGACATAAATTACATATTATTATGTAAATTATGAATGAATTTAACCCACATGAATGAATTTCATTTTTTCTATGAAATGAATGTATGGATTTACTTTGTAAATAAAGATTACATTTTTATAATGTAAACAAGAAGTAGGATTCACATTGTAAATAAAATTTATATTTTTATATGTACTTAAGAACGATGAATTATAAATTACATTTTACATGTAAGAAGGAATTGGACGATGAAATATAATTTACATTTTACCGTAAATTAAAGAAATTAAAAGAATCAAAAAGGAAGAATTCATCATTCAAGTATGATTTTCATTTCTCTGTAAATGAAGGGATAAAAGGATAAAGAAGGAAAATATACTTAAGAATAAAGAGTTAAACGGGTTACGTTTTTATATATATATAAATATAATTAAAATTAAACGAATCGAGCGCGGTAGTTCGCGTTTTAAAATTATATCTTTAAATGACTATACAAGAAGATCCAACCGTCGGATTTTCTTGAAACTGAAATCGCTAGGACCGTCTTGGAAAAATCTTTCCAACGATATATAATACGTCAAAATCCAACGGTTAGATTTTGAGATATGTGAAAATCAAAATTGATTGAAAATAGCACCAGTATCGCCATTGACCTGAATTGTCGCTGATTAAAGATTTAATTAATTTCAATTAAATAGAATAGGAAATAATCGTTATAAATTAGAAATAACGATAAGGAAGAGTTTCCAATATATATATATATATATATATATATATATATATATATATATATATACGAAGATTATTTGGAAAGGCCGAGTTAATCTCATTCCAAATAATCAAAACGACGATGAGAATTGAAGAAGAAGACGACTAATGAAGACCGTCAATCTTCCCCTCAGGAAGACAGCGATTGAGGCTTTGAATTGATTTGCTCCCAATTCGAGGTCATGATCGTCGTTCGAACGAACATGTTGATTGAACGGATTTGGCTTTCGCTCAGACCCAGAGCATAAGCGTAAATGGATTGCATGTCTGACGTGGTATTCCTTTACACTGTATCTATTGATCTCTGCTAAACATATATCTGTTTGGTGTCTTTCACCCTTCTCTGAGACGTACGAGCTCAGAGGTTATATGTTGGCGGAAATCAATGATATGGTATGGATTGACGAAGTGGCATGCCAAGATGCATGTGATCAAGGCTTTGTTGAAAAGCAGGCCTTGTGGGATGATCAAAGCATAGCCTGTTTAGGCATAGCTTTGTGTATGACGTGACTTCACGAGCCTCACACACCGGCGGAGTCTAAAACGGGAGAAGGGAACGCAGGGAGTGCACACGTTTCTTTCTAGCTAGAGTGGTGCCAGGGACCTACCAGCGCTGGCATTTATTCATTGTGGTTGTTGGATTTTTCGAGGCCTCGGATTTATGTGGTCGCCACTGGCCGTATTATAGGTCCAAAAGGACCGGGAAGCGTGTGTTCAGGAATTGCCAATCCATTAAGCGTTAACGTATGGACCGGCCCTGCAGGATCCAAGGGTTGGACAAAGTACCAATCCTGGGGCATTGTTAGAGTGTCTCGTATCGGTAAGGGTCTCCTCCCTAGCCTTGACTCAGATAGAAATCCAAATTCCAATTACGACCCTACGGTTTTTGATTGTATTACTAGTATGGAGATATAGTAGGATGGGGTACTATGTTTCCTAGGATTGATACATTTATTTTGAAATGTTTTATTATACCCTAATAATAATATTAAACTCGTATTTGCCGTATTTAGCATGTTTAATCACCATAAGGGAAAACTCTATCCTCTGGTGTGCGTTGCATTGCGTGATGGGACTTGAGTCTTATGGTGATTCCATTTTTCTAAAAAGCATTGCGATGTTGTACGTTCTGACACTTTAAATTATGCACGACAATCCATTGAGTAAACCCGTTCCGCATTAGCGGCGTGGTCTTTGGATTTGTCATATTATTATTACTAAACTAGTTATGAATTCTCATACCAGTCCCACGACTGACCCGTAGTTTGTTTCACCTTTTTGCAAACTCGGGTGCCCTCTTTTCTACACGGGCAACCAAGTAAACAGGTTCATTCTTTGCTTGGAGTCTTCTTGGAGTTGCTCATTATCTTTGCTTGGATTTGCTTTTGCGGAGAGGTGATGACTTGGAGCTTTGAGGACAACTATCATTTACTTCTATTGCATTTTTCTATCTTTAAGTTCAGTCATTAGACTTGTTTCATTTCGTATTGCTTATTTTGGGAGTTGGAACTTATTTTCATTTCTGCAAACTTGATGTAATATTTTGGATTCTGTGACTGTTGGGATTCTGTGGTTTATGACATTATATTTCCGCTGCTATGATGTTATTATGCTATGGTTTTCCTCTGCTATGTTGTATCAGTGATATGTATTGTTATATTTATGTTGTATTCCATATGATTATTCCTTACTTTCACCCAGTGGAAGTTTGGGGTCATCAAAACTATAAATATGTGTATGCTTATTAGGATTTATTGGGTACCTAATACGGCCCAATAAATTTCCAAACCTCTCTCCGTACAAAGGAGGTTATGGCGAAATTTTTCAAAAATTCCAGGTGTTAGCCAAAATTTTGAAGAATTTGAAAATTCTCAGAAACTGAAAAGTTGAAGAATGGAAGCCAGATCGAACGTAGAATTGATTAATCAAACCACTTTCGACTTAGTTCCTTTTCGGGGACGAAAAGTTTTAAGTGGGGGAGATTGTAACGACCCAGAAAATCTGAACCAATTTAAAATTTTTGAATTGGCTAAAATAATGGATTTTAAATATTTAAAATAAATATTTTAAATAATAGCAATGAAAACTGAGTTGGAATCGACGTTTGAAAACGAATATAATTAATTCTAATTATAAACAAGGCCTGAAATGGCGCGGTAGTTTCAAAATTTGAATTCAAACTTTGACTAACTATACCGGGTGCAAAACAAAACGGATTTGAGCGAAACCAAAAATATTTAAATCTGTTAGTGAATACCTTTCTAACGAATCTGAAAAATCAAATTTTCATAGCGGAAAGCAAAAGTAACGGCCAAATGAATTTTCAGAAAAGTCGCTATGGAATTTATATAGCCCGTGAAATTGGCCATTTTGCATACGACCTCGGAATTCGACGAAACCACTTTTGTTGGATCCAGGATGTGAAGTTATTGCTAGGTTTCAAATTTCATAATTTTTGAAGCTAGTATGTGAGCGTGGCAAAGGAAAACGTGTTTTGGTCAATTACAGTTAAATTGGATCGACCAGAAATGGGCCTTTTTGCAAACGGTCTCAGAATTCGATGAAACTAGTTTTGTTGGGACCGTATCGTCAAAACACAGCCAGATTTATTTTTCTGGAATTTTTCGAATCAGTTTGTGGCCCTGGCAAATTGAAATGTACGTTCAAATCGAATATTGAATGTTATATATTTTAAATTGAATGGAAACTGATTGAAACAGTCGAATGGGCCTACGAAACATATCCCATTGTGTTCGGAATGGGAGTAAAATGCTAGGGACGACAGTCGTTGGGTTTGGAATGGTGTTCGTGTGTGACAAGGGGTATTTTCGGATTTTTAAAAATATATAAATAAACAAAAAATCTGATTGGCCAATAATTTTTCTCTCTCCCTGATTTCTTCAGGCGCGACGATGGAAGGAGATCCGAACCTTCTCTCTTCGATTTCTCAGCAACCACTCAATGAAAAATCGTGATTCTTGATTCATTTCAAAGCTCTTCGTCTCCTCTTCAAATCCATCTAAGGTTTGCTAGTTATCATCAAGTGTGGAGGGAGATACGGGTCCTCAAAGTCAACGACTTTGGAGCGCCGCCGAGCCTTCAGGGCGCCACCGAACGGAGCGAAACCACCGGCGCCGGGAAGGTGGTTCGAAGCTCTTCGACGCTGTGTGAGCTGATTCTCCTATCGCGCAACGGTTTGATCGAAAGATCAAAACCTAGTTTTGAACCATCGTGAAAGGTGGGTCCTTTATTACATCTGAATTTTGAAAAATCATATCTTTTTCGTTTCTTGACGAAATTCGATGAAACAGGAAACATCGTGACCGTGTGGACGTCTTCTACATTTTAGAAGAGACCGCATATTTTTTTGAGCCTTCTGCTATTTTTGGTGGAGTGGAACCCAATGTGAGATTTCTAATTTATAAACGATATGGAAAACGACGGTGTATAAATTATATAGTCGATGTATGAGTTATATAAGCGTTGTACACCTCATGTATAAGCGTTGTATAAGTTGTACGTTCGATGTATAAGTTATATATGCGTTGTAAAAATTATATATGTGTTGAAATAGAAGTGAATTGCAATATATATGTATATGTATATATATATATATATATATATATATATATATATATATACGCCCCTCGTCCACAAACCATGGACGATATTTATTGGTTGTGACTGGTGTGAAAATTGATTGATAGCGAATGGTTGATTGGAATTGTTTGTGGTTGAAAAATACCCATTTGTGGTCGAGAAATATTTGGTTGAAACCACATAGGATTAGTTTGTGGAAATGAAATAAATATACATGCCGCCTGCGTGCGAACTAGATGCATGATCCCCATTGTCAAAAACCGCGAGGTTTTAAGGTAGAGCGAGGAGCCGTACTAGGGACGGTCCCGGTTTTAACTACCCTGCCGTTATGCTACCGAAATTTTCAATAATATTCATGTGTTAGAATTATTTTCATGTGTTGAAACTATATTCATGTGTTGAATAGAAATTCATGTGTTGAAAAATAATCGTGTTTTGAAATAAATTGTTTTATGATAAAAATCATATTTTCATCATCTATATGAACTATATAAAATAATCGTGTTTTGAAATAAATTGTTTTATAATAAAAATCATATTTTCATCATCTATATGAACTATATAAAATAGTCATGTTTTGAAATAAATTGTTTTACAATTAAAATCTCATTTTTATTATATACATGAATTGTTGAAAATAGTGAAGTGTTGGAATAAATGTCTGTTAGATAAAAATATCATTTTTTATCGATAGTGCTAAGTGAAAATGGTTTTGAAATCGAAGAATGAAATATATAGAAATATATATAATTATAATATATCGAATAATGAAGCTGCAGTTCATATTTTGAAACCGTGATTTCAAACGATTAGTGCGGGAGATTCGACCATCGGATTTTCCCGAAACCACAACCGTTGGGTTCGCCTTGGAAATATCTTTCCAACGACACCAATTTTGTAAAGATCCAACGGTTGGATTGTCTGGAATGTTTAATTCAAACTTGAAGAAAAACAGCGCCAGAATCGATTATATTTATATATATATATAAATATAATTAAATTAAATCGAATAACGACGCTGCAGTTCGTGTTTTGAAATCATAACTTCAAATGATTAGTGTGGGAGATCCGACCATCGGATTTTCCCAAAACTGAAACCGTTGGATTCGTTTTGAAAATATCTTTTTAAGGATATAAATTTTGTGAAGATCCAACGGTTAGATTTTCAGATATGAGTAAATCAAATCTGGAGAAAAACAGTGCCACGGTCGCGTTATGGCCTGAAGCATTGTTTGGATGTATTGGCTATTTTTAAATAAATAAAAATAGCGATAAATCGTGATAAAATATTATAAACGATATGGAATGGAAATAAACTGAATTTGCTCGATCTATTTGATATTTGATGGTTGAATGTGTTTGGTGTGGAAATTACATTAAAGAACAAAATTGGTGTTGTCGAATGATTTAACCATTGAAATAAATTGATTTGAAATTCTAAATATACGTGAGTTATTTGAAAAGGCCGAGTTAATTCTCATTTCAAATAATTGACCGACGATTGAAGGTCGAAGATATGAAGACGGTGCAAGGCCGATAATCTTCACGTCGAATGGAGGGGTGCTACTGATGCTCATGATAGGAGTAGCTACCTTGACGGGGTTGAAGTAGTAGCCACCCGGACGTACATGTTGATTGTACGGATATGCGAGGTATTGCGTGCCTCCGGTTTCGTTCAGACCCAGAACGAATGTGTAAATGGACTCTGTGTTTGACATTGGATTTTGTTCTGTGTTGATTGATCTCTATTAAATATATATCTGTTTGGCAGCGGAGAATTTATTCTCTTGCTTAACGCCCTTCTCTGAGACGTAAGAGCCCAGAGGTTATATTTCGATAGAAATCAGTCGCACGGAGTGAATTGCCTGTGTGGCACGCCTAAGTGATAGAGGATCAAGGCTTCTGTTGAAAAGCAAAGTCTTGTGGTTGATGATCAAAGCACAGCCTGTGTGGCATAGCTTTGTGTATAACGTGAATTCGCGAGCCTCACACCCCGGGATGGACCGGAAACGGGAGAAGGATCCAGGGAGGACATGCGTTCTTTCTAGCTAGGGTGGTGTCAGTGACCTTGTAACGACCCGTATTTTTGACCGTCAAATATTTAATTTAATTTATTATTTTAAATATTATATTTGGAGTATTAATGGATTTTAATATTTAATTCGTTATTAAAAATGATATTTGAACGTTAAATTTATATTTAATATAAATCGAGCTCGAAACGGCGCTGTAGTTCGTAATATTGAATTTTGAACTTTAATTAAATGTACAGAATCCGATATAAGTCGGATTTCTGTGAAACGAGAAACGTTAGAACCGTGTTGATTATAATTTTCATATAAAAGAGGAAAATTTAGATTTCTTATAATAATTTGTTAGATATGGCCAAATCAAAATTTGAAATAATCGCTGTGGAAATCGTTATTAAAAATATACGCGTTAAAATAGCCGTTTTGCAAACGGACTCAGATTTCGACGAAACCAGTTTCATTGGGACCGTAGCGTTAAATTATTATACGGTGTTGAATGGCGTGGCAAACCGATGTCGTATGTGACCACGGCAGCCATAAACGCCCGTTCAATTTCTATAGCGCGTAATTAACTTAATAAAGGGTTATTTGAGTGTAACTTGAGCAGACGATCGAATTAAGCCACGAAACCAGTACCGTTGAGCTCGTATCGTCGATTAGAGTCAGGATAGGTATATAGTTTGTTATTTTTGAAGACCGGCAAATTTGGTGTCCGAAATGGCATTGCGGTGCGCGTAAAAATGGCCTACCGGGGAAACATTCTCAGAATGCGACGAAACTGGTGCCGTTGGGTTCGTATTGAAAGTTATTTCAGGATTTCAAGATTTCAAATTGAATTGATTTATCTGGTGATCGCAAAAAAAATTAAATGCGTGTTTAATTCTGGTTTTATAAAGGAAATTTTTTCTTACGACCTCGGATTTCGACGAAACTTATCCCATTGGGTCCGGAATACTTTTTTACACCAAGATTAGCCTTTTTATCAGTAAACAGGAATCATTTATAGTGATTTTATCGCGTTACTTGAGGATGAAGTATCGGGTAATAGTATTAAATAAAAAACTGTACCCTAAGATTTCTTTTTATCTTGATTTATCAATTCGAATGCACAGCACATACCACCGTACCCTATCCTTTCCAACGCACAGCACATACCACTTCACACTGCATTTGCCAAAATGTCAGTCCATCGTTTCTTTTCCAACTTAAAAGATCCACATGCGAACGTACCATCAGCTGCCTATTTCCTCCTCTCCAGTGATACTTCACTTCACTTTCACCTCAGCAGACTTAAGATATTGAATAGGGCAGGCCTACGTGAAAGTGAAAATACATTGCAG
This sequence comes from Allium sativum, assembly GCA_030737875.1. NCBI lineage: Eukaryota > Viridiplantae > Streptophyta > Magnoliopsida > Asparagales > Amaryllidaceae > Allium > Allium sativum. The sequence continues at coordinate 281,421,380 of CM060911.1, forward strand.
CTATTTTTTAGGCCTCTACCCTACGGTGTACGTAGTGACAATACGTTGTTCTTATCTCATCCGTTCTTCTCTATATATACGCTGGCACATCATTCTTTCTTGCCCAGTTTAAAATCGAACCAGTGGAATAAAAAAATATAAATAAAGAAAGAAAAAAATATGAAAGAGGCGAAGCATGTTCTGGAGACCGCATGAGGAAACAATGGTGAGTATGGGATCAAAGCATATAAATCAGTACATGAATGGGAAGGGGAAGCAATGGAAGACACGGTGTCCCCTGTAGCGAGTGGGGAGGAAATGATTTATGGGGAAAGTTGGGCACATTTGTCTTGTAAAGTGGAAAATGGGATTGGAAGTGGGTTGTTGAACGTGGGATGACTTGTGATTGGAACATGGGATGGAAGGATTTTGGTGCTGTGCAACTGTGGGAAATAATTATATGGTGACATGCATATAGTTGGAAGAGGGGTTGCGTGTACTGGTATGTGGAGGGCGAGCTGAAGTGTCGTGAACAGTAACAGTAGCAGGGCGCCCAACTGTCAACGAAAAGAAAAAAGAGGATATTTGAAGACGCAAAACAGGAGACCAGGCCTAGGACTTTACCGTGAGTTGGGTATATCAGAACGAGAAGCAGTAGTAAGTTTTGATAGCCAAATTTGTTCCAAAACTAAGGGATTGTTTGGTGATCCTTAATTAAGGATTGGCTTCCATTAGAAATTATTTATTTGAGGATGAAACATAAGTGCAGCACCTCGTGAAAGAGCAGGGACGAGGTTTGACAATGAAATGAAACCGTGAGTTTTTAAAGTATCTTGTTATATGATTAGTATTAACGTTAGGTTAGGATTGCTAGTTAAACTAATGGGTTGTCCTATTCTCAGGAAGGCGGACACATTAGAAAGAAAATGGGTCAAAGAAATACGTTGGACTGAAGTAAGTGTCGGTGCAGTGAAGTTTCGACCGAACAAAATTAATGTGAATGCAAGCAGAGATAGCCGAGCTTACTCTATCTGCAGAAATAAAGGTCGACCAGTAAAATTTGTTTCAAACAAAAAGTAATTAGTCTAACTAAATACATTCTAGAGTTAACTAATTTTAAATTAAATAGTTTTAAACTTATAACTCTTATAATTTTCTCGTATCTTATCAAAACACGATGAAACAAGATACGTTGGATTTGCATCAACCAGATCTACATTGTGTCATGGACTGAGATGGGATTGGAAGTAACTGGAATTTTAATTAAATTAAAAAACTATTTAGTTTAATTAAAAACGAGCCGTTAACAACAGAATCAAATCCAAGGTGAGTTAAACTCACTCAGTTTTTCCCATTTATATTTTATATAAATTAGGTTTTTATTTTGTGTGCTCTGGTTGCTGATAGTTGACTGTTTTCTAGTTATATATTGGTTTGCTGATTTAACTGAAGAAATTAAACCATCGTTTAATTTCAGTGAAATACCAAATCGTTATTTTAACGATTGGTTCCAATAAAGGTAACTTACCTTATTGGTCACGTTTATCAATAAACGTGTTTAATGGTTTGAATTGTTTGATCTGTTTGATCTGTTTTGAACTGTGTGGAGATAACCGTTTGTATACAGGGAAGGACAGGTTGGAGGGATCCAACCGGATTCCTCAAATATGTTATTTATTTTCATATTATTATATGAACTGTCATGATTGGGTTATTGATTTAGTAGTGATCATTGACTAAAAAGTCAACCTGTGTTGTGTTTTAACCAATGGGCTATATTGGTTGAGTAATCGGCAGTAAACGGCCTAAAAGTAAATCGTTTTGTTTGATATTGATTCACTGTCAGGTGAGTCGATAGAGATAAAGTTATAAAATTTATTTTATAACTGGAGATAGATTTTGAAATATATTATTTTGAAGAAAAGTTTATAAAAGAGGAATAAATAAATATTTTATTTATTAAAAGCTTTGATTTAATATTAATGGATTTTATAAAAGCGATTCTGATGTTAATCAGATTTATGAGGACAAGAATGAGAAATAAATCGAACGGTTGAATTTGGATAATCGTTTTGTTAAGAAAAGATTTAATGAATTGATTTTATTAATTATACCATAAATCAAATTAAAAAGGGAATGAATTAGAATTTGTTAATGATGTTTATAAAGAAGTTGCTTAATTATTGAACTAAGAAAAGGGGGCATACCCGAGAGAGAAATTTTCAAAACGTAAGAAGGTTTTCTAAAATCGTATCTTGAATAGTTCAGTTAAATGAAATTTATATTAGAATGAGATATATGTTTGGTATTACAACTCGTACTTGTCTTTAGATATGAACGTTGTTGATCAAGGTCTGAGAGGTAATTAAAATACCCCAATTTGAACGACATCAGGATTATCTGAAGATGGTATTAGTTGTAATGGTAAAAGAGGTTAGTGAAATTTATTATTTCCTTAGGGAAATAATAAAGGCAACGTTTGCTGAAAAATTTGGAGTATATATATATATAATGTGGATTCTAAAGTGAAAAGGAAATAAAAGATGTTACGTAAGATTATAACAAAAATTTCAAGTTTAATAAGGGAAATGTAAAAGATGAGCTTTCTTCTATAAGAGTAAGCGTGGAGTATTGTTTCATATAATGAATTAAAGATATCTCGTAACGTTGTTTACGAGTAACAGGTTAAATGGATTTCCCAACAGTATATAAAGAATGTGGCTAATGTTTTTGAAAGTTAGAGAGAGAAACTAGTAGAGATGATATAAGATTTTCCTAAATATAAAAAGTGAGTTTGTTGAAGAAGAATCTTATGATTTATAAGAAGCGAGAAAACGATATTTAAAATATCGAAAGATTTAAGAGTTGAATTTACATTTATTTAAATTAATTAAAGGCCAAGTGGTGCTGAACACCCAACCAGTGAACTCATTGGGTTGTCATGATTGAAACACTGATTATTTTGATAGTTAAATCACCGACTATCAAATCTGTCCAATACGATTGTTGGTACGGAAAGACCGGGAACGAATTTATATTCGAAAACCATTCCGACCAACAAATACGTGAAGATATTAGAAGATGATCGAGATGGAGCATTGAAGACCGTTGATTTCCATAAATGGAAGAACTGCTAATAATCTCTGGTCTGCAGCCAGAGATGTACTGTGGTTCTGTCGTGCTCGGAATCTACGGGTTGCAAGGACTTCTCGCTACTGATCCATGGGGTGATCCCTATATGAGATGCAGTAGGAGAGTACCTTCGGTTTATCCTGTTCCTGGATGACTTGTATGGACGAGTGTCTGACCGAGTATTTCCAAAGGATCTCGTACGTTGATTTATTCAAACGTGCTATGGTTGGTTAGCTCCCAACTAGAGTATTTTTGTGAACGTCAATTAGTGATATCTGGCGGATCTGACGATGTGGCATTCAAAGTGAATGGTGGTCAGGTGTTGTAAAGGAATTTAAAACCTCAAGCCTCATCAACTGGGAAATGACAAAAATCGGGCAGGTAGCATGGCTATGAGGGTCGCTCCCATTAGGGTGTATAATCACCTATCTAGAGAAAATCTTTTTGTTTCTTAAATCTATCGATGTTGTCCCTTGTCGGGAAGACGGTGGCTAGCTACCACCATTGGTGATATACATTCGATACACTCAAGCGAAATGAGTGGTCGGTCTTGTGCGGGCCGGGTTGCAAGACGTTCTTGTTGAACCCAGTGTATTCGCCTCTAGAGATACACTATCGGCTGGTGGTCCCATACCTTGTCATAGTCAGAATCCAATTTCCAATAAGCGCCCGCGGTTTTTGTTTGTATACTATATATGTGGAGCGTGAGATGCAAGCGTTCCACTAGATTCTATTTACTTGTATTTAGACATTATTATAATATCAGAAAAGATAATGATTTCAAAAATGTTTTGGGTTATCGTAAGGTAAAAACCGTCCATGTTTATGTGTGGATTTGGTCTTACGATTATCCTTTTCTTTGAAAAATTTTAACTTTAAAGTCAGGTTGTGTGATAGCCTTAATACTGTGCGAGTTTTTCTCACTCTGGTTCACCAGTCTGACCCGGTGTTTTGTAAATGCTCGGGTTAGCCTGGGGTGTACTGGTTCAGGTTATCGAATGCTGTGAAGAGACGAGCTGGAAGAGTCCAGACGTATGATATTATATAACTGCTATTCCGCTGTGTCTTGTGTATAGGGCAGATCATTATAAATGTCCCATTGTGTGATGTACTCTGATATTGTAAGTTTCATTTGAAGCTCTCAATAAAGTTATTTCTGTATTATATTTTGTTCTACCGCGATGTGAGACTATGTGTTGTGTTGGTTCTTCTTCTTCTTCTATTCTAATATTTCTTTCTCTCTTATCTCACCCTCTAATTTCTTTCTAATAACGTCCAGTGTTTTCGGTGTTTGGAAGGTCGGCATGAGTTACAGTAAAGGTATTTATGTCGATTTTCGGGGCCGGAAACCCCTGGGTCGTTATAGTGGTATCAGAGCTATTGGTTTAGTGATAACCTTGGCTATGTGGCGTAACTCGATAGAGATGGGGTTAGTAATACCCTAGATTGAGTTGGTTATATCTATATGAGAGCGCATATTTGTAATTTGATATAAGATTAGTTTTGAAATTATTTTTGCCCAATCTATTTTATAATAAAAGTAATGATTTTCTCAATTTATTATATGAGAAATTGATGGATTTGTTAATGTTGATTTGAATGATATGTTTGGATTGTGATGTGGATTGCTTGAATATAAATCTGAAATGATAAACTTGGTTGGAAACCAATGTGGAATAAATAAGTTGAATAAATCAATCCAGATTGATAAACCTGAATGGATAATTAAAGAAATAAATGAAGTAATTATATTCCCATGTGGATTAGATTGTGTGTAGGACTGGTTGGATCGCAGGATATGGATATTTGAAACTAATTGATGTTGTTTTGGGAACTAATGAAATTTATTTGAGTTGAGAACAGGTGCAGAAGTGCCAATTCAGCTTAAAATCCATCCAAGAGGAAATTCTGGAGTTAATTGAATCCAGTTTGAATAAGAGCTGCATAATAACTAAGCATGCTCGAATATCAAATATTGCTTACCGCATAATAACGCTCGCGAAATGGTACGCCTATGCAGAATATGAGATTTTGGGTTTTATTTGGGTTTTGAGTTTGGTTTTTGAATTTTTCCGATCCTGTTGGTCGATGGATATATATTTCTTGAACCTGCGATATTGCAGATGTCCTCCGTACAAGGGAGACTCTGCCAAAAAATTTTCCAAAATTTAAGGTGTTAATTATTTATTTATTTTTTTGAAGATTTTTGGGAAATTCTTTTATTTGGAATAAATTGGTTTTAAAACCAATTAGATTTGTTTTGAAAATAAAAAGGAGTTTTGACTTAAATTTATTAATTTTGTAAAGATAATGGGTTAGTAACGTTCTTTCCTACCTTAGCATTTTCGAGGACGAAATTATTTTAAGGGGAAAGAATGTAACGACCCGTATTTTTGACTGTCAAATATTTAATTTAATTTATTATTTTAAATATTATATTTGGAGTATTAATGGATTTTAATATTTAATTCGTTATTAAAAATGATATTTGAACGTTAAATTTATATTTAATATAAATCGAGCTCGAAACGGCGCTGTAGTTCGTAATATTGAATTTTGAACTTTAATTAAATGTACAGAATCCGATATAAGTCGGATTTCTGTGGAGCGAGAAACGTTAGAACCGTGTTGATTATAAATTTCATATAAAAGAGGAAAATTCAGATTTCGTATTATAATTTGTTAGATATGTCCAAATCAAAATTTGAAATAATCGCTGTGGAAATTGTTATTAAAAATATACGCGTTAAAATAGCCGTTTTGCAAACGGACTCAGATTTCGACGAAACTAGTTTCATTGGGACCGTAGTGTTAAATTATTATACGGTGTTGAATGGCGTGGCAAACCGATGTCGTAGGTGACCACGACAGCCATAAACGCCCGTTCAATTTCTATAGCGCGTAATTAACTTAATAAAGGGTTATTTGAGTGTAACTTGAGCAGACGATCGAATTAAGCCACGAAATCAGTACCGTTGAGTTCGTATCGTCAATTAGAGTCAGGATAGGTATATAGTTTGTTATTTTTGAAGACCGACAAATTTGGTGTCCGGAATGGCATTGTGGTGCGCGTAAAAATGGCCTACCGGGGAAACAGTCTCAGAATGCGACGAAACTGGTGCCGTTGGGTTCGTATTGAAAAATTATTTTAGGATTTTATGATTTCAAATTGATTTAATTTATCTGGTGATCGTAAAAAAAATTAAATGCGTGTTTATTTCTGGTTTTATAAAGGAAATTTTTTCGTACTACCTCGGATTTCGACGAAACTTGTCCCATTGGGTCCGGAATACTTTTTTACACCATGATTAGCCTTTTTATCAGTAAACAGGAATCATTTATAGTGATTTTATCGCGTTACTTGAGGATGAAGTATCGGGTAATAGTATTAAAAAAAACCGTACCCTAAGATTTCTTTTCATCTTGATTTATCAATTCGAATGCACAGCACATACCACCGTACCCTATCCTTTCCAACGCACAGCACATACCACTTCACATTGCATTTGCCAAAAAATCAGTCCACCATTTATTTTCCAACTTAAAAGATCCACATGCAAACATACCATCAGCTGAAATTTCCTCCTCTCCAGTGATACTTCACTTCACTTTCACCTTAGCAGACTTAAGATATTGAATAGGGCAGGCCTACGTGAAAGCGAAAATACATTGCAGCTATTTTTTAGGCCTCTACCCTATGGTGTACGTAGTGACAATACGTTGTTCTCATCTCATCCGTCCTTCTCTATATATACGCTGGCACATCATTCTTTCTTGCCCAGTTTAAAATCGAACCAGTGGAATAAAAAAAAACATATGAAAGAGGCGAAGCATGTTCTGGAGACCGCATGAGGAAACAATGGTGAGTATGGGATCAAAGCATATAAATTAGTACATGAATGGGAAGGGGAAGCAATGGAAGACACGGTGTCCCTTATAGCGAGTGGGGAGGAAATGATTTATGGGTAAAGTTGGGCACGTTTGTCTTGTAAAGTGGAAAATGGGATTGGAAGTGGGTTGTTGAACGTGGGATGACTTGTGAATGGAACATGGGATGGAAGGATTATGGTGTTGTGCAACTGTGGGAAATAATTATATGGTGACATGCATATAGTTGGAAGAGGGGTTGCGTGTACTGGTATGTGGAGGGCGAGCTGAAGTGCCGTGAACAGTAGCAGTAGCAGGGCGCCCAACTGTCAACGAAAAGAAAAAAGAGGATATTTGAAGACGCAAAACAGGAGACCAGGCCTAGGACTTTACTATGAGTTGGGTATATCAGAACGAGAAGCAGTATTAAGTTTTGATAGCCAAATTTGTTCCAAAACTAAGGGATTGTTTGGTGATCCTTAATTAAGGATTGGCTGCCATTTGAAATTATTTATTTGAGGATGAAACATAAGTGCAGCACCTCGTGAAAGAGCAGGGACGAGGTTTGACAATGAAATGAAACCGTGAGTTATTAAAGTATCTTGTTGTATAATTAGTATTAACGTTAGGTTAGGATTGCTAGTTAAAATAATGGGTTGTCCTATTCTCAGGAAGGCGGACACATTAGAAAGAAAATGGGTCAAAGAAATACGTTGGACTGAAGTAAGTGTCGGTGCAGTGAAGTTTCGACCGAACAAAATTAATGTGAATGCAAGCAGAGATAGCCGAGCTTACTCTATCTACAGAAATAAAGGTCGACCAGTAAAATTTGTTTCAAACGAAAAGTAATTAGTCTAACTAAATACATTCTAGAGTTAACTAATTTTAAATTAAATAGTGTTAAACTTATAACTCGTATAATTTTCTCGTATCTTATCAGAACACGATGAAACAAGATACGTTGGATTTGCATCAACCAGATCTACATTATGGAATGGACGGAGATAGGATTGGAAGTAACCGAAATTTTAATTAAATTAAAAAACTGTTTAGTTTAATTAAAAACGAGCCGTTAACAACAGAATCAAATCCAAGGTGAGTTAAACTCACTCAGTTTTTCCCATTTATATTTTATATAAATTAGGTTTTTATTTTGTGTGTTCTGGTTGCTGATAGTTGACTGTTTTCTAGTTATATATTGGTTTGCTGATTTAACTGAAGAAATTAAACCATCGTTTAATTTCAGTGAAATACCAAATCGTTATTTTAACGATTGGTTCCAATAAAGGTAACTTACCTTATTGGTCACGTTTATCAATAAACGTGTTTAATGGTTTGAATTGTTTGATCTGTTTTGAACTGTGTGGAGATAACCGTTTGTATACAGGGAAGGACAGGTTGGAGGGATCCAACCGGATTCCTCGAATATGTTATTTATTTTCATATTATTATATGAACTGTCGTGATTGGGTTATTGATTTAGTTGTGATCATTGACTAAAAAGTCAACCCGTGTTGTGTTTTAACCAATGGGCTATATTGGTTGAGTAATCGGCAGTAAACGGCCTAAAAGTAAAACGTTTTGTTTGATATCGATTCACTGTCTGGTGAGTCGATAGAGATAAAGTTATAAAATTTATTTTATAACTGGAGATAGATTTTGAAATATATTATTTTGAAGAAAAGTTTATAAAAGAGGAATAAATAAATATTTTATTTATTAAAAGCTTTGATTTAATATTAATGGATTTTATAAAAGAGATTCTGATGTTAATCAGATTTATGAGGACAAGAATGAGAAATAAATCGAACGGTTGAATTTGGATAATCGTTTTGTTAAGAAAAGATTTAATGAATTGATTTTATTAATTATACCATAAATCAAATTAAAAAGGGAATGAATTAGAATCTGTTAATGATGTTTATAAAGAAGTTGCTTAATTATTGAATTAAGAAAAGGGGGCATACCCGAGAGAGAAATTTTCAAAACGTAAGAAGGTTTTCTAAAACCATATTTTGAATAGTTCAGTTAAATGAAATTTATATTAGAATGAGATATATGTTTGGTATTACAACTCGTATTTGTCTTTAGATATGAACGTTGTTGATCAAGGTCTGAGAGGTAATTAAAGTACCCCAACTTGAACGACATCAGGATTATCTGAAGATGGTATTAGTTGTAATGGTAAAAGAGGTTAGTGAAATTTATTATTTACTTAGGGAAATAATAAAGGCAACGTTTGCTGAAAAATTTGGAGTATATATATATATAATGTGGATTCTAAAGTAAAAAGGAAATAAAAGATGTTACGTAAGATTATAACAAAAATTTCTAGTTTAATAAGGGAAATGTAAAAGATGAGCTTTCTTCTTTAAGAGTAAGCGTGGAGTATTGTTTCATATAATGAATTAAAGATATCTCATAATGTTGTTTATGAGTAACAGGTTAATTGGATTTCCCAATAGTATATAAAGAATGTGGCTAATGTTTTTGAAAGTTAGAGAGAGATACTAGTAGAGATGATATAAGAATTTCCTAAATATAAAAAGGGAATTTGTTGAAGAAGAATCTTATGATTTATAAGAAGCGAGAAAACGATATTTAAAATATCGAAAGATTTAAGAGTTGAATTTACATTTATTTAAATTAATTAAAGGCCAAGTGGTGCTGAATACCCAACCAGTGAACTCATTGGGTTGTCATGATTGAAACACTGATTATTTTGATAGTTAAATCACCGACTATCAAAACTGTCCAATACGATTGTTGGTACGGAAAGACCAGGATCGAATTTATATTCGAAAACCATTCCGACCAAAAAATACGTGAAGATATTAGAAGATGATCGAGATGGAGCATTGAAGACCGTTGATTTCCGTAAATGAAAGAACTGCTAATAATCTCTGGTCTGCAGCCAGAGATGGACTGTGGTTCTGTCGTGGTCGGAATCTATGGGTTGCTAGGACTTCTCGCTACTGATCCATGGGGTGATCCCTATGTGAGATGCAGTAGGAGAGTACCTTCGGTTCATCCTGTTCCTGGATGACTTGTATGGACGAGTGTCTGACCGAGTATTTCCAAAGGATCACGTACGTTGATTTCTTCAAACGTGCTATGGTTGGTTAGCTCCCAACTAGAGTATTTTTTTGAACGTCAATTAGTGATATTTGGCGGATCTGACGATGTGGCATTCAAAGTGAATGGTGGTCATGTGTTGTAAAGGAATTTAAAACCTCAAGCCTCATCAACCGGGAAATGACAAAAATCAGGCAGGCAGCATGGCTATGTGGGTCGCTCCCATTAGGGTGTATAATCACCTATCTAGAGAAAATCCTTTTGTTTCTTAAATCTATCGATGCTGTCCCTTGTCGGGAAGACGGTGGCTAGCTACCACCGTTGGTGATATACATTCGATACACTCAAGCGAAATGAGTGGTCGGTCATGTGTGGGCCGGGTTGCAAGACGTTCTTGTTGAACCCAGTGTATTCGCCTCTAGAGATACACTATCGGCAGGTGGTCCCATACCTTGTCATAGTCGGAATCCAATTTCCAATAAGCGCCCGCGGTTTTTATTTGTATACTATATATGTGGAGCGTGAGATGCAAGCGTTCCACTAGATTCTACTTACTTGTATTTAGACATTATTTTAATATCAGAAAAGATAATGATTTCAAAAATGTTTTGGGTTATCGTAAGGTAAAAACCGTCTATGTTTATGTGTGGATTTGGTCTTACGATTATCCCTTTCTTTGAAAAATTTTAACTTTAAAATCCGGTTGTGTGATACCCTTAATACTGTGCGAGTTTTTCTCACTCTGGTTCACCAGACTGACCCGGTGTTTTGTAAATGCTCGGGTTAGCCCGGGGTGTACAGGTTCAGGTTATCGAATGCTGTGAAGAGACGAGCTGGAAGAGTCCAGACGTATGATATTATATAACTGCTATTCCACTGTGTGTTGTGTATAGGGCAGATCATTATAACTGTCCCATTGTGTGATGTACTCTGATATTGTAAGTTTCATTTGAAGCTCTCAATAAAGTTATTTCTGTATTATGTTTTGTTCCGCTGCGATGTGAGACTCTGTGTTGTGTTGGTTCTTCTTCTTCTTCTATTCTAATATTTATTTCTCTCTTATCTCACCCTCTAATTTCTTTCTAATAACGTCCAGTGTTTTCGGTGTTTGGAAGGTCGGCATGAGTTATAGTAAAGGTATTTATGTCGATTTTCGGGGCCAAAAACCCCTGGGTCGTTACAGACCTACCAGCCCTGACATTTATATACTTTTCACCTGTGTGGTTGTTGCTGTTGCGAGGCGCCTCGGATATATCGGTCGATTCGGGACCGATGGAGTCATTGGGCTCATTTACGCCCCCAAAGGGCGGGGAAACGCAGTGTTCAGGCATTTTAATCCACATCGGTAGACCGGCCCTGTGGCTCCTAAAGCTTGACTGAGTACTTGCCTGAGGCTCGGGCTAGAGAGTCTCGAATTCGGTGAGGACTATCTTTTGCCTCGGTTCATGACGGAAATCCAATTTCCGAATACGACACCGTGCAGTTTTGATTGTATATATACATATGGCGACATGATATATGGTACCCATGTCGTCTAAGATTGATAGTTACGATTGAAATTGTTTTTGAAACCTATATACACTAGCAATAATATCAAATGATTTGTTTTGATCATATCAAGCATATTTTGGCCATTATAAGGTAAAACTCTATCCTCTGGTGTGTGTTGCATTGTGTGATGGGAACTGAGTCTTATAATGGCTTCACTTTTATAAAAAGCATTGCGATGTTTAAAATATCTATTTGTTTTAAAGCACTGGCAATCCAATGGAGTAAACCCGTTCCGTGAAAGTGGCGTGGTCCTGTGATTAGCCATATTTGAAAATGTGTTAAGTAGATTTCTCATACCAGTCCCATGACTGACTCGTAGTTTGTTTCACTTGCAAACTCGGGTGCCCCTATTTCTACACGGGCATCCTTGTATTCAGGTTTTAGCAGGCTCTTTCTGGATAGCTGGAGCTGAAGATGGATTCTACCATTTATCTCTTTTTATGCTGTTCAGCTCCTGTTGTACATATTATGTTTTCTTTTCTGCAGTAGACATTTATGTATAGTTGAACTGTATTTTGTACTAAGTATGATCCTGTATACTGTGTAACTCTGATGATTACTTTTACCCAGTATATTCTATTGTTCATTATCTGGTGTATTTATCTATTTCTGTTCTGTTATTATCTGTTTATGTGTTATATCCCAAAGATTACCCTTGCCACCATCTTATCGGGAATGGGGTTGTCACAGTACAACTTTTCAAATTTCAAAACACACAATATTAAATATCATAATTTAAGGAACCTATTTAGTTGCAAGAAAGAATAAATAGAGGAGAAATAAATATATATATATATGCACATATAGTTGATTTAAACAAAAGAAAAAAAAATGTTGGAAAACAAACAAAAGGGAAAAGAGAAAACGGGAATGTAATTAATGCATGGTTTATTATCTCTAAAAATAACTGAATGGGAAAGCGTTATGTTATAATAAAGGAGAAGCTACATGAGTTAGAAATGGAAAAGAAAAGAAAAGGAAAAGAAGGAATTGTGGTAAATATACAGGAAAGGAAAAATAAAATGAATGCATCAGTCTTGATGGGGAGGAATGGTGCAGTTATTAAGGAAATAACAAATAGAGGAAGGCACTAAAAATGGATGCAACTATTCATATTTCAAAATTAACTAATTAATGAAGGTTTGAACACGTAATCCATGTTTTGAATTCCTAAAAGTTACATTTTGAATTGATAGGGGAAATACTTAAAAGGATAGCCAAAGATATATATATATATATATATATATATATATATACACACACACACATACATACATATATACATATATATTATTAAAATTTATTTCATTTAAAATCTACACATTATTTTCAATATAAACAAATAAATTTTATTAAAGTTCCTAAGGCATTTGTTTTCCTTGGCATGTTGTTAAAAGATTGTTGGAATTTAAGGATAACATCCTTGCTATTAACATCTAATTAAGGACATATTTAAGTTATTTTTTCCTAGTTGTATACTTAGAATGTGCATTTAACAAGCGCCTACATGAGTTATGTCAATCAACTTTTAAATCTTTGGATTTAAGCTTTCCATCATTAAGTGTAATCTTTCAATCAACAAACTTAAATTTTAAATTAAAATATAAATTTAATTATTTAATCTTAAAATTTAATTCAATCTTTCAAGAACAAATTAAATTAAACAAATTAGAAATTCAAGTATAAATCTCTACGTTCAAATCCTAATTCAAACTTACAATCTCAAATCATAAATTGATTTACACAGTCAAATCAAAATTAACTATTTTGGGTACTCGTTCATGCAATTATTCATAAACAATTCAATTGTTATAAATCACCATTTATCTAATTATAAATTGTTTATTATAAAAAAAATTGAAATCATTAATTAATAACATCATAAAGTTTATATATAAAAATCATTTTAAATTCAGCACTTAAATTTATAAATGGAAATTTTAAATTCTTACATATTTTCTATTAAATTTTCTTAAAATAAAATTTTTAAATTGGTTATGACTTTCCGGGTTGTTACAATCTCCCCCACTTAAAATCTTTTCGTCCTCGAAAAGGAACGGAGCTAAAAGCTGTTTAACTAACCAATTCAATTTTCATTCTTTTATTGGTTTCAACAATTTTATTAGTTGAACTAACAATCACACAACACAATCATCAATCAATTATTTTATTAGCTTTTCAATTATATATAACTTTTATATATTCAAAAATCATATTTTCTAAGATCGGATTATATAATCACAAATTCGTTAATTATAAACTTGTAACACCCTGAATTTTCTATGAATATTAAAATTAAAATCCTAAGAATACTTAATTATTAAAGTGAGAATTAACGGAAATGGGTTTCGTATGAGGAAGTTATGGCCCTCGGAAGTTTCAGTGATTTTATATAAATAAAAACAATTCAAAATAATAAATTCGAAATTCAAATTCAAACAGGGAAGAGGCCGAGCGGGAATTATCCCGCCCAAGGGGTCGACCTACGCTATACAGGTCGTCCAGGGGGTCGACCAACCCCCCCCAGGCAGATCTGAAATGTGACGATTTCTAAATCTCTACTAAGTCATTAGGGCTGATGTGGCTGCTCTAGATAACTCTATCTAGTCTGGATGGTTGGGATTGCTCCTATGATAATATAACAGCTTAGATTGACTCAAACTTCTATAAAAGAGTGCCTAGACTCAAACCCTAAACCTAAATAAAATTTATCTCTTGGCCACCATGCTGCTGCTAGGATAGTTCTCCTTCCTAAAGCTTAGGATTTAGCAAGTCAGAATTCTGATTCAAAAGACGAACAAATCATTCTCTTCTCTAACCTATCTTTGTGAGTACTATTTCTTTCACAATATAATTAATAAATTAATTATGATGAGTTGTAATTCGATTATGAGAACATGTCTATTGAGTCACGTGATGTTGTTTAACTTTGTTATCTTATGTTGGTATAACTATTTCATATGTCCAATTATACATGTTTAACTTGATTCATTTTATGCAAGTTTGGGATGTAAATCATATGCTAGTTCGTATGTGAAACCTTATGCAAGTCCGTTTTTACATGTGTTAATTCGTATGTGAATTTTATGCAAGTTTGGGATGTTAAACTGTATGTTAGTTTGAATATGAATCTTATGCAAGTCTATATGTGAATTTTACACAAGTGTATATGTGAATCAAATATACACATATGCTAGTTTATATGAAAAAACATGTGATAAATTCATATGCAAGTTGTAGGAATCCATAGGCAAGTTTATGTGAAAAACTATATTCACATTTTTAGGTGAAAATTATATTCACATATGCAAGTTTAAGTAAGACCCATAATTCATATATGCAAGTTCACAATTTTATGTTTAGATCTATATTTAGATCCACAGTATTTTATGCAAATATATGATTCTATGTGACCATTGTCTATGATAATTATTGGCTATGCAAATTTATGTTATAATTCTTATTTGCAAGTTAGACCTATTTTTGTGTGTTATGCAAGTTGTGATGATTCTTTTTTTATATGTTAGACTATTTTACGAGTCTAACATATTTCATGTTTGAACGTACGAATAGTGTGGGGACAATGGGAAAATATTAATTATGTAAATTGTGAATTGGCATAAAATGGCTTTAAAAGCATACAATTAAATTGAGACATTAATGGGTATAATTTTTATACCTAACAAGTATGGACATAATTTAGGTGAGAATTATGGACATAATTAATTTGGAAATTATTGACAATTTGAATAGGGATAATTAATTCAAACTGGGGTGAAATAATTTGTAATAATAAACGCCTAAGACACGAGGTTAGACTCGTTTGTGGTGTAAGACTGCCCGGACCCGCCCGGCAAATCCAGCAACCATAAATGGTAGTCTAATGCGAGAAGTCAAAGGCATAAATTAAATGCGTAACAATTGTAAAGACACGAGGTTAGACTCGTTTGCGGTATAAGACTGCCCGGACCCGCCCGGCAAATCCAGCAACAGCAAACGGTAGTCTAATGTGAGAGGTCTTACAAGGTTACAGTTAAAATGAATTAAGTAACACTTAACCAAGATAAACATATGGTGGGACATGGGGGTTAAGTGGGTGACATGGGTGACATTTGAAATATGATTAGAAACACTTAACCAAATTGAAACATGTAAGAAGACATGAATAAGAAGGGGGTTAAGTGGAAAATTCTAGTGTGGACCAAGCATAGGTCGAAAGCTTGTGTCAAGCATGGGGGACCCTTTTCAAACCAGTAACCCATTAAGTATCTTTATGAGCTCGAGTTAGATTGAGGACGGGACATGCTTACTGGGTTTGATTGATAGAGGTCAAAACGGGTCAACGGTGGCAACGCAAGTCCAACGGGGTCATGTGCATGCGTGCGCCCGGGCTGATAGGTAAGACGTTGTTGCATCGTGTAGATATAAGTTATGCATCTTTAATGGTATCGGGTTGCCACTTTGGGGAGTGATACACCCCACTGAGGGACCAACATGGGTATCTACGAGTTAGGGAGCCGATCGCATGGGGGTAGTGGGTACAACTAGTGGAGATAGGGGTAAGCTGCACCTATGGAGATAGTTAGGGGTACACGAAACTACCATTATGATTATTCTGTTCAGTAGGTAGGATCAACTCTTAGGGTGACTAGTAATGGTGTAGTATAGTAATTATCCTATAGTGATTAAGAGCGAGATTAACGCCATAATATTCCTCTTGTTCGTTTTGTCTTGCCCACTTGTTTCACAGTCATTCCTTGTTTTACCAGTTTATGACTTATCCTAATTACTTTAATAATTATATTATTAAAGTTATGGTACTCGCCAAACTTTATGTCTGACCCCCTTTATTTTCGCCTCTTTTCTTCCTTTCCCTCCTCCCCCCACCCCCCCAGGTTCTCAAGGTAGGACTAGTGATAGTGGAGCTTGATTCAGATTTTTCTCTCTCTCTTTGGAAGTGCTTGGATTGCTAAAAGTAAAGTTCAGTTCATCTCTTTTATGGCTACTTATGTTGGGGTTATACTTTTTACTTTATGTACTCAGAAAACAATTTGTTAAGCTGGTTACTAAGTGTACTTGGTTTTTCTGTTGGTTTATGATGTTGTTGTAATCAAACTATTTCTCCGCTGCAATAAAAGTTGTTTTAAAATTTTCAAGTGCTAATGTATGTATCTGTCTTGTTATATTCTGTTCTATTCACCAATAATACCCCATGAAAGTTAACGCATTCCCCTTGAGAGTGACAATAATGGACGTGGGGTGTTACATGTGGTATCAGAGCTGAAGGTTAACAGAACAGATAAGCGATTTTGAAAAACTGTTTTTCAAAAGCATTTTATAAAGAAATACTTTCAAAAGTATGTTTCTAAGGAGAGTATTTTCAAGAAGAAAGTTTGTTTTAAAAACATAACTCCCAAGAGCCATATATCTTTCTTTCAAATTCTCCGTTTTGAATCTCTTCATTTTCTTTTCAGCATGTCTGGGTTATAAGAGATACCCGAGGGAATACCGATACCAACCTGGTTCAGAAGGTATCTGGAGGCTAGGGCCACCGCCACAGGCCCAACAGACATCCCTCCTCCCCCAGCTGCAGCCGCTCCTCCTCCTCCCCCTCCCCGTGTTGATATTTTTTAAAAGATATGCAAAGACTTTCGAGCAATGGGAGGAAAACCGTTTCACGGATCAGATACAATTGTTGAAGCTCGAAATTGGCTTAAGGAGGTGGAAGATTTGTTTGGTATCTTAAAGGTAGAAGATGGAAGGAAGGTCCAATTGGCTGCGTGGTTAATGAAGGACGAAGCCTCGTTTTGGTGGGAGGTCACGAATGGAGAGCGTCCAGTAGAGACATAGATGGATTTCAGACATAGGTTCGAGATGAAATTTCTCTCACGAGAAGAAGAGAATTTATACATGGAAAGGTTCTTGGCATTGAAGCAGGGGAATTTATCAGTAAAGGAGTATGTTAACAAGTTCAATCAGTTGGCGAGGTTTGGCTTAGACTTGGTAAACACACCTGAAATGAAGGCCCTGAGATTCATTAAAGGTTTGAATGAGCCGCTACATGGGTTGGCTATGACCCACATTACTATAAGGGCTACCATTTAGAAACTGGTTGACATGGCGTTTATGCATGAAGAGGAGAAAGGCGCTAATGCTAATAAGGCACCAGAAAAGAAAGGGGATCAAAAGAAGTCATAGTAGCAACCTAAGAAAGGTGGTAAAAGCAACAATAGAAAGGGAAAGAAAAATGCTTTGATTGTGGAACACCAGGCCATCTGAGTAAGGTCTGTAGGAAGAAGAAGAAGAAGACCGGCTGCTTTAACAGTGGTGAGGCAGGGCATCTGATCAAAGACTGCCCGAGAAGACAAGGGCAGGGGCAGAGGGCAGGGTCTACTTCTTGAGGGCAGGTTCAGGCTCTCATGGCACCAGGGCACGCAAGAGGGCGGGTTCACGCTCTCATGGCACCAGGACAAGAGAGAGGTAGAAACATTTTTGTTGAAAGTTTGGTTTTTCTGTTTGATCATCTTGTTCGTACATTGTTTGATTCTGGCGCTTCACACTCGTTTGTGTCTGCTTCCTTAGTTGAAACACTGCACCTAAATACTAGTCTAGTTACGGATCCCATAGTAGTCTCAGATCCTATCGGTGGTTCGGCTCATGTTTCAATGATTAGTCGGGATTTGAGAGTGTCTATCTTGGGCGTTGAGTTTGAATGCAATGCCTTCGTTCTTGGCTTCACGAGCTATGGATTGGTTATCCAGTAATGGTGCCATCCTCGATTGTGAAAAGAGAGTGGTTAGACTTTTGACTCGTCTTGGCAACACTCCCAAAATCTCTTGTAATCCCATACATTCTGTTATGCTTAGCTACCTAGAATCTCTTGATGCGTCTGTTGAAAACTTACAGTCTGTTAGAGTAGTCCGTGAAAATTCAGATGTATTTGAAGAGGTTAAGGGCATACCTCCGAAGCGGGAGATAGAATTCCGCATATACCTTGTTGATAATGCAAAACCCATAGCTCTACCCGTTAGATACATGGCTCCAAGGGAGAGAAAAGAGCTCAGTAAGCAAGTCAAAGAGCTGCTCGAAAAGGGGTTTATAAGGCAGAGTATTTCTGAATGGGGTGCTCCAGTAGTATTCGCAACCAAAGCGGATGGTTCACTTTGCCTATGCGTTGATTATAGGGATCTTAATAAGCTGACCAAGAAAAATAGGCACCCACTTCCAAGGATAAACGACTTGTTTGATCAGCTTGTAGGTGCATCGGTTTTCTCCTAACTAGATTTGGCTACCGGGTTCCATCAGCTAAGAGTGGCTGAAGACAGCATTGATAAGACCACGTTCAGAACCCCGGATGGTTTCTTTGAATGGCTTGTCATGCCTTTCGGCTTGACAAACGCACCTGCTTACTTCGTTGACTTGACGAGTTGGGTGTTTAGAGAATTCCTTAATAAGTTTGTGGTGGTCTACGTAGACGACATTTTGATTTTCTTGAAGAATGAAGAAGAGCATGCTTTGCACTTAAGAGAAGTCATGGATACTCTTTGTGCACATCAACTGAAAGCCAAATTCTCCAAATGTCATTTCTGGAGAGAAGAAGTGAGGTTTCTTCGACATGTGGTGTCCAAAGAAGGGTTAGCTGTGGACCCCGTAAAAGTAGTTGCGGTGCAAGATCGGAAGGTTCCATGGAATGCAACCGAAGTCCGAAGCTTTCTCGGGCTAGCGGGCTTTTACCAAAAGTTCATTAAAGACTTTGCAAAAGTCTCAGCCCCACTCACAAGATTAAAGAAGAAGAACCTAACTTTCGCTTGGGATTTGGATTGCGATATTGCTTTCCAACTTTTGAAAAGGGCTCTAACAACAACCCCAGTTCTGACATTGCCGGATGGGAGCAAGATGTTTACCGTATACACGGATGCATGTGGTACGGGACTAGGTGCTATCTTGATGCAAGAAGGGAAGGTAGTAGCTTATGGGGGCAGATAGCTGAAAGTACATGAGAAAAACTACCCAACCCACGATCCGGAGTTGGCTGCCATCGTCTTTGTGCTTAAGTCTTGGCGCCATTATCTCCTAGGTGAGAAGTTTGAATTGTATACTGACCATAAATCGTTGAAGTACCTTTTCTCGCAGAAAGATCTTAACTTGAGGCAACAAAGGTAGATGGAGTTCTTGGCATCCTACGATTTTGAGATCTCCTATAGCCCTGGCAAGGGTAATGTGGTAGCAGACGCCTTAAGTAGGAAGAAGCTGACCTTGAGTCCTCTCTTTGTAGAAAGCCAAAGCATGGAGTATATAGCAAACTTTAACTTTAGACCCTCCTCTAAAATTGTTCCTGGTCTGTTAGCATCGCTAGAGGTGCGGCCTACCCTTTTGGACTCAATTGGAACCGCGCAACGAGAAGACCCTTAGCTAATTGATGTGATGGAATAGCTATTTAGGGGTGAGACTTCTAGTCACCTCAATAGATACTCCATTGATGATAAGGGTTGGTTGAGACGGGATGGAAGGCTATGCGTCCCACAAGTAAGGGATTTAGTGAAGACGGTTCTCGAAGAAGCACACCATTCTAAGCTGACCATACACCCAGGCGGAGACTAGATGTATAAGGATATAAAAAGGGTTTTCTTTTGGAATGGCATGAAGGGTGATGTAGCTGAGTTCGTCGCTAAGTGTTTGATATGCCAGCAAGTCAAAGCGGAGCAGAAGAAGCCCAGTGGTCTGCTTCATCCTCGAGAGGTCCCACAGTGGAAGTGGGATAACATTTTGATGGACTTTGTTGATAGATTGCGTAGGTCAAGAAGGGGCAATACCAGTATTTGGGTAATAGTGGACAGGCTCACTAAAAGCGCTCACTTTATACTTGTTAAAAGTAGAAGGACTGCCTCGTCCCTAACATCCATTTACCTTAAAGAAATAGTTCGACTCCATGGGATACCCTCCATCATAGTGAGTGATCGAGATCCTATCTTTACGAGTGAGATTTGGAAGAGTTTGCAAGAGGTAGTAGGCACACAATTATGCTTAAGCACGACCTATCACCCCCAAACCGATGGTCAGACGGAAAGGGTGAACAGAGTATTGGAAGACCTCTTGAGATTGTGCATTCTTGACTTTGGAGGGACATGGGAGAATCATCTTCCTCTGGTGGAATTCGCCTACAATAATAGCTACCAAGCCACCATAGGCATGGCGCCCTTCGAAGCTTTATATGGAAGACCATGCTGATCAACAACTTGTTGGTGGGAGTCTACAGACAAGCTTGTACTTGGGCCAGACAGGATTAGAGAGACCTCAGAAAAGGTGGACTTGATAAGAAGGCGGATGAAGGCTGCACAAGATAGACAGAAGTCCTACGCAGATAAAAGAAGGACCGACCTCGAGTTTAAGGTTGGGGATAGGGTGTTCCTTGAAGTATCTCCTTTGAGGAATATCATTCGCTTTGGGTCCGTAGGAAAGCTAGCACCAAAATTTGTAGGACCATTTCCTATCATTGAAAGGATTGGGACGATGGCTTATAGAGTAGAGCTACCCGAGAGATTGGCTGGAGTTCATAATGTTTTTCATGTTTCTCAACTATGAAAATGCTTAGATGAATCTGCGGAAGTGGTGGAGCCAGGTATACGAGAGGAAGTAGAAGTGGAACGAGAAGCGACTGTGAGAAGAGTTCAACTCGTATCTTGGGTACGGAAGTCAAAAAGTTATGCAACCGTGAAGTCAAGCTTGTTAAAGTCCAATGGAGTGACGCTGAGGAAGACGCGACTTGGGAAACTGAGAGGAAAATACGCGTAGCCTACCATTTTCTTTTTGTGGGTACCTCCTTGATCTATTTTCCATAAGTTTATTCATGCTTATATCTATCTTTTAATTATATCTCCTTAGTCTTATTCTTTATCCTTAAGTAGAAACTAATGGATGTAAACATGTATTTGAAACATGTTATGATTGATGGTTGCGAGTGGTTGCTAGTGGCTACTCATGGATGCATGTACACACACTTTAGGCACTAGATCGGCTCAATCACTTTCATATTGCATATAAATGTGTGTGCATATTTAAATTAATGGATGTATAATGGTTGTGTTATCATATGGATGCTCCATTCTGATGAACGGTTGTGCACACATGTAGAAGTAACATGAATCGTTAGGATTCTTTTGCATGCATAATGGACGCATGTCACTATCATGATTTGCATTAAGGAGGTCAACTGAATCAGTGGACCGCCTAATTTTGCATTAGATAAGGAACATATACACACACTTTTTGCATATTTTCATACAACATTAGAAATCTTGTAAGGAAAATGGATGCCTGTGTTTGATGGTTGAGTAGATGGAAGATTGGATGTTAGGATATACATTCTCCTTAACTTGGAGATTTCGGTGGCGAAATCCTTTAAGGAGGGGAGAATGTAACACCATGAATTTTCTGTGAATATTAAAATTAACCCTAAGAATACTTAAATATTAAAGTGAGAATTAAGGGAAATGAGTTACGCCATTGCATTCGTCTCGAAATTCTGGTTGGAATAGAGTCCAAGTTTTCATAAATCGGACTTCGTATGAGGAAGTTATGGCCTTGTAAGTTTCAGTGATTTTATATAAATAAAAACAGTTCAGAATAATAAATTCAAAATTCAAATTCAAACAGGGAAGAGGATGGGTGGGAATTATCCCGCCTAAGGGCCAGGCCGACCAGGGGGTCGACCTACCCTATACAGGTCGACCAGGGGGTCGACCTGGGGGTCGACCTACCCCCCTTCGGGCAGATCTGAAATGTGACGATCTCTAACTCTCTACTGAGTCATTACGAATGATGTGGCTATTCTAGATAACTCTATCTAGTCTGGATGGTTGGGATTGTTCCTGTGATAATCTAATGGCTTAGATTGATTCAAAATTCTATAAAAGAGTGCCGAGACTCAAACCCTAAACCGAAACAAAATTTGTCTCTTGTCCACCATGCTGCTGCTAGGATAGTTCTCCTTCCTAAAGCTTAGGATTTAGCAAGTCAGAATTCTAATTCAAAAGACAAACAAATCATTCATTTCTCTAACCTATCTTTGTGAGTACTATTTCTTTCACAATATAATTAATAAATTAATTATGATGAGTTGTAATTCAATTATGAGAACATGTCTGTTGAATCACGTGATGTTGTTTAACTTTGTTATCTTATATTGGTAGATCTATTTCATATATCCAATAGTACATGTTTAACTTGATTCATTTTATGCAAGTTTGGGATGTAAATCATATGCTAGTTCGTATGTGAAACCTTATGCAAGTTTGGGATGTAAATCATATGCTAGTTCGTATGTGAAACCTTATGCAAGTTTGGGATGTAAATCATATGCTAGTTCGTATGTGAAACCTTATGCAAGCCTGCTTTTACATATGTTAATTCGTATGTGAATTTTATGCAAGTTTGGGATGTTAAATTGTATGTTAGATTGAATATGAATCTTATGCAAGTCTATATGTGAATTGTACACAAGTTTATATGTGAATCAAGTATATACATATGCTAGTTTATATGCAAAAACATGTGATAAATTCATATGCAAGTTATAGGAATCCATATGCAAGTTTAGGTGAAAAACTATATTCCCATTTTTAGGTTAAAATTATATTCACATATGCAAGTTTAAGTAAGACCAATAATTCATATATGCAAGTTCACAATTTCATGTTTAGATCTATATTTAGTTCCATGGTAGTTTATGCAAATATATGATTCTATATAACCATTGTCTATGCAAATTATTGGCTATGCAAATTTATGTTATAATTCCTATTTGCAAGTTAGACCTATTTTTATGTGTTATGCAAGTTGTGATGTTTCTTTTTTTATAAGTTAGACTATTTTGCGAGTCTAATATATTTCATATTTGAACGTACGAATAGCGTGGGGACAATGGGAAAATATTAATTATGTAAATTGTGAATTGGCATAAAATGGCTTTAAAAGCATATAATTAAATTGAGAAGTTAATTGGTATAGTTTTTGTACCTAAAAAGTATGGACATAATTTAGGTGACAATTATTGACATAATTAATTTGGAAATTATTGACAATTTGAATAGGGATAATTAATTTAAATTGGGGTGAAATAATTTGTAATAATAAACGCCTAAGACACGAGGTTAGACTCGTTTGCAGTATAAGATTTCCCGGACCCGCCCGGCAAATCCAGCAACCACAAACGGTAGTCTAATGTGAGAGGTCAAAGGCATAAATTAAATGCGTAACAATTGTAAAGACACGAGGTTAGACTCGTTTGCAGTATAAGAACGCCCGGACATGCCCAGCAAATCCAGCAACCGCAAATGGTAGTCTAATGTGAGAAGTCTTACAAGGTTACGGTGATAATGGATTAAGTAACACTTAACTAAGATAAACATGTGGTGGGACATGGATGTAATGGCGGGGATTTTTGATCCAGAAAATCAACATGAATACACTGTCATTACTCGAGCATCGAAAATACCGGAACATTATTAGAAGAATTTAGAGCATGAGAAAGTAAAGATAGAACTAATAGAATAGGAGAAGAAGATAAAACTAACTGAACAGAATCAGAGTAAACATGAAACTCACAATGGAATAAATAAAATGTATTATATAACACAACTTTGAGTTACAAAACTGTATTGTATATACATACCATATATCGGAGTACAATACATCATATCACATCGGAAGTAATCTCTAAATACTAATGGTGAGGCCTTCTGCTTTGAGCTCCTCCAAGTGTATATGTAAAAGCCTGAAACACTTGACTGCTCGTACAAATTTGGGCACCCAAGAGTTTAGGGACAGCAAACAAAATAAACTCTAGGTCAGTCTTGGGACTGGTGTGAGTAAATTCTAACCATACTGTTTTACTTTGAAAAATCCTTTTGAAACAAAAGGATAATAGTAAGACCAGCCCACACATAAACATGGACGGTTTTTACCTTACTATAACCCAAAATATCTCTGATATCAAACCCAGTGATATTATGATAATGTCTAAGCAAATAAATATCCAAGTAGCAGAATGCTTGCATCTCACGCTCCACATATATATAGTATAAAATCATAAACCGTAGAGCGCTTATTGTAGATTGGATTCCAACAGACAAGGTATGGGAGCACCTTTTGATCAGTGTACTCTTGAGGGGATACACTCAGGGTTTAACAAGAACGTCTTGCAACCCGACCACACATGACTGCTCACTCATTTAGCCTGAGTGTCGCGAATATATTGCCACCACGGTTGTAGGCCATCCAACCGTCATCCAAAGATACAGAATCGAAAAGAAGTATAAATATGAATTTTCTCTAGATCGGTGACAATACACCCTGCTTGGGGATGACCCAACTTGCCATGCTGCCTAGCCCAACTTTATTACTTCCTGGTTGTGAGGCTAGAGGTTACATCTATCTTCAGAATATCTGATCACCATTCACTTTGAATGCCAAATCGTCAAATCCGTAATCGCATATTGATTACACAAATGCACACTGGGTGTAGAATAAAGAGAAGTTACCTTCTCCCCACCAACTTGGTATATTCGAAAAAATCAACGGTGTGACTGTTAGAAATACTCTGTCAGACATTCGTCCATACAAGTTGTCCTGGAACTGGACAAACAAAAACACCATTCTAGAACTGGACGACCCTTGCATTTAACTTCGTCTTCAATCACCTTCAGCATATCTAATTCGCAGCGCTTATGCCTATACGGAGTGGTTTTCGGATGATAGATCCAACCGGTCTCTCCGTATTGACAACGATGGTCAAAACACTTCGATAGTCGGTTATTTAACTATCGAAGTAAAACAAACATTCATTCAAATGAACAACTAAACGCACACAACCACGGGCACCTTTTATTTAACATTCGTTTTTATTATTCGAATTCCCATATCTTACCGGATATTTCTCTAATCCCGTTTTACCCTTTTCACACTCTTGGAAAACATTCTTGGTTATTATCAACTCTTATCCTCCCATATTCCAGATTTATACGTTATTAACGTTCGAAAACATTTCCATTCTTTATTTCCTACACTTGGGTAATATACCATATCTACATTGGAAAAATAATCCAATTTCATTATAAACAATTTAATCTACCAAACGTTCACTTTTAAAACATTATTCACTTTAAATGTGAATATCATACCTATTATAGAAATCTGAACACCTTTATCAAATAACTTCTTTATTTAGAAAATCAATACCATTGTCTCATTTACCGAAATTTCTTTCATACTTTATATTCCCAATCCACTTTATAAACTCTGTTCTCTAAGACAACTTCTTATCAAGTTTATAACTAACACTGATTACATATCCTATTATAATTTATTGGTTTAAGCTAAGTATTAACGATCCTATCAGATTATAATTACTAAAATAATTTACTTTAATACATTCGACTTTGTCGAATTATAGTTCCAAATCCTAATGGTTTAATTCTAATTACATTTCGAACATCGAAATTCTGCCATTGTTTTCTGATACGATTCTCCAATTTCTCTTTCTAAACTTGTTCTTATATTTTCTTTGGAAAAATATCGATACTTATTTCCTTTAGAATACGTGGATTTCAAATTAAATTGTTTCATTTTCTAGGAAGTGCTGCTATATATAAAAATCATGCTTAAGTTTGGTCAACAGCGCTAATTTATCGCTATAGTAAAAACTTGCAATACGCTGTAATATTCTCTTTATAACTATTCTCAACATCACAGTCGCACTTACCTTGTCAACAGCGTTATTTTATCGTTATAGTTCAAACTTGTCATACGCTGTAATATTCTCCTTTATAACTAATCTTGACATAAAAGTCACGCTTAAGCCTAATCAATAGCATTTATTTTATCGCTATAGTTCAAAACTTGCAATTCGCTGCTATATGCCACTTTATAACTAATCTCGATGTCTTTTTCCGTTACAAAAATCTTGACATCTCTATCTGTTACAAAAATCTTGACATCTCTTTCTGTTACAATAATCTTGACAACTCTTTCTATTACAAAAAAAAAACTTGACATCTCTTTCCGTTACAAACTGATATCGTTCCTCGATAATAGCGAAGCCGTTCAAGTTGGGGTATTCTATT
This sequence comes from Allium sativum, assembly GCA_030737875.1. Lineage (NCBI taxonomy): Eukaryota > Viridiplantae > Streptophyta > Magnoliopsida > Asparagales > Amaryllidaceae > Allium > Allium sativum. The sequence continues at coordinate 281,448,103 of CM060911.1, forward strand.
TACCTCTCAGACCTTGATCGACAACATTCTTACCTTAGAATAGATATAAGTCTATACTCTAATCAGTTATTACTTATAATATACATCAAATCGTATTTCCTTGGTTTATTTTGGCATATGGTTTTATAACACCATATTCATACTTTGAAATCTTCGTTGTTTCTGATTATTTATTTTAAACATTAACTCTTCGCTTTAACTTTATTTCGCAGTTCTATTCATACTTCTTTACAAGGACCCATTTAATCTAATAATCATTTTTCAATTAAACAGTTGATTTAAATCAACTTCATTCCATCAGCAAATTCGTTAACTGATTTTAATTACTTCTTACCATTAGATTAATATATTTAATCTAATAATATTTATAAATAATTATCCAAATATTTAATCGTAGGATAATTTCTACTTTATACTTATTTAAATGTCAAAAATCATTTTTATTTACTTTATAAAAACGAAATCTAAAATACTGGTTTATAATAGAACTTCTATTATAAATTTAAATCTTTTCTTTAATGATTTTTATAATTAACTTCGTTGGTTTGCCTGACGGCCAATCAACATCTTTAACAAAACGATGGTTTTATGGTCGCCTGTTGTCACCGTCTAAATCGATATCGTTTATTTATCTCATCACCACAATTTGCTGAATTTCCATTCAACATCAATGTTCACATGGGGTTTTACTGTCATTTGGGTTCAAACAGTGCATAACACAAAACAAACAGTACATATAAATATTGTGGAATTCAGTTGGATTCCTCCAACCGGTTTCCACATCCACAGATGTTAGTCAAACAATTTACGCTGATTCCTACTAGGGAATATTATAATCGATGGAATCAGTATCCAACCGATGATGTGTACGATATATAATATTCAACCAATTTAATTGTAATCTAACTAATTGATCATCACACATCATTCAACCAATTATTAAACTATAATTATAATAATTCAAAATAGATCAGAGTGAGTGAATTTACTCACTTTGGCGCGTTAACCCTTAAATAACGATTTGCATTGCCTAATTATGTCGTCCCTTTGATTGTCGCATCAACCCTTATGAACAGTGTCTTCTTCTTCACCCATTCTGCTTTTCATCAGTCGAAGCTACTGTGCATTTGTGTGCACGGTGCACGTGCACCAACACTGTACTGATCATCTCGACACCCCTCACCGATACCACGCCCTTCCACTGTTGCAACTTCACTTCACACTACCCTCGCCGCTTGTCCTCTCCGTTATAACCGAACATCACATGACATAACTTCCAACGAGCTCGCACAAGCCTACATCATTTATGCGCTCTCCAGAAAAACTCAACTGCCATTATCATGGCTCGCACCCCCATACACCACGTTGCAACAACCCACCCAGTGCTGGCAAAAAAAAACACGCATATACTTGTTGTCCTCCCTTATACATTTCCGCATGTATCTTCTCACTTCCCCTTCAAACAACAATGCTTCGGATAACCCCAACGTCCACCACCAATAAACAGAACCCATCCCCATGCAGATAATCACTGAACACATTAACCCATGCTGACTCTTGAACAACTCCTCCTTCTACGTCTTCAACCGTACATCATCACACCATATAGCCCTTATTTCCAAACCGCCGGACCCCATCAGATCCCCACGCACCTAGTCCACTCCGCCCTGGTCAACTGCCTCGACATCGGCTACCGTGCCCACCGTTTCATGCATAAAAATTTCCACATACTTGATTCTTACTTCCCCATGCATTCAGCTCTTATGTACCAAACATTTGCACCATTTCCGCAAGTTTCGACCTTAATTTCTGCCCTTGCTTTCGAGATGGGAAAGTCAGAAAGCTTCATTAGAGGATTAAGGACTTGCGCTAGTTTTTGTTTTTATTATCATTGCTTGTCTGCTGTGAAAAGGAGCATGCTTTCTTGTATTTATAAGGGAGTTGTTGTAGAATAGAGTAGGTGAAAATATCTCAACTAGCAGTGTGTTTTAAGACGTAGGTACTATGTAAGGTTGGTTTAGGGTATGTTGCGTATGGTGAAAAGAACGTGCATTGAGTTCTATACTAGGGTAGGTGGTTTAGCATCTCTTTGATTTGATAAAATAGGCTTGCATCGGTATGGGTTTTGGGCAGGCTGTACAAATTCTTGGTCATGAAGTATTAAGTATAGCTTAGAATAGGTGTGCGTCTATGGTCATAGTGCCATTGCCATGAAGTTATGGCCTCAAATAGTTGTCATCAGCTTTCACTTCAAAGACCAGAGAGTACGTGCTATAGAATTTAAAAAGAACGTAGCCATGCACTGTGTACAACTGTTCGATCACATGTCTTCAAATTCCACCCCTAGACGCTAATATTCTATAGACTGCCAACGTGCTTTTGTCGCTTAACAAGTAAGGTAATTTTATCTTATTTTATTTCTTAATAGCTAAAAAAAGACAGAACGATATAATATATATATATATATATTAGTCATTTGTGGAGTATGGTATATACACGAAAATATCTCTACGCTGAGCTAGAGTAGGTTCGCTATTTCTTGGGTATGAAGTTATAGGGGAATGGTCTGCATTAATTTGAAAGTATGGTATGTCCTTATATTTAAAGTATTGTCTGCGTTGGATGATGGCATGTATATGTTTTGTTTTTGTTATAAATTCTGTTCATGCACAGACAGAAGTAAGAGTACATTCGTGCTCAACGAGGTGTCATGATTCCAAAAATATAATAATATCGGTAGGTTGATTCATATTTTGAAACCCCAAAATACCGTTACAGGGTGCACAATACTCCAAATAAAAAGTTGTTTATTTAATTAATTAAAAATTACAGTAAACTTCAAAAAATTAAATTATCACTGCGCCTCAAAAGAACCTTGTCCAAATTCGTATCTGATATCTACTTATTTCAAATAAACCGTTACGGTTGATATACGATTTCATAGCGACTTTCTGAATATTTGATTTGGACATATCTTGAAATCTATAAGACGAAATCTTGGTTTTTCACTTCTGTTAGAAAGATACAGTTCAACAGATTCCAACTCTTTTTGTTTCGAAGAAATCCGATTCAAAATGAATCCTATACACTCAGTTGAAGTTCAGAACGTTAAATTACGAACTGCAGCGTCGTTATGAGCTCGATTATAATTAATATATATTTTTATACGTTCAACTTCATTTTAATTAATATATAAATTCACGAATTCAATATTTAAACTGTTTTAAATATTCAATTATAAACCGACAAAAATGCGGGACGTTACAGTCCTTCCCCCTTAAAATAATTTCGTCCTCGAAATTGCTAAGATAGGGAAAATGCTACAATCTCTGTTATAACAGGTTAAAAATCTTTTTGGTTTACTTCATAATTTTAGTTTCAACTGAACTGATTAATTCCAATTAAATATTAATTCCTTCTTATTTCGGATATTTTCAAAATTCTGAAAATTTCCTAACAGCTTAAATTTCCAGAGAAGTTCGCCAGCATCTCCTCTGCATGGCTCATCCGGTGCTACTACCATTCGCCACTCTGGGCCTTTTCCAAATCAAACAGCCAAACGACTTTTCAAAGTAGCTCAAAAATCTCATACCCAAATATACTGTAAACTTATTCCTTTTTATCAGACATTCGACTCTTTTCTATTCCATTTGTTGTCCTATCAGCATATACAGATGCATTTCCATTTGATCTCCAATCAACTTATCCTTAAAACAATCACTTCCTTATGGCCAAGTAAAATTCCATTTCAAACTTCAATTCAAATTTTAATTCCAAATTCTTACTCACCAATTTGATTTCATTCCAGATTACCTCTAATCCAAACCAATTTTATTTAACTTAGTTAAATTTTCTATTTATTTACTTCAGAAGTAAATTTTAAATTCCGGGATTCAAAATCCAGGGTTTTATTTCAAATCAGTTTGAAATCTATATAATAATAATAGCAATTCAAAACATTTGAATTTCTGAATAACTTATTTTCTCAAAGCAATTCAAAACAAAATCTCTAGTAGTAATTCATCACTTAGAAACTCAAAAATGAACACTGATGATGCTGCAGTCATCAGCAAAATTATTTTCCAGCAACCCAAGTGAGTTCAATACTGTATCGCTTTCAAAATTTATTTTCAAACATTTTCATTTTGAAATCATTACAAAATATACTCCACAAGTTTAGAAAACATTTCTAAATTCACCTAGGATCTTAAAATTTCCATATATTTAATCCAGAATTCATTTACAACATCTTCTCAAATTTCTAGAGTTTTATTTCAATTCTGGTTTTAAATTCAGATTTATTTCATCTAATTTTGCATATTATGCTTATATAATATTTCGATTGGTTACTTATATAACAAACTCAATTATAAATCTTATTCGATCATAATAACGATCAACACTATCAATATATATTAGATAATTCCAATATATATGCTTTCTTTATATCAAAATATATTTTTGGGAAAAATTATTTTATTTACCCTTTTTTAAAAACATACTAGGTCGAATTACTCGGTTCAAGAGTTTAGAAACACCTATTGATACAATTTGCATTACTGTTTCGACCGGAATTCATAAACCACTCGACTGACCAGTCAACACAATATAAAACAGTTTTTATATTAATATACAAATACGCACTCATATATATATACACTCAAACTCAATCTAGGGTGTTACTAACCCTACCTCTACTGAGTCACGCCACAGAGCCAAGGTAATCACTTAACCTGGCTCTGATACCAATTGTAATGGCGGGGATTTTCGATCCAGAAAATCAACATAAATACACTGTCAATTACTCGAGCATCGAAAATACCGGAACATTATTAGAAGAATTTAGAGGATGAAAAAGAAAAGATAGAACTAATAGAATAGAAGAAGAAGAAAAAACTCACTGAACAGAATCAGAGTAAACACGAAACTCACAGCGAAATAAATAAAATGTATTATATAACATAACTTTGAGTTACAAAACTGTATTGTATATACATACCATATATCAGAGTACAATACATCATACCATAGCGGAAATAATCTCTAAATACTAATGGTGAAGCCTTCTGCTTTGAGCTCCTCCAAGTGTATCTGTAAAATCCTGAAACACTTGACTGCCCGTACAAATTTGGGCACCCAAGAGTTTAGGGAAAGCAAACAAAATAAACTCTGGGTCAGTCATGGGATTGGTGTGAGTAAATTCTAACCATACTTTTTACTTTGAAAAATCCTTTTGAAACAAAAGGATAATAGTAAGACCAACCCACACATAAACATGGACGGTTTTTACCTTACTATAACCCAAAATATCTTTGATATCAAACCCAGTGATATTATGATAATGTCTAAGCAAATAAATATCCAAGTAGCAGAACGCTTGCATCTCACGCTCCACATATATATAGTATAAAATCATAAACCGCAGAGCGCTTATTGGAGATTGGATTCCAACAGACAAGGTATGGGAGCACCTTTTGATCAGTGTACTCTAGAGGGGATACACTCTGGGTTTAACAAGAACGTCTTGCAACCCGGCCACACATGACCGCTCACTCATTTAGCCTGAATGTCGCGAATATATTGCCACCACGGTTGTATGCCATCCAATCGTCATCCGAAGATACAGAATCGAAAAGAAGTATAAATATGAATTTTCTCTTGATTGGTGACAATACACCCTGCTTGGGGATGACCCAACTAGCCATGCTGCCTAGCCCAACTTTTGTTGCTTCCTGGTTGTGAGGCTAGAGGTTACGTCTATCTTCAGAATATCTGATCACCATTCACTTTGAATGCCACATCGTCAAATCCGTAATCACATATTAATTACACAAATGCACACTCGGTGTAGAATAAAGAGAAGTTACCTTCTCCTCACCAACTTGGTATATTCGAAAAAATCAACGACGTGACCGTTAGAAATACTCTGTCAAACATTCGTCCATACAAGTTGTCCTGGGATTGGACAAACAAAAACACCATTCTAGAACTGGACGACCCTTGCATTTAACTCCATCTTCAATCACCTTCAGCATATCTAATTCGCAGCGCTTATGCCTATACGGAGTGGTTTTCGGATAATAGATCCAACCGGTCTCTCCGTATTGACAACGATGGTCAAAACACTTCGATAGTCGGTTATTTAACTATCGAAGTAAAACAAACATTCATTCAAATGAACAACTAAATGCACACAACCATGGGCACCTTTTATTTAACATTCATTTTTATTATTCGAATTCCCATATCTTACCGGATATTTCTCAAATCCCGTTTTACCCTTTTCACACTCTTGGAAAACATTCCTGGTTATTATCAACTCTTATCCTCCTATATTCCAGATTTATACGTTATTAACGTTCGAAAACATTTCCATTCTTTCCCCATTCTTTATTTCCTACACTTGGGTAATATACCCTATCTACATTGGAAAAATAATCCAATTTCATTATAAACATTTTAATCTGCCAAACGTTCACTTTTAAAACATTATTCACTTTAAATGTGAATATCATACCTATTATAGAAATCTGAACACCTTTATCAAATAACTTCTTTATTTAGAAAATCAATAACATTGTCTCATTTACCGAAATCTCTTTCATACTTTATATTCCCAATCCACTTTATAAACTTTGTTCTCTAAGACAACTTCTTATCAAGTTTATAACTAACACTGATTACATATCCTATTATAATTTATTGGTTTAAGCTAAGTATTAACGATCCTATCAGATTATAATTCCTAAAATAATTTACTTTAATACATTCGACTTTGTCGAATTATAGTTCCAAATCCTAATGGTTTAATTCTAATTATATTTCGAACATCGAAATGCTGCCATTGTTTTCTGATACGATTCTCCAATTTCTCTTTCTAAACTTATTCTTATATTTTCTTTGGACAAATATCGATACTTATTTCCTTTAGAATACGTGGATTTCAAATTAAATTGTTTCATTTTCTAGGAAGTGCTGCTATATATAAAAATCATGCTTAAGTTTGGTCAACAGCGCTAATTTATCGCTATAGTAAAAACTTGCAATACGCTGTAATATTCTCTTTATAACTATTCTCAACATCACAGTCGCACTTACCTTGTCAACAGCGTTATTTTATCGTTATAGTTCAAACTTGTCATACGCTGTAATATTCTCCTTTATAACTAATCTTGACATAAAAGTCACGCTTAAGCATAATCAATAGCATTTATTTTATCGCTATAGTTCAAAACTTGCAATTCGCTGCTATATGCCACTTTATAACTAATCTCGATGTCCTTTTCCGTTACAAAAATCTTGACATCTCTATCTGTTACAAAAATCTTGACATCTCTTTCTGTTACAATAATCTTGACAACTCTTTCTATTACAAAAAAAAATTTGACATCTCTTTCCGTTACAAACTGATATCGTTCCTCGATAATAGCGAAGCCGTTCAAGTTGGGGTATTCTATTTACCTCTCAGACCTTGATCGACAACATTCTTACCTTAGAACAGATATAAGTCTATACTCTAATCTGTTATTACTTATAATATACATCAAATCATATTTCCTTGGTTTATTTTGGCATATGGTTTTATAACACCATATTCATACTTTGAAATCTTCGTTGTTTCTGATTATTTATTTTAAACATTAACTCTTCGCTTTAACTTTATTTCGCAGTTCTATTCATACTTCTTTACAAGGACCCAGTTAATCTAATAATCATTTTTCAATTAAACAGTTGATTTAAATCAACTTCATTCCATCAGCAAATTCGTTAACTGATTTTAATTACTTCTTACCAATAGATTAATATATTTAATCTAATAATATTTATAAATAATTATCCAAATATTTAATCGTAGGATAATTTCTACTTTATACTTATTTAAATGTCAAAAATCATTTTTATTTACTTTATAAAAACGAAATCTAAAATACTGGTTTATAATAAAACTTCTATTATAAATTTAAATCTTTTCTTTAATTACAAAAATATGATTATTATAATTAACTTCGTTGGTTTGCCTGACGGCCAATCAACTTCTTTAACAAAACGATGGTTTAATGGTCGCCTGTTGTCACCGTCTAAATCGATATCGTTTATTTATCTCATCACCACAATTTGTTGAATTTCCATTCAACATCAATGTTCACATGGGGTTTTACTGTTATTTTGGTTCAAACAGTGCATAACACAAAACAAACAGTATATATAAATATTGTGGAATCCGGTTGGATTCCTCCAACCGGTTTCCACATCCACAGATGTTAGTCAAACAATTTACACTGATTCCTACTAGGGAATATTATAATCGATGGAATCAGTATCCAACCGATGATGTGTACGATATATAATATTCAACCAATTTAATTGTAATCTAACTAATTGATCATCACACATCATTCAACCTAATATTAAACTATAATTATAATAATTCAAAATAGATCAAAGTGAGTGAATTTACTCACTTTGGCGTGTTAACCGTTAAATAACGATTTGCATTGCCTGATTATGTCGGCGCTTTGATTGCCGCATCAACCCTTATGAATAGTGTCTCTTCTTCACCCATTCTACTTTTCATCAGTCCAAGCTACTGTGCATTTGTGTGCACGGTGCACGTGCACCAACACTGTACTGATCATCTCGACACCCCTCACCGATACCACGCCCTTCCACTGTTTCGACTTCACTTCGCACTACCCTTGCCGCTTGTCGTCTCCGTTATAACCGGACATCACACGACATAATTTCCAACGAGCTCGCACAAGCCTACATCATTTATGCGCTCTCCAGAAAAACTCAACTGCCATTATCATGGCTCGCACCCCCATACACCACGTTGCAACAACCCACCCAGTACTGGCAAAACAAAACACGCATATACTTGTTGTCCTCCCTTATACATTTCCGCATGTATCTTCTCACTTCCCCTTCAAACAACAATGCTTCGGATAACCCCAACGTCCACCACCAATAAACAGAACCCATGCCCATGCAGATAATCATTGAACACATTAACCCATGCTGACTCTTGAACAACTCCTCCTTCTATGTTTTCAAGACCCGCGCCTCACCAGTCTTCAACCGTACATCATCACACCGTATAGCCCTTATTTCCAAACCGCCGGACCCCATCAGATCCCCACGCACCTAGTCCACTCCGCCTCGGTCAACCGCCTCGACATCTGCTACCGTGGCCACCGTTTCATGCATAACCATTTCCACATACTTGATTCTTACTTCCCCATGCATTCAGCTCTTATGTACCAAACATTTGCACCATTTCCGCAAGTTTTGACCTTAATTTCTGCCCTTGCTTTCGAGATGGGAAAGTCAGAAAGCTTCATTAGAGGATTAAGGACTTGCGCTAGTTTTTGTTTTTATTATCATTGGTTGTCTGCTGTGAAAAGGAGCATGCTTTCTTATATTTATAAGGGAGTTGTTGTAGAATAGAGTAGGTGAAAATATCTCAACTAGCAGTGTGTTTTAAGACGTAGGTACCATGCTAAGGTTGGTTTAGGGTATGGTACGTATGGTGAAAAGAACGTGCATTGAGTTCTATACTAGGAAAGGTGGTTTAGCATCTCTTTGATTTGATAAAATAGGCTTGCATCGGTATGGGTTTTGGGCAGGCTGTACAAATTCTTGGTCATGAAGTATTAAGTATAGCTTAGAATAGGTGTGCGTCTATGGTCATAGTGCCTTTGCCATGAAGTTATAGCCTCAAATAGTTGTCATCAGCTTTCACTTCAAAGACCAGAGAGTATGTGCTATAGAATTTTAAAAGAACGTAGCCATGCACTGTGTACAACTGTTCGATTACATGTCTTCAAATTCCACCCCTAGACGCTAATATTCTATACACTGCCAACGTGCTTTTGTTGCTTAACAAGTAAGGTATTGTTATCTTATTTTATTTCTTAATAGCTAAAAAAAGACAGAACCATATAATATATATATATATATATTAGTCATTTGTGAAGTATGGTATATACACGAAAATATCTCTACGCTGAGCTAGAGTAGGTTCGCTATTTCTTGGGTATGAAGTTATAGGGGAATGGTCTGCATTAATTTGAAAATATGGTATATCCTTATATTTAAAGTATTGTCTGCGTTGGATGATGGCATGTATATGTTTTGTTTTTGTTATAAATTCTGTTCATGCACGGATAGAAGTAAGAGTACATTCGTGCTCAACGAGGTGTCATGATTCCAAAAATATAATAATATCGGTAGGTTGATTCATATTTTGAAACCCCAAAATACCGATACAGGGTGCACAATACTCCAAATAAAAAGTTGTTTATTTAATTAATTAAAAATTACAGTAAATTTCAAAAAATTAAATTATCGCTGCGCCTCATAAGAACCTTGTCCAAATTCGTATCTGATATCTACTTATTTCAAATAAACCGTTACGGTCAATATACGAGTTCATAGCGACTTTCTGAATATTTGATTTGGACATATCTTGAAATCTATAAGACGAAATCTTGGTTTTTCACTTCTGTTAGAAAGATACAGTTCAACAGATTCCAACTCTTCTTGTTTCGAAGAAATCCGATTCAAAATGAATCCTATACACTCAATTGAAGTTCAGGACGTTAAATTACGAACTGCAGCGTCGTTATGAGCTCGATTATAATTAATATATATTTTTATACGTTCAACTTCGTTTTAATTAATATATAAATTCACGAATTCAATATTTAAACTGTTTTAAATATTCAAATATAAACCGACAAAAATGCGGGACGTTACAATGGAGGTTAAGTGGGTGACATGGGTGACATGTGAAATACGATTAGAAACACTTAACCAAATTGAAACATGTAAGAGGACATGAATAAGAAGGGGGTTAAGTGGAAAATTCTAGTGGGACCAAGCATAGGTAGAAAGCTTGTATCAACCATGGGGGACCCTTTTCAAACCAGTAACAATTAAGTATCTTTGTGAGCTCGAGTTAGATCGAGGATGGGACACGCTTACTGGGTTTGATTGTAAGAGGTCAAAACGGGTCAATGGTGGCAACGCAAGTCCAACGGGTTCATGTGCGTGCGTGGGCCCGGGCTGGTAGGTAAGACGTTGTTGCATCGTGTAGATATAAGCCGTGCATCTTTAGTGGCTGCCACTTTGGGGAGTGATACACCCCACTGTGGGACCAGCACGGGTATCTACGAGTTAGGGAGCCGATCGCATGGTGGTAGTGTGTACAACTAGTGGAGATAGGGGCAGGCGACACCTATGGAAACAGCTAGGGGTACACGAAACTACCATTATGATTATTATGTTCAGTAGGCGGGATCAACTCTTAGGGTAACTAGTAATGGTGCAGTATAGTAATTATCCTATAGTGACTAGGAACAAGATTAACTCCAGAATATTCCTCTTGTTCGTTTTGTCTTGTCCATTTGTTTCACAGTCATTCCTTGTTTTACCAGTTTATGCCTTATCCTAATTACTTTAATAATTATATTGTTAAAGTTATGGTACTCGCCGGACTTTATGTCTGACCACTTTGTTTTCGCCTCTTTTCTTCCTCCCCCCCAGGTTCTCAGGGTGGGACTAGTGCTAGTGGAGCATGATTTAGATCTTTCTCTCTCTTTGGAAGTGCTTGGATTGCTGAAAGTAAAGTTCAGCTCATCTCATTTACGGCTACTTATGTTGGGGTTATGCTTATTACTTTATGTACTCAGAAAACAATTTGTTAAGATGGTTACTAAGTGTACTTGGTTTTCTGTTGGTTTATGATGTTGTTGCAATCAAACTATTTCTCCGCTGCAATAAAAGTTGTTTTAAAATTTCCAAGTACCAATATATGTGTCTGTCTTGTTATAGTCTGTTCTATTCACCAATAATACCCCACGAAAGTTAATGCATTCCACTTGAGAGTGACATTAATGGACGTGGGGTGTTACAAAACTTGTAACTCTCAACTCCTTCTAGGGCATTACTAACCCAATCTCTAATGAGTTTTCTCATTCTAGGATACTACTGATCCTATCTCTAATGAGTATTCTTTTATAGGATATTACTAATCCTACCTCTGATGAGTCTGTTGTTCAGTTCTAATGATTTGAACCTCAAATATTTGAATTAACCAAAGCTCTGATACCATTTGTGACGACACGGATTTCGCTCGAACCCAGTCGATCGCAAAATCAACCCAGACCGTTCGAATCCCGCATATGCTCTTTGGGCATACAACTCATCAGAATAAATAATAGAAGACTTTTATAAACATTATAATAATGTTACATCAGAGTACAGAATATCAGAGTACATCGAATAAAATACATCGGAAGATAATTTACAATAAATTTAATACAAAGAAGTGGAAGACTATCGTTGCTCTAGACATAACTTTAAGCTTCAATCCCGAATCCTGCTTAATATATCTGCAAAATAAGCTACTCGACTGCCCGTGTGGAAAATATAAGCACCTGAGTTTGCAAGTGAAAACAAACTATGAGTCAGTCTTGGGACTTGTATGAGAAATCTTTTACTTAACTTATCTGATTATAAGGCAATAACAGGACCGCGCCGCTAACGCCGAACAGGTTTACTCCATTGGATTGCCAGTGCATAAACAACAACCATAAATAAACTTATGGATCTACGATGCATCAATCAACATGCAATTCCTTAATCTACCCATTTAGGCTTAATCCCTAAACTTAGATTTCAAAATCCAATTCACTTTACAGAAATTATTTCTTTGGACTTTATTTCTCGATTTCTTTTATTTCAAATCATTTGAAGTATATATCTAGCCTTTATAATAAAGTAGATTTCACTTCGGGATCTCAAAAACAAAACATTTGGAAATATGAATTCAAAAACATAACAATGTATACAAACAAGTATGAAACCAAATATCGGTCATGTTCCCTATTACATGGTTGTATGCGCCTTAACCGAACCAATATATGTATGTGCACCTAACGGCTACACTGATAATGCACCATCCCACCTATGGGGGAAGACATGCACGCCCTCACACTTTAGTCACCTCGGGTCACCCGATCTCTAGACACATACTTGCTAAATCATTTTATATCCCCAAGAAGGGAAAATCATTTCACAACATAATATTCACAAGTACTTTCAAATCTATATAGATTACCACTTCCAAAACATTTCGAAATTTGTTGGGTATAGCCCTCGAAATCCTTTCTGTTTTATAAAACATTTTATAAAACGTTCCCTGTCCAAAATCAGGAATACTCTTCTTTTGGCTTAAGAAATCTCATTTCAAAATCAAATCTTAATTTTTTTTGAAATAAACAACATTAGTAAACACCTTATAGTCAAATCGTGAAGTGTTTCACAAGGTGTTAGCACATAGATATTTTTACCGAACCCAATGCTAAATATAAAAGCATATTTTGCTCATAAACTAGTCGAGCATAATCCAAACAGTCAATTCATCACAATCAATATTAGCAACCAAGTGAATTTGGTTTATCTCGAGTTTTGTTAAATTACTAATTACCATTTATCCACACAAACCTAACCTTAAATAATGAATAATTTTTATCAACTTGAATTCCCTTTTTAATGATTCATTCCTACATTAAAAATGTAAATTTTTAACGTTAAACATTTTTCTCAAACAACGAATCTTTTTAAATGATTCATTTTACATAAAAAGGTAATTCCTTATGTTAACATATTTTATCAAACGATACTTCTTTTTAATGATTCATTTTACATTAACAAAAGTAATTTCTTATTTTAACATATTTTATCAAATGATACATCTTTTTAATGATTCATTTTACATTAACAAATGTAATTTCTTATGTTAACATATTTTATCAAACGATACATATTTTTAATGATTCATTTTACATTAACAAATGTAATTTCTTATGTTAACATATTTTATCAAACGATACATCTTTTTAATGATTCATTTAACATTAACAATGTAATTTTATTTTGTGTACAATTCTAATGTATAACATATCAATAAAAATGCCTCTTTTAATTTGTATAATCTATTTTTAGCATAGCCAATAAAAGTGATATTTTAATGTTGCATACAAATCCCAACATTAACATGTAACATAAAATGATATTTTTGTGTGTATACAAATTTTTATGTAAATTTGACAATAAAAATGTCTCATTAATTTGTACACAAATTCTAATGTATAATTTGACTATAAATTGTCTCATTTAAATTTGTATACAAATTCTAATGTATAACTTGATAATAAAAATGTCTCTTTAATTTGTATACAAATTCTAATGTGTAACTTGACAATAAAAATGTTTCTTTAACGTGTATACAAATTATAATGTATAATTTGACAATAAAAATGTCTCTTATATTTGTATTCAAATTCTAATGTATAATTTGACAATAAAAATGACTCTTTAATGGGTATACAAATTCTAATGTATAATTTGACAATAAAAATGTTACTTACTTTATTGTGTTGACAATTCTATTTCAACAAAACCATTAAAAATGATTCTTTTATTTTGTTGACAATTCTATTTCAACAAAATGATAAAAAAATGATTCTTTTGTTTTGTTGACAATTCTATTTCAAAAAAATGATTCTTTTATTTTGTTGACAATTCTATTTCAACAAAATGATTAAAAATGATAACTTATTTTGTTGACAATTCTATTTCAGCAAAATGATTAAAAATGATTCTTGTATTTTGTTGATAATTCTGTTTCAACAAAACGATTAAAAATGATTACTTATTTGGTTAACAATTCTATTTCAACAAAATGATTAAAAAAAGGATAACCCCTTTTGTTAACAGTTCTATTTTAACAAAATGACAGAAAAAATGAAAACTCATTTTGTTAACAATTTTGTTTTAACAAAATGATTAACAAAAATGTTAACTTATTTTGTTAACAATTCTATTTTAAAAAAATGAATAAATATGATAACTTAATTTTATTTACAATTCCATTTCAATAAAATGGACAAAAATGATAACTTCATTTTGTTAACAATTCTATTTTAACAAAATGAATAAAAATAATAACTTCATCTTGTTAACAATAATCTAATTCAAAAAAATTGACATTTTTGTTTTAACACAAATCTATTTAACAAAAATGTTATTTTTGTTATAACATAAATCTACTGAACAAAAATGATATTTTTGTTTTAACTTAAATCTATTTTAACAAAAATGACATCTATGTTTTCATACGAATCTATTTTAACAAAAATAACATTTATGTTTTCATACGAATCTATTTTAACAATAATGACATTTATGTTTTCATACAAATCTATTGTAACAACCCGGAAATGCGAGCCAATTTAAAATTTTTATTTTGGCAATTTTAGCGAATTTTGATTATTTAAAATGAATTATTTTAAATAATATCGACGAGAAATTTATTTTGAATAGAAATAGAACGTATATATTATATACTTCGTCGTTAGAATATAAATAATTATTTATAATTATAAAAGGAATTGAAAATGGCGCGGTAGTTCGGTAATTCGATTTCAAACTTCAATTGAATGTACCGGGTGCAATACAATCCGGATTTTAGTGAAACCAAAAACATTAGGATCTAATTGAGAATACTTTTCCAACGAATCCAAAAAATTGGGATTTCATAGTGGGAATCAAAAGATACGTCCAGTTGAAAATTCTGAATAGTCGCTATGGAATTCAGACCCTTAAAAATGGGAATTTTGCAAACGACCTCGGATTTCAACGAAACCACTTTTGTTGGGTCCGTGATGTCAAATTATTGCTAGGTTTCGAATTTCATAATTTTTCGATTCAATATGTGAGCGTGGCTAAGGAAAACGCGTTTGACCAGTTTTAGTTGATTTTAATCGACTGGAAAATGGCCATTTTTCAAATGGTCTCAGAATTCGACGAAACTAGTTTTGTTAGGACCGTATCGTCAATACGAAGTTAGAAAATATTTTTCTGGAATTTTTCGAGTTAGTATGTGACCCCGGTAAATTGAAATGCACGTTCAAATTCAATATATAGAGTTATATGTTGATTTTCACGGAAACTGATCGAAACGATCGAATCAACTTACGATACATATCCCATTGTGTTCGGAATGGGGGTAATTAGCTATGAACGACAGGCGGTGGGCTTGATTTCGAGTTAGTATGAAAAGTCAACTTTTTTAAATAAAATAATAAAAAATATATAAAGAAAACCCTCTCTCCTTATATTGCCCCCCCGTCAGTTTTCCCAAATCAAAAATTAAAGGAAAAAAGAAGACGAAGAAGGGGGAGGAGCCGCCGCTCCTCCCAGCAGCGCCGCCGCGCGTCGCCACCAGGGCAGAGCCCCCTCCAACCAGTCCACCGCGCCTCCTTCCTCCTCTCCCTCTCTTCTCTCTCCACCTAGCACGCGAGCCCCTCTGCCCAGAAAAACCCGCCGCCTGTATTCCCCCCCCCCCCCCCCCCCCCCCCCGAAACCCTAGACACCACCCAATCGCCTCCAGCACCTCCCCGAGCACCTGCGCCGTCTCCACGGACGCCTCCAACCTCTCAGGTGAGCGCGACAGCCACTCCCTTGATTGACGCAGACCCCTTTTCTCGATTAACTGTAAGTTGTTTCAGTTTTATTTATTTATAATCTGAGTCTAGATTTTTTTATTTATAATCAAGTGGTGATTTTAATATAACGTAGAAGTTAAAAATATGATTTCTATATTTTTAGAGGAATAAAAATATGATTTTATATAATGTAGAGTCATAAAGATGTGATCTTTATAGTAGTAGCACTGTAAAGATATGATTTTTATAGTATAGGAAGTATAAAAATACGATTTTTATATTTCATAGATAGTAAAAATATCATCTTTATATATGTAGCAAAATAAAAATGTTATTTTTATAGTGATGAAATAAAAATGAAATCTTTATATTTGAAAAGGCGAAATCTTTATATTTGAAAAGGCGAAATCTTTATATTTGAAAAGACGAAATCTTTATATAGAGAATAGCGATGTAAAAATATAATTTTTATCTATATAGTAGCGATATAAAAATAGAATTTTTATCTATATAATAGCGGTGTAAAAATAGAATTTTTATCTATATAGTAGCGGTATAAAAATAGAATTTTTATCTATATAGTAGCGGTGTAAAAATAGAATTTTTATCCATATGGAGTGATTATAAAAATATGATTTTTAAATTGAAAGTGAACAAATAAAAATGTTATATTTATTTTAAAGACAACAGTATAAAAATGTGATTTTTATATATGTAGTGGCTACAGGCGATGAAAGTGACAAAATGCGAGAACAGCGAAGACTTCTACGTAAGAAGAGTCGAGGCATTTGGATTAGCTAGTCGGTGAGAACTTCTCACTCTAAATTTCTTTTTCTAGTTATATATATATATACTAGGATGCAGACGGTGCTTAGCAGCACCCGACACCCGTCATCCACAGACCATGGATGGCTTGTTTGTTTGTTTGATGTGTTGTGAAAATTGATTGTGTTGTGGAATGATTGAATAATAAAATATTCTTGTGTTGAAAGGAAATAAAATATTTATATAGTTAAAAATATTTTATCGTTAAAAATATAATTTTTAACGTGAAAGTGAATAAATGAATATTTATAAACAAATCGGCCGATTTGTTTATATACACTGATTTGACTGATATTGATTGGGATGATAAATTTTACATATCGTCCAACTGCACAAATAATAATCTATGTTTGTTGATTTGAAACCCTGCATGGGTGTTGGGATGATATTTGGCGTACACCAATCCCAATTATTTAATTGTATGTCGATCGATTGGTCGACAGGCTGTGTAAGCGTTGATTATTTATATTTGATGCTTATGCAGTTGTGTAGTGCACCTTGGATGATGGTCGATTGTTTATCATTGCTATAATATACATGTGTTTTATGGAATCCATATAATTAACATTATATGGTGATTGATTGGGCCTCATTCCAATCGGGAAAATAATGAATATTATAAAAGAAAATTCATGTGTTGAAATTGGTCGTGTGTTGAAAGAAATATAGATTCATGTGTTGAATAAAATAAATATTCATTTGTTGAATAGAATAACGAATTTATTGAAATATATAAAGCCGTTTTGATTAGAGTTGCGCTATTTTGACGTGAACGATATTTATATCGATTATATTCGTTTTTATAATGAATATAGAAAAGGTAGTGATTTCTAAATATAACGTTTTGAAAATATTATCATTTATATAGTAATGATATGAAATATTCAATTTTGATTAGAAATTGAATATAGTGTTGAAATGGTTTTGAAAACGAATTTAAAACGATTTATTAAATACGTTTTAAAAAAGGAAATCGACGAAATATATATAATATATATATATATATATTATATATATAATGGCCTGAATAGAACGCGCCGCGCCGCGGCAGTTCGTGAATTTCGACCATTGACTTCGAATTGACGTTGCGGGAGATCCGACCGTCGGATTCTCCTAAAACTGGAACCGTTGGGTTCGTATCGAAAAGAGCTTTCCAATGAATATTAGAAATTTGAAATCTAACGGTTGGATTTGGAATTATGTCCAAATCAAATTTGGAAAAGGTTGTTGTAAGTGCAGTTCGATGGCCGTTGATGGAAATCGACTGTACGGGCCTTGATAAAATTATTAAAAATATCAATAATTGGTGTAAAATCATAATATGTGAATTGGAAAGAACTGGGATGAAAAATTCCACATTTGAAAGGATAAAAATATATTTTTATCGAAATGAACTAGTTTTGAACTAGAATTAAAATAAATTTATTTTTGAAATAAATAAATTGAATTTGAAAGTGATTTTAAAAATAATCAATATTCCCAATACGTGAATTGGACTGGAGTTGAATCGAAATTATCTTCGGAATATTTCGATGTTGGATTTCGTGACTATACTGATATTGTTATGGGAATTTGAAAGATATATTTTATATCGTTATTTCCAATACGATATTTGTTCGTTTCAGGAGTTGATATTGAATATAAGCCAGTATATTTTCTATTCAGAGCCTTGTATTTAATATCAAAGGTGATTTGGGTTTGTCGTGAATGGTGTCTTCATTAACACTGTTCTTAAGCCCAATAGAGAAAAAGATTAAATCTTTCTATTTAGATTTAATGAAGTGTATCAATTAAATAATATTTAATTGGAATTGAATTTGAATTGGTTTTTGGGTTTATAGTGAGCGGTGTTTTGAATAACACCTGTTCTTTAACCCGATTAACAATAGAATGTTATTTTGGGTTTATCGTGAATCGTGTTTTAGATGACATTGGTTCTTTAACCCAGTTAAAGACAGTATATTGATTTTTGAAAAGATTAAAACTAAGTGGAGTTTTAATGAATCTTTAATTAGATCGAAAGTGAATTGATAATTTAAATTATCAAATTTGAATGGTGATCGAGAATGGAGTACCACCAGTTTTGCTCCAAAGCGATAGTTAAATCTTTAATTAGATTTAAACGTGAAATGGTAATTAATTTTACCGATAACACCGTGGTGTTAGGTATGGAGTACCACCAATTTTGCTCCAAAGCGATAGTTAAATCTTTAATTAGATTTAAACGTGAAATGGTAATTAATTTTACCGATAACACCGTGGTGTTCGGTATGGAGTACCACCAGTTTTGCTCCAAAGCGATAGTTAAATCTTTAATTAGATTTTGAGACGACCCCAAACCCCGTACTGACGGCGGCAAGGGTAATCCGTGGAATATAACACAGAAACAGATAATAGCAAAACAAAATTAAATAAATACACCAGATAATGAACAATAGAATATACTGGATAAAAGTAATCATCAGAGTTACACAGTATACAGGATCTTACTTAGCACAAATACAGTTCAGCTATACATAAATGTCTACAGCGGAAAACAAACAAAATATGTACAATAGGAGCTGAACAACATAAAAAGAGATAAATGATAGAATCCATCTTCAGCTCCAGTTATCCAGAAAGAACCAGCTAGACCTGAATACAAGGCTGCCCGTGTAGAAAAAGGGGCACCTGAGTTTGAAAGTGAAACAAACTACGAGTCAGTCATGGGACTGGTATGAGAAATCTACTCAACACATATATAATTTGGCTAATCACAGGACCACGCCACTTTCGTGGAACGGGTTTACTCCATTGGATTACCAGTGCTTTAAAACAAATCTTTCTTTTAAAAAACGCAATGCATTTTGTAAAAATGAAGCCATTATAAGACTCAGTTCCCATCACACAATGCAACGCAAACCGGAGGATAGAGTTTTACCTTATAACGGCCAAAATATGCTTGGTACGAATAAAACAAAGGCAATTGATATTATTGCTAGTGTTTATATGTTTTGAAAACAATTTCAAATCATAACTATCAATCATAGACGGCATGGGTACCATATATCATGTCGCCATATATATATATATACAATCAAAACCGCACGATGTCGTATTTGGAAATTGGATTTCCGTCATGAACCAAGGCAAAAGATAGCCCTTACCGAATTCTAGACAATCTAGCCCATGTCTCAGGCAAGTACTCAGTCAAGCCCTTGGAGCGACAGGGCCGGTCCACCGATGTGGATTAAAATGCCTGAACAATACGTTTCCCCGCCCTTTGGGGCGTAAACGAGCCAACGAATGACTCCATCGGACCGGGATCGTTCGATCAAACCGAGGCGCCTCGCAACAGCAACAACCACATAGGTGAAAAGTATATAAATGTCAGGGCTGGTAGGTCACAGACACCACCCTAGCTAGAAAGAAATGCATGCCCTCCCTGAGGTCCTTCTCCCGTTTCTGGTTCATACCGGGGTGTGAGGCTCGCGATTTCACGTTATACACAAAGCTACGCCACACAGGCGGTGCTTTGATCATCACCACAAGACTTTGCTTTTCAACAGAAGCCCTGTTCATTTGCCACTTAGGCATGCCACACTAGCAATTCATGCCATGCGACTGATGTCCATCGATATACAACCTCTGAGCTCGTGCGTCTCAGAGAAGGGCGTTAAGCAAAAGAATAAGTTCTCCGCTGCCAAACAGATGTATATTTAACAGAGATCAATCCACACAGAATAAACTCTAATGTCAGGCACACAGTCCATTTACAAGTCCGTTCTGAGTCTGAACGAAACCGGAGGCACTAAATACCTCGCAAACCCATCGATCACCACGTACGTTGGGACGATCACCACTCATTATCCATATTTCGGGATGCCTCCCAATCAGGACCTCGGTTACCATCCAAACGAGGTGAAGATCTCCGGTCTTCGACCACCGTCTTCCTCTTCGACTTTCAATCGTCGGTCAATTATTTGAAATGAGAATTAACTCGGCCTTTTCAAATAATTCACGTATATTTAGAATTTCAAATCAATTTATTTCAATGGTTAAATCATTCGACAACACCAATTTTGTTCTTTAATGTAATTTTCACACCAAACACATTCAACCATCAAATACCACATAAATCGAGCAAATTCAGTTTATTTCCAATCCATATCGTTTATGATATTTTATAACAATTTATCGCTATTTTTATTTATTTTAAAATAGCCGATTTAGTCAAAACGACGCTTCAGGCCATAACGCGGCCGTGGCGCTGTTTTTCTTCAGATTTGATTTACACATATCTGAAAATCTAACCGTTGGATCTTCACAAAATTTACATCATTAGAAAGATCATTTCAAAACGAATCCAACGGTTCCAGTTTCGGGAAAATCCGACGGTCGGATCTCCCGGTACAATCGTTTGAAGTTTCGATTTCAAAACACGAACTGCAGCGTCGTTATTCGATTAAATATAATTATATTTATATATATATATATATAAATATAATCGTTTCTGGCGCTGTTTTTCTTCAGATTTGAATTAAACATTCCAGACAATCCAACCGCTGGATTTTTACAAAGTTGGTGCCATAGGAAAGATTTTTCCAAAGCGAACCCAACGGTTGCGATTTCAGGAAAATCCGATGGTCGGATCTCCTGTACTAATCGTTTGAAATCACGGTTTCAAAATACGAACTGCACTGCCACGTTTTGTTTTAATTTTATTTATATTTATATAAATATAGTTCATTCAACTATTTCAATATCGTTTTCACTTCAAATATTTCACTAACGCCTTTAAATTTTGGAAAATTTCGCCATAACCTCCTTTGTAGGGGAGGGGCTGGGAAAATTCCCAAATAGCCACACGGGCGTCTCATGTCAAAAAGAAAAAGAAAAAGCCAAGCGGCTAGACAACAGGCTCATAAAATCATCACCCAAACAAAACAGTAAATGTGTACCTATTTTTCGGGCACAAAATTTTATTCCTCTTCTCTAGCCCCTTTTGCTATAACCTGTTCAATAAATATGCATGTACATATATACAGTTCTTATCACTTATCATTTTCCATTCAACTTCATATTTGATTCCATTTGGTTTAAAAATACCATTCATTCTAATGTTGCATGCATAGGCAAAATCATATCATTAGCTAATTGATGAATATTTCGACTCATGCATATTTATTTGAACGAGTTGCTATTTTTAACACTTCACATTTCAACAATTCATGTATATAATAAAAATGTGATTTTTATTGTAAAACAATTCATTTCGAAACACTATTATTTTATATAGTTTATATAGGTGATAAAAATAGGATTTTTATTATAAAACAATTTCTTTTAAAACGAGATTATTTTACATAGCCCATATAGATGATAAAAAGGTGATTTTTATTATAAAACAATTTATTTCAAAATATGAATACCATTCAACACATGAATTTCTAATCAACGAATGAATATCGATTCAACACATGAAGGTTTTCTATAGTTTCTATATATAGACAAAAATGTGATTTTTATATTTAAAACACGAATACCATTCAACACATGAATTTCTAATCAACGAATGAATATCGATTCAACACATGAAGGTTTTCTATTCAACGAATAAATATAGTTTCAGCAAATGAAAATAATTCAAACACATGAATATTATTCAAAATTTCGGCAGCATAACGGCAGGGTAGTTAAAACCGGGACCGTCCCTAGTACGGCTCCTCGCTCTACCTTAAAACCTCGCGGTTTTTGACAATGGGAATCATGCATCTAGTTCGCACGCAGGCGGCATGTATATATTTATTTCATTTCCACAAACAAATCCTATGTGGTTTCAACCAAATATTTCTCAACCACAAATGGGTATTTTTCAACCACAATCAATCAATATCAACCCCAAACAATCCCAAACAACCATTCGCTATCAATCAATTTTCACACCAATCACAACCAATAAACATCGTCCATGGTTTGTGGACGAGGGGCGTATATATATATATATATATATATATATATATATATATATAGAAATTCACTTCTATTTCAACACATATATAATTTTTACAATGCATATATAACTTATACATTGAACGTACAACTTATACAATGCTTATACAAGAGGTGTACAACGCTTATATAACACATACATCGACTATATAATTTATACACCGTCGTTTTCCATATTGTTTATAAATTAGAAATCTCACATTGGGTTCCACTCCACCAAAAATAGCAGAAGACTCAGAAAAATACGCGGTCTCTTCTAAAATGTAGAAGACGCCCTCACGAGTCCACTGTCTCCTGTTTCATCGAATTTCGTTAACATATGTTAAAGATACGATTTTTATACTAAAATCATCATTAGCAACGCTTAAAAACGTTATATTCTATTTTTAAAACCCAAGCCGTATACCTTCCTTCACGTTCAAAACTAGGTCTTGCAAATTCCCGAAATCAGTTGCGTTAGAGGCTGATCGGGGTTGACCACGTTGTCCGCCTTGGAGAGGCGCTCCAGGGGGAGGGGGTTTCGTCGAACTCGAACCACGGTGGGGGGCGCTAGGAGGTGCGAAGCGGCGGAGGTTCCCAGGCCCAGATCTCGACCAAAACACGACGATAAAATGCAAGGCTTATATGGATTTAAAGAGGGGAAGAAGAGCTTTAAAATGGATCTGGAATCTCTCGATTTCATTGAGAAACGAGAGAGAAATCTCTCCTGGAAGATTTGAAGTCATTTCCGTCTCACGCAGGGGGGTTACGGGCTTGAGCGAGGTGGAAGATGAATTGTGATTGGCCGGCTCATTCATTTTTTTTTTCAAAAATCTAAAAGTACCCCTCTTCACATACGAACACCAATTCAAACCCAACGACTGTCGTCCCTAGCGTTTTACCCCCATTCCAAACACAATGGGCTATGTTTTGAAGGCCCATTCGACTGTTTCAGTCAGTTTCCATTCAAATTAAAATATAAAACATTCAATATTTAATTTGAACGTACATTTCAATTTGCCAGGGCCACAGACTAATTCGAAAAATTCCAGAAAAATAAATCTAGCTATGTTTTGATGATACGGTCCCAACAAAACTAGTTTCGTCGAATTCTGAGACCGTTTGCAAAAAGGCCCATTTTTGGTCGATCCAATTTAACTATAATTGACCAAAACGCGTTTTCTTTTGCCACACTCACATATTAGCTTCAAAAATTATGAAATTTGAAACCTAGCAATAACTTCACATCCCGGATCCAACAAAAGTGGTTTCGTCGAATTCCGAGGTCGTATGCAAAATGGCCAATATCACGTGCTATATAAATTCCATAGCGACCTTTCTGAAAATTCATTCGGCCATAACTTTTGCTTTTCGCTATGAAAATTCGATTTTTCAGATTCGTTAGAAAGGTACTCACTAACAGATTTAAATATTTTTGGTTTCACTAAAATCCGTTTTGTTTTGCACCCGGTACAGTCCGACAAAGTTTGAATTCAATTTTTGAAACTGCAGCGCCATTTCAGGCCTTGTTTATAATTAAAATTAATTATATTCGTTTTCAATTGTCGATTCAAACTCACTTTTTCTTGCCATTATTTAAAATATTTATTTAAAATATTTAAAATCCATTATTTTAGCCAATTAAAAAAATTTAAATTGGTTCAGATTTTCTGGGTCGTTACAGATTTAAACGTGAAATGGTAATTAATTTTACCGATAACACCGTGGTGTTAGGTATGGAGTACCACCAGTTTTGCTCCAAAGCGATAGTTAAATCTTTAATTAGATTTAAACGTGAAATTGTAATTAATTTTACCGTTAACACCGTGGTGTTAGGTATGGAGTATTACCAGTTTTGCTCCAGGGGATGAATAGGTTGGGATTGGGAAATAAAACAAATAATTACTTCGGTGTGGTTCGCTAATCCCGACTAGCTTGAAATGATATCCAAAGGTAGATTAAAGAATAAATTTAGAAGAATTTATCTTGGATAAAATTAATGGGAACCTTTCCCTAAGAACGTGATTTCGTGAATAAAAGGATATTCTGAATTGGATTGAGGCATTTGTTGTGTTTGTGTAACATTTGTTTATCATATACGTCGGTTATTCAGAAAGGCCGGGTTTATACCCATTCTGAATAACTGATTCGACGAGATGTCAAAGATGAAGACGGTGGTTGAAGACCGGAAGTCTTCACATCGTTTGGGTGATTACTGATGATCTTGATTGGGCTGTACACCCAGGATGAGGGAAACAGTTGGTGATCGTCCAAACGTACTTGGAGATGGATGGATATGCGAGGAAAGTGCCTCCAGTTTCGTTCAGACCCAGAACGAACTTGTAAATGGATTGTGTGTCTGACATTGGATTTTATTCCGTGTTGATTGATCTCTATTAAATATACATCTGTTTGGCGGCGGAGAATTTATTCTCCTGCTTAACGCCCTTCTCTGAGACGTACGAGCTCAGAGGTTGTATATCGATGGACAGCAGTCGCATGGAGTGAATTGCTAGTGTGGCACGCGTAAGTGGAAATTGATCAGGGCTTCTGTTGAAAAGCAAAGTCTTGTGGTTGATGATCAAAGCACGGCCTGTGTGGCATAGCTTTGTGTATAACGTGAATTCACGAGCCTCACACCTCGGTATGAGTCAAAAACGGGATAGTGACTTCAGGGAGAGCACGACGTTTCTTTCTAGCTAGGGTGGTGTCAGTGACCTACCAGCCCTGACATTTATATACTTTTCACCTGTGTGGTTGCTGGATACGAGGCGCCTCGGATATAGGTTTGTAAGGACTGGGAAACGTGTGTTCAACAATAACTAATCCTCAAAAGTAAGAGAGGACTGGCCCTGAAGATCCAAGGATCATAGTGGGGTCCTGGGACATTTGCTAGAGTGTCTCGAATCGGAGAGGAGCTTGCCCCTTGCCTCGACTCATGACGGAATCCAATTTCAAATACGTGTGTTTCAGTTTTATTTGTAGAGCCTAGTATGGCGACATAGTGGGATGGGGCACTTATGCCGTCTATGATTGATATTTATGATTGAAATTGTTTTGACACTATACACTTATAATAGTATCAAATGATTTGTTTTAAATGTATCAAGCATTATTTGGCTATTATAAGGGAAAACCCTATTCTCCGGCTTGCGTTGCATTGTGTGATGGGACCTGGGTCTTATAATAGCTTCATTTTTCCAAAAATCATTGCGCTGTTTTTTTATATGCACTAGAATTCTTGGGAGGAAACCCGTTCCGTGTTATACGGCGTGGTCCCTTGAATTACTATCTTTTAAAGCAAAGTTTTAAATAACTGTTTTAGTTCTCACACCAGTCCCGTGACTGACCTGGAGTTTATTGTTTTAACCTAAACTTGGGGTCCCTATAATAACCCGGAAAATGTGAACCAATTTAAGTTTTTTAAAATTGGTTATTGTCAAAGAATTTAAACAATTGAAATAGCATATTTCAATAGAATAATGAATTGGGAATAGTGAGGCAGTTTGGAAATTTGAATACAAACTTTGTCTGACTGTACCGGGTGGAAAATATAACAGATTTTAGCAAAACCAAAAATATTTAAATTTGTTTATGAATACCTTTCTAACGAATCTGAAAAATCGAAGTTTCATAACAGGAATCAAAAGTAATGGCCAAATGAATTTTCAGAAAGGTGGCTATATAGAATATATAGCCCTTGAAAATAGATATTTTGCATACGACCTCGGAATTCGACGAAACCACTTTTGTTGGATCCGGGATGTCAAACTATTGCTAGGTTTCAAATTTCATAATTTTTGAAGCTAGTATGTGAGCGGGGCAAAAGAAAATGTGATTGGTCAATTTCTGTTAAAATGGGTCGACCTGAAAATGGACATTTTGCATACGATCTCAGAATTCGACAAAAATGGTTTTGTTGGGACCGTATCGTCAAAACAAAGCTAGATTTATTTTTCTGAAATTTTTTGATTTAGTTTGTGGCCCTGGCAAATTGAAATGTACATTCAAATTGAATACTAAAAGTTTTATACTTTAATTTGAAAAATAACTGATTGTAACAGTCGAATTGGCCAACGAAACATATCCCATTGTGTCCGAAATGGGGGTATTTAGCTGGGGGAGACAGTCATTGGGTTGAAATTGGTGTACGTTGGTTAAAAAGGGATATTTTGGGAATTTAAAATTAAATATAATAGAAAATATCTTCACTTTCTCTCTCATTAGAAAAGTCGGTCAAACCTCTCTGAAACCAACGACGCGACCGCTTCGAAACTTCCAGGACTCATTGCCGCCGCCACAGGCATTTTCGCCACCGCCTCCAGTTGGCTTTTCCAATCGCCTTTCTCCCCTCTTTCAATCAACCCAAGCCTCGTCTGAAACCATCTAGTATCTTCGTCGAATTTCAGCGTGGAAGTCTCCACCTTTGGAGCGCCGCCGATCATCAGAGGAGCCGTGGAGTTCGCTGCACCACAGGCGCTGGAAAGCCTGTTCGAAGCTATTTGACGTCGCAGCATCCGATCGTGACGAAACAGCACGGATTGATCGAAAATTAAAAACCTATTTTCGAAGGTTTGCAAAACATTCTACTTTGAAATTTCTGAATTGAAAATAACACTTTTAAGTGTTGCAAAACTTTGAAAAATCATATCTTTTTAGTGTGTTAACGAAATTCAATGAAACAGGAAACATCGGGACCGCAGGGAGGCTCTCTACCATCTAGCAGAAGCAGCGGATTTTTCTGATCTTCATACGATTTTTAGCATTCAAAAACCAATGTGAGGAATCTAAATTAAATTGTGTGAATGGAATCGTGTTGTATAAATTATATAAGCGAAGTGTAAATTATATACGCATTGTATACCTCATGTACATGTGTTGTATAAGTTATATTAGCGATGTATAAATTATACAAGCGTTGTATGAAACATATATGCTTTGAATTGTGATGAAATGCAAGTGAATTATAGAAATAATATATATATATACATACTCCCCTCGTCCACAGACCATGAACGATATTTATTGCTTGTGATTGGTGTGAAATTATATAGTATGATGAATGGTTGAAAATAATTGTTTGTGGTTGATATTGTGGTTGAAAAATACCTTTGTGGTTGACAAATACCCTCTTGTGGTTGAAACAAATTAAAATAGAATTGTGGAAATGAAAATAAAACATGCTGCCTGCGTGCGAACTAGATGTATGATCCCCATTGTCAAAAACCGCGAGGTTTTAAGGTAGAGCGAGGAGCCGTACTAGGGACGGTCCCGGTTTTAACTACCCTGCCGTTATGCTGCCAAAATTTTCTGAAATATTCATGTGTTAGAATAATTTTTATTTGTTGAAATTAATTTCATGTGTTGAATGTTATTAGAATTTTAAACAAATAGATTTAACGATAAAAATCACATTTTTATATATATACAAACTATAGAGAATATTCATGTGTTGAATTGAAATTCATTCGTTGAGTTGAAATTCATGTGTTGAATGTTATTAGAATTTTAAACAAATAGATTTAACGATAAAAATCACATTTTTATATATATACAAACTATAGAGAATATTCATGGGTTGAATTGAAATTCATTCGTTGAGTTGAAATTCATGTGTTGAATGTTATTAGAATTTTAAACAAATAGATTTAACGATAAAAATCACATTTTTATATATATATACAAACTATAGAGAATATTCATGTGTTGAATTGAAATTCATTCGTTGAGTTGAAATTCATGTGTTGAATGTTATTAGAATTTTAAACAAATAGATTTAACGATAAAAATCACATTTTTATATATATACAAACTATAGAGAATATTCATGTGTTGAATTGAAATTCATTCGTTGATTTGAAACTCATGCGTTGAATGTTATTAGAATTTTAAACAAATAGATTTCACGATAAAAATCACATTTCTATATATATACAAACTATAGATAATATTCATTTGTTGAATTGAAATTCATTCGTTGAGTTGAAATTCATGTGTTGAATGTTATTAGAATTTTAAACAA
The DNA here is from genome assembly GCA_030737875.1 of Allium sativum. Taxonomy (NCBI): domain Eukaryota; kingdom Viridiplantae; phylum Streptophyta; class Magnoliopsida; order Asparagales; family Amaryllidaceae; genus Allium; species Allium sativum. Next base: position 281,477,434 of record CM060911.1, read on the forward strand.
ATAGATTTAACGATAAAAATCACATTTTTATATATATACAAACTATGGAGAATATTCATGTGTTGAATTGAAATTCATTCGTTGAATCGAAGTTCATGTGTTGAATGTTATTCGTATTTTAAAATAAATTGAATAGACAATAAAAACTACATTTTTATTGTGAATATGAAGTGTTAAAAACATTCACGTGTTAAATAAATATATTTGATGATAAAAATATTTCTTTTATCATGCATACGCTTTGATAAAAATATACACGTGTTGAAATAAATATTAGTTCGTTAGAAATATTATTATTATCTTTGTTCTGCATATATATACATGTGTCGAACAGGGAAAATGGATTAGCTGTAGAGTAAAGAAATTATTTGAGTGCCCGACAAATCGGTAAGCCTTGATGAGTTGGCTGCACAATTTTATTTTTATATCAACTCCTGTGAATGCCATTGGATGCAGAGTGCTGGTTATTCTGTGTGAAATAATAAACATCGCCATAGGATAGTAACAATTAATTTTGAACTACACTACATGGCATACTCCTTGACGATAGGCATACTTCATCAAATTCCACATAAGCATTTGGAGCTTGTGTGACGAGGTGGAAGATTTACCATACGAGCGGGAGGCTTGTATGGCGATGATTATATACTACAGGTTGAACTGATGACTGATATGGACTATATAAAATATAACGATAAATTGCCAGATTAATCAAAACCCCACACGGGTCTGGAGGTGACAATAATAACGTCTCTCTAGTCATTAGATACGGCATATGGACTATTTATTCCCACACGGGACGAGGTGACGAGGATTTATCCTCTGGAGTAATTAAAAATACACGCTCCCTCAGGCTTGACAAGGTGACGAGAATTTATTCTCTGGAGTTATTATCTATACACGCTCCCCTGTAAACACCAGAATATATCACTATAAATATGTGGATGCTTTATAGGATTTATTGGGTACCTAACACGGCCCAATAAATTTCCCAACCCCTTCCCGTACAAAGGAGGTTATGGCGAAATTTTTCGAAATATTAAGGCGTTAGTGAAATATTTGAAGTGAAAACGATATGGAATTTAAAGAGTGAACTATATTTATATATATATATAAATATAAATAGAATTGAAAGAAATCAAAGCCGTGCAGTTCGTGTTTTGGAATCGTAATTTGAATCGGTTAGTACGAGAAATCCAACAATCGGATTTTCCCGAAACCGCAACCGCTGGGTTCGCCTTGGAAATATCTTTCCAACGACACCAACTTTGTAAAAATCCAACGGTTGGATTGTCTGCAATGTTTAATTCAAATCTGAAGAAAAACAGCGCCAGAATCGTCTATATTTATATATAAATATAAATATAATTAAATTAAATCGAATAACGACGCTGCAGTTCGAATTTTGAAACCGTAACTTCAAACGACTAGTGTGGAAGATCCGACCATCGGATTTTCACGAAACCGGAACAGTTGGGTTCGCTTTGGGAATATCTTCCCAGCGATATAGACTTTGTAGAAATCCAACGGTTAGATTTTCCAATATGTGTAAAACAAATTAGGGGAAAAACAACGCCAGTGCCACGGCACGACCTGAAACGTCGTTTAATTAAATATGGCCATTTTTAAATAAATAAAAATGGCGAAAAATCGTTATAAAATATTATAAGCAACATGGATTGGAAATAAACCAATTTGGCTTGATCTGCTTGATATTTGATGGTTGTATGTGTTTGACACGAAAATAATACTAAAGAACTGAAATATGAATGTCGAATAATATAACCATGGAAAGAATTGATTTGAATTCTAATTGCGTGAATTATTTGAAAAGACCGAGCTAACCCTCATTTCAAATAATTGATCGAACGATTCGAATTGGAAAATACAAAGACGATTCAAGACCGATGATCTTCGTATCGGTTGGATGGGCGCTGCTGAGGTTCCTGATTGGAGTAGCTACCGTGAAGGAACGGAAGTATTAGCCGTCGGAATGTATGTGTTGATTGTACGGATATACGAGGAATTTGACGCCTCCGGTTTCGTTCAGACCCAGAACGGACTTGTAAATGGACTATGTGTCTGACATTGGAATTTGTTCTATACTGAATGATGTCTGTTAAATATATATCTGTTTGGCGGCGGAGAATTTATTCTTTTGCTTAATGCCCTTCTCTGAGACGTACGAGCTCAGAGGTTATATGTCGATAGAAATCAGTCGTATGGAGTGGATTGCCTATGTGGCATGCCAAGATGCTGTGATCAAAGCTTCTGTTGCAAAGCAAAGTCTTGTGTTTGATGATCAAAGCACGGCCTACGTGGCCTGGCTTTGTGTATAGCGTGGATTCGCGAGCCTCACACCTCGGTATGAGTTAAAAACGGGATAAGGACTGCAGGGAGAGCACGACGTTTCTTTCTAGCTATGGTGGTGTCAGTGACCTACCAGCCCTGACATTTATATCTACTTTTCACCTATGTGGTTGTTGGAATGCGAGGCGCCTCGATTTTAGGTCTGTAAGGACCGGGAAACGTGTGTTCAGGAATAACTAATCCTCAAACGTAAGAGAGGACCGGCCCTGAAGCATCCAAGGGTTACCCAGAGTGTGTAGTCCTGAGGCATTTGCTAGAATGTCTCGAAGCCGAGACGAGCTTGCCCCTTGCCTCGACTCATGACGGAAATCCAATTTCCAATATGAAATAACGGATTCGATTGTAGAACTAGTATGGCGACATAGTAGATGGTAGCTATGCCGCCTATGATTGATATTTATGATGCTATTCGTTTTAGAAACATATATGCACTAGTAATAATATCAAATGATTTTGCTTTACACGTATTAAGCATATTTGGCCATTATAAGGTAAAACTCTATCCTCCGGTTTGCGTTGCATTGTATGATGGGACTTGAGTCTTATAATGGCAACATTCTTTTTAAATGCATTGCGTTGTTTTTAAAGAATTTACTTTGTTTTAAATGCACTAGAAATCACTGGAGTAAACCAGTTCCACGAAAGTGGCGTGGTCCTATGATTTTCTTATTACTGTTGTTTAAACTGTTAAGTAGATTTCTCATACCAGTCCCCATGACTGACTCGTTGTTTGTTTCACTTTGCAAACGCGGGTGCCCTTATTTTCACACGGGCAGCCTAGTTCACAGGTGACAGGTTGTTTTGGCTCAGCACTGTAGTATGGAGTGCACTTTTGGCTCATGGCGAGGCTGACTTCACCGAGATGACTTTGACATTTTCCGCCATTATTGTACATATATTATGATTCTGCCACTGGCGATGCAGACTGCTTTACTTCTAGTACTTATTATCGTATGTATATTTACCGCCTTCGGCGATGTAGACCGATACCCATATTATGTCTCACTGTATGTATATATTCCGCCTATGGCGATGGTGACTGATCATTTCCCTTTTATTTACTAAGTTATATCCTACGTTGTGCTATTCTGATGTTGTTACATGTTATGAATCTACTGTCATATCTATGTAAAATTATTCTATTTATTGTTTTTGCTATTATCTGTACTCTGCTATGACGATTGATGTGTTATATTCCAATGATTATCCTTAATACCGTCACATGGATTTTGGGATCGTCACAGTTGGTATCAGAGCTTTGGTCAACCTTAGTTCCGGGATCTAACACATTAAACACCTCGTCAGAATAGAATCAGTAGTGTTCTAAGGCGAGTAGCACATTAGAGATAGGATAAGCGATGTCCTAGGATGAGCTAAGCAGATTAGCAAAACAATTTGATCGGTACATTATTACCTTTCCTTATGTTCCCCTGCTTTATCATTTATGAAAGTTATCATTTCTGTGAGCTTGACACTTTTCTTGCTTATACAGTACTCTATCTGATGGCTACACGAGCAGCAGCAGCCAGAGGTGGCCGTGGAGGCCGAGCAGGCATAGCAGGAGGACGGGGGAATATCCCCGTAGCTGAGGAGGGCCCTATTATACAGCCACCAGCACCCCAGGACTTTGAGCTAGACAGAGTAGCAAAGAGATAAAGGAACCTGGGAGGAAAGCCCTTTTCTGGCCTTGGTACAGTGACAGAGGCTATTGCTTGGTTGAACACTTGTGAAAAGATTTTTAAGGGAATGGGATTGGGGACCAACAACAAAGCACGTCTAGGTATTTGGCTCTTACAGGAAGAAGTAGAGTAGTGGTGGGATGCCATCAGCTCCGAAGATGCGGCGGGTACTGTTAGGACTTGGGAGCAATTCAAGACCATGTTCAAGGAGAAGTTCGTACCTGAGCAGGCCTTAGAGCGGATGTGTGAGCAGTTTGCTAATCTCCAGCAGGGAGATCTCTCTACCCAAGATTACCTCAATAAATTCACTTATTTATCGCGCTATGCTCCAGAGCTTATTAAGATTACCAAAGCTAAGAACAAGAGGTTTATATTTGGGCTACGGCGCAAGTACCATGACAGGGCCATGAGCAACATCAAATTCTCATTCACAGAATTAGTAGAAATGGCCTGCAATTATGAAGATATGGATGAAAGACACTCCAACCAAGACCGCGCCAAAAGCCAAGCTGGAAACAAGCGCAAGGCTTCAGCAGATCAGCCAGAGTCCAGCATTGCAGCGGCCGCTACTCAGCAATCTGGGAAGATACCCAAAGGAAGCTGCTACAACTGTGGGAAGACAGGACATTTTTCTAATGTGTGCAAAGCCCCAAAGAAGCTAAAGGCAAATCCAGACCGTAGCTCAGCCGAATGCTACAACTTCTATAAGAAAGGGCACTATAGCAGGAATTGTCCTCTGAAGCAGAATGCACAGGTGGCTCATGTGTATGACGGGGAGACCCCGCCAGCTATCACCGATGGATCAGGTAAACCCGACGTCTTGGGAGGTACCCTTACCATTAAAAATATTCCAGTTTCTATACTTTTTGATACTGGTGCATCACGTAGCTTCATTTCTGGTAACACTGTTCACAAGTTAAAATTGAAACAAAGAAAGCTTAAAGAACCAATTAATGTTCAAAACCCGATAGGAGGTTCTGTTAGTCTCAGTTCATATTGTAGAGTACCTGTCTCTTATTCTTGCTACAAGTTCTCTTTTAAAGTGATTGTCATGGACCTTTTCGAATTTGATATTATACTAGGGCTGGACTGGTTGACAAAATATAAGGCGGAAGTTAGATGTGCCGAAAGAAACGTTAAAGTCGAAACGAAGCTCGGACATATATATATATACCATGCCATGGCTCAGAAATTAATAGAAAAGAATTTTGGTCTTCTTTGGAAGTTACTCCCACTTCATTAGAAAAGATACCGGTCATTAAAAACTATGCGGATGTGTTTGAAGAAGTCGAAAACTTACCTCCGCAAAGAGAAATTGAATTCAGAATAGATCTAATTCCTAATGCCCGACCAGTAGTACATCCAATTAGAAGAATGGCCCCGAAGGAAAAAGAAGAGTTAGGTAGTCAAACTCGAGAATTGCTTTGGAAAGGTCTGATCAGACCGAGCTTTTCGGCTTGCGGAGCAGTAGTAGTGTTTGTCCCGAAATCAGACGGTACTCTACGACTTTGCGTTGACTACCGAGATCTCAATAAGCAGACACTGAAGAACAAATATCCCTTGCCACGAATCGATGATCTGTTAGATCAATTAAATGGGGCGACAGTATTCTCCAGGATGGACCTAGCTACAGGTTTCCACCAATTACGTATAGCCAAAGACTGTGTTCCTTTGACAGCCTTCAGGGGTCCTGATTTATTTTACGAATGGTTAGTAATGCCGTTCGGCTTATGCAACGCTCCGGCATACTTCGTCGATCTTATGAACTGAGTGTTCCGTGGTGTACTGAATAAATTTGTTTTGGTCTTCATCGATGACATTTTAATCTACTCCAAGTCAGAAGGCGAACATGCAAAGCATTTAGAACAAGTGTTGATAATTCTGAGCAGAAATGTCTTGAATGCTAAATTTTCTAAGTGTGTCTTCTGGCAGGATGAAGTTAAGTTCCTAGGCCATGTCGTATCAAAGGAAGGGATTGCTGTAGATCCAAGCAAAATTACAGTGATTCAGAATTGGAAACAGCCTACTACCCCCATAGAAGTTCGAAGTTTCCTTGGATTAGCTAGTTACTATCGGAAATTCATTCAGGATTTTTCAAAGATAACTGGTGTATTGACAAAGCTTACAAAGAAGCATGAGAAATTCAAATGGACTCCCGAATGTGAAGAAGCTTTCCAGGAGCTAAAACTGAAATTGACAACAACTCCAGTATTGACAATTATAGAAGGCAACCAAGACTTGACTATATGGACAGACGCTTCTATTAGAGGGCTTGGCGCAGTATTAATGCAAAAGGGCCAAGTGGTCGCTTATGTCAGCCGTCAGCTGAAGCCGCATGAAAGAAACTATGTAACTAATGATCTTGAGTTATTAGCTATCGTGTTTGCTTTGAGAATCTGGAGGCATTATTTATTGGGCGAGAAGTTCGAACTATTTACCGATCATCAATCATTGAAATATCTATTCACTCAGAAAGATCTAAACTTGAGACAACAGCGTTGGTTAGAATTCCTTGCAGCATACGATTTTGAGATTCTATACACTCCAAGGAAGGCCAATGTTGTAGCAGATGCGCTCAGCAGAAAGAATGAAATCATCGCCAGTTTTATCATCACGTCTTCATTAATTGGCAGGATCTCGACCCTTCAGAAAGACGATGAATTTATTCAGAGAATCAGTCAGAGAGTCAAGGGAGGTGAATCCACAAGTTTCCGACTCAATGACAATGGAGTTCTTAGATTAAAGGGCAGAATTTGCATCCCAAATCTTCCAGAGCTTCGAAGAGAAATACTTGATGAATGTCACAAGTCCAAACTAAGCATCCATCCCGGTGTGAGAAAAATGTATAACGATATCAAGCGCACATTCTGGTGGAGGGCTTTGAAAAGAGATATTTCATTATATGTTAGCAGATGCTCTACTTGTCAACTAGTTAAGAGCGATCAGCAGAAATTGGCTGGACTATTACAACCTTTAGAAATTCCAGGATGGAAGTGGGAGCAAATTTCGATGGACTTCATTGATGGTTTGCCTCGAACTAAGAAAGGGAACGACAGTATATGGGTGATCGTAGATCGCTTCACGAAGACTGCCCATTTTATACCTGTCCGATCCAACAGAACGGCTCAAAGTTTAGCACAGATTTACTTCAAAGAAATAGTTAAATTGCATGGAGTGCCGCTCAATATAGTCAGTGATAGAGATCCCCTATTTACTAACAAATTCTGGGAAGCATTCCAGATAGAATTGGGAACCAAATTGAATCTAAGCACCGCTTATCACCCTCAGACAGACGGCCAAACTGAGCGGGTGAATAGAATTCTAGAAGATTTACTGCGGGCTTGCATTATTGATTTTGGCAGGTCATGGGAAGATCACTTACATTTGGCAGAATTCTCTTATAACAATAACTATCAAGAAGGTTTGGGAATTTCTCCATTTGAAGCATTATAAGGTAGACCGTGCAGACCTCTCGAACCTGGCAACAGACTTGTGTTAGGGCCCGATATGATTCGAGAAGCATCTGATAAAGTCGATCTCATTAAGAAGCGATTGAAAACCGCACAAAGCCGATAGAAAAGTTATGCAGATGCGAGAAGAAGAGATTTATCATTTGTCGTTGGCGATTATGTTTATTTAAGAGTTTCTCCAATGAGGGGAGTAATCAGATTTGGCAAAACTGGGAAGTTGGCACCGAGATTCATTGGTCCTTTTCCTATACTTGAACGGATTGGAACTCTTGCATATAGGGTTTCATTACCTGATTGGTTGCCTGGAGTGCATGACGTGTTCCACGTGTCTCAACTCATAAAACATGTACATGATCCGGATCTTGTTGTAGAAGAAGCAGCACAATAGGACTTGGAAATAACTCCAGAATTAGCAGTCAGAAGAGAGCCATTGAAGATCGTTGGCAAGGAAACTAGAGAGCTAAGGAGCAAAAAGATTCATTTAGTTAAAGTGCAGTGGAGTAGTGATCCTAGGGACTGTACTTTGGAGACTGAGGAAAGCATTAAACAAGCCTACCCAATATGCAGAGTGGACATCTCTGACTAACTCCAGTGCAAGGTACCTTTAAAATACTTTGCATTTACATTTTGTTTCCTACTTTGCTGTTATTTCCTTTTCGAGGACGAAAAGTTTTAAGTGGGGGAGATTGTAATAACCCGGAAAATGTGAACTAATTTAAAAACTTTAAAATTGTTTATTTTCAAAGAATTTAAACAATTGAAATAGCATATTTCAATAAAATAATGAATTGGGAATAGTGAGGCGGTTTGGAAATTTGAATACAAACTTTGTCTGACTGTACCGGGTGGAAAATATAACAGATTTTAGCGAAACCAAAAATATTTAAATCTGTTTATGAATACCTTTCTAACGAATCTGAAAAATCGAAGTTTCATAACAGGAATCAAAAGTTATGGCCAAATGAATTTTCAGAAAGATCGCTATATAGAATATATAACCCTTGAAAATAGATATTTTGCATACGACCTCGGAATTCGACGAAACCACTTTTGTTGGATCCGGGATGTCAAACTATTGCTAGGTTTAAAATTTCATAATTTTTGAAGCTAGTATGTGAGCGGGGAAAAAGAAAATGTGATTGGTCAATTTCTGTTAAAATGGGTTGACCTGAAAATGGACATTTTGCATACGATCTCAGAATTCGACGAAACTGGTTTTGTTGGGACCGTATCGTCAAAACAATGCTAGATTTATTTTTCTGGAATTTTTCGATTCAGTTTGTGGCCCTGGCAAATTGAAATGTACGTTCAAATTGAATATTAAATGTTTTATACTTTAATTTGAAAAATAACAGACAGTAACAGTCGAATTGGCCAACGAAACATATCCCATTGTGTCCGGAATGGGGTTATTTAGCTAGGGGCGACAGTCGTTGGGTTGAAATTGGTGTACTATGGTTAAAAAGGGATATTTTGGGAATTTAAAATTAAATATAATAGAAAATATCTTCACTTTCTCTCTCATTAGAAAAGTCGGTCAAACCTCTCTGAAACGAACTACGCAACCCCTTCGAAACTTCCAGGACTCATCGCCGCCGCCACAGGCATTTTCGCCACCGCCTCCAGTTGGCTTTTCCGATCGCCTTTCTCCCCCCTTTCAATCAACCCAAGCCTCGTCTGAAACCATCTAGTATCTTCGTCGAATTTCAGCGTGGAAGTCTCCACCTTTGGAGCACCGCCGATCATCAGAGGAGCCATCGAGTTCGCTGCCACCACAGGCGCTGGAAAGCCTGTTCGAAGCTCTTCGACGTCGCAGCATCCGATCATGACGAAACAGCACGGATTGATCGAAAATTAAAAACCTAGTTTCGAAGGTTTGCAAAACATTCTACTTTGAAATTTCTGAATTGAAAATAACACTTTTAAGTGTTGCAAAACTTTGAAAAATCATATCTTTTTAGTGTGTTAATGAAATTCGAAGAAACAGGAAACATCGGGACCGCAGGGAGGCTCTCTACCATCTAGCAGAAGCCGCGGATTTTTCTGATCTTCATACGATTTTTAGCACTTCAAAAACCAATGTGAGGAATCTAAATTAAATTGTGTGAATGGAATCGTGTTGTATAAATTATATAAGCGAAGTGTAAATTATATACGCATTGTATACCTCATGTACATGTGTTGTATAAGTTATATTAGAGATGTATAAATTATACAAGCGTTGTATGAAACATATATGCTTTGAATTGTGACGAAATGCAAGTGAATTATAGAAATAATATATATATATATATGTATATATATATATACTCCCCTCGTCCACAGACCATGGACGATATTTATTGCTTGTGATTGGCGTGAAATTATATAGTATGACGAATGGTTGGAAATAATTGTTTGTGGTTGATATTGTGGTTGAAAAATACCTTTGTGGTTGAAAAATACCCTCTTGTGGTTGAAACAAATTAGAATAGGATTGTGGAAATAAAAATAAAACATGTCGCCTGCGTGCGAACTAGATGCATGATCCCCATTGTCAAAAACCACGAGGTTTTAAGGTAGAGCGAGGAGCCGTACTAGGGACGGTCCCGGTTTTAACTACCCTGCCGTTATGCTGCCAAAATTTTCTGAAATATTCATCTGTTAGAATAATTTTCATTTGTTGAAATTAATTTCATGTGTTGAATGTTATTAGAATTTTAAACAAATAGATTTAACGATAAAAATCACATTTTTATATATATACAAACTATAGAGAATATTCATGTGTTGAATTGAAATTCATTCGTTGAGTTGAAATTCATGTGCCGAATGTTATTAGAATTTTAAACAAATAGATTTAACGATAAAAATCACATTTTTATATATATACAAACTATAGAGAATATTCATGTGTTGAATTGAAATTCATTCGTTGAGTTGAAATTCATGTGTTGAATGTTATTAGAATTTTAAACAAATAGATTTAACGATAAAAATCACATTTTTTTTTATATATATATATACAAACTATAGAGAATATTCATGTGTTGAATTGAAATTCATTCGTTGAGTTGAAATTCATGTGTTGAATGTTATTAGAATTTTAAACAAATAGATTTAACGATAAAAATCTCATTTTTAAATATATACAAACTATGGAGAATATTCATGTGTTGAATTGAAATTCATTCGTTGAATCGAAGTTCATGTGTTGAATGTTATTCGTATTTTAAAATAAATTGAATAGACAATAAAAACTACATTTTTGTTGTGAATATGAAGTGTTAAAAACATTCACGTGTTGAATAAATATTTTTGATGATAAAAATATTTCTTTTACCATGTATATGCTTTGATAAAAATATACACGTGTTGAAATAAATATTAGTTCGTTAGAAATATTATTATTAGCTTTGTTCTGCATATATATACATGTGTCTAACAGGGAAAATGGATTAGCTGTAGAGTAAAGAAATTATTTGCGTGCCCGACAAATAGGTAAGCCTTGATAAGTTGGCTGCGCAATTTTATTTTTATATTAACTCCTGTGGATGCCATTGGATGCGGAGTGCTGGTTATTCTGTGTGAAATAATAAACATCGCCATAGGATAGTAACAATTAATTTTGAACTACACTACATGGCATACTCCTTGACGAAAGGCATACTTCATCATATTCCACATAAGCATTTGGAGCTTGTGTGACGAGGTGGAAGATGTACCATACGAGCGAGAGGCTTGTATGGCGATGATTATATACTATAGGTTAAACAGATGACTGATATGGACTATATAAAATATAACGATAAATTGCCAGATTAATAAAAACCCCACACGGGTCTGGAGTTGACAATAATCACGTCTCTCTAGTCATTAGATACGGCATATGGACTATTTATTCCCACACGGGACAAGGTGACGAGGATTAATCCTCTGGAGTAATTAAAAATACACGCTCCCTCAGGCTTGACAGGGTGACGAGAATTTATTCTCTGGAGTTATTATCTATACACGCTCCCCTGTAAACACCATAATATATCACTATAAATATGTGGATGCATTATAGGATTTATTGGGTACCTAACACGGCCCAATAAATTTCCAAACCCCTTCCCGTACAAAGGAGGTTATTGCGAAATTTTTCGAAATATTAAGGCGTTAGTGAAATATTTGAAGTGAAAACGATATGGAATTTAAAGAATGAACTATATTTATATATATATAAATATAAATAGAATTGAAAGGAATCAAAGCCGTGCAGTTCGTGTTTTGGAATCGTAATTTGAATCGGTTAGTACGAGAAATCCGACCATCGGATTTTCCCGATACCCCAACCACTGGGTTCGCCTTGGAAATATCTTTCCAACGGCACCAACTTTGTAAAAATCAAACGGTTGGATTATCTGGAATGTTTAATTCAAATCTGAAGAAAAACAGCGCCAGAATCGTCTATATTTATTTATAAATATAAATATAATTAAATTAAATCGAATAACGACGCTGCAGTTCGAATTTTGAAACCTAACTTCAAACGACTAGTGTGGAAGATCCGATCGTCGGATTTTCACGAAACTGGAACCGTTGGGTTTGCTTTGGGAATATCTTCCCGTGATATAGACTTTGTAGAAATCCAACGGTTAGATTTTCCGATATGTGTAAAACAAATTAGGGGAAAAACAGCGCCAGTGCCACGGCACGACCTGAAACGTCGTTTAATTAAATATGGCCATTTTTAAATAAATAAAAATGGCGAAAAATCGTTATAAAATATTATAAGCAACATGGATTGGAAATAAACCAATTTGGCTTGATCTGCTTGATATTTGATGGTTGTATGTGTTTGACACAAAAATAATACTAATGAACTGAAATATGAATGTCGAATAATATAACCATGGAAAGAATTGATTTGAATTCTAATTGCGTGAATTATTTGAAAAGACCGAGCTAACCCTCATTTCAAATAATTGATCGAACGATTCGAATTGGAAAATACAAAGACGATTCAAGACCGACGATCTTCGTATCGGTTGGATGGGCGCTGCTGAGGTTCCTGATTGGAGTAGCTACCGTGAAGGAACGGAAGTAGTAGCCGTCTGAACGTATGTGTTGATTGTACGGATATACGAGGAATTTGACGCCTCCGGTTTCGTTCAGACCCAGAACGGACTTGTAAATGGACTGTGTGTCTGACATTGGAAATTTTTCTATACTGATTGATCTCTATTAAATATATATCTGTTTGGCGGCGGAGAATTTATTCTTTTGCTTAACGCCCTTCTCTGAGACGTACGAGCTCAGAGGTTATATATCGATAGAAATCAGTCGTATGGAGTGGATTGCCTATGTGGTATGCCAAGATGCTGTGATCAAGGCTTCTGTTGCAAAGCAAAGTCTTGTGTTTGATGATCAAAGCACAGCCTATGTGGCCTGGCTTTGTGTATAGCGTGGATTCGCGAGCCTCACACCTCGGTATGAGTTAAAAACGGGATAAGGACTACAGGGAGAGCACGACGTTTCTTTCTAGCTATGGTGGTGTCAGTGACCTACCAGCCCTGACATTTATATCTACTTTTCACCTATGTGGTTGTTGGAATGCGAGGCGCCTCGATTTTAGGTCTGTAAGGACCGGGAAACGTGTGTTCAGGAATAACTAATCCTCAAACGTAAGAGAGGACTGGCCCTGAAGCATCCAATGGTTACCCAGAGTGTGTAGTCCTGAGGCATTTGCTAGAATGTCTCGAAGCGGAGAGGAGCTTGCCCCTTGCCTCGACTCATGATGGAAATACAATTTCCAATACGAAATAACGGATTCGATTGTAGAACTGGTATGGCGACATAGTAGATGGTAGCTATGCCGCCTCTGATTGATATTTATGATGCTATTCATCTTTGAAACATATATGCACTAGTAATAATATCAAATGATTTTGCTTTACATGTATTAAGCATATTTGGCCATTATAAGGTAAAACTCTATCCTCCGTTTTGCGTTGCATTGTATGATGGGACTTGAGTCTTATAATGGCAACATTCTTTTCAAAAGCATTGCGCTGTTTTTAAAGAATTTACTTTGTTTTAAATGCACCAGAAATCACTGGAGTAAACCAGTTCCGCGAAAGTGGCGTGGTCCTATGATTTGCTTATTACTGTTGTTTAAACTGTTAAGTAGATTTCTCATACCAGTCCCCATGACTGACTCGTTGTTTGTTTCACTTTGCAAACGCGGGTGCCCTTATTTTCACACGGGCAGCCTATTTCACAGGTGACAGGTTGTTTTGGCTCAGCACTGTAGTATGGAGTGCACTTTTGGCTCATGGCGAGGCTGACTTCACCGAGATGACTTTGACATTTTCCGCCATTATTGTATTTATATTACGATTCCGCCACTGGCGATGCAGGCTGCTTTACTTCCAGTACTTATTATCGTATGTATATGTACCGACTTCGGCGATGTAGACTGATACCCTTATTATGTCTCACAGTATGTATATATTCCCCTATGGCGATGGTGACTAATCATTTCCCTTTTATTTACTAAGTTATATCCTACGTTGTGCTATTCTGATGTTGTTACATGTTATGAATCTGCTGTCATATCTATGTAAAATCATTCTATTTATTGTTTTTGCTATTATCTGTACTCTTATGACGATTGATGTGTTATATTCCAATGATTATCCTTAATACCGTCACATAGATTTTGGGATCGTCATAGTTGGTATCAGAGCTTTGGTTAACCTTAGTTCTGGGATCTAAAACATTAAACACCTCGTCAGAATAGAATCAGTAGTGTTCTAAGGCGAGTAGCTCATTAGAGATAGGATTAGCGATGACCTAGGATGAGCTAAGCAGATTAGCAAAACAATTTGATCAGTACATTATTACCTTTCCTTATGTTCCCCTGCTTTATCATTTATGAAATTTATCATTTCTGTGAGCTTGACACTTTTCTTGCTTATACAGTACTCTATCTGATGGCTACACGAGCAGCAGCAGCCAGAGGTGGCCGTGGAGGCCGAGCAGGCATAGCAGGAGGACGGGGGAATATCCCCGTAGCTGAGGAGGGCCCTATTATACAGCCACCAGCACCCCAGGACTTTGAGCTAGACAGAGTAGCAAAGAGATACAGGAACCTGGGAGGAAAGCCCTTTTTTGGCCTTAGTACAGTGACAGAGGCAATTGCTTGGTTGAAGACTTGTGAAAAGATTTTTGAGGGAATGGGATTGGGGACCAACAACAAAGCACGTCTAGGTATTTGGCTCTTACAGGAAGAAGCAGAGCTGTGGTGGGATGCCATCACCTCCGAAGATGCGGCGGGTACTGTTAGGACTTGGGAGCAATTCAAGACCATGTTCAAGGAGAAGTTCATACCTGAGCAGGCCTTAGAGCGGATGCGTGAGCAGTTTGCTAATCTCCAGCAGGGAGATCTCTCTATCCAAGATTACCTCAATAAATTCACTCAGTTGTCGCGCTATGCTCCAGAGCTTATTATGACTTCCAAAGCTAAGAACAAGAGGTTTATATTTGGGCTACGACGCAAGTACCATGACAGGGCCATGAGCAACATCAAACTCTCATTCTCAGAATTAGTAGAAATGGCCTGCAATTATGATGATATGGATGAAAGACACTCCAACCAAGACCGCGTCAAAAGCCAAGCTGGAAACAAGTGCAAGGCTTCAGCAGATCAGCCAGAGTCCAGCATTGCAGCGGCCGCTACTCAGCAATCTGGGAAGATACCCAAAGGAAGCTGCTACAACTGTGGGAAGACAGGACATTTTTCTAATGTGTGCAAAGCCCCAAAGAAGCTAAAGGCAAATCCAGACCACAGCTCAGCCGAATGCTACAGCTTCCATAAGAAAGGGCACTACAGCAGGAATTGTCCTCTGAAGCAGAATGCACAGGTGGCTCATGTGTTTGACGGGGAGACCCCGCCAGCTATCACCGATGGATCAGGTAAACCCGACGTCTTGGGAGGTACCCTTACCATTAAAAATATTCCAATTTCTGTACTTTTTGATACTGGTGCATCACGTAGCTTCATTTCTGGTAACACCGTTTACAAGTTAAAATTGAAACAAAGAAAGCTTAAAGAACCAATTAAAGTTCAAAACCCGATAGGAGGTTCTGTTAGCCTCAGTTCATATTGTAGAGTACCTGTCTCTTATTCTTGCTACAAGTTCTCTTTTAAAGTAATTGTTATGGACCTTTCCGAATTTGATATTATACTAGGGCTGGACTGGTTGACAAAATATAAGGCGGATGTTAGATGTGCCGAAAGAATCGTTAAAGTCGAAACGAAGCTCGGATATATATATATACACCATGCCATGGCTCAGAAATTAATAGAAAAGAATTTTGGTCTTCTTTGGAAGTTACTCCCACTTCATTAGAAAAGATACGTCGTTAAAAACTATGCGGATGTGTTTGAAGAAGTCGAAAACTTACCTCCGCAAAGAGAAATTGAATTCAGAATAGATCTAATTCCTAACGCCCGACCAGTAGTACATCCAATTAGAAGAATGGCCCCGAAGGAAAAAGAAGAGTTAGGTAGTCAAACTCGAGAATTGCTTTGGAAAGGTCTGATCAGACCGAGCTTTTCAGCTTGGGGAGCAGCAGTAGTGTTTGTCCCGAAATCAGACGGTACTCTACGACTTTGCATTGACTACCGAGACCTCAATAAGCAGACACTGAAGAACAAATATCCCTTGCCATGAATCGATGATCTGTTAGACCAATTAAATGGGGCGACAGTATTCTCCAGGATGGACCTAGCTACAGGTTTCCACCAATTACGTATAGCCGAAGACTGTGTTCCTTTGACAGCCTTCAGGGGTCCTGATTTATTTTACGAACGGTTAGTAATGCCGTTCGGCTTATGCAACGCTTCGGCATACTTCGTCGATCTTATGAACAGAGTGTTCCGTGGTGTATTGAATAAATTTGTTCTGGTCTTCATCGATGACATTTTAATCTACTCCAAGTCAGAAGGCGAACATGCAAAGCATTTAGAACAAGTGTTGATAATTCTGAGCAGAAATGTCTTGAATGCTAAATTTTCTAAGTGTGTCTTCTAGCAGGATGAAGTTAAGTTCCTAGGCCATGTCGTATCAAAGGAAGGGATTGCTGTAGATCCAAGCAAAATTACAGCGATTCAGAACTGGAAACAGCCTACTACCCCCACAGAAGTTCGAAGTTTCCTTGGATTAGCTAGTTACTATCGGAAATTCGTTCAGGATTTTTCAAAGATAACTGGTGTATTGACAAACCTTACAAAGAAGCATGAGAAATTTAAATGGCCTCCCGAATGTGAAGAATCTTTCCAGGAGCTAAAACTGAAATTGACAACAACTCCAGTATTGACAATTATAGAAGGCAACCAAGACTTGACTGTATGGACAAACGCTTCTATTAGAGGGCTTGGCGCAGTATTAATGCAAAAGGGCCAAGTGGTTGCTTATGTCAGCCGTCAGCTGAAGCCACATGAAAGAAACTATCCAACTCATGATCTTGAGTTATTAGCTATCGTGTTTGCTTTGAGAATCTAGAGGCATTATTTATCGGGCGAGAAGTTCGAACTATTTACCGATCATCAATCATTGAAATATCTATTCACTCAGAAAGATCTAAACTTGAGACAACAACGTTGGTTAGAATTCCTTGCAGCATACGATTTTGAGATTCTATACACTCCAGGGAAAGCCAATGTTGTAGCAGATGCGCTCAGCAGAAAGAATGAAATCATCGCCAGTTTTATCATCACGTCTTCATTAATTGACAGGATCTCGACCCTTCAGAAAGACGATGAATTTATTCAGAGAATCAGTCAGAGAGTCAAGGGAGGTGAATCCACAAGTTTCCGACTCGATGACAATGGAGTTCTTAGATTAAAGGGCAGAATTTGCATCCCAAATCTTCCAGAGCTTCGAAGAGGAATACTCGATGAATGTCACAAGTCCAAACTAAGCATCCATCCCGGTGTGAGCAAAATGTATAACGATATCAAGCGCACATTCTGGTGGAGGGCTTTGAAAAGAGATATTTCATTTTATGTTTGCAGATGCTCCACTTGACAACTAGTTAAGAGCGATCAGCAGAAATTGGTTGGACTATTACAACCATTAGAAATTCCAGGATGGAAGTGGGAGCAAATTTTGATGGTCTTCATTGATGGTTTGCCTCGAACTAAGAAAGGAAACGACAGTATATGGGTGATCGTAGATCGCTTCACGAAGACTGCCCATTTTATACCTGTCCGATCCAACAGAATGGCTCAAAGTTTAGCACAGATTTACTTCAAAGAAATAGTTAAACTGCATGGAGTGCTGCTGAATATAGTCAGTGATAGAGATCCCCTATTTACTAGCAAATTCTGGGAAGCATTCCAAACAGAATTGGGAACCAAATTGAATCTAAGCACCGCTTATCACCCTCAGACAGACGGCCAAACTGAGCGGGTGAATAGAATTCTAGAAGATTTACTGCGGGCTTGCATTATTGATTTTGGCAGGTCATGGGAAGATCACTTACATTTGGCAGAATTCTCTTATAACAATAGCTATCAAGCAAGTTTGGGAATGTCTCCATTTGAAGCATTATAAGGTAGACCGTGCAGATCTCCCGCATGTTGGGTAGAACCTGGCAACAGACTTGTGTTAGGGCCCGATATGATTCGAGAAGCATATGATAAAGTCGATTTCATTAAGAAGCGATTGAAAACCGCACAAAGCCGATAGAAAAGTTATGCAGATGCGAGAAGAAGAGATTTATCATTTGTCGTTGGCGATTATGTTTATTTAAGAGTTTCTCCAACGAGGGGAGTAATCAGATTTGGCAAAACTGGGAAGTTGGCACCGAGATTCATTGGTCCCTTTCCTATACTTGAACGGATTGGAACTCTTGCATATAGGGTTTCATTACCTGATTGGTTGCCTGGAGTGCATGACGTGTTCCACGTGTCTTAACTCAGAAAACATGTACATGATCCGGATCTTGTTGTAGAAGAAGCAGCACAACAGGACTTGGAAATAACTCCAGAATTAGCAGTCAGAAGAGAGCCATTGAAGATCGTTGGCAAGGAAACTAGAGAGCTAAGGAGCAAAAAGATTCATTTAGTTAAAGTGTAGTGGAGTACTGATCCTAGAGACTGTACTTGGGAGACTGAGTAAAGTATTAAACAAGCCTACCCCAAATGGAGAGTGGACATCTCTGACTAACTCCGGTGCAAGGTACCTTTAAAATACTTTGCATTTACATTTTGTTTCCTACTTTGCTGTTATTTCCTTTTCGAGGACGAAAAGTTTTAAGTGGGGGAGATTGTAATAACCCGGAAAATGTGAACTAATTTAAATTTTTTAAAATTGGTTATTTTCAAAGAATTTAACAATTAAAATAGCATATTTCAATAAAATAATGAATTGGGAATAGTGAGGCAGTTTGGAAATTTGAATACAAACTTTGTCTGACTGTACCGGGTGAAAAATATAACAGATTTTAGCGAAACCAAAAATATTTAAATCTGTTTATGAATACCTTTCTAACGAATCTGAAAAATCGAAGTTCCATAACAGGAATCAAAAGTTATGGCCAAATGAATTTTCAGAAAGGTCGCTATATAGAATATATAGCCCTTGAAAATAGATATTTTGCATACGACCTTGGAATTCGACGAAACCACTTTTGTTGGATCCAGGATGTCAAACTATTGCTAGGTTTCAAATTTCATAATTTTTGAAGCTAGTATGTGAGCGGGGCAAAAGAAAAATGTGATTGGTCAATTTCTGTTAAAATGGGTCGACCTGAAAATGGACATTTTGCATACGAACTCAGAATTCGACGAAACAGGTTTTGTTGGGACCGTATCGTCAAAACAAAGCTAGATTTATTATTCTGGAATTTCTTGATTTAGTTTGTGGCCCTGGCAAATTGAAATGTACGTTTAAATTGAATATTAAATGTTTTATACTTTAATTTGAAAAATAACTGACTATAACAGTCGAATTGGCCAACGAAACATATCCCATTGTGTCCGGAATGGGGTTATTTAGCTAGGGGCGACAGTCGTTGGGTTGAAATTGGTGTACGTTGGTTAAAAAGGGATATTTTGGGAATTTAAAATTAAATATAATAGAAAATATCTTCACTTTCTCTCTCATTAGAAAAGTCGTTTAAACCTCTCTGAAACTAACGACGCAACCCCTTCGAAACTTCCAGGACTCATCGCCGCTGCCACAGGCGTTTTCGCAACCGCCTCCAGTTGGCTTTTCCGATCGCCTTTCTCCCCTCTTTCAATCAACCCAAGCCTCGTCTGAAACCATCTAGTATCTTCGTCGAATTTCAGCGTGGAAGTCTCCACCATTGGAGCGCCGCCGATCATCAGAGGAGCTGTCGAGTTCGCTGCCACCACAGGCGCTGGAAAGCCTGTTCGAAGCTCTTCGACGTCGCAACATCCGATCATGACGAAACAGCACGGATTGATCGAAAATTAAAAACCTAGTTTCGAAGGTTTGCAAAACATTCTACTTTGAAATTTCTGAATTGAAAATAACACTTTTAAGTGTTGCAAAACTTTAAAAATCATATCTTTTTAGTGTGTTAACGAAATTCGATGAAACAGGAAACATCGGGACCACAGGGAGGCTCTCTACCATCTAGCAGAAGCCGCGGATTTTTCTGATCTTCATACGATTTTTAGCACTTCAAAAACCAATGTGAGGAATCTAATTTAAATTGTGTGAATGGAATCGTGTTGTATAAATTATATAAGCGAAGTGTAAATTATATACGCATTGTATACCTCATGTACATGTGTTGTATAAGTTATATTAGCGATGTATAAATTATACAAGCGTTGTATGAAACATATATGCTTTGAATTGTGATGAAATGCAAGTGAATTATAGAAATATATATATATATATACATATATATACTCTCCTCGTCCACAGACCATGGACGATATTTATTGCTTGTGATTGGCGTGAAATTATATAGTATGACGAATGGTTGGAAATAATTGTTTGTGGTTTATATTGTGGTTGAAAAATACCTTTGTGGTTGAAAAATACACTCTTGTGGTTGAAACAAATTAGAATAGGATTGTGGAAATGAAAATAAAACATGTCGCCTGCGTGCGAACTAGATGTACGATCCCCATTGTCAAAAACCGCGAGGTTTTAAGGTAGAGCGAGAAGCCGTACTAGGGACGGTCCCGGTTTTAACTACCCTGCCGTTATGCTGCCAAAATTTTCTGAAATATTCATGTGTTAGAATAATTTTCATTTGTTGAAATTAATTTCATGTGTTGAATGTTATTAGAATTTTAAACAAATAGATTTAACGATAAAAATCACATTTTTATATATATATACAAACTATAGAGAATATTCATGTGTTGAATTGATATTCATCCGTTGAGTTGAAATTCATGTGTACAATGTTATTAGAATTTTAAACAAATAGATTTAACGATAAAAATCACATTTTTATATATATACAAACTATAGAGAATATTCATGTGTTGAATTGAAATTCATTCATTGAGTTGAAATTCATGTGTTGAATGTTATTAGAATTTTAAACAAATAGATTTAACGATAAAAATCACATTTTTATATATATACAAACTATAGAGAATATTCATGTGTTGAATTGAAATTCATTCGTTGAGTTGAAATTCATGTGTCGAATGTTATTAGAATTTTAAACAAATAGATTTAACGATAAAAATCACATTTTTATATATATACAAACTATAGAGAATATTCATGTGTTGAATTGAAATTCATTCGTTGAGTTGAAATTCATGTGTTGAATGTTATTAGAATTTTAAACAAATAGATTTAACGATAAAAATCACATTTTTATATATATACAAACTATAGAGAATATTCATGTGTTGAATTGAAATTCATTCGTTGAGTTGAAATTCATGTGTTGAATGTTATTAGAATTTTAAACAAATAGATTTAATGATAAAAATCTCATTTTTAAATATATACAAACTATGGAGAATATTCATGTGTTGAATTGAAATTCATTCGTTGAATCGAAGTTCATGTGTTGAATGTTATTTGTATTTTAAAATAAATTGAATAGACAATAAAAACTACATTTTTGTTGTGAATATGAAGGGTTAAAAACATTCACGTGTTGAATAAATATTTTTGATGATAAAAATATTTCTTTTACCATGTATACGCTTTGATAAAAATATACACGTGTTGAAATAAATATTAGTTCGTTAGAAATATTATTATTAGCTTTGTTCTGCATATATATACATGTGTCTAACAGGGAAAATGGATTAGCTGTAGAGTAAAGAAATTATTTGCGTGCCCGACAAATAGGTAAGCCTTGATTAGTTGGCTGCGCAATTTTATTTTTATATCAACTCCTGTGAATGCCATTGGATGCGGAGTGCTGGTTATTCTGTGTGAAATAATAAACATCGCCATAGGATAGTAACAATTAATTTTGAACTACACTACATGGCATACTCCTTGACAATAGGCATACTTCATCATATTCCACATAAGCATTTGGAGCTTGTGTGACGAGGTGGAAGATGTACCATACGAGCGAGAGGCTTGTATGGCTATGATTATATACTACAGGTTGAACTGATGACTGATATGGACTATATAAAATATAACGATAAATCCTCTGGAGTAATTAAAAATACACGCTCCCTCAGGCTTGACAGGGTGACGAGAATTTATTCTCTGGAGTTATTATCTATACATGCTCCCCTGTAAACACCAGAATATATCACTATAAATATGTGGATGCTTTATAGGATTTATTGGGTACCTAACATGGCCCAATAAATTTCCAAACCCCTTCCCGTACAAAGGAGGTTATGGCGAAATTTTTCGAAATATTAAGGCGTTAGTGAAATATTTGAAGTGAAAACGATATGGAATTTAAAGAATGAACTATATTTATATATATATAAATATAAATAGAATTGAAAGGAATCAAAGCTGTGCAGTTTGTGTTTTGGAATCGTAATTTGAATCGGTTAGTACGAGAAATCCGACCATCGGATTTTCCCGTAACCGCAACCGCTGGGTTCGCCTTGGAAATATCTTTCCAACGTCACCAACTTTGTAAAAAATCCAACGGTTGGATTGTCTGGAATGTTTAATTCAAATCTGAAGAAAACCAGCGCCAGAATCATCTATATTTATATTTATATATAAATATAATTAAATTAAATCGAATAACGACGCTGTAGTTCGAATTTTGAAACCGTAACTTCAAATGACTAGTGTGGAAGATCCGACCGTCGGATTTTCACGAAACTGGAACCATTGGGTTCGCTTTGGGAATATCTTCCCAGTGATATAGACTTTGTAGAAATCCAACGGTTAGATTTTCCGATATGTGTAAAACAAATTAGGGGAAAAACAACGCCAGTGCCACGGCACGACCTGAAACGTCGTTTAATTAAATATGGCCATTTTTAAATAAATAAAAATGGCGAAAAATCGTTATAAAATATTATAAGCAACATGGATTGGAAATAATCCAATTTGGCTTGATCTGCTTGATATTTGATGGTTGTATGTGTTTGACACAAAAATAATACTAAAGAACTGAAATATGAATGTCGAATAATATAACCATGGAAAGAATTGATTTGAATTCTAATTGCGTGAATTATTTGAAAAGACCGAGCTAACCCTCATTTCAAAAAATTGATCGAATGATTCGAATTGGAAAATACAAAGATGATTCAAGACCGACGATCTTCGTATCGGTTGGATGGGCGCTGCTGAGGTTCCTGATTGGAGTAGCTACCATGAAGGAACAGAAGTAGTAGCCGTCTGAACGTATGTGTTGATTGTACGGATATACGAGGAATTTGACGCCTCCGGTTTCGTTCAGACCCAGAACGGACTTGTAAATGGACTGTGTGTCTGACATTGGAATTTGTTCTATACTGGTTGATCTCTGTTAAATATATATCTGTTTGGCGACGGAGAATTTATTCTTTTTCTTAACGCCCTTCTCTGAGACGTACGAGCTCAGAGGTTATATATCGATAGAAATCAGTCGTATGGAGTGGATTGCCTATGTGGCATGCCAAGATGCTGTGATCAAGGCTTCTGTTGCAAAGCAAAGTCTTGTGTTTGATGATCATAGCACGGCCTACGTGGCCTGGCTTTGTGTATAGCGTGGATTCGCGAGCCTCACACCTCGGTATGAGTTAAAAACGGGATAAGGACTGCAGGGAGAGCACGACGTTTCTTTCTAGCTATGGTGGTGTCAGTGACCTACCAGCCCTGACATTTATATCTACTTTTCACCTATGTTGTTGTTGGAATGCGAGGCGCCTCGATTTTAGGTCTATAAGGACCGGGAAACGTGTGTTCAGGAATAAATAATCCTCAAACGTAAGAGAGGACTGGCCCTGAAGCATCCAAGGGTTACCCAGAGTGTGTAGTCCTAAGGCATTTGCTAGAATGTCTCGAAGCGGAGAGGAGCTTGCCCCTTTCCTCGACTCATGACGGAAATCCAATTTCCAATACGAAATAACAGATTCAATTGTAGAACTAGTATGGCGACATAGTAGATGGTAGATATGCCGCCTATGATTGATATTTATGATGCTATTCGTTTTTGAAACATATATGCACTAGTAATAACATCAAATGATTTTGCTTTACACGTATTAAGCATATTTGTCCATTATAAGGTAAAACTGTATCCTCCGGTTTGCGTTGCATTGTATGATGGGACTTGAGTCTTATAATGGCTACATTCTTTTTAAAAGCATTGCGTTGTTTTTAAAAAATTTACTTTGTTTTAAATGCACCAGAAATCACTGGAGTAAACCCGTTCCGCGAAAGTGGCGTGGTCCTATGATTTGCTTATTACTGTTGTTTAAACTGTTAAGTAGATTTCTCATACCAGTCCCCATGACCGACTCGTTGTTTGTTTCACTTTGCAAACGCGGGTGCCCTTATTTTCACACGGGCAGCCTAGTTCATAGGTGAAAGGTTGTTTTGGCTCAGCACTTTAGTATGGAGTGCACTTTTGGCTCATGGCGAGGCTGACTTCACCGAGATGACTTTGACATTTTCCGCCATTATTGTATTTATATTATGATTCCGCCACTGGCGATGCAGACTGCTTTACTTCTAGTACTTATTATCGTATGTATATGTACCGCCTTCGGCGATGTAGACTGATACCCTTATTATGTCTCACTGTATGTATATATTCCACCTATGGCGATGGTGACTGATCATTTCCCTTTTATTTACTAAGTTATATCCTACGTTGTGCTATTCTGATGTTGTTACATGTTATGAATCCGCTGTCATATCTATGTAAAATTATTCTATTTATTGTTTTTGCTATTATCTGTACTCTGCTATGAGGATTGATGTGTTATATTCCAATGATTATCCTTAATACCGTCACACGGATTTTGGGATCGTCACAGTGCCCCTATTTTCCACACGGCCAGCTAGTAGTTTTGGTTTTGCAGATTTATATTCATAGGATCCTGATTTACAGCTGGAACGATGCTCGGAAAGCTCTGTATCCGTGCATTAATTCTAGTTGCGCTTTTGTATTATTTTCCACTGCGATGTATTTAAGTGTAATTTAAATCTCTGATATTTATCGAACGTATTTTATTCATTTATACTCTGTATATTCTTGTATCTGATGGAATTGTTGTAATAACAATGAAATGTTGTTCTGTTTGCGTTCTGATTTGCCTTGTACTCAACGCAATCCGTGCTTTCCTTACCGGGGAAGTTCGGGTCATCTCAGTTTGGTATCAGAGCTTTGGTTTACAGAGCTCGAGAACAAGACACATTAGAACCATACGAAAGAATTCATCAGAGTTGGATTAGTAATATCCAATTAGAATGACTCGTTAGAGATAGGATCAGTAGTATCCTAGAACGAGTGTGAAGAGTATATTTTTCAAATGAAAACAATATTGTTTTAAAAATTTAAATCGCTTTATACGTATTTGAGTATATATTTATTTTGAATTTGGACAATCGAGTATATAAAGATTTCACGTATACACGTCATGAATGTATATTCGAAGTTTTAATATACTGGATAGATATAGAGTCACATTCTAGACACCCGGGGATAATTCTGATGATGTGGCCACATCATCAATATTTATGTTCGTGTTTCGAAGGTGTGATTTCTATATATTTCCATTAGACTGGTGTGAGAACCAAAACTAGATAGATTTATTGTTGTGAATTGGCATCAAAAATGTGATTTTTGTATATGTATCAAAATTATGAATTTGAATCGTTAATCCACTAATTGATTGATGGTTGTGTTGTTTGTTTATTTGTTTGATAATTTTGAACCATTAAGTCTAATTGAATCAAATATTGAATTGTATTGAAAATTGGTCGCATTTGCTTGCATATACATGTACTTACATTGAACAGGTCATAGCAAGGAGGCTAGAGCAGGGAATAAAATTTGTTTGCCCGACAAATAGGTACATGTTTACCATAATTTACTGTTTTGTTTGGGTGATGATGATTTTATGAGCCGATTGGCTAGCCGCTTGGCTTTTTCTTTTTCTTTTTGAGATCAGAAGGCCTGTATGGCAATTTCGGGATTTTCCCGGTGCTCCCGGTGCAGGGGAGGTTATGGCGAAATTTTTCGAAAATTTAGGGTGCTAG
Source organism: Allium sativum (assembly GCA_030737875.1). NCBI lineage: Eukaryota > Viridiplantae > Streptophyta > Magnoliopsida > Asparagales > Amaryllidaceae > Allium > Allium sativum. The sequence continues at coordinate 281,503,618 of CM060911.1, forward strand.
CCAAATTTTTGAAAAATTTGAAAAGTTCTTAGAAACTGAAAAGTTGAAGAACTTAAGCCGTAGTCAAAATAATGGAAGTTGAGTTGATTTGTTAAACAACTTTCGGTTTTGTTCCTTTTCGGCTTCCATTGTTATGTTCCTTTTCGGCCTTTGATTTAGAGAAGATTAGAATATCATCAATAAAAACCAGAACAAATTTATTCAATTAAATCACACATTGAACTGATTAGAAAATAGTTAGAAATATATACTTGTGCATTATATATGTTTGAACAGGAAATTGGATAGCTATTGAGTAAAGATTTTATTTGCGTGCCCGACGAATAGGTAAACCTTAATGAGTTGGATGCGAAATATTATTATATCAACTCCTGTGAATGTCATTGGATGCGGAGTGCTGGTTATTCTGTGTGAAATAATAAACACCGGCATAGGATAGTGAAACACCCCACCTCCATTAGGGTCACTCTCAAAGGGAATGCCCTAATTTTGGTGGAGGTTTATAAGTATAAGTCACAGATACACAAGACAGATATAAGTACACATATTTTTGAACAGCGGAAAACAACAGTAACTTTTATTTCAACGATTTACGTGTTACACAAACCATGCCATAATTGTCTTACAATACTTCCAAAAACATTACATTTTCATAACTGTCTTGATTTCATGATATAAAGAAGCATAACAACAAAAGTAAACTGCATAAGTCCCCATAGTTGCTATCCAAAGCCATAGTCCAAAACGAAAGAGATCCAAGCAATACATTCTTTCTCTTCAAGCTGGATGTGAAAACTGCTCAAGCTGTGGTATTCCCTCCCTGTGGACCTTGGCGGGGGGGGGGGGGGGGGGGGGGGGGGACGAAAGAAAAGTAGAGTCAGACATAAAGCCTGAGTAAGTCTTGGACTATTCAGTCTATGAATAATGAATTGGGCATGATAAGTATAAACTGGAAATGGGAAAGCACTATAAACTAAGTTAAGTTGTCTAGAGTGGAATATACTGTTGTACCCCATATTAATCTCTGTACCCCTATAAACTAGTTCCCTACAGGCACCCCATAATCAGGGTGAAGTGATCCATTTCTAATAATCGGCTCCTACTCGCATAGTTAAATGTGTCTAACGGCCCCCGATGTTGTAGCTACCTATGCTGGTCCCACCATGGGGTGTATCAAGTCCCATGGTGGCAGCCCGACACAATTCTAGAATGCACAGGTATACTACTAGTGCCCAGTGCCTAATTTTTCTGAGCCGGAGTGTGTGCATGCCCGTACCCCGTTAGAACCTACACTGCTGCACCACCGCCGTCGATTTGACCTCTTACAGTCAGCCCAGTAATCGTGCCCCACCCTGCCTAGTTCAAGGTATCCTGATACACCTTGTAGGGTTACTGCTGAAAAGGGTCCCCCGCTACTAGGTTTTCCATTTCTAGCCAACATGCTAAGTTGGTTAAGTGTTTTGTAAACCTAACCCCCAATCAGTCTGTATAGTTTAGCATGTTCCCTTTTTGATTAAGTATTAATTCAATTTACTTAATCCTATCAATCCTGACTCAGCCTTAATTGTCTTATTAAAGCCTCGACCTCTCACATTAGATAGGTATTGTTGTGACTGCCTGTTGCCGGTTGGTTCTGGGCAGTCTTACGTCACAACTCAGTCTAACCTCAGGTCTTTATTGGGCTCAATGTTTAACCACCCACATTGGATAGGTATTGTTGTGACTACTGGACAGCCGGGCGGTTCCGGGCAGGTTTACATCACAACTCAATTCAACCTCGGGTTAAACACATCGTATTTTCTAAGTTTACATATTTTGTCTCTTTTCTTTTTATATGTAAATATTTGCAGCCCATTATTCAAATTCATCTTTATTGGGTAAAATTTATTTATACCCCTTAAATGTTCTCAAGGTCGTTGGCATGTGTCAAACATGCCAACACATATGTTTTATATTTTTAACCCAGCGTCATTACCCCCGTTTTATACGTTCGCTATATTATAACATATGTTGGGTTTAACATTTAAGCCCAACTTAGCCACATGAAAAAGGGAAGGCTTAGAACATGGTGTATATATATTCAAAGTAACATCAAAAGGGGTGTGTGAATGCATGAACTTGCAACATAGAGAACTAATTAACATAAATTAGGCACTTGTGAACTTGCATTGTGATAGCATAAACTCATGACATAAAACATACCTATACATGAATCATGGTTTTAATCTAGTCATGTAAACTTGCATTTAAATTGTGAACCTAACTTAAATTATGTGTCACATATATTATCACATGATTTTGATAACAACATAGGCCTAAAACCTATTTTCAATTAGGCATAACACCAAACGTAATCTAGTCATGTTTATAGAGTCAACACAAGTTCACAAAGTTGCTTACTCTTGTCGCTAATACAAAAGTATGTCTTTTTCTCTCAATAGAATTATAATTCCTATTTCAACATAAATTCATATAAATCACAATACCCAAATGGATCCAACTACACTAAACATGATCATAAAAATATACATATAAGGGTCTAAAATCATGTTGGCATAATAGTGAATCACATACTTGCATGAATCTCAACTTTGTTGAAATAAACTACCACAAACATATAATCGTTAACTTTCAACCTGAATCATATACTTGCAAATATCCAATAGGTCTAACATCATTATGCCACAACAATCCCAAATCTATTCATAATTAGAATCATAGCAACATACAATTATGAATTATCGTCACCATAATTTAAGTACAATTCCATTTCTCATTTTACACAAATCAAAACACAATTATTCATTCACATCGGAATAGCACTCTACTTACAACGTATGACGAATCTTCAATTCAGGTTTCTGAATTCTGAATTTGGAGATGCTATCCTTTGTTGTAGGCGCTGTTTTGATTTAGTTGTCGTTGCTTTAAGCTTTCGAATCATCTCCTAATCGTCACTCAATTTTGATGGCTACTCCTAGTCTTTCTTCAGCAGCATGACGGTCTCATTCTCATTTTTATTTATATGAATTAGGTGGAGTCTTAGGTCCTTTTTATAGAGTTTGTGAATTGATAAGAACCGTCGATGGAGCTTAGATTAATATTAGCCGTTCGTTTGAAAGAGAGACCAATCAGGAGCTGACACCTAGCCCTAGTGACAAGGCAAGACTCAGAAATTCGGCCAAGCACAGACCAGGCCAGCCAGGAGGGGCTGGGTTCGACCTGGCTCAGGGGCTAGGTCGACTACCTAGTCGGCCCCCAGGTCGACTATGTAGTCGACATGGGATCCCCAGGTCGACTACCCAGTCGACCTGGGTGCCTTGGGCGGGAAAATTCCAGCCTAGCCCAATCTGATTTGATTTTTGAATTTCGAATTTGATTTCTGAGCTGTTTCTGTCTGTTTGAATTTTAAACTGAATTCTGAAACTTCCGGAGGTCATATATCCCTCATACGGAGTCCGTTTTACGCAAACTTGGACTCTATCTCAAGCAGAATTCCGAGACGAACGCAATGGCGTATCCCGTTTCCCTTAATTCTTTGATTTGAAATTAATTATACTTTAATATATGAATTTCACTGTTATAGAATACACGGGGTGTTACATTCTCCCCCACTTAAAAGGATTTCGTCCGTGAAATCTTCAAGTTTAGGAAGAATGTATATCCTAACATCCAAACGTCCATATACTCATCCATCAAACACGAGCATCCATTGTCCTTAAAAGACTTCTAATGCTTCATGATCATATGCGAAGTGTGTGTACATGTACTTATCTAATGCAAAATCAGGCGGCCTACTGATTCAGTTGACCTCCTTAATGCAAATTATGTAAGTGTCATGAATCCATTATGTATGCAAATTTTCCTATTCATGATTCTACATGAGTGCACAATCATTCATATATAAATGCAACATCCATATGACAACACATTAAACTTCAACCATATACGAATATAAATACATATATGCATATGCAATATGAAGTGATTGAGCCGATCTAAAACCTAGATTGTGTGTGTATATGCAACCACGAGCAACCACTAGCAATCACTTGCAACCACTTGCAACCATCATCCATAACATGTTTCAATTACATGTTTTCATCCAAAGGGTTTCTACCAAAAAGATAAGGTCGAGGAGATATACCTAAAAAGATAGATAAAAGCATAACTTAGGGAAAAAGAGAGATCAAAGATGTACCCTCGAAAAGAAAAGGGTATGCTGCGCGTATTCTAGCCTCAGTTTCTGTAACAACCCGAAAATCTGGGCCAGTTTAAAATTTTTATTTTGGCAATTTTAGCGAATTTTGATTATTTAAAATGAATTATTTTAAATAATATCGACGAGAAAATTTATTTTGAATATATTAGAACGTATATATTATACACGTCGTCGTTAGAATATAAATAATTATATATAATTATAAATAGAATTGAAAATGGCGCGGTAGTTCGATAATTCGATTTCAAACTTCAATTGAATGTACCGGGTGCAAAACAATCCGGATTTTAGTGAAACCAAAAACATTGGGATCTATTTGATGATATCTTTCCAACGAATCCGGAAAATCAAGATTTCATAGCGGGAATCAAAAGATATGTCCAGTTGAAAATTCTGAATAGTCGCTATGGAATTCAGGCCCTTAAAAATAGAAATTTTGCAAACGGCCTCGGATTTCGACGAAACCAGTTTTGTTGGGTCCGCGATGTCAAATTATTGCTAGGTTTCAAATTTCATAATTTTTCGAATCAATGTGTGAGCGTGGCAAAGGAAAACGCGTTTGGCCAGTTTCAGTTGATTTTAATCGACTGGAAAATGGCCATTTTTCCAACGGTCTCAGAATTCGACGAAATTAGTTTTGTTAGGACCGTATCGTCAATACGAAGCTAGAAAATATTTTTCTGGAATTTTTAAAGTTAGTATGTGACCCCGGTAATTTGAAATGTACGTTTAAAATTCAATATAGTGATTTAAATGTAAATTCAACGGAAACTGATCGAGACGTCTGAATCAACCTACGATACATATCCCATTGTGTTCAGAATGGGGGTGAAACGCTATGGACGACAGGCGGTGGGCCTCGTTTAGGGGTCGTATGTAAAAGTCAACTTTTTCAAAAATAAAATAATTAAATAAAAAAAGGAACTTTCTCTCCCCCATTACCCCCTGGCCCCCCGATTCATCGGAGAATCATTCCAGAATAAAAAAAAAGAACCTATACCCTAAATCGCTCAGCCGCCACCCACGCACCACCACCCATCGCCACCGCCCGACGAAGCCAGCGCCCACCACCCTCGAGCTCCCCTCTACTCCTCCTCCAACCTCTTCTCTTTCGCCCCCTTCTGCTCTCGAGCAAACCGCAGTCCACCCGCCACCCTGAAGACCTGGTGCCGCCACTCCAGAAGGCCGCAGCACCTCCTCCCACCACCGAGAACGCAGCATACCCCTCCTCTTCCGATTTGAACAGTACGTTTTTTTTTACTTTATTTTATTCTTTTTTCCCCCTTTATCCTAACACATATATGTAAATAGTTAGGATTGTAAAAATATGATTTTTATCATGTATGAAGAGTAAAAATATGATTTTTATTAATTTAAAGATAATATTTTTATATGAAAAAATATAATATTTTTGTATGAGAAAAGATGACATTTTTAGGTGAGAAAAGAATATATTTTTATCTATGAAAAAGTTCGGATTTTTAATATATACATTAACATGAAAAGTTTAGATTTTTACATGCAATCTCTTCGATTAAAGACACGATTTTTTTTAACAAAGGAAAGGAGAGATTTTTTTTATTCATGTGAATCGAAAGAAAAAAAATGCGATTTTTATATATTGAACATCGAAGTAAAAATATGATTTTTCTATATTGAACATCGAAGTAAAAATGCGATTTTTATATATTGAACATCGAAGTAAAAATATGATTTTTATATATTGAACATCGAAGTAAAAATATGATTTTTATATATTGAACATCGAAGTAAAAATGCGATTTTTATATATTGAACATCGAAGTAAAAATGCGATTTTAATATATTGAACATCGAAGTAAAAATATGATTTTTATATGTTGAACATCGAAGTAAAAATATGATTTTTATATATTGAACATCGAAGTAAAAATATGATTTTTATATATTGAACATCGAAGTAAAAATATGATTTTTATATATTGAACATCGAAGTAAAAATATGATTTTTATATATTGAACATCGAAGTAAAAATGCGATTTTTATATATTGAACATCGAAGTAAAAATATGATTTTTATATATTGAACATCGAGGTAAAAATATGATTTTTATATATTGAATAACGGAATAAAAATTCGATTTTTAAATGTAGGAAGTGAATAAATAAAAATGTGATTTTTATTTTAAAGACATCGAGATATAAAAATGAGTGATTTTTATATATGTAGTGATTACGGGCAACGAAGAAGACGAAGATGCGATAGCAATGAAGATTTCTATCAAAGAAGAGTCAAGATGATTGGATAGCTATCTGTGAGAATTTCTCACCTTTCAATTTCTTTTTTTCTAGTTATATATATATACTAGGATGCAGACGGTGCTTAGTAGCACCCGACACAATCGTCCACAGACCATGGACTTGTTTGTTTGATTGCAAAAATTAGTTAGATTATTTGGTTTGAATTGAATGGTTTGGTGAAATGAAATTGATTTGATTGATGTGTGAATGGCGTGGGCCTTCACTAGACCGGGGATAAGGCTAGGCCTTGTCCCGTTTCTAGTATCGTGCCGTTATGCCGTCGAAATTTTCTAAAATATGTTAGAAAAATAAAAATATCATTTTATTGAATGAATGAACTGAATAGAAATTCATAAGTTAAAATAAAATGTTTTGTCGTTAAAAATGTAATTTTTAACGTGAATGTGAATAAATGAATATTCATTTACAAACCAGATGGTTTGTTTATGTACACCTATTTAAAGGACATTGATTGGGTCGATAAATTTTACACATCGCCCAACTGCACAAATAAAATCTGTGTTTGATTGTTTGAAACCCCACACGGGTGTTGGGATGAAATTTGAAGTTCACTCATCCTGATTGATTGAATATGTCGATCGATTGATTGACAGGCTGTTATAAGCGTTAGATATCTATATTTGATGCTTATACAGTGTAGTGCACTTTGGTTGATGGTTGATTATTTTTCAATGCTATTATATACGTGTGATGTATGAAAATCCATATAATTAACTTTATATGGTGATTGATTGGGCCTCATTCCAATTTAGAAAATAAAGAATATTATAAAATAAAGGTTCATGTGTTGACAGTACTCATCCATTGAGATTGGTCATGTGTTGAACGAAATATTTTAGTAATAAAATTTACATCTTTATCAATATAAAATAAAGGTTCATGTGTTGACAGTACTCATCCATTGAGATTGGTCATGTGTTGAACGAAATATTTTGATAATAACAACTATTTTGAAAAAGAAAATATTTGAAATAGAATATTTGAAAATAGAAATTTATGAAGCCGTGTTGATTAGATTGACGCCATTTTGACGTGAACGATATTTATATCGATTTTATTCATTTTGAAATGAATTGAATTAAAAACGATTTTGAAATGAATTGAATTGAAAACGATTTCGAAATGAATTGAATTGAAAACGATTTCGAAATGAATTGAATTGAAAACGATTTCGAAATGAATTGAATTGAAAACGATTTCGAAATGAATTGAATTGAAAACGATTTCGAAATGAATTGAATTGAAAACGATTTCGAAATGAATTGAATTGAAAACGATTTCGAAATGAATTGAATTGAAAACGATTTCGAAATGAATTGAATTGAAAACGATTTAGAAATGAATTGAATTCAAAACGATTTCGAAATGAATTGAATTCAAAACGATTTCGAAATGAATTGAATTGAAAACGATTTCGAAATGAATTGAATTCAAAACGATTTCGAAATGAATTGAATTGAAAACGATTTCGAAATGAATTGAATTGAAAATGATTTCGAAATGAATTGAATTGAAAACGATTTCGAAATGAATTGAATTAAAAACGATTTTGAAATGAATTGAATTGAAAACGATTTCGAAATGAATTGAATTGAAAACGATTTCGAAATGAATTGAATTGAAAACGATTTCGAAATGAATTGAATTGAAAATGATTTTGAAATGAATTGAATTAAAAACGATTTCGAAATGAATTGAATTAAAAACGTTTTCAAAATGAATTGAATTGAAAACGATTTCGAAATGAATTGAATTAAAAACGATTTCGAAATGAATTGAATTGAAAACGATTTCGAAATGAATTGAATTGAAAACGATTTCGAAATGAATTGAATTAAAAACGATTTCGAAATGAATTGAATTGAAAAGGATTTCGAAATGAATTGAATTGAAAACGATTTCGAAATGAATTGAATTGAAAATGAATTCAAATTGAATTGAAAGCGAATTGAAATGAATTCAAATTGAATTGAAATTTGAATTGAATAGAAATGAATTTTAAAACGAATTTATAAAGAAGAATTCGATTTTGATTTGAATTGAAAAGGAAGTTGAAATTGCTTTTGAAACGAATTTAAAACTATTTATATAATTCGTTTTAAATAGAAATCGACGAAATATATATTATATATATAATATAATGGCCTGAATAGAACGCGCCGCGCCGCGGTAGTTCGCGAATTTCGACCATTTATTTCAAACGGACATTACGGGAGATCCGACCGTCGGATTCTCCTAAAACCGGAACCGTTGGGTTCGTATCAAAAAGAGCTTTCTAAAGAATATTAGAAATTAGAAATCTAACGGTTGGATTTGGAATTATGTCCAAATCAAATTTGAAAAAGGTCGCTGTAAGTGCAGTTCGATGACCGTTGATGGAAATCGACTGTACGAGCCTTGATAAAATTATTAAAAATACTAATAATTTGTGTAAAATCATAAGAAATGATTTAGAAAGAATTGGGATGAAAAACTCCATATTTGAAAAGATAAAAATAGATTTTTATCGAAATAAACTAGTTTTGAACTAGATTTATAATTCTATTTATTTTTAAATAAATAAATTGAATTTGAAAAGGGTTTTAAAAATAACCAGAATTTCCAATGATTGCATTGGAGTGGATTTGAATCGAAATTGTCTTCGGAATATTTCGATGTTAGAATTCGTGATTATACAGGTGTTGTTATGGAAATTTGAAAGATATATATTTATATCGTTATTTCCAATATGACATTTGTTAATCGTAGAATTTGATATTGATTATAAGCCGTTATATTTTCTATTCAGAGCCTTTTATTGAATATCAAATGTGATTTGGGTTTGTCGTGAATGGTGTCTTCACTAACACTGTTCTTGAACCCAGTTGAGAAAAGATTAAATCTTTTTATTTAGATTTAATGAAGTGTACCAATTAAATGATATTTAATTGGAATTGAATTGATATTGATTTTTGGGTTTATCGTGAAACAGTGTTTTAAATAACACTTGTTCTTTAACCCGATAATTAATGGAATGATTTTTGGGTTTATCGTGAACAGTGTTTTAAATAACACTTGTTCTTTAACCCGATAATTAATGGAATGATTTTTGGGTTTATCGTGAACAGTGTTTTAAATAACACTTGTTCTTTAACCCGATAATTAATGGAATGTGATTTTGGGTTTATCGTGAACCGTGTTTTAAATGACACTGATTTTTTAACCCAGTTAACAATTAAAACTAAGTGGAGTTTTAATGAATCTTTAATTAGATTGAAATAATCGAGAATGGAGTATCACCAGTTTTGCTCCAGGCGATAGTTAAATCTTTAATTAGATTTGAACGTGAAATGGTAATTGGATTTACCGATAACACTGTGGTGTTAGATATGAAGTATTACCAGTTTTACTTCATGGGATAAATAGGTTGGGATTGGGAAATTAAAACAAATGATTACTTCGGTAAGTTTCGTTAATCCCGGCTAGTTGAATCGAAATTCAAAAGGATAGATTAAAGAATAAATATAAGGAATTTATCTTGGATAAAATTAATGGGAACCTTTCCCTTTGAATGTGAAATTTAGAAACTAACTGTCGGTTAGCTAAGCAGAACGGTTTTCTGGATATTTATCTGATGTTGGTTTCGGCCTTCGGGGTTAATATTTGGGGAATTATTCTCTTGATTAATTTACGGTTAGTGACTGATGAATTGGAATGAGGCGTATGTTGTGTTTATGTAACACTTATTTAAAATATATGCGAGTTATTCGGAAAGACCGGGTTTATCCCATTCTGAATAACTGGTACGACGATAAGTCGAAGATGAAGACGATGGTCGAAGACCCGAGGTCTTCACGTCGTTTGGGTGATTACTGATGATCTTGATTGGGCTGTACACCCAAGAAGATGGAAACAGTTGGTGATCGTCCAGACGTACTTGGAGATCGATGGATATGCGGGGTACTAGGTGCCTCCGGTTTCGTTCAGACCCAGAACGGACTTGTAAATGGACGGTGTGTCTGACATTGGATTTTAGTCCGTGTGATTGATCTCTATTAAATATATATCTATTTGGCGGCGGAGAATTTATTCTCTTGCTTAACGCCCTTCTCTGAGACGTACGAGCTCAGGGGTTATATATTGATGGATATCAATCGCATGGAGTGAATTGCCTGTGTGGCATGCCTAAGTGGCAAATGATCAAGGCTTCTGTTGAAAAGCAAAGTCTTGTGGTTGATGATCGAAGCACGGCCTTTGTGGCGTAGCTTTGTGTAACGTTGATTCGCGAGTATCACACCCGGTATGAACTAAAAACGGGAGACGGACCTCAGGGAGGACATGCGTTTCTTTCTAGTTAGGAGTGGCGTCAGTGCTTGAACTGGCTGACGAGTTTGACTCATGTGGATGTTACTTATTATTACTTGCTGAAAAGCGAGGCGCCTCGTGATATCGGTTTCGGCCGATGCTTCTGGTCGGCTGACGGGCCAGGCTTACGCCCCAAAGGGCAGAGAAACGTAGTGTTCAGGCATAATAATCCACATCGGTGGACCGGCCCTGACGATCCAAGGGGCAGTTGCGGCTGTTCCTAGACATGGGCTAGATTGTCTAAAATCGGTGAGGATCTTGCCCCTAGCCTCGGTTCATACCATAAATGATAACCCAATTTCCAATACGTGTATTGCGGTTTTAATTGTAGAACTAGTATGGCGACATGATATATGGTACCCATGCCGTCTATGATTGATATTTATGATTGAAATTGTTTTGACACTATACACTTATAGTAGTATCAAATGATTTGTTTTCAACGTACTAAGCATGTTTGGCTATTATAAGGGAAAACCCTATCCTCGGCTGCGTTGCATTGTGTGATGGGACCTGGGTCTTATAATAGCTTCATTTTTAGAAAAGCATTGCGCTGTTTACTTATATGCACTGGTGTTCTTGGGAGGAAACCCGTTCCGTGTTATACGGCGTGGTCCCTTGATTTACCTAACTTTGAAAATAAAGATAAATAACTGTTTTAGTTCTCACACCAGTCACATGACTGACCTGGAGTTTATTGTTTTAACCTAAACTCTGGGTGCCCTTATTTCGACACGGGCAGCTAGTAGTTTTGGTTTTGCAGATTTATATTCACAGGATCCTGGTTTACAGCTGGAACGATATCCGGAAAGCTTTGTATCCGTATATCTCATTCTAGTTGTGTATTGTATTATTTTCCGCTGCTATGTATTTAAATGTAATTTAAATCTCTGATATTTCTGTGTAATATTTATTCATTCATACTCTGTATATTCTTGTAATCTGATGCATTGTTGTAATATACAATGAAATGTTCTTTTATATGCGTTCTGTTGTGGCTTGTTCTCGAACTATCCGCTCTTTCCTTTACGGGGAAGTTACGGGTTTTCACAGTTGGTATCAGAGCTTTGGTTTACAAAGCTCAGAGAACAAGGCACATTAGAACCATACAAAAGAATTCATCAGATATTGGATTAGAAATGTCCAATGGGAATGACTCGTTAGAGATAGGATCAGTAGTATCCTAGGACGAGTGTAGAGAGTATATTTTTAAAATGAAAACAAATTTTGTTTTGAAAATTTAAATCAATTATTCGTATTTGATTATTTATTTTATATTGATTAGGACAATCCAAAATATAAAGATTTTGCGTATGCACCTAGCTAGCGTGTATTCGAAGTTTTGATATATTGGATAGATATAGAATTACACTCTAATCGCCCGGAGATGATTTTGATGATGGAGCTCCATCATTAGAATTTATATTCGAGTGACGAACGTGTAATATCTATATACTTCCTATTGACTGGTGTGAGAACCAAAATTAGATAGGGCCTATTGTTGTGATTTGGCATCAAAAATCTGATTTTTGACTATGTATCAAAGTTATCAATTTGAAAACTCTAATCCACTAATTGATTGATGTTTGTGTTGTTTGATTACTGTTTTGATTAATTAAAATTTTAACCATATAGCCAATTTGATCAAATAGTGAGTTGTATTGAAAATTGGTCGCATTTGCTTGCATATACATATACTTACATTGAGCAGGTCATAGCAAGGAGGCTAGAGCCGAAGAATAAAATTTGTTTGCCCGACAAATAGGTACATGTTTACTACATAATTTACTGTTTTGTTTGGGTGATGATGATTTTATGAGCCTATTGGCTAGCCGCTTGGCTTTTTCTTTTTCTTTTTGAAATCTGAAGGACCGGGGAAGTTATTTGAAATTCCCCGATGCTCCCATTGCAGGGGAGGTTATGGCGAAATTTTTCGAAAATTTAGGGTGTTAGCCAAATTTTTGAAAATTTGAAAATTCTCAGAAACAGAAAAGTTGGAGAATGAAAGTCAGATCGAATGAAGAGTTGATTAATCAAACCACTTTCGACCTTGTTCCTTTTCGGGGACGAAAAGTTTTAAGTGGGGGAGATTGTAACAACCCGAAAATCTGGGCCAGTTTAAAATTTTTATTTTGGCAATTTTAGCGAATTTTGATTATTTAAAATGAATTATTTTAAATAATATCGACGAGAAAATTTATTTTGAATATATTAGAACGTATATATTATACGCGTCGTCGTTAGAATATAAATAATTATATATAATTATAAATAGAATTGAAAATGGCGCGGTAGTTCGATAATTCGATTTCAAACTTCAATTGAATGTACCGGGTGCAAAACAATCCGGATTTTAGTGAAACCAAAAACATTGGGATCTATTTGATGATATCTTTCCAACGAATCCGGAAAATCGAGATTTCATAGCAGGAATCAAAAGATATGTCCAGTTGAAAATTCTGAATAGTCGCTATGGAATTCAGGCCCTTAAAAATAGAAATTTTGCAAACGGCCTCGGATTTCGACGAAACCAGTTTTGTTGGGTTCATGATGTCAAATTATTGCTAGGTTTCAAATTTCATAATTTTTCGAATCAATGTGTGAGCGTGGAAAAGGAAAACGCGTTTGGCCAGTTTCAGTTGATTTTAATCGACTGGAAAATGGCCATTTTTCCAACGGTCTCAGAATTCGACGAAATTAGTTTTGTTAGGACCGTATCATCAATACGAAGCTAGAAAATATTTTTCTGGAATTTTTAAAGTTAGTATGTGACCCCGGTAATTTGAAATGTACGTTTAAAATTCAATATAGTGATCTAAATGTAAATTCAACGGAAACTGATCGAGACGTCTGAATCAACCTACGATACATATCCCATTGTGTTCAGAATGGGGGTGAAACGCTATGGACGACAGGCGGTGGGCCTCGTTTAGGGGTCGTATGTAAAAGTCAACTTTTTCAAAAATAAAATAATTAAATAAAAAAAAAAGGAACTTTCCCTCCCCCATTACCCCCTGGCCCCCCGATTCATCGGAGAATCATTCCAGAATAAAAAAAAAGAACCTATACCCTAAATCGCTCAGCCGCCACCCACGCACCACCACCCATCGCCACCGCACGACGAAGCCAGCGCCCACCACCCTCGAGCTCCCCTCTACTCCTCCTCCAACCTCTTCTCTTCCGCCCCCTTCTGCTCTCGAGCAAACCGCAGTCCACCCGCCACCCTGAAGACCTGGCGCCGCCACTCCAGAAGGCCGCAGCACCTCCTCCCACCACCGAGAACGCAGCATACCCCCCCTCTTCCGATTTGAACAGTACGTTTTTTTTACTTTATTTTATTCTTTTTTCCCCCTTTATCCTAACACATATATGTAAATAGTTAGGATTGTAAAAATATGATTTTTTTCATGTATGAAGAGTAAAAATATGATTTTTATTAATTTAAAGATAATATTTTTATATGAAAAAATATAATATTTTTGTATGAGAAAAGATGACATTTTTAGGTGAGAAAAGAATATATTTTTATCTATGAAAAAGTTCGGATTTTTAATATATACGTTAACATGAAAAGTTTAGATTTTTACATGCAATCTCTTCGATTAAAGACACAATTTTTTTTTTAACAAAGGAAAGGAGAGATTTTTTTTATTCATGTGAATCGAAAGAAAAAAATGCGATTTTTATATATTGAACATCGAAGTAAAAATATGATTTTTATATATTGAACATCGAAGTAAAAATGCGATTTTTATATATTGAACATCGAAGTAAAAATATGATTTTTATATATTGAACATCGAAGTAAAAATATGACTTTATATATTGAACATCGAAGTAAAAATGCGATTTTTATATGCGATTTTTATATATTGAACATCGAAGTAAAAATATGATTTTTATATATTGAACATCGAAGTAAAAATATGATTTTTATATATTGAACATCGAAGTAAAAATATGATTTTTATATATTGAACATCGAAGTAAAAATATGATTTTTATATATTGAACATCGAAGTAAAAATGCGATTTTTATATATTGAACATCGAAGTAAAAATATGATTTTTATATATTGAACATCGAGGTAAAAATATGATTTTTATATATTGAATAACGGAATAAAAATTCGATTTTTAAGTGTAGGAAGTGAATAAATAAAAATGTGATTTTTATTTTAAAGACATCGAGATATAAAAATGAGTGATTTTTATATATGTAGTGGTTACGGGCAACGAAGAAGACGAAGATGCGATAGCAATGAAGATTTCTATCAAAGAAGAGTCAAGATGATTGGATAGCTATCTGTGAGAATTTCTCACCTTTCAATTTCTTTTTTTCTAGTTATATATATATACTAGGATGCAGACGGTGCTTAGTAGCACCCGACACAATCGTCCACAGACCATGGACTTGTTTGTTTGATTGCAAAAATTAGTTAGATTATTTGGTTTGAATTGAATGGTTTGGTTAAATGAAATTGATTTGATTGATGTGTGAATGGCGTGGGCCTTCACTAGACCGGGGATAAGGCTAGGCCTTGTCCCGTTTCTAGTATCGTGCCGTTATGCCGTCGAAATTTTCTAAAATATGTTAGAAAAATAAAAATATCATTTTATTGAATGAATGAACTGAATAGAAATTCATAAGTTAAAATAAAATGTTTTGTCGTTAAAAATGTAATTTTTAACGTGAATGTGAATAAATGAATATTCATTTACAAACCAGATGGTTTGTTTATGTACACCTATTTAAAGGACATTGATTGGGTCGAAAAATTTTACACATCGCCCAACTGCACAAATAAAATCTGTGTTTGATTGTTTGAAACCCCACACGGGTGTTGGGATGAAATTTGAAGTTCACTCATCCTGATTGATTGAATATGTCGATCGATTGATTGACAGGCTGTTATAAGCGTTAGATATCTATATTTGATGCTTATACAGTGTAGTGCACTTTGGTTGATGGTTGATTATTTTTCAATGCTATTATATACGTGTGATGTATGAAAATCCATATAATTAACTTTATATGGTGATTGATTGGGCCTCATTCCAATTTAGAAAATAAAGAATATTATAAAATAAAGGTTCATGTGTTGACAGTACTCATCCATTGAGATTGGTCATGTGTTGAACGAAATATTTTAGTAATAAAATTTACATCTTTATCAATATAAAATAAATGTTCATGTGTTGACAGTACTCATCCATTGAGATTGGTCATGTGTTGAACGAAATATTTTGATAATAACAACTATTTTGAAAAAGAAAATATTTGAAATAGAATATTTGAAAATAGAAATTTATGAAGCCGTGTTGATTAGATTGACGCCATTTTGACGTGAACGATATTTATATCGATTTTATTCATTTTGAAATGAATTGAATTGAAAACGATTTTGAAATGAATTGAATTGAAAACGATTTCGAAATGAATTGAATTGAAAACGATTTCGAAATGAATTGAATTGAAAACGATTTCGAAATGAATTGAATTGAAAACGATTTCGAAATGAATTGAATTGAAAACGATTTCGAAATGAATTGAATTGAAAACGATTTCGAAATGAATTGAATTGAAAACGATTTCGAAATGAATTGAATTGAAAACGATTTCGAAATGAATTGAATTAAAAACGATTTCGAAATGAATTGAATTGAAAACGATTTCGAAATGAATTGAATTGAAAACGATTTCGAAATGAATTGAATTGAAAACGATTTCGAAATGAATTGAATTAAAAACGATTTCGAAATGAATTGAATTGAAAACGATTTCGAAATGAATTGAATTGAAAACGATTTCGAAATGAATTGAATTGAAAACGATTTCGAAATGAATTGAATTGAAAACGATTTCGAAATGAATTGAATTCAAAACGATTTCGAAATGAATTGAATTAAAAACGATTTCGAAATGAATTGAATTGAAAACGATTTCGAAATGAATTGAATTAAAAAGGATTTCGAAATGAATTGAATTGAAAACGATTTCGAAATGAATTGAATTGAAAACGATTTCGAAATGAATTGAATTAAAAACGATTTCGAAATGAATTGAATTGAAAAGGATTTCGAAATGAATTGAATTGAAAACGATTTCGAAATGAATTGAAAACGAATTCAAATTGAATTGAAATCGAATTGAAATGAATTCAAATTGAATTGAAATTTGAATTGAATAGAAATGAATTTTAAAACGAATTTATAAAGAAGAATTCGATTTTGATTTGAATTGAAAAGGAAGTTGAAATTGCTTTTGAAACGAATTTAAAACTATTTATATAATTCGTTTTAAATAGAAATCGACGAAATATATATTATATATATTATATATATAATATAATGGCCTGAATAGAACGCGCCGCGCCGCGGCAGTTCGCGAATTTCGACCATTTATTTCAAACGGACATTACGGGAGATCCGACCGTCGGATTCTCCTAAAACCGGAACCGTTGGGTTCGTATCGAAAAGAGCTTTCTAAAGAATATTAGAAATTAGAAATCTAACGGTTGGATTTGGAATTATGTCCAAATCAAATTTGAAAAAGGTCGCTGTAAGTGCAGTTCGATGACCGTTGATGGAAATCGACTGTACGAGCCTTGATAAAATTATTAAAAATAGTAATAATTTGTGTAAAATCATAAGAAATGATTTAGAAAGAATTGGGATGAAAAACTCCATATTTGAAAAGATAAAAATAGATTTTTATTGAAATAAACTAGTTTTGAACTAGATTTATAATTCTATTTATTTTTAAATAAATAAATTGAATTTGAAAAGGGTTTTAAAAATAACCAGAATTTCCAATGATTGCATTATAGTGGATTTGAATCGAAATTGTCTTCGGAATATTTCGATGTTAGAATTCGTGATTATACAGGTGTTGTTATGGAAATTTGAAAGATATATATTTATATCGTTATTTCCAATACGACATTTGTTAATCGTAGAATTTGATATTGATTATAAGCCGATATATTTTCTATTCAGAGCCTTATATTGAATATCAAATGTGATTTGGGTTTGTCGTGAATGGTGTCTTCACTAACACTGTTCTTGAACCCAGTTGAGAAAAGATTAAATCTTTTTATTTAGATTTAATGAAGTGTACCAATTAAATGATATTTAATTGGTTTTGAATTGATATTGATTTTTGGGTTTATCGTGAAACAGTGTTTTAAATAACACTTGTTCTTTAACCCGATAATTAATGGAATGATTTTTGGGTTTATCGTGAACAGTATTTTAAATAACACTTGTTCTTTAACCCGATAATTAATGGAATGATTTTTGGGTTTATCGTGAACAGTGTTTTAAATAACACTTGTTCTTTAACCCGATAATTAATGGAATGTGATTTTGGGTTTATCGTGAACCGTGTTTTAAATGACACTGATTCTTTAACCCAGTTAACGATTAAAACTAAGTGGAGTTTTAATGAATCTTTAATTAGATTGAAATAATCGAGAATGGAGTATCACCAGTTTTGCTCCAGGCGATAGTTAAATCTTTAATTAGATTTGAACGTGAAATGGTAATTGGATTTACCGATAACACTGTGGTGTTAGATATGAAGTATTACCAGTTTTACTTCATGGGATAAATAGGTTGGGATTGGGAAATTAAAACAAATGATTACTTCGGTAAGTTTCGTTAATCCCGGCTAGTTGAATCGAAATTCAAAAGGATAGATTAAAGAATAAATATAAGGAATTTATCTTGGATAAAATTAATGGGAACCTTTCCCTATGAATGTGAAATTTAGAAACTAACTGTCGGTTAGCTAAGCAGAACGGTTTTCTGGATATTGATCTGATGTTGGTTTCGGCCTTCGGGGTTAATATTTGGGGAATTATTCTCTTGATTAATTTACGGTTAGTGACTGATGAATTGGAATGAGGCGTATGTTGTGTTTATGTAACACTTATTTAAAATATACGCGAGTTATTCGGAAAGACCGGGTTTATCCCATTCTGAATAACTGGTACGACGATAAGTCGAAGATGAAGACGATGGTCGAAGACCGGAGGTCTTCACGTCATTTGGGTGATTACTGATGATCTTGATTGGGCTGTACACCCAAGAAGATGGAAACAGTTGGTGATCGTCCAGACGTACTTGGAGATCGATGGATATGCGGGGTACTAGGTGCCTCCGGTTTCGTTCAGACCCAGAACGGACTTGTAAATGGACGGTGTGTCTGACATTGGATTTTAGTCCGTGTGATTGATCTCTATTAAATATATATCTGTTTGGCGGCGGAGAATTTATTCTCTTGCTTAACGCCCTTCTCTGAGACGTACGAGCTCAGGGGTTATATATTGATGGATATCAATCGCATGGAGTGAATTGCCTGTGTGGCATGCCTAAGTGGCAAATGATCAAGGCTTCTGTTGAAAAGCAAAGTCTTGTGGTTGATGATCGAAGCACGACCTTTGTGGCGTAGCTTTGTGTAACGTTGATTCGCGAGTATCACACCCGGTATGAACTAAAAACGGGAGACGGACCTCAGGGAGGACATGCGTTTCTTTCTAGTTAGGAGTGGCGTCAGTGCTTGAACTGGCTGACGAGTTTGACTCATGTGGATGTTACTTATTATTACTTGCTGAAAAGCGAGGCGCCTCGTGATATCGGTTTCGGCCGATGCTTCTGGTCGGCTGACGGGCCAGGCTTACGCCCCAAAGGGCGGAGAAACGTAGTGTTCAGGCATAATAATCCACATCGGTGGACCGGCCCTGACAATCCAAGGGGCAGTTGCGGCTGTTCCTAGACATGGGCTAGATTGTCTAAAATCGGTGAGGATCTTGCCCCTAGCCTCGGTTCATACCATAAATGATAACCCAATTTCCAATACGTGTATTGCGGTTTTAATTGTAGAACTAGTATGGCGACATGATATATGGTACCCATGCCGTCTATGATTGATATTTATGATTGAAATTGTTTTGACACTATACACTTATAGTAGTATCAAATGATTTGTTTTCAACGTACTAAGCATGTTTGGCTATTATAAGGGAAAACCCTATCCTCGGCTGCGTTGCATTGTGTGATGGGACCTGGGTCTTATAATAGCTTCATTTTTAGAAAAGCATTGCGCTGTTTACTTATATGCACTGGTGTTCTTGGGAGGAAAGCCGTTCCGTGTTATACGGCGTGGTCCCTTGATTTACCTAACTTTGAAAATAAAGATAAATAATTGTTTTAGTTCTCACACCAGTCACATGACTGACCTGGAGTTTATTGTTTTAACCTAAACTCTGGGTGCCCTTATTTCGACACGGGCAGCTAGTAGTTTTGGTTTTGCAGATTTATATTCACAGGATCCTGGTTTACAGCTGGAACGATATCCGGAAAGCTTTGTATCCGTATATCTCATTCTAGTTGTGTATTGTATTATTTTCCGCTGCTATGTATTTAAATGTAATTTAAATCTCTGATATTTCTGTGTAATATTTATTCATTCATACTCTGTATATTCTTGTAATCTGATGCATTGTTGTAATATACAATGAAATGTTCTTTTATATGCGTTCTGTTGTGGCTTGTTCTCGAACTATCCGCTCTTTCCTTTACGGGGAAGTTACGGGTTTTCACAGTTTCCCAAGTCGCGTCTTCCTCGGCGTCGCTCAACTGAACTTTGACGAGCTTGACTTCGCGGTTGCGTAGCTTTTTCACTTCAGTTCCTAAGATGCGTGTTGGAACTTTCCTCATGGTTGCTTCGCGTTCCACTTCAGCTTCTTCTAGGATGTTTGGCTCTACCACTTCAGCAGATTCATGTAGACACTTTCGGATGTGCGAAACATGAAAAACGTTGTGAACTCCAGCTAGTTTTTCAGGTAGGTCTAATCTATAGGCCATTTTCCCAATTTTCTCGATAATAGGAAACGACCCAACGAACCTTGGTGCTAGCTTTCCAGTGGATCCAAAACGAACAACGTTCCTTAGAGGAGATACCTTAAGAAAAACTCTGTCCCCAACCTCAAATTCAAGGTCGGTCCTCCTCTTGTCGGCGTAGGATTTCTGTCTGTCTTGGGCTGTCTTCATCCTCCTTCGTATCAAGTCTACTTTCTTTGAAGTCTCTCGGATCATATCTGGTCCAAGTATGAGTTTATCAGTAGACTCCCACCAACAAGTGGGCGACCGGCACGGTCTTCCATATAAAGCTTCGAAGGGTGCCATTCCGATGGTGGCTTGGTAGTTGTTGTTGTAGGCAAATTCCACCAAAGGAAGATGGTCTTCCCACGTCCCTCCGAAGTCAAGGACGCACAGTCTTAAAAGGTCCTCCAAAACTCTGTTCACTCTTTCTGTTTGGCCGTCGGTTTGGGGGTATAGGCTGTACTCAAGCATAACTGTGTGCCTACCGCTTCTTGCAGACTCCGCCAAAACTCACTTGTGAAGATAGGGTCTCGGTCACTAACAATGCTGGAGGGTATTCCATGGAGTCGAACAATTTCCTTGAGATAAAGAGATGCTAGGGATGAGGCAGTCCTTTTACTCTTGACAGGTAAAAAGTGGGCGCTTTTAGTAAGCCTATCCACTATTACCCAAATGCTAGTGTTGCCTCTTCTAGACCTAGGCAGCCCATCAATGAAGTCCATTGAGATGCTATCCCACTTCCACTACGGAACCTCTAGAGGATGGAGCAGACCGCCAGGCTTCTCCTGTTCCGCCTTAAACTGTTGGCAAATCCTACACTTAGAAACGAAATCTGCCACGTCCTTCTTCATGCCGCTCCAAAAGAAAGTTCTCTTTATGTCCTTGTACATTTTATATCCGCCTGGATGTATCGTCATCTTGGAGTGATGTGCTTCCTCGAGAACCAACTTTACTAAATCCCTTGTCTGTGGGACGCATAGTCTTCCGTCTCGCCTTAACCAACCCTTATCGTCGATGGATTATCTGTTGAGGTGACTTGAAGTCTCACCCCTAATTAGCCTATCGATCGTCTCCACAAGCTGAGGGTCTTCGCGTTGTGCTGTCCCTATTGAGTCCACTAAATTCGGGCGTACTTCGAGAGATGCTAGCAAGCCCGGTACAAAATCGGAGGAGGGCTTAAAGTTAAAACTGGCTATAAACTCTAGGCTTTGCCTTTCAATAAACAGCGGGCTTAGGGTCAGTTTCTTTCGGCTCAACGCGTCTGCCACTACGTTGCCTTTGCCCGGAGTGTAGGAGATCTCAAAATCGTACGAGGCAAGAAACTCCATCCATCTCTGTTGCCTCAAGTTAATATCTTTCTGCGAGAAGAGAAACTTCAAAGATTTATGATCAGTGTAAAGTTCGAACTTCTCACCTAGGAGATAGTGTTGCCAAGACTTGAGTGCAAAGACGATGGCAGCTAACTCAAGATCGTGGGTCGGGTAGTTCTTTTCATTAACCTTCAACTGTCTCCCGCCATAAGCTACTACCCTTCCTTCTTGCATTAAGACAACGCCTAGTCCTGTCACGCATGCATCCATGTATACTGTAAACATTTTGCTTCCATCCGGCAAGGTCAGAACTGGGGCTATTGTAAGATCCTTTTTTAGTCATTGGAAAGCAAACTCGCAATCCAAGTCCCAATTGAACACTAGATTCTTCTTTGTCAGCCTTGTGAGTGGAGCTGATATTTTTGCAAAGTCTCTGATGAATTTCCGATAGAAGCCTGCTAGCCCGAGAAAACTTCGGACTTCTATTGCATTCCTTGGCGTCTTCCAATCCTACACCGCTACTACTTTAGCAGGGTCCACAGCTAACCCTTCTTTAGATACTATGTGCCCAAGGAACCTCACTACCTCTCTCCAAAAGTGGCATTTGGAGAATTTGGCTTTTAGCTGATGGACTCGCAGAGTTTCCATGATTGCCCTTAAGTGCTGAGCATGTTCCTCTTCACTCTTTGAGAAGATCGAGATATCGTCTATGAAGACCACTACGAACTTGTTGAGGAATTCTATGAACACCCTACTCATTAGGTCCACGAAGTAAGCGGGTGCGTTTGTCAAGCCAAAAGGCATGAGAAGCCATTCAAAGAAGCCGTCTGGGGTTCTGAATGCTGTCTTATCGATACTATCTTCAGCCACCCTTAGCTGATGAAATCCGGTCGCCAAATAGAGTTGGGAGAAAACAGACGCTCCTACAAGCTGATCAAATAGATCGTCAATTCTGGGGAGAGGGTGTCTATTCTTTTTCGTTAGCTTGTTGAGCTCCCTATAGTCAACACACAGACGGTGTAACACCCCGTATTTCTAACAACAGTGATGTTCATAAATTAAAGAATAATTAATCTCAGACGTGAGAATTAAGGGAAACGGATTTCACGGTTGCGTTCGTCTCGGAAAAATACGCGAAATAGAGTCCGAAATTTCGTGAATCGGAGTCCGTATGACTGAGATATGGCCTTGAGAAGTTTCACGAAAAATCAGAAAACGAAACAGATTTCAAAAATGCAGAATATGGGCTAGGCGGGAAAATTCCCGTCCAGACCAGGTCGACCTGGGAGTCGACCTGGGAGTCGACCTGGGGGTCGACCTGCCCACCAGGTCGACATGGGTGTCGACCCTAGTGTCGACCTGGGGGTCGACCTCCCTGGTCGAGCCCAGGTGACCTGGGTGCACTGATTTGGGATTTGGGCTGTGTTTTGGTGGCTAGTGACGAGATCTGACAGCTCTAATCTAATTTAGGGTTAATCTAATGGCCTAAAACACTTAACTAATCTATAAATACACCCTAAGACTACCCTAATTCATACTAAAATTGGAGACAACGTCGTCATTCCGGCAAATTGCAACTAGAAGGAGCCACCAACAAATTAAAGAGGAAGATAGCTTCTCAAATCAACTTCTAATCAACTCTAGCAACTTAATATTCTTCATAGAAGTGCTAATCAACAAGTTGTGAGTTTCTATGCCTTTAGCAAGTAATTGCTAAACTAATTATGATAGGATATAATGAGGTTATGGTTATGTATGTGGATCAATGCAAGTTATGTTATCATATGCTATATGTTCATGATGTTAGTTATGCAAGTTTTATGCTATATGTTCATGATGCTAGTTATGCAAGTTGTATGCTATGTGTTCATGATGCAAGTTATGCAAGTTTGATGCTATGTGCCCATGAAGCTAGTTATGCAAGTTGGGTGTAATTTATGCTATATGCTCATGATGCTAGTTATGCAAATCACTATGATAAACATTGATCCAATATGACACCATGTTATGCAAGTTTGGTGTTTGATTATATGCAAGTTCATATATGACATGTTATGCAAGTTTGGTGTTTGATTATATGCAAGTTCATATATGACTTGTTATGCAAGTTTGGTGTTTGACTATATGCAAGTAACATGTGCAAGTTTACACCTTTGTATGATATGCATACATATGCAAGTTGACCCCTTTGTATGTCATGCATATATATGCATGTTTACCCCTTTTTATGATATGAGTAACATATGCAAGTTCATCCCTTTTTAGACCTATGCCATGTATGTAAGTTTATCCCTTTATGATAGGTCTATGACATGAACATCTATGCAAGTTACCCTCTTTATGACATATGTGATTCATGCAAGTTTGGGTTGGTTATTTATGCTAGTTGGGTTTGATGCTAGGGTCATATATGCAAGTTGACACCTTTTAAACCCATGTTGATGCTAATGTTATGCTAAGTTGTACCCATTGTATTTGTGATGAATCTTCCCTTTTATGTATGTCATGTTAGCGTATTGCGTGGGGAACGATGGGGTTAATATTCATGTTAACAAAATTGTGGTGAAATTGGTATGATGTTGCATACCATGAGTGGATGGACATAATTGAGTCAATTATGTACATCATTAAATTGGAATTAATTAGGGAAAATTAATTCAAAATATGGGGGTGATTAATTAGGTGTAATTAATCGACTAAGACACGAGGTTGGACCCTTTTGTAGCATAAGACTGCCCGGACCCGCCCGGCAAATCCAACGGCTACAAATGTCGGTCCAATGTGAGAGGTCTTAGGCATAAACTAAATACGTGAAAAGTGTAAAGACACGAGGTTAGACTCGGTTATGGCGTAAGGCTGCCCGGACCCGACCGGCAAATCCAGCTGCCATAAAAGACAGTCTAATGTGAGAGGTCTTTACAAAGGTTACGTTCTTAATCAATTAAGAAACACTTAACTAGATAAGCATGTAGTGGGGAATGAGGGGTTAAGTGGGTGCCTTGGGTGGCATGTGGAAATCAAGTAAGTGCCTTGGGTGGCATGTGGAAATCTAGTGGGTTGCCTTGGGTGGCAATAGAAAATACGATTAGAATACTTAACCAAGTGGAAACATGTAATTAAACATGATTAAAGGGTTAAGTGGGATGCACTAGAAAAAGGGACAAGCTTAGGTGGGTAGCTTGTGGGGGCCCATTTCAACCAGTAACCCAAAACGTATCTTTGTGGGCTCGACCCAAGTCGAGGATGGGACACGCATACTGAGCTTGACTATAAGAGGCCAAAAACGGGTTAGCGGTGGCAACGCAAGTCCAACGGGTTTCATATGCGTGTGTGGACCCGGGCTGGTAGGTAAGACGTTGTTGCATCGTGTAGGTATAAGCCGTGCACCATTGGTTGTATCGGGTTGCCACTTTGGGGAGTGATACACCCCACTGTGGGGCCAGCACGGGTATCTACGTTAGGGAGCCGATCGCTTAGGGAGTAGTGGGTACACCTAGTGGAGATAGGGGCAGACGACACCTATGTGGTCAGCTAGGGGTACACGAAACTACTAGTTATATTTTCTAAGTCCATGGGTGGGATCAACCTTTAAGTAGGAATGACTGGTGTGGTGCAGTGTAGTAATTACCCTTGGATGGGTAGATGCGTCTTATCGATATCTTAGTTCTTCCTATGTCTAGTTGGCTGCTTAGTGTAGTCATTTATCCTTAGTCGTCACCGTACCAAGTTTATATCATACCCTAATTACTTTAATGATTGTATTGTTAAAGTTATAGGGCTCACTCAGACTTATGTCTGACCCCGTTGTTTTTTTTCTTTTTCCCCCCTCAGGTCCTCAAGTTGGGCCTAGTTCTAGTGGAGTTTGATCCAGACTGCTTTATCTATCTTGAAGCTTGGATTCTTGATGTAAAGCTCGGTTATCTTTTCTATTATGGCTATTAGTTATGTAGTGGGATTATGTACTTATGTTTTATTAAGATGGATATTTAGTACTTGACTCTTGTTTAGTTGGTTTTGGTATTGTAACCAGACATGTTTATCTTCTGCTGCAATGAAATGATGTTTTAAATTTTCAAGTATTATTTATATCTGTCTTGTTGTAATTTTTCTGTTCTATATTCACTTAAAATACTCCACCGATGCTATGGCATTCCCTTAGTGAGTGTCCGTAGCGGGTGTGGGGTGTTACACGTGGTATCAGAGCTGAAGGTTACCAGAACAGATAAAATTTTTAGAAAAACTATTTTTCTAAGAACATTTTTGAAGGAGTATTTTCAAAAACATGTCTTTTAAGAGAAAGGTTTTTGAAAGAAAAGCATAATCCCCAATAGCCATATCTCTATCTTTCGAATTCTCCGTTTTGAATATTTCCTCTTTCGTTTCAGCATGGCTGAAGATCTTAATTTTCCGGAGGGTGTAGCGATACCAGTATGGTATAGGAGATTGATGGAGGCTAGGGCCGCCATTGCGGGTCCAGCAAATGTTCCTCCACCAACAGTTGTACCCGATCTTCCTCCCCTCCTCCTCCTCGCACGGATACTTTTGCTAAGACTTGCAAGGAAATTAAGGCTATGGGAGGGAAACCTTTTCAAGGATCAGAAACTTTTGTGGAAGCTAGGGATTGGCTTAAGGAGGTGGAAGAGTTGATAGATATCTTTGAGATGGAAGAGGGAAAGAAAGTCAAGTTAGCTGCTTGGTTAATGAAGGGAGAGGCATCGTTCTGGTGGGAGGTCACTAATGGAGAACGCCTAGTTGACTCTTGGGCGGATTTCAGACAAAGGTTTGTGGCAAAGTTTCTCTCAAGGGCGGAAGAGAATCTGTATATGGAAAGGTTCTTGACACTAAAGCAAGGAAACCTATCAGTGAAGGAATATGTCAACAAGTTTAATCAATTGGCAAGGTTTGGCATAGACATGGTGAATACACCGGAAAAGAAGGCTTTGAGGTTCGTTAAGGGCTTGAATGAACCGATGCATGGATTGGCTATGACTCACATCCCTATGGGGGCCACCTTTGAGAAGCTAGTAGACATGGCACTCATGCATGAGGAAGAGAAGGGTCCCAATGCTAATAAGGCACCCGAGAAGAAAGGAGATCAGAAGAGACCTCAACAGCAACAGCAAAACAAGGGTGGGAAAGGCAACGGTGGCAAGGGAAAGAAGAAGTGCTTCAATTGCGGAACACCAGGCCACCTAAGCAAAGATTGTCGAAAGAAGAAGAAGACTGGCTGCTTCCACTGTGGCGAAGCAGGGCATCTAGTGAAGGACTGCCCTAAGAAGGGGCAGAGGACGGGATCTACCTCAGGAGGACAGGTGCAAGCTCTTATGGCACCAGGTCAGGCAAGGGGGAAGTTCAGGCTCTCGCGGTTCCACTGATTCAGGAAAGAGGTAGAACTATTTCCGTTGAAAGTCTGGTTTTTCTGTTTGATCATCCTGTCCGTACTTTATTTGACTCTGGCGCATCGCATTCGTTTATCTCATCATCATTAGTTGAGTCACTGCACTTAGACACCAGTCTAGTAGATGATCCCTTGGTTGTCTCAAACCCAATTGGGGGCTCCACTTATTTGTCCATGATATGTTTGGGTTTGCGGATTTCTATACTTAGCGTTGAGTTTAGATGTGATGCTTTTGTTTTGGGCTTCACGGGCTATGGGTTAATTTTGGGCATGGACTGGTTGTCCAGTAATGGTGCCGTTCTTGATTGTGAAAGGAGAGTTGTTAGGCTCATGACCCGCTTGGGTAACACTCTCGAGATCTCTTGTAATCCCATGGATTCTGTTATGCTAAGTTATCTTGAATCGCTTGATGCTTCGGTCGAGAGTTTGCAATCTGTTAAAGTGGTCCGGGAATACTCGGATGTGTTTGAGGAGGTGAAGGGCTTACCTCCGAAGCGGGAGATTGACTTCCGAATATATCGGGTAGACAATGCTAAACCAGTATCTTTGCCAGTGCGCCACATGGCTCCTCGTGAGAGGAGGGAACTCCATAAGCAAGTAGGGGAGTTGCTTGAGAAGGGGTTCATAAGACGAAGTATATCGGAGTGGGGTGCTCCAGTGGTTTTTGCCACGAAGGAGGATGGGTCCCTCAGACTTTGTGTTGACTATAGAGAACTCAACAAGCTCACAAAGAAGAATAGACACCCATTGCCGAGAATTGATGATCTCTTTGATCAGTTGGTTGGCGCCTTAGTGTTTTCACAGTTGGACTTAGCCACGGGGTTTCATCAGTTGAGAGTGGCTGAGGATAGCATAGACAAGACTGCCTTTAGGACTCCGGATGGTTTCTATGAGTGGCTGGTGATGCCATTTGGTTTGACGAACGCCCCCGCATACTTTGTTGATTTGATGAGTAGGGTGTTCAGGGAGTACCTTAATAAGTTCGTGGTGGTCTTTGTGGATGACATCTTAGTCTTTTCTAAGAGTGAAGAAGAGCATGCCCTACATCTTAGGGAAGTGTTGGAGACTCTTCGAGCGCATAGCCTTAAGGCTAAATTCTCTAAATGTCACTTATGGAGGAAGGAAGTGCGGTTCTTAGGGCACGTGGTCTCTAAGGAAGGGATAGCTGTGGATCCCGCGAAGGTAGTGTCCATCCAAGATTGGAAGGTTCCGAAGAATGCTAACGAGATGAGGAGTTTCTTGGGGTTGGCTGGCTACTATAGGAAGTTTATCAAGGACTTCGTGAAGATATTAGCCCCATTAACTCGCTTGACAAAGAAGAACCTAGTCTTCACATGGGACGTAGATTGTGATGATGCGTTCCAACGGTTAAAGAGAGCTTTAACCACAGCTCCAGTCTTAGTGTTGCCAGATGGGAGTAAGCCATTTGTTGTTTATACCGATGCTTGTGGTACAGGACTAGGCGCAGTCTTAATGCAAGAGGGAAGGGTAACAACCTACGGGGGAAGGCAGTTGAGAAAGCATGAGAAAAATTACCCTACCCATGATCTAGAGTTGGCCGCTATTGTTTTTGCGCTTAAGTCTTGGCGCCATTATCTTCTTGGCGAGAGGTTCGAATTGTTCACTGACCACAAATCATTGAAGTACTTGTTTTCTCAGAAGGATTTGAACTTAAGGCAACAAAGGTGGATGGAGTTCTTAGCATCTTATGATTTCGAGATAGCGTATACCCCTGGCAAGGGTAATGTGGTGGCAGACGCCTTAAGCAGAAAAAGGTTGTCCTTGAGTCCATTGTTCGTTGAACGACGAAGCTTGGAATTTATCTCGATGTTTGACTTCAGACCCTCCGTTGACTTTGTACCCGGTTTGCTAGCATCCTTAGAGGTCAGACCTACTCTTTTGGGACGGATTGGCGAGGCACAGCGGGACGACCCACAGTTGGTTGAGTTGGTAGAGAAGCTCATAAGAGGGGAGTCGTCCAGCCATTTGAGTAGGTACACCCTAGATGGTAAGGGGTGGTTGCGTAGAGACGGTAGACTTTGTGTACCGCAAGTCGAGGGTTTGAAGAAGGCTTTCCTTGATGATGCACATCGTTCAAAGATGACCATTCATCCTAGTGGGGACAAGATGTACCAAGACATGAAGCGAGTTTTCTTTTGGGCCGGTATGAAGAAAGATGTGGCCGAGTATGTCGCTAGATGCTTGGTGTGCCAACAAGTGAAAGCGGAGCAAAAGAAACCCGATGGGTTGCTTCACCCATTGGAAGTTCCGCAATGGAAGTGGGATAGCGTCTCGATGGACTTTGTTGATGGGTTACCGAGATCGAGGAAGGATAATACTGGAATTTGGGTTGTGGTGGACAGACTTACTAAGAGCGCCCATTTTATACCCGTGAAGAGTAAGAGGACTGCTCCATGGCTAGCTTCAGTTTACCTTCGAGAGATAGTTCGGTTGCACGGAGTACCTTCTAGCATAGTGAGCGATCGAGATCCTATCTTCACTAGCGAGTTTTGGAAGAGTTTGCAAGAGGCGGTAGGGACTCAGTTGTGTTTGAGCACCGCATATCATCCTCAGACGGACGGCCAGACCGAGAGGGTGAATCGTGTTCTAGAAGACCTTTTGAGACTATGTATCTTAGATTTTGGAGGTACATGGGAAGAGCATTTTCCATTGCTGGAGTTCGCGTTTAACAACAACTTTCAGTCCAGTATTGGTATGGCTCCTTTCGAAGCTCTTTATGGAAGGCCTTGTCGGTCACCTACATGTTGGTGGGAATCTACGGATAAGATCTTGCTTGGGCCTGATATGGTTAGAGATACTTCGGAAAAGATTGATTTGATTCGAAGAAGGATGAAAGCGGCGCAAGACAGACAGAAATCTTACGCGGATAAGAGGAGGACGGATCTTGAGTTTGATGTTGGGGACATGGTCTTTGTTAAAGTATCTCCATTACGGAATGTCGTTCGCTTTGGGTCCGTTGGGAAGTTAGCACCAAGGTTTGTAGGACCGTTTCCTATTAAGGAAAGGATTGGACAGATGGCATATAAAATGGATTTACCCGAGAGACTTAGTGGTGTACATGACGTATTCCATGTGTCACATTTGAGGAAGTGCCTACATGAGACCGCAGAGGTGGTAGAGCCGAGCTTGCTTAGAGAAGTGGAGGTAGAGCGTGATGCGACGATTCGACGAGCTCCTACTCGCATCCTTGGGTCAGAGATTAGGAAGTTGAGAAACAGAGAGGTTCAACTAGTCAAAGTGCAATGGGGAGATGATGAAAGCAACACTACTTGGGAGACAGAAGCGAAGATGCGTTCACTGTACCCATTTCTTTTTGAGGGTATGTCTTTTAACTTCTCCTTTATCGTTTGTCTAGTACTTATCTTATCTTTAGTATGTCATCTCATTAGTACCTTTGACCTTTAGATAGGGTAAACCTATGATTGAAACACGTGTTTGAGACATGTTATGATTGATGGATGCGTGTGGATGCAAGTGTTTGCTAGTGGTTGCTCGTGGATGCATATACACACACTTTAGACACTAGATCGGCTCAGTCACTTCATATTGCATATTGCATATAATTGTGTGTAGGTAGCTATATTAATGGATGTATAATGGTTGCGTTATCATATGGATGATGCATTTTGGTGTATGGTTGTGCACACATGTAGAAATAGTATGTGTCGATAGGGTTCTTTCGCATACATATTGGATGCATGGCACTATCATGGTTTGCATTAAGGAGGTCTACTGAATCAGTAGACCGCCTGATTTTGCATTAGATAGGGAACATATACACACACTTCTTGCGTATGTTCATACAGCATTAGAAACTTTAAGGACAATGGATGCCCGTGTTTGATGGTTTAGTAGATGGTTGTTTGGTTGGTAGGATACGTTCTTCTTGACTTAGAGATTTCGGGGACGAAATCCTTTAAGTATGGGAGAATGTAACACCCCGTATTTCTAACAATAGTGATGTTCATAAATTAAAGAATAATTAATCCTAGACGTGAGAATTAAGGGAAACGGGTTTCGCGGTTGCGTTCGTCTCGGTAAAATACGTGAAATAGAGTCCGAAATTTCGTGAATCGGAGTCCGTATTACTGAGATATGGCCTTGAGAAGTTTCACGAAAAATCAGAAAACGAAACAGATTTCAAAAATGCAGAATATGGGCTAGGCGGGAAAATTCCCGCCCAGACCAGGTCGACCTGGGAGTCGACCTGGGGGTCGACCTGCCCACCAGGTCGACATGGGTGTCGACCCTAGTGTCGACCTGGGGGTCGACCTCCCTGGTCGAGCCCAGGTGACCTGGGTGCACTGATTTGGGATTTGGGCTGTGTTTTGGTGGCTAGTGACGAGATCTGACGGCTCTAATCTAATTTATGGTTAATCTAATGGCCTAAAACACTTAACTAATCTATAAATACACCCTAAGACTACCCTAATTCATACTAAAATTGGAGACAACGTCGTCATACCGTCAAATTGCAACTAGAAGGAGCCACCAACAAATTAAAGAGGAAGATAGCTTCTCAAATCAACTTCTAATCAACTCTAGAAACTTAATCTTCTTCATAGAAGTGCTAATCAACAAGTTGTGAGTTTCTATGCCTTTAGCAAGCAATTGCTAAACTAATTATGATAGGATATAATGAGGTTATGGTTATGTATGTGGATCAATGCAAGTTATGTTATCATATGCTATATGTTCATGATGTTAGTTATGCAAGTTTTATGCTATATGTTCATGATGCTAGTTATGCAAGTTGTATGCTATGTGTTCATGATGCAAGTTATGCAAGTTTGATGCTATGTGCCCATGAAACTAGTTATGCAAGTTGGGTGTAATTTATGCTATATACTCATGATGCTAGTTATGCAAATCACTATGATAAACATTGATCCAATAAGACACCATGTTATGCAAGTTTGGTGTTTGATTATATGCAAGTTCATATATGACATGTTATGCAAGTTTGGTGTTTGATTATATGCAAGTTCATATATGACATGTTATGCAAGTTTGATGTTTGACTATATGCAAGTAACATGTGCAAGTTTACACCTTTGTATGATATGCATACATATGCAAGTTTACCCCTATGTATGTCATGCATACATATGCATGTTTACCCCTTTTTTGATATGAGTAACATATGCAAGTTCATCCCTTTTTAGACCTATGCCATGTATGCAAGTTTATCCCTTTATGATAGGTCTATGACATGAACATCTATGCAAGTTACCCTCTTTATGACATATGTGATTCATGCAAGTTTGGGTTGGTTATTTATGCTAGTTGGGTTTGATGCTAGGGTCATATATGCAAGTTGACACCTTTTAAACCCATGTTGATGCTAATGTTATGCTATGTTGTACCCATTGTATTTGTGATGAATCTTCCCTTTTATGTATGTCATGTTAGCATATTGCGTGGGGAACGATGGGGTTAATATTCATGTTAACAAAATTATGGTGAAATTGGTATGATGTTGCATACCATGAGTGGATGGACATAATTGAGTCAATTATGTACATCATTAAATTGGAATTAATTAGGGAAAATTAATTCAAAATATGGGGGTGATTAATTAGGTGTAATTAATCGACTAAGACACGAGGTTGGACCCTTTTGTAGCATAAGACTGCCCGGACCCGCCCGACAAATCCAACGGCTACAAATGTCGGTCCAATGTGAGAGGTCTTAGGCATAAACTAAATACGTGACAAGTGTAAAGACACGAGGTTAGACTCGGTTATGGCGTAAGGCTACCCGGACCCGACCGGCAAATCCAGCTGCCATAAAAGACAGTCTAATGTGAGAGGTCTTTACAAAGGTTACGTTCTTAATCAATTAAGAAACACTTAACCAGATAAGCATGTAGTGGGGCATGAGGGGTTAAGTGGGTGCCTTGGGTGGCATGTGGAAATCAAGTAAGTGCCTTGGGTGGCATGTGGAAATCTAGTGGGTTGCCTTGGGTGGCAATAGAAAATGCGATTAGAATACTTAACCAAGTGGAAACATGTAATTAAACATGATTAAAGGGTTAAGTGGGATGCACTAGAAAAAGGGACAAGCTTAGGTGGTTAGCTTGTGGGGGCCCATTTCAACCAGTAACCCAAAACGTATCTTTGTGGGCTCGACCCAAGTCGAGGACGGGACACGCATACTGGGCTTGACTATAAGAGGCCAAAAACGGGTTAGCGGTGGCAACGCAAGTCCAACGGGTTTCATATGCGTGTGTGGACTCGGGCTGGTAGGTAAGACGTTGTTGCATCATGTAGGTATAAGCCATGCACCATTGGTTGTATCGGGTTGCCACTTTGGGGAGTGAAACACCCCACTGTGGGGCCAGCACGGGTATCTACTTTAGGGAGCCGATCGCTTGGGGAGTAGTGGGTACACCTAGTGGAGATAGGGGCAGACGACACCTATGTGGTCAGTTAGGGGTACACGAAACTACTAGTTATATTTTCTAAGTCCATGGGTGGGATCAACCTTTAAGTAGGAATGACTGGTGTGGTGCAGTGTAGTAATTACCCTTGGATGGGTAGATGCGTCTTTATCGATATCTTAGTTCTTCCTATGTCTAGTTGGCTGCTTAGTGTAGTCATTTATCCTTAGTCGTCACCGTACCAAGTTTATATCATACCCTAATTACTTTAATGATTGTATTGTTAAAGTTATAGGGCTCACTCAGACTTATGTCTGACCCCGTTGTTTTTTTTCTTTTTTCCCCCCTCAGGTCCTCAGGTTGGGCCTAGTTCTAGTGGAGTTTGATCCAGACTGCTTTATCTATCTTGGAGCTTGGATTCTTGATGTAAAGCTCGGTTATCTTTTCTATTATGGCTATTAGTTATGTAGTGGTATTATGTACTTATGTTTTATTAAGATGGATATTTAGTACTTGACTCTTGTTTAGTTGGTTTTGGTATTGTAACCAGACATGTTTATCTTCTGCTGCAATGAAATGATGTTTTAAATTTTCAAGTATTATTTATATCTGTCTTGTTGTAATTTTTCTGTTCTATATTCACTTAAAATACTCCACCGATGCTATGGCATTCCCTTAGTGAGTGTCCGTAGCGGGTGTGGGGTGTTACAGACGGAGTGAACCATCCGCCTTTGTAGCGAACACCACTGGAGCGCCTCATTCTGAAATACTCCTTCTAATGAACCCCTTCTCTAGAAGCTCTTTAACCTGTTTACTGAGCTCTTTCCTTTCCCGTGGAGCCATGTGTCTAATGGGCAACGCAACGGGCTTTGCATTATCTACAAGATATATGCGGAAGTCTATCTCCCGCTTCGGAGGTAAGCCCTTCACCTCTTCGAAGACATCCGGATATTCACGGACCACTCTAACCGATTGTAAACTCTCAACAGAAGCATCTAGCGATTCAAGATAACTAAGCATAACCGCATGCGAGGGATTACAAGTAATTTCCAGAGTGTTACCGAGTTGGGTCAGAAGCCTAACCACCCATTTCTCACAATCAAGGACGGCACCATTACTGGATAGCCAATCCATGCCCAAAATCAAACCATATCCCGAGAAGCCCAAAACAAAGGCACATCTAAATTCTACGCTTAGAATAGAAATTTTCAATCCCACACAGATCATAGACAAATGAGCCGGGCCCCCGATTGGATTTGAAACAATTAAGGGGTCCTCTACCATGCTAGTTTCTAGGTGCAGAGATTCTACTAAAGCAGATGAAATAAAGGAGTGTGATGCGACAGAATCAAATAAAGTGCGAACTGGGTGATCATAAAGATAAACTATAATTTCTACAGAATTATTTATACCTCGTTGTTGTAGAGGTGGCGCTTCTAGCACATGAACCTGTGCCCCTGAGGTGGATCCAACCCTCTGCCCCTGCCCTCGTTTCTTTGGGCAATCCTTAGCCATGTGGCCTGTCTCACCGCAAGAAAAGCACCCACCATTCAACTTGGCCTTCTTTTTCCGGCAATCTTTCACTAAGTGCCCCACTTTGCCACAGAAATTACACTTCCTCTTCTCTTTGTTGTCTTTCCCGCCCTTCTTAAAGTCTGTCTTCTTAGGCTGTAAACCCTCTTTCTTCCCTTGAGAGCCTTCTGCCTTTGTCTCCTTCTTGCCCTTATCCTCTTCGTTCAGCAATGCCATCTGTACCAATCTTTCATACGTAGCTCCCATGGGTACATGGATCATGGCCAAACTGTGTAATGGCTCATTCAATCCTTTGACAAAGCGGAGAGCCTTCTTGTGCGGAGTGTTGACTAGGTCCAGTCTGAACCTAGCCAGCTGATCGAACTGATTAACATACTCTTTGATTGTCATATTCCCTTGCTTAAGAAATAAGAATTTTTCCAACTGAAGACTCCTTTCAGCTTCTGAGAGAAATTTAGCCTCAAACCTTGCCCTAAAGTGCTCCCATGTTTCCACTGGTCTTTCTGCATTGATGACTTCCCACCAGCAGGAAGCCTCGCCTTTAAGTAGCCATACTGCCAGTTGTACCTTCTGCCTATCTTCTACCTCAAAGATGACGAATAAGTCCTCGGTTTCCTTCAGCCAATTCCTAGCTGCCACGAAGGACTCGGTTCCCTGAAAGTCCTTCCCTCCCATAGCTTTGAAATCTTTACATATCTTAGCAAAAGTTTTACCACGCGGAGGAGGTGGAGGAAGAGGTGCTGCTGCAGCTGGATGATTTCCTGCAGCTGGGGGAGGAGGAACAGTGGGACCTGGTTGATTGGCCCTTGCTTCTAAGAATCGTATGAACCAACCAGGTATTGGTACACCCTCTGGCAAGTTAAGTTCTTCGGACATGCTGAAACAAAAAGGGTAGATTCAAAACGAAGGATAAAAGATAGTACCTATGGCTTTGGGGGACTATGCCTTTTTAGAATAAAATAATATTTTATCTTTAAAAATGCTTCTTTAAATTTTCTTTTGAAAATTATTTTTCAAAACTTTTTATCTTATCTGGTAAACCTATGCTCTGATACCATGTGAAACACCCCACCTCCGTTAGGGTCACTCTCAAAGGGAATGCCCTAATTTTGGTGGAGGTTTATAAGTATAAGTCACAGATACACAAGACAGATATAAGTACACATATTTTTGAACAGCGGAAAACAACAGCAACTTTTATTTCAACGATTTACGTGTTACACAAACCATGCCATAATTGTCTTACAATACTTCCAAAAACATTACATTTTCATAACTGTCTTGATTTCATAATTTAAAGAAGCATAAAAACAAAAGTAAACTGCATAAGTCCCCATAGTTGTTATCCAAAGCCATAGTCCAAAACGAAAGAGATCCAAGCAATACATTCTTTCTCTTCAAGCTGGATGTGAAAACTAGTCAAGCTGCGGTATTCCCTCCCTGTGGACCTGGGGGGGGGGGGAACGAAAGAAAAGAAGACGAAAGAAAAGTAGAGTCAGACATAAAGCCTGAGTAAGTCTAGGACTATTCAGTCTATGAATAAAGAATTGGGCATGATAAGTATAAACTGGAAATGGGAAAGCACTATAAACTAAGTTAAGTTGTCTAGAGTCGAATATACTATCGTACCCCATATTAATCTCTGTACCCCTATAAACTAGTTCCCAACAGGCACCCCATAATCAGGGTGAAGTGATCCATTTCTAATAATCGGCTCCTACTCGCATAGTTACATGTGTCTTACGGCCCCCGATGTTGTAGCTACCTATGCTCGTCCCACCATGGGGTGTATCAAGTCCCATGGTGGCGGCCCGACACAATTCTAGAATGCACAGGTATACTACTGGTGCCCAGTGCCTAATTTTTCTGTGCCGGAGTGTGTGCACGCCCGCACCCCGTTAGAACCTACACTGCTGCACCACCACCGTCGATTTGACCTCTTACAGTCAGCCCAGTAATCGTGCCTCACCCTGCCTAGTTCAGGGTATCCTGATACACCTTGTTGGGTTACTGCTGAAAAGGGTCCCCCACTACTAGGTTTTCTATTTCTAGCCAACATGCTAAGTTGGTTAAGTGTTTTGTAAACCTAACCCCCAATCAGTCTGTATAGTTTAGCATGTTCCCTTTTTGATTAAGTATTAATTCAATTTACTTAATCCTATCAATCCTGACTCAGCCTTAATTGTCTTATTAAAGCCTCGACCTCTCACATTAGACAGGTATTGTTGTGACTGCCTGTTGCCGGTTGGTTCCGGGCAGTCTTACGTCACAACTCAGTCTAACCTCGGGTCTTTATTGGGCTCAATGTTTAACCACCCACATTGGATAGGTATTGTTGTGACTACTGGACAGCCAGGCGGTTCCGGGCAGGTTTACATCACAACTCAATCCAACCTCGGGTTAAACACATCGTATTTTCTAAGTTTACATATTTTCTCTCTTTTCTTTTTATATGTAAATATTTGCAGCCCATTATTCAAATTCATCTTTATTGGGTAAAATTTATTTATACCCCTTAAATGTTCTCAAGGTCGTTGGCATGTGTCAAACATGCCAACACATATGTTTTATATTTTTAACCCATCGTCATTACCCCCATTTTATACGTTCGCTATATTATAACATATGTAGGGTTTAACATTTAAGCCCAAATTAGCTACATGAAAAAGGGGAGGCTTCGAACATGGTGTATATATATTCTAAGTAACATTAAAAGGGGTGTGTGAACGCATGAACTTGCAACATAGCGAACTAATTAACATAAATTAGGCACTTGTGAACTTGCATTGTGATAGCATAAACTCATGACATAAAACATACCTAAACATGAATCATGGTTTTAATCTAGTCATGTAAACTTGCATTTAAATTGTGAACCTAACTTAAATTATGTGTCACATATATTATCACATGATTTTGATAACAACATAGGCCTAAAACCTATTTTCAATTAGGCATAACGCCAAACGTAATCTAGTCATGTTTATAGAGTCAACACAAGTTCACAAAGATGCTTACTCTTGTCGCTAATACAAAAGTATGTCTTTTTTCTCAATAGAATCATAATTCCTATTTCAACATAAATTCATATAAAACATAATACCCAAATGGATCCAACTACACTAAACATGATCATAAAAATATACATAGAAGGGTCTAAAATCATGTTGGCATAATAGTGAATCACATACTTGCATGAATCTCAACTTTGTTGAAATAAACTACCACAAACATATAATCGTTAACTTTCAACCTGAATCATATACTTGCAAATATCCAATAGGTCTAACATCATTATGCCACAACAATCCCAAATCTATTCATAATTAGAATCATAGCAACATACAATTATGAATTATCGTCACCACAATTTAAGTACAATTCCATTTCTCATTTTACACAAATCAAAACACAATTATTCATTCACATCGGAATAGCACTCTACTTACAACGTATGACGAATCTTCAATTCAGGTTTCTGAATTCTGAATTTGGAGATGCTATCCTTTGTTGTATGCGTTGTTTTGATTTAGTTGTCGTTGCTTTAAGCTTTCGAATCGTCTCCTAATCGTCTCTCAATTTTGACGGCTACTCCTAGTCTTTCTTCAGTAGCATGACGGTCTCATTCTCATTTTTATTTATATGAATTATGTGGAGCCTTAGGTCCTTTATATAGAGTTTGTGAATTGATAAGAACCGTCGATGGAGCTTAGATTAGTATTAGCCGTTCGTTTGAAAGAGAGACCAATCAGGAGCTGACACCTAGCCCTAGTGACAAGGCAAGACTCAGAAATTCGGCTAAGCACAGACCAGGCCAGCCAGGAGGGGCTGGGTTCGACCTGGCTCAGGGGCCAGGTCGACTACCCAGTCGACCCCCAGGTCGACTATGTAGTCGACCTGGGTGCCCCAGGTCGACTACCCAGTCGACCTGGGTGACCCAGGTCGACTACTCAGTCGACCTGGGTGCCTTGGGCGGGAAAATTCCCGCCCAGCCCAATCTGATTCGATTTTTGAATTTCGAATTTGATTTCTGAGCTGTTTCTGTCTGTTTGAATTTTAAACTGAATTCTGATACTTCCGGAGGTCATATCTCCCTCATACGGAGTCCGTTTTATGCAAACTCGGACTCTATCTCAAGAAGAATTCCGAGACGAACGCAATAGCATATCCCGTTTCCCTTAATTCTTTGATTTGAAATTAATTATACTTTAATTTATGAATTTCACTGTTATAGAATACACGGGGTGTTACAGATAGCAACAATTAATTTTGAACTACATTACATGGCATGGCATACTTCTGGAAGATAGGCATACTTCATCATATACCACATAAGCATTTGGAGCTTGTGTGACGAGGTGGAAAATTTACCATACGAGCGATAGGCTTGTATGGCGATGACTATATTTTACATGTTGAACTGATGACTGATATGGACTATTTAAATTGTAACGATAAAATTGCCAGATTAATAAAAACCCCACACGGGTCTAGAGTTGACAATAATCACGTCTCTCTAGTTATTAGATATGGCACATGGACTATTTATTTCCCACACGGGACGAGGTGACGAGGATTTATCCTCTGGAGCATTTAAAATACACACTCCCTCAGGCTTTGACAGGGTGACGAGAATTTATTCTCTGTAGTTATTATCAATACACGCTCCCCTGTAAACACCAGAATATATCACTATAAATATGTGTATGCTTATTAGGATTTATTGGGTACCTAATACGACCCAATAAATTTCCAAACCTCTCCCCGTACAAAGGAGGTTATGGCGAAATTTTTCGAAAATTCCGGGTGTTAGCCAAATTTTTGAAGAATTTGAAAATTCTCAGTAACTGAAAAGTTGGAGAATGGAAGCCAGATCGAATGTAAAGTTGATTAATCAAACCACTTTCGACTTCGTTTCTTTTCGGGGACGAAAAGTTTTAAGTGGGGGAGATTGTAACAACCCGGAAATGCGAGCCAATTTAAAAATTTTATTTTGGCAATTTTAGCGAATTTTGATTATTTAAAATGAATTATTTTAAATATTAGCAACGAGAAATTTATTTTGAATAGAAATAGAACGTATATATTATATACGTCATCGTTATAATATAAATAATTATTTATAATTATAAAAGGAATTGAAAATTGCGCGGTAGTTCGATAATTCGATTTCAAACTTCAATTGAATGTACCGGGTGCAAAACAATCCGGATTTTAATGAAACCAAAAACATTAGGATCTAATTGAGAATATTTTTCCAACGAATCCGAAAAATTGAGATTTCATAGCGGGAATCAAAAGATACGTCCAGTTGAAAATTCTGAATAGTCCCTATGGAATTCAGGCCCTTAAAAATGGGAATTTTGCAAACGACCTCGGATTTCGACGAAACCACTTTTGTTGGGTCCGTGATGTCAAATTATTGATAGGTTTCAAATTTTATAATTATTCGAATCAATATGTGAGCATGGCGAAGGAAAACGCGTTTGACCAATTTTAGTTGATTTTAATCGACTGGAAAATGGCCATTTTTCAAACGGTCTCAGAATTCGACGAAACTAGTTTTGTTTGGACCGTATCATCAATATGAAGCTAGAAAATATTTTTTTGGAATTTTTCGAGTTAGTATGTGACCCCGGTAAATTGAATTGCGCGTTCAAATTCAATATATGGAGTTATATGTTGATTTTGACGGAAATTGATCGAAACAATCGAATCAGCTTACGATACATATCCCATTGTGTTCGGAATGGGGGTAATTAGCTATGAAAGACAGGCAGTGGGCTTGATTTCGAGTTAGTATGAAAAGTCAACTTTTTGAAATAAAATAATAATAATAAAAATATATAGAAAACCCCCTCTCTCCCTATATTGCCCCCCCCCCCCCCCGTCCGTTTTCCCAAATCAAAAATTAAAGAAAAAAAGACGAAGAAGGGGGAGGAGCCGCCGCTCCTCCCAGCTGCGCCACCGCACGTCGCCGCGCGCCGCCACCAGGGCGGAGCCCCCTCCCACCAGTCCACTGCGCCTCCTTCCTCCTCTCCCTCTCTTCTCTCTCCACCTAGCTCGCGAGCCCCTCTGCCCAGAAAAACCCGCCGCCTGTATTCCCCCCCCCCCCCCCGAAACCCCAGACACCACCCAACCGCCTCCAGTACCTCCCCGAGCACCTGCGCCGCCTCCACGGACGCCTCCAACCCCTCAGATGAGCGTGATAGCCCCTCCCTTGATTGACGCAGACCCCTTTTCTCGATTAATTGTAAGTTGTTTCAGTTTTATTTATTTATAATCTGAGTCTAGATTTTTTTTTATCTATAATCAAGTGGAGATTTTTATATAACGTAGAAGTTAAAAATATGATTTCTATATTTTTAGAAGAATAAAAATATGATTTTATATAATGTAGAGTCATAAAGATGTGATCTTTATAGTAGTAGCACTGTAAAGATATGATTTTTATAGTATAGGAAGTATAAAAATACGATTTTTATATTTTTTAGATAGTAAAAATATCATCTTTATATATGTAGCAAAATAAAAATGTGATTTTTATAGTGATGAAATAAAAATGAAATCTTTATATTTGAAAAGGCGAAATCTTTATATTGAAAAGGCGAAATCTTTATATTTGAAAAGGCGAAATCTCTATATTTGAAAAGGTGAAATCTTTATATTTGAAAAGGCGAAATCTTTATATTTGAAAAGGCGAAATCTTTATATTTGAAAAAGCGAAATCTTTATATTTGAAAAGGCGAAATCTTTATATTTGAAAAGGCGGAAATTTTATATAGAGAATAGCGATGTAAAAATAGAATTTTTATCTATATAGTAGCGATATAAAAATAGAATTTTTATCTATATAGTAGCGGTGTAAAAATAGAATTTTTATCTATATAGTAGCGGTATAAAAATAGAATTTTTATCTATATAGTAGCGGTGTAAAAATAGAATTTTTATCTATATAGTAGCGATATAAAAATAGAATTTTTATCCATATAGTAGCGGTGTAAAAATAGAATTTTTATCTATATAGTAGCGGTGTAAAAATAGAATTTTTATCCATATGGAGTGATTATAAAAATATGATTTTTAAATTGAAAGTGAATAAATAAAAATGTGATTTTTATTTTAAAGACAACAGTATAAAAATGTGATTTTTATATATGTAGTGGCTACGGGCAACGAAAGTGAAAAAATGCGAGAACGGCGAAGACTTCTATGTAAGAAGAGTCGAGGCATTTGGATTAGCTAGTCGGTGAGAACTTCTCACCATAAATTTCTTTTTCTAGTTATATATATATACTAGGATGCAGACGGTGCTTAGCAGCACCCGTCATCCATAGACCATGGATGGCTTGTTTGTTTGTTTGATGTGTTGTGAAAATTGATTGTGTTGTGGAATGATTGAATAATAAAATATTCTTGTGTTGAAAGGAAATAAAATATTTATATAGTTAAAAATATTTTATCGTTAAAATATATTTTTTAACGTGAAAGTGAATAAATGAATATTTATAAACAAATCGGCCGATTTGTTTATATACACTGATTTGACTGATATTGATTGGGATGATAAATTTTACACATCGCCCAACTGCACAAATAATAATCTATGTTTGTTGATTTGAAACCCCGCACGGGTGTTGGGATGATATTTGGCGTACACCAATCCCAATTATTTAATTGTATGTCGATCGATTGGTCGACAGGCTATGTAAGCGTTGATTATTTATATTTGATGCTTATGCAGTTGTGTAGTGCACCTTGGATGATGGTTGATTGTTTATCATTGCTATAATATACATGTGT
The DNA here is from genome assembly GCA_030737875.1 of Allium sativum. Classification (NCBI taxonomy): domain Eukaryota; kingdom Viridiplantae; phylum Streptophyta; class Magnoliopsida; order Asparagales; family Amaryllidaceae; genus Allium; species Allium sativum. Next base: position 281,546,821 of record CM060911.1, read on the forward strand.
TGTATGGAATCCATATAATTAACATTATATGGTGATTGATTTGGCCTCATTCCAATCGGGAAAATAATGAATATTATAAAAGAAAATTCATGTGTTGAAATTGGTCGTGTGTTGAAAGAAATATAGATTAATGTGTTGAATAGAATAAATATTCATTTGTTGAATAGAATAACGAATTTATTGAAATATATAAAGCCGTTTTGATTAGAGTTGCGCTATTTTGACGTGAACGATATTTATATCGATTATATTCGTTTTTATAATGAATATAGAAAAGGTAGTGATTTCAAAATATAACGTTTTGAAAATATTATCATTTATATAGTAATGATATGAAATATTCAATTTTGATTAGAAATTGAATATAGTGTTGAAATGGTTTTGAAAACGAATTTAAAACGATTTATTAAATACGTTTTAAAAAGGAAATCGATGAAATATATATAATATATATATATATATATTATATATATAATGGCCTGAATAGAACGCGCTGCGCCGCGGCAGTTCGTGAACTTCGACCATTGACATCGAATTGACATTGCGGGAGATCCGACCGTCGGATTATCCTAAAACCGGAACCGTTGGGTTCGTATCGAAAAGAACTTTCCAATGAATATTAGAAATTTGAAATCTAATGGTTGGATTCAGAATTATATCCAAATCAAATTTGGAAAAGGTCGCTGTAAGTGCAGTTCGATGGCCGTTGATGGAAATCGACTGTACGGGCCTTGATAAAATTAATAAAAATATCAATAATAGGTGTAAAATCATAATATGTGAATTGGAAAGAACTAGGATGAAAAATTCAACATTTGAAAGGATAAAAATATATTTTTGTCGAAATGAACTAGTTTTGAACTAGAATTAAAATAAATTTATTTTTGAAATAAATAAATTGAATTTGAAAGTGATTTTAAAAATAATCAATATTCCCAATACGTGAATTGGACTGGAGTTGAATCGAAATTATCTTCGGATTATTTCGATGTTGGATTTCGTGACTATACAGATATTGTTATGGGAATTTGAAAGATATATTTTATATCGTTATTTCCAATACGATATTTGTTGGTTTCAGGAGTTGATATTGAATATAAGCCGGTATATTTTCTATTCAGAGCCTTGTATTTAATATCAAAGGTGATTTGGGTTTGTCGTGAATGGTGTCTTCATTAACATTGTTCTTAAGCCCAATAGAGAAAAAGATTAAATCTTTCTATTTAGATTTAATGAAGTGTATCAATTAAATAATATTTAATTGGAATTGAATTTGAATTGGTTTTTGGGTTTATAGTGAGCGGTGTTTTGAATAACACCTGTTCTTTAACCCGATTAACAATAGAATGTGATTTTGGGTTTATCGTGAATCGTGTTTTAGATGACATTGGTTCTTTAACCCAGTTAAAGACTGGATATTGATTATTGAAAAGATTAAAACTAAGTGGAGTTTTAATGAATCTTTAATTAGATCGAAAGTGAATTGATAATTTAAATTATCAAATTTGAAAGGTGATCGAGAATGGAGTACCACCAATTTTGCTCCAAAGCAATAGTTAAATCCTTAATTAGATTTAAACGTGAAATGGTAATTAATTTTACCGATAACACCATGGTGTTAGGTATGGAGTACCACCTGTTTTGCTCCAAAGCGATAGTTAAATCTTTAATTAGATTTAAACGTGAAATGGTAATTAATTTTACCGATAACACCGTGGTGTTAGGTATGGAGTACCACCAGTTTTGCTCCAAAGCGATAGTTAAATCTTTAATTAGATTTAAACGTGAAATGGTAATTAATTTTACCGATAACACCGTGGTGTAAGGTATGGAGTACCACCAGTTTTGCTCCAAAGCGATAGTTAAATCTTTAATTAGATTTAAACGTGAAATGGTAATTAATTTTACCGATAACACCGTGGTGTTAGGTATGGAGTATTACCAGTTTTGCTCCAGGGGATGAATTGGTTGGGATTGGGAAATAAAACAAATAATTACTTCGGTGTGGTTCGCTAATCCCGACTAGTTTGAAATGATATCCAAAGGAAGATTAAAGAATAAATTTAGAAGAATTTATCTTGGATAAAATTAATGGGAACCTTTCCCTAAGAATGTGATTTCGTGAATAAAAGGATATTCTGGATTGGAATGAGGCGTTTGTTGTGTTTGTGTAACATTTGTTTATCATATACGTAGGTTATTCAGAAAGGCCGGGTTTATACCCATTCTGAATAACCGATTCGACGAGATGTCGAAGATGAAGACGGTGGTTGAAGACCAGAAGTCTTCACATCGTTTGGGTGATTACTGATGGTCTTGATTGGGCTGTACACCCAGGATGAGGGAAACAGTTGGTGATCGTCCCGACGTACTTGGAGATGGATGGATATGCGAGGAAAGTGCCTCCGGTTTCGTTCAAACCCAGAACGAACTTGTAAATGGATTGTGTGTCTGACATTGGATTTTATTCTGTGTTGATTGATCTCTATTAAATATACATCTGTTTGGCGGCGGAGAATTTATTCTCCTGCTTAACGCCCTTCTCTGAGATGTACGAGCTCAGAGGATGTATATCGATGGACATCAGTCGCATGGAGTGAATTGCCAGTGTGGCATGCGTAAGTGGCAATTGATCAGGGCTTCTGTTGAAAAGCAAAGTCTTGTGGTTGATGATCAAAGCACGGCCTGTGTGGCGTAGCTTTGTGTATAACGTGAATTCGCGAGCCTCACACCTTGGTATGAGTCAAAAACGGGATAGTGACTGTAGGGAGAGCACGACGTTTCTTTCTAGATAGGGTGGTGTCAGTGACCTACCAGCCCTGACATTTATATACTTTTCACCTGTGTGGTTGTTGGATACGAGGCGCCTCGGATATAGGTCTGTAAGGACCGGGAAACGTGTGTTCAGGACTAACTAATCCTCAGAAGTAAGAGAGGACCGGCCCTGAAGATCCAAGGATCATAGTGGGGTCCTGGGACATTTGCTAGATTGTCTCGAATCAGAAAGGAGCTTGCCCCTTGCCTCGACTCATGATGGAATCCAATTTCCAATACGTGTGTTTCGATTTTATTTGTAGAGCCTAATGTGGCGACATAGTGGGATGGGGCACTTATGCCGTCTATGATTGATATTTATGATTGAAATTGTTTTGACACTATACACTTATAATAGTATCAAATGATTTGTTCTAAACGTATCAAGCATTGTTTGGCTATTATAAGGGAAAACCCTATCCTCCGGCTTGCGTTGCATTGTGTGATGGGACCTGGGTCTTATAATAGCTTCATTTTTTCAAAAAGCATTGCGCTATTTTGTTATATGCACTAGTATTCTTGGGAGGAAACCCGTTCCGTGTTATACGGCGTGGTCCCTTGAATTACTATCTTTTAAAGCAAAGTTTTAAATAACTGTTTTAGTTCTCACAGTCCCATGACTGACCTGGAGTTTATTGTTTTAACCTAAACTCGGGGTGCCCCTATTTTCCACACGGGCAGCTAGTAGTTTTGGTTTTGCAGATTTATATTCACAGGATCCAGATTTACAGCTGGAACGATGCTCGAAAAGCTCTGTATCCGTGCATTACTTCTAGTTGTGCTTTTGTATTATTTTCCGCTGCGATGTATTTAAGTGTAATTTAAATCTCTGATATTTATCGAACGTATTTTATTCATTTATACTTTGTATATTCTTGTATCTGATGGAATTGTTGTAATAACAATGAAATGTTCTTCTGTTTGCGTTCTGATTTGTCTTGTACTCAACGCAATCCGTGCTTTCCTTACCGGGGAAGTTCGGGTCGTCTCATCTATTTTAAGAAAAAAATGATATTTATGTTTTCATACGAATCTATTTTAACAAAAATGACATTTATGCTTTCATACGAATCTATTTAAACAAAAAAGACATTTATGTTTTTTTACAAATCTATTTTAACCAAAATGACATTTATGACAATTCTTATTTCAACAAAAATTTTCCATCAAATCAACAGATCACCATAATAGCATCAATCAACCCAAATCAAATCACGTATAACAACAAACTAGATTGAACGGTGTATTTGTAGAAATTTATAAACACGATAATAATTAATTTTTAATTATTTAAAAAGAAATCTCATAGTGATTCTGAATTTTTTATAATTCATAATTGAATTTGCCCCAAATTCTGATCTGCTCCAAATTTGTTCTAGTTTGTTCTAAAATGTACATCTCGAACTTACGGTCCCAACGGTTCTAAAATTTTCCAATTCTGCATTCGGATGAATTAGATATGAATTTATTTGTGTAAATAATATATTTAATTAACTAAATAAATTAAAATAGAAATTACCCTCTTCTTCTACAATTAGAACCAAGGCCGTGAGTTTTCAAAACCGTTCAATCCTAGGTCAAAGGGTTTCGATCAAACCGTGGAGCTTCATCACAATCAGACACCACCACGTCGAAGAGGAGAAGGTTTTGCACAAGGAAGGCCACGCTGATCAACTTGATCAGTCCTAGGGGTACGCGGTGGCTCCAACGTCGGTGGTTCGAGGTGCTGGCTCGATCGAAATATGCAGTTTCAGATGGCATAATCCATACGGATTTGAAGAGGAGAAGGAGCACTACAATAATTTCAAAAAGAGGAAGGGATTTTGTAGTGAGGATCAAGAGAAATTAAGGGATGAAGTTAGGAGCTTTCTAGCCATTGAAGAAAAGGGGCGCCGACTACTTTTGTAATGTCCCGTATTTTCTGACCATTTATTTATATATTTTATTTATTTATTTGAGTTTAAATAATGGAATTTGACAATTTTAAATTGAATATTTAAATTATATTAATAAAATATTAACGGTTTATATGTCCTTGTTAAACCAAATATTTTTGAATGTTGAATTTGGAAAAAAATCCATCTTAGCCTTAATTTTAGTTGTACGGTTTATTCTTGATTTTTAATATACTCGAAGATAATCGATTTACTTAACTAATTTTGGAATTTTATTAACATCACATAAGATTTTAAGACCCAAGTAGAGTTGGTGTACAACGTTCACAACTTTCATTTTCAATGCATACTTTATAAATATACCAAATAAAACAGTACAGCTCTTTCCCTACTTTAAAACAATGAACCAATAGTAAGATGAAAACAGAACAGAAAACAAAACTTGAAAGACCTCAATTCTATTTCTTTCTAGCCAAGTATTTGCTAATTAATTCAAATCCACTCGATGGCATCTATTCTAAGTAGAATACACAGCTCAAAAGCTTGGCACAACAATTCATTTCGATTTCCAATATCAATATGTATTGTCCTTTCAACAAACAGTAAAAATGAAATTTCAATACAAAAAGAAATCTACGCAGCTACCTAAATGCACACAACTATCTTATTGATGGGTGTACGGCCGATATGTCTACATTTCATAGCCTTTCACTTCCCCCTTCTAGCAAGACAAGAAAACACTATAAGGCAAAAGCCTGTACACAGATTTTGGTCTGCACTATCCAAAACAAAATGCTCTTCCAACGTCACTTCTTCATCACGTCCTGTAAAGAAGAAAAATAAAGCTATGAGTAGCTAGTAAAAATAAATATATTTGAAGTTGATAGATCTGAAAAGAAAAATAAATGAAGTCAATAGCTAAGGCCAATGTAAATCTATATAGGAACAGCTAAGGGAAATCTGAACTACAGCTAGAATTTAAAATGTATATTGATACATCAAAATCATGGTCAGGAAAAAGGAGAAATAAATAAATGGATTCCACATAATAGAAACAGCTAAGGAACAGTAAAACACACCATAAAATCTACACATGACAATTGAAGATCTGAACCTAACCTAAGAATGAGCAGTTTGATCAATATATGCACTTAAGCAGGAAACAGTACAATGCAATAGCTGGATCAAGAAATTTGCACAACTCAACCAAACAAAGATAGTACACAGATATGACAATACAAGAAAAAATATACCACATGGAAACAGTAACTATAAATCAGTAGTAGGAACAGCTAATATATGTATTTTTTTTATGAATTGTGTACCAACCTATACAGAAGGCTATTCTAAACTACATACTTGTCCTAGTTCAAATCTGAAATCAAAAGAATTAAACAATTTGATAGCTGTGTACACACAGACAACTCAATGCAATTTCAAATATGAGCAGTAAATTCATAGCCTAACCTAATTTATATAGAAACAGTTCGGTTCATGTGCAAAATCACAGGTAGTACACGAAAGACAACACAGGAAAAACCATCAAAAATCCGTAGTCCTTACTGTTGGACATCACGCAAATCACACAAACCAAGTAAATCACAGAACAGTTCGGCCATGACTGAAATGAAAAGGGAAACAACACCTAGGATCCTAAGCACTGTAAATCTAAACTAGGATGTAACAATACGTGAATCACTGTAACATTTTCTACTATAAATACACAGTGAACCTAACGCAATCAAGGCAGTTTCAAAGTAAATAAATTCGAAACCAAAAAGAAATAAAAACCGAAAATTTAATTTAGAGAAAATACTTAGCTTCGGTCTTTCATTTCGGGGAGTGGGGTTCGGCGAGGCCGCTCCATCGTTGGGTGAAAAGGGTTGGGGATCGACGAGTTTAGGGTTTGATTGGTGAGGGAGTTGGCGGTTGCTGAAGGAGATGTGGAGGTCAACCGAACGATGGAAGGTGGAGAAAGGAAGGGGGGTCGTGACGAAGGGGTTGCGCAAGGGTTCGACGCCGGTGGAGCAACGTTTGAGGTGGGAAGAGGGTTTCGACGTTCATGGGTTTTCTCTGGACATTTTTTTTGGCGGCAAAGGAAAAATGATCGAAGGGTTTGGAAGAAATGAAGTGGATCGGTTCTTTTAGGGTTATAAGAGGGGTGCGGGTTTGGGCCATCGGGTTGGGCTGAACGAACGAGGTAAGGGTAAGTTTTTTTTATTTAAGTTTGGTTAGTTTAAAGTTTAAAGGATTTATAAAAATTCAAATGCTAATTTCGAGAGCAAACGTAATCAGATTTCAGCGAAACGAAAAACGTTGGGACCGTGATGACGAGTGCTACGCTATGGATAAGGACTGAGCAAGGCAGGCAGCAGTTGGATTTTTCAGATAAATGAAACGTCGTCTGATTCAACTGAAAACAAGCGGATTTATTGACAAATCCAACCCAAGGTGAGTTAAACTCACTCAGTTATTCCCGCTTATATGTTATAAGTTGGGTTTTTATTTTTGTATGCTATGGTTGCTAGTAATTGACTGATTGCTGATATATATATTCAGTTATTGTTTGAACTAATGAAATTAAACGTCGTTTAATTTCAGTGAAACCCAAATCGTTATTTTTAACGATTGGTTCCAATTAAGGTAAGTTACCTTATTGGTCACGTTTATAGAATAAACGTGTTTTGATAAATGGATTGTTTGATTGGTTGTTGTGGTTGCCATTGACTTGTCATTATAAACTATTATAAGACCATTATTGAATCGTTTGATTTGATGGTTGGATACTAACCTGATGATTCACCATCTGTTTGATTTAAAACCAATGGGTATTATTGGTTGAGTGGTTGACAGTACATGGCCTGTGAATTCACCGTTTTTATAAATATCGATCTACCGTCAGGTAAATCGACGAGATAAAGTTATAAGATTTATTTTATAACTGAAATTGGATTTTTAAATCTATTTATTTGAATTAAAGTTGTAAAAGCAAATAAATATTTATTATTTATTAATTGAGTTTATAATTGGGTATTAAATGATTTTATAAAGAGAAACGTGGTGGTTTATAAAATGATTTTCTTAATCAATGAATTAAGAATTATGGTTTCAAAAGATTAGAAGTTTTATTGCTAAATGAGGTGTATTCGATATTAAAATAAATATCTGTTTGAGTTACAACTGATGTTATCTAAAGATAAGACTGTGGTTGATCAAGGTCTGAGAGGTAAATAAATACCCCAACTTGAACGACCTCGGGATTATCTAAGGATGATATTAGTTGTAATGTGAAAAGAGTAGAATAGTTTATTTTCCATATGGAAAATAATATCGAGATAAAATGAAAAGGGTCGAGAATATATAAATGAGTTTTTCCCAAGTAAAGGAAGTGAAAAGAATTTGGCATTTATATATATAAAGGTCCAAGGTGAAATAGATGAAAAATGGTGGGAAGTTAAAATGATATTTCCGATATTTAAGGAAATTGAAACGTTAAGTTTTTGCGAAGATATACTAAAGTATAATAGGTGGTTATTATATTCTAGGGATAAAGTAAAGAAGATTTCATATCTTTGTTTTACTTGGAATGCGATGAGTCGTTTTCCAAGATGGTTAATGTGAGATAAATAGTAACTGGGTTTGAAACGATAGTTGAATAAAGAATTGAATACCATATTTTCTTAAATATGAGAGTGAAATAGGGTGGACTAAGAACCTTACGTCAAATAAGTTATATTTGAAAGGTTTAAGAGTTTAAGATTAACTATCGTTAATCGTTTTAATTAAAGAGGCCATGTGGTGTTGGTTCTGAACGGGTAAAACTCATATCATTCACACAATTATTTATTTGATGGTTAAAACACCGACTATCAAACCTGACCATATGATCGTTGGTACGGAAAGACCGGGATCAAATATATATTCGAACACCATTCCGACCAGCGAATACGTGAAAGAAGATTATTGAAGATGGAGCAATTGAAGACCGTCGATCTTCATAAGCGGAAGAACTACTGATTGGATTTCTCTGGTTTAGCGGCCGGAGATATTTCAACAGTGATTCTGTCGCGATTGGAATCTTCGGATTGCAAGGACTTCTCGCTACTGATCTTTAGGGTGATTCCTAAGGATGCAGTAGAAAAGTACCTTCGGTTCATCCTGTGCCTGGATGACTTGTATGGACGAGTGTCTGACATAGTGTTTCCAAAGGACCACGTACGTTGATTTCTTCAAACGTATTATAGTTGGTTAGCTCCCAACTAAAGTATTTTTGTGGACGTCAATTAGTGATATCTGATGGATCTGACGATGTGACATTCAAAGTGAATGGTGACCAGATGTTCCAGAAGGTAATTCAAACCTCAAGCCTCATCAACCGGGAGATGACAAAAATCGGGCAGGCAGCATGGCTATGTGGGTCACTCCCATTAGGGTGTATAATCACCTATCTAGAGAAATTCCTTTTGTTTCTTAATCTATCGATTCTGCCCATTCGGGAACGGTGGTTTGAGTCCAACCGTTGGTGATATACATTCGATACACTCAAGCGAAATGAGTGGTCGGTCATGTGAGGGCCGGGTTGCAAGACGTTCTCGTTGAACCCTGTGTATTCGCCTCTAGAGATACACGTGCGGAAGGTGGTCCCATGCCTTGTCAAGTTGGAAATCCAATATCCAATAAGCGCTCGCGGTTTTGGTTTGTATACTATATACGGGGAGCGTGAGATGCAAGCGTTCCTCTAGATTGTTATTATATTTGTATCTAGACATTATCATAATATCAGATCAATATATGATTTCAAAAGATGTTTTGGGTTATCGTAAGGTAAAAACCATCCGTGTTTATGTGTGGATTCGGTCTTACGATTATCCTTTTCTTTGAAAAGATTTCGAACTTTAAAATCATAATTGGATGATTTACCCTTAATACTGTGCGAGTTTATCTCACTCTGGTTCACCAGACTGACCCGGTATTTTGTAAATGCTCGGGTTAGCCCGGGTTTGCAGGTTCAGGTTATTGAACACTACGAAAGGCGTGCTGGAGAAGTCCAGACATATTTAGTGTTACTCCGCTGTATTGTTTATAAGGGCAGATTATCATAACTGTCCAGATGTGTTCATGTACTCTGATGATTGTAAGTTTTATTTAAAGCTCTCAATAAAGATTTATTTCTATATTATATTTTGTTCCGCTGCGATGTGAGACTCTGTGTGTATTCTTCTTCTTCTATTCTTATATTTCTTTCTCTCTTATCTCACCCTCTAAATTCTTTCTAATAACCATCTGGTGATTTCGATACTTGAGTTCTGGCAAGTGATACGAGATTTGTGTATCATTGTCGGAATTCTAGCGTCGAATTCTCCGGGTCGTTACAGTTGGTATCAGAGCTATTGGTTTAGTGATAACCTTGGCTCTGTGGCGTAACTCGATAGAGATGGGGTTAGTAATACCCTATATTGAGTTTGAGTGTATATATGTATGAGAGCGTATTTGTAAATTTTATATACAAATGTTTTGTATTATGTTGTTTGGTCGGTTCAAGTGTTGAAAAGCGTTGAGCTGATAAGGGACACAATATTGTTTTGATAAGGGGGGTAAATGAAATAATTTTACCCGAAATTTATTTTTGTATAGAAAGGAAATAATTTTCTTAAATAATTTAGGTATGGTGTGTTGACTGATTTGAATAGAATTCAAAATTTGGTTAAAATTTTGAATTGAAACTTAACTGAGTTAAGTGAAACCGAATTGATCATATTGAAATTAAATTAAGAGATAATGTTGTAATTAAATTCGAATTAAATTTGGAAATTTGGTGAATAATAATTAAAGAGAAATCAATCGAATATCAATCAATGGATATTTGAATATGTGAATTAAGTTAAAGAGTAATATTGAATGTGGATTTAGTTGACTTGATTGATTATTGATTGATTTTTGTATACTTATTAGATTGGTTGAGTAAATTTCATCCATGGTTTGATAAAGAATTAAATAAACCGAAACCCTGGAAAAAAATGAAGTGATATTTAAATATATTTTAAAAGTTACTAGAATTTACAACATTTTTCTTACCTTAGCAATTTCGAGGACGAAATTATTTTAAGGGGGGAAAAATGTAATGTCCCGTATTTTCTGACCATTTATTTATATATTTTATTTATTTATTTGAGTTTAAATAATGGAATTTGACAATTTTAAATTGAATATTTAAATTATATTAATAAAATATTAACGGTTTATATGTCCTTGTTAAACCAAATATTTTTGAATGTTGAATTTGGAAAAAAAATCCATCTTAGCCTTAATTTTAGTTGTACGGTTTATTCTTGATTTTTAATATACTCGAAGATAATCGATTTATTTAACTAATTTTGGAATTTTATTAACATCACATAAGATTTTAAGACCCAAGTAGAGTTGGTGTACAACGTTCACAACTTTCATTTTCAATGCATACTTTATAAATATACCAAATAAAACAGTACAGCTCTTTCCCTACTTTAAAACAATGAACCAATAGTAAGATGAAAACAGAACAGAAAACAAAACTTGAAAGACCTCAATTCTATTTCTTTCTAGCCAAGTATTTGCTAATTAATTCAAATCCACTCGATGGCATCTATTCTAAGTAGAATACACAGCTCAAAAGCTTGGCACAACAATTCATTTCGATTTCCAATATCAATATGTATTGTCCTTTCAACAAATAGTAAAAATGAAATTTCAATACAAAAATAAATCTACGCAACTACCTAAATGCACACAGCTATCTTATTGATGGGTGTACGGCCGATATATCTACATTTCATAGCCTTTCACTTCCCCCTTCTAGCAAGACAAGAAAACACTATAAGGCAAAAGCCTGTACACGGATTTTGGTCTGCACTATCCAAAACAAAATGCTCTTCCAACGTCACTTCTTCATCACGTCCTGTAAAGAAGAAAAATAAAGCTATGAGTAGCTAGTAAAAATAAATATATTTGAAGTTGATAGATCTGAAAAGAAAAATAAATGAAGTCAATAGCTAAGGCCAATGTAAATCTATATAGGAACAGCTAAGGGAAATCTGAACTACAGCTAGAATTTAAAATGTATATTGATACATCAAAATCATGGTCAGGAAAAAGGAGAAATAAATAAATGGATTCCACAGAATAGAAACAGCTAAGGAACAGTAAAACACACCATAAAATCTACACATGACAATTGAAGATCTGAACCTAACCTAAGAATGAGCAGTTTGATCAATATATGCACTTAAGCAGGAAACAGTACAATGCAATAGCTGGATCAAGAAATTTGCACAACTCAACCAAACAAAGATAGTACACAGATATGACAATACAAGAAAAAATATACCACATGGAAACAGTAACTATAAATCAGTAGTAGGAACAGCTAATATATGTATTTTTTTATGAATTGTGTACCAACCTATACAAAAGGCTATTCTAAACTACATACTTGTCCTAGTTCAAATCTGAAATCAAAAGAATTAAACAATTTGATAGCTGTGTACACACAGACAACTCAATGCAATTTCAAATATGAGCAGTAAATTCATAGCCTAACCTAATTTATATAGAAACAGTTCGGTTCATGTGCAAAAACACAGGTAGTACACGAAAGACAACACAGGAAAAACCATCAAAAATCCGTAGTCCTTACTGTTGGACATCACGCAAATCACACAAACCAAGTAAATCACAGAACAGTTCAGCCATGACTGAAATGAAAAGGGAAACAACACCTAGGATCCTAAGCACTGTAAATCTAAACTAGGATGTAACAATACGTGAATCACTGTAACATTTTCTACTATAAATACACAGTGAACCTAACGCAATCAAGGCAGTTTCAAAGTAAATAAATTCGAAACCAAAAAGAAATAAAAACCGAAAATTTAATTTAGAGAAAATACTTAGCTTCGGTCTTTCATTTCGGGGAGTGGGGTTCGGCGAGGCCGCTCCATCGTTGGGTGAAAAGGGTTGGGGATCGACGAGTTTAGGGTTTGATTGGTGAGGGAGTTGGCGGTTGCTGAAGGAGATGTGGAGGTCAACCGAACGATGGAAGGTGGAGAAAGGAAGGGGGGTCGTGACGAAGGGGTTGCGCAAGGGTTCGACGTCGGTGGAGCAACGTTTGAGGTGGGAAGAGGGTTTCGACGTTCATGGGTTTTCTCTGGACATTTTTTTTGGCGGCAAAGGAAAAATGATCGAAGGGTTTGGAAGAAATGAAGTGGATCGGTTCTTTTAGGGTTATAAGAGGGGTGCGGGTTTGGGCCATCGGGTTGGGCTGAACGAACGAGGTAAGGGTAAGTTTTTTTTTATTTAAGTTTGGTTAGTTTAAAGTTTAAAGGATTTATAAAAATTCAAATGCTAATTTCGAGAGCAAACGTAATCAGATTTCAGCAAAACGAAAAACGTTGGGACCGTGATGACGAGTGCTACGCTATGGATAAGGACTGAGCAAGGCAGGCAGCAGTTGGATTTTTCAGATAAATGAAACGTCGTCTGATTCAACTGAAAACAAGCGGATTTATTGACAAATCCAACCCAAGGTGAGTTAAACTCACTCAGTTATTCCCGCTTATATGTTATAAGTTGGGTTTTTATTTTTGTATGCTATGGTTGCTAGTAATTGACAGATTGCTGATATATATATTCAGTTATTGTTTGACTGATGAAATTAAACGTCGTTTAATTTCAGTGAAACCCAAATCGTTATTTTTAACGATTGGTTCCAATTAAGGTAAGTTACCTTATAGGTCACGTTTATAGAATAAACGTGTTTTGATAAATGGATTGTTTGATTGGTTGTTGTGGTTGCCATTGACTTGTCATTATAAACTATTATAAGACCATTATTGAATCGTTTGATTTGATGGTTGGATACTAACCTGATGATTCACCATCTGTTTGATTTAAAACAAATGGGTATTATTGGTTGAGTGGTTGACAGTACATGGCCTGTGAATTCACCGTTTTTATAAATATCGATCTACCGTCAGGTAAATCGACGAGATAAAGTTATAAGATTTATTTTATAACTGAAATTGGATTTTTAAATCTATTTATTTGAATTAAAGTTGTAAAAGCAAATAAATATTTATTATTTATTAATTGAGTTTATAATTGGGTATTAAATGATTTTATAAAGAGAAACGTGGTGGTTTATAAAATGATCAATGAATTAAGAATTATGGTTTCAAAAGATTAGAAGTTTTATTGCTAAATGAGGTGTATTCGATATTAAAATAAATATCTGTTTGAGTTACAACTGATGTTATCTAAAGATAAGACTGTGGTTGATCAAGGTCTGAGAGGTAAATAAATACCCCAACTTGAACGACCTCGGGATTATCTAAGGATGATATTAGTTGTAATGTGAAAAGAGTAGAATAGTTTATTTTCCATATGGAAAATAATATCGAGATAAAATGAAAAGGGTCGAGAATATATAAATGAGTTTTTCCCAAGTAAAGGAAGTGAAAAGAATTTGGCATTTATATATATAAAGGTCCAAGGTGAAATAGATGAAAAATGGTGGGAAGTTAAAATGATATTTCCGATATTTAAGGAAATTGAAACGTTAAGTTTTTGCGAAGATATACTAAAGTATAATAGGTGGTTATTATATTCTAGGGATAAAGTAAAGAAGATTTCATATCTTTGTTTTACTTGGAATGCGATGAGTCGTTTTCCAAGATGGTTAATGTGAGATAAATAGTAACTGGGTTTGAAACGATAGTTGAATAAAGAATTGAATACCATATTTTCTTAAATATGAGAGTGAAATAGGGTGGACTAAGAACCTTACGTCAAATAAGTTATATTTGAAAGGTTTAAGAGTTTAAGATTAACTATCGTTAATCGTTTTAATTAAAGAGGCCATGTGGTGTTGGTTCTGAACGGGTAAAACTCATGTCATTCACACAATTATTTATTTGATGGTTAAAACACCGACTATCAAACCTGACCATATGATCGTTGGTACGGAAAGACAGGGATCGAATATATATTCGAACACCATTCCGACCAGCGAATACGTGAAAGAAGATTATTGAAGATGGAGCAATTGAAGACCGTCGATCTTCATGAGCGGAAGAACTACTGATTGGATTTCTCTGGTTTAGCGGCCGGAGATATTTCAACAGTGATTATGTCGCGATTGGAATCTTCGGATTGCAAGGACTTCTCGCTACTGATCTTTAGGGTGATTCCTAAGGATGCAGTAGAAAAGTACCTTCGGTTCATCCTGTGCCTGGATGACTTGTATGGACGAGTGTCTGACATAGTGTTTCCAAAGGACCACGTACGTTGATTTCTTCAAACGTATTATAGTTGGTTAGCTCCCAACTAAAGTATTTTGTGGACGTCAATTAGTGATATCTGATGGATCTGACGATGTGACATTCAAAGTGAATGGTGACCAGATGTTCCAGAAGGTAATTCATACCTCAAGCCTCATCAACCGGGAGATGACAAAAATCGTGCAGGCAGCATGGCTATGTGGGTCGCTCCCATTAGGGTGTATAATCACCTATCTAGAGAAATTCCTTTTGTTTCTTAATCTATCGATTCTGCCCATTCGGGAACGGTGGTTTGAGTCCAACCGTTGGTGATATACATTCGATACACTCAAGCGAAATGAGTGGTCGGTCATGTGAGGGCCGGGTTGCAAGACGTTTTCGTTGAACCTTATGTATTCGCCTCTAGAGATACACGTGCGGAAGGTGGTCCCATGCCTTGTCAAGTTGGAAATCCAATATCCAATAAGCGCTCGCGGTTTTGGTTTGTATACTATATACGGGGAGCGTGAGATGCAAGCGTTCCTCTAGATTGTTATTATATTTGTATCTAGACATTATCATAATATCAGATCAATATATGATTTCAAAAGATGTTTTGGGTTATCGTAAGGTAAAAACCATCCGTGTTTATGTGTGGATTCGGTCTTACGATTATCCTTTTCTTTGAAAAGATTTCGAACTTTAAAATCATAATTGGATGATTCACCCTTAATACTGTGCGAGTTTATCTCACTCTGGTTCACCAGACTGACCCGGTATTTTGTAAATGCTCGGGTTAGCCCGGGTTTGCAGGTTCAGGTTATTGAACACTACGAAAGGCGTGCTGGAGAAGTCCAGACATATTTAGTGTTACTCCGCTGTATTGTTTATAAGGGCAGATTATCATAACTGTCCAAATGTGTTCATGTACTCTGATGATTGTAAGTTTTATTTAAAGCTCTCAATAAAGATTTATTTCTATATTATATTTTGTTCCGCTGCGATGTGAGACTCTGTGTGTATTCTTCTTCTTCTATTCTTATATTTCTTTCTCTCTTATCTCACCCTCTAAATTCTTTCTAATAACCATCTGGTGATTTCGATACTTGAGTTCTGGCAAGTGATACGAGATTTGTGTATCATTGTCGGAATTCTAGCGTCGAATTCTCCGGGTCGTTACAGTTGGTATCAGAGCTATTGGTTTAGTGATAACCTTGGCTCTGTGGCGTAACTCGATAGAGATGGGGTTAGTAATACCCTATATTGAGTTTGAGTGTATATATGTATGAGAGCGTATTTGTAAATTTTATATACAAATGTTTTGTATTATGTTGTTTGGTCGGTTCAAGTGTTGAAAAGCGTTGAGCTGATAAGGGACACAATATTGTTTTGATAAGGGGGGTAAATGAAATAATTTTACCCGAAATTTATTTTTGTATAGAAAGGAAATAATTTTCTTAAATTATTTAGGTATGGTGTGTTGACTGATTTGAATAGAATTCAAAATTTGGTTAAAATTTTGAATTGAAACTTAACTGAGTTAAGTGAAACCGAATTGATCATATTGAAATTAAATTAAGAGATAATGTTGTAATTAAATTCGAATTAAATTTGGAAATTTGGTGAATAATAATTAAAGAGAAATCAATCGAATATCAATCAATGGATATTTGAATATGTGAATTAAGTTAAAGAGTAATATTGAATGTGGATTTAGTTGACTTGATTGATTATTGATTGATTTTTGTATACTTATTAGATTGGTTGAGTAAATTTCATCCATGGTTTGATAAAGAATTAAATAAACCGAAACCCTGGAAAAAAATGAAGTGATATTTAAATATATTTTAAAAGTTACTAGAATTTACAACATTTTTCTTACCTTAGCAATTTCGAGGACGAAATTATTTTAAGGGGGGAAGAATGTAATGTCCCGTATTTTCTGACCATTTATTTATATATTTTATTTATTTATTTGAGTTTAAATAATGGAATTTGACAATTTTAAATTGAATATTTAAATTATATTAATAAAATATTAACGGTTTATATGTCCTTGTTAAACCAAATATTTTTGAATGTTGAATTTTGAAAAAAATCCATCTTAGCCTTAATTTTAGTTGTACGGTTTATTCTTGATTTTTAATATACTCAAAGATAATCGATTTACTTAACTAATTTTGGAATTTTATTAACATCACATAAGATTTTAAGACCCAAGTAGAGTTGGTGTACAACGTTCACAACTTTCATTTTCAATGCATACTTTATAAATATACCAAATAAAACAGTACAGCTCTTTCCCTACTTTAAAACAATGAACCAATAGTAAGATGAAAACAGAACAGGAAACAAAACTTGAAAGACCTCAATTCTATTTCTTTCTAGCCAAGTATTTGCTAATTAATTCAAATCCACTTGATGGCATCTATTCTAAGTAGAATACACAGCTCAAAAGCTTGGCACAACAATTCATTTCGATTTCCAATATCAATATGTATTGTCCTTTCAACAAATAGTAAAAATGAAATTTCAATACAAAAAGAAATCTACGCAGCTACCTAAATGCACACAGCTATCTTATTGATGGGTGTACGGCCGATATGTCTACATTTCATAGCCTTTCACTTCCCCCTTCTAGCAAGACAAGAAAACACTATAAGGCAAAAGCCTGTACACAGATTTTGGTCTGCACTATCCAAAACAAAATGCTCTTCCAACGTCACTTCTTCATCACGTCCTGTAAAGAAGAAAAATAAAGCTATGAGTAGCTAGTAAAAATAAATATATTTGAAGTTGATAGATCTGAAAAGAAAAATAAATGAAGTCAATAGCTAAGGCCAATGTAAATCTATATAGGAACAGCTAAGGGAAATCTGAACTACAGCTAGAATTTAAAATGTATATTGATACATCAAAATCATGGTCAGGAAAAAGGAGAAATAAATAAATGGATTCCACATAATAGAAACAGCTAAGGAACAGTAAAACACACCATAAAATCTACACATGACAATTGAAGATGTGAACCTAACCTAAGAATGAGCAGTTTGATCAATATATGCACTTAAGCAGGAAACAGTACAATGCAATAGCTGGATCAAGAAATTTGCACAACTCAACCAAACAAAGATAGTACACAGATATGACAATACAAGAAAAAATATACCACATGGAAACAGTAACTATAAATCAGTAGTAGGAACAGCTAATATATGTATTTTTTTTATGAATTGTGTACCAACCTATACAAAAGGCTATTCTAAACTACATACTTGTCCTAGTTCAAATCTGAAATCAAAAGAATTAAACAATTTGATAGCTGTGTACACACAGACAACTCAATGCAATTTCAAATATGAGCAGTAAATTCATAGCCTAACCTAATTTATATAGAGACAGTTCGGTTCATGTGCAAAAACACAGGTAGTACACGAAAGACAACACAGGAAAAACCATCAAAAATCCGTAGTCCTTACTGTTGGACATCACGCAAATCACACAAACCAAGTAAATCACAGAACAGTTCGGCCATGACTGAAATGAAAAGGGAAACAACACCTAGGATCCTAAGCACTGTAAATCTAAACTAGGATGTAACAATACGTGAATCACTGTAACATTTTCTACTATAAATACACAGTGAACCTAACGCAATCAAGGCAGTTTCAAAGTAAATAAATTCGAAACCAAAAAGAAATAAAAACCGAAAATTTAATTTAGAGAAAATACTTAGCTTCGGTCTTTCATTTCGGGGAGTGGGGTTCGGCGAGGCCGCTCCATCGTTGGGTGAAAAGGGTTGGGGATCGACGAGTTTAGGGTTTGATTGGTGAGGGAGTTGGCGGTTGCTGAAGGAGATGTGGAGGTCAACCGAACGATGGAAGGTGGAGAAAGGAAGGGGGGTCGTGACGAAGGGGTTGCGCAAGGGTTCGACGCCGGTGGAGCAACGTTTGAGGTGGGAAGAGGGTTTCGACGTTCATGGGTTTTCTCTGGACATTTTTTTTGGCGGCAAAGGAAAAATGATCGAAGGGTTTGGAAGAAATGAAGTGGATCGGTTCTTTTAGGGTTATAAGAGGGGTGCGGGTTTGGGCCATCGGGTTGGGCTGAACGAACGAGGTAAGGGTAAGTTTTTTTTTATTTAAGTTTGGTTAGTTTAAAGTTTAAAGGATTTATAAAAATTCAAATGCTAATTTCGAGAGCAAACGTAATCAGATTTCAGCGAAACGAAAAACGTTGGGACCGTGATGACGAGTGCTACGCTATGGATAAGGACTGAGCAAGGCAGGCAGCAGTTGGATTTTTCAGATAAATGAAACGTCGTCTGATTCAACTGAAAACAAGCGGATTTATTGACAAATCCAACCCAAGGTGAGTTAAACTCACTCAGTTATTCCCGCTTATATGTTATAAGTTGGGTTTTTGTTTTTGTATGCTATGGTTGCTAGTAATTGACTGATTGCTGATATATATATTCAGTTATTGTTTGACTGATGAAATTAAACGTCGTTTAATTTCAGTGAAACCCAAATCGTTATTTTTAACGATTGGTTCCAATTAAGGTAAGTTACCTTATTGGTCACGTTTATAGAATAAACGTGTTTTGATAAATGGATTGTTTGATTGGTTGTTGTGGTTGCCATTGACTTGTCATTATAAACTATTATAAGACCATTATTGAATCGTTTGATTTGATGGTTGGATACTAACCTGATGATTCACCATCTGTTTGATTTAAAACCAATGGGTATTATTGGTTGAGTGGTTGACAGTACATGGCCTGTGAATTCACCGTTTTTATAAATATCGATCTACCGTCAGGTAAATCGACGAAATAAAGTTATAAGATTTATTTTATAACTGAAATTGGATTTTTAAATCTATTTATTTGAATTAAAGTTGTAAAAGCAAATAAATATTTATTATTTATTAATTGAGTTTATAATTGGGTATTAAATGATTTTATAAAGAGAAACGTGGTGGTTTATAAAATGATTTTCTTAATCAATGAATTAAGAATTATGGTTTCAAAAGATTAGAAGTTTTATTGCTAAATGAGGTGTATTCGATATTAAAATAAATATCTGTTTGAGTTACAACTGATGTTATCTAAAGATAAGACTGTGGTTGATCAAGGTCTGAGAGGTAAATAAATACCCCAACTTGAACGACCTCGGGATTATCTAAGGATGATATTAGTTGTAATGTGAAAAGAGTAGAATAGTTTATTTTCCATATGGAAAATAATATCGAGATAAAATGAAAAGGGTCGAGAATATATAAATGAGTTTTTCCCAAGTAAAGGAAGTGAAAAGAATTTGGCATTTATATATATAAAGGTCCAAGGTGAAATAGATGAAAAATGGTGGGAAGTTAAAATGATATTTCCGATATTTAAGGAAATTGAAACGTTAAGTTTTTGCGAAGATATACTAAAGTATAATAGGTGGTTATTATATTCTATGGATAAAGTAAAGAAGATTTCATATCTTTGTTTTACTTGGAATGCGATGAGTCGTTTTCCAAGATGGTTAATGTGAGATAAATAGTAACTGGGTTTGAAACGATAGTTGAATAAAGAATTGAATACCATATTTTCTTAAATATGAGAGTGAAATAGGGTGGACTAAGAACCTTACGTCAAATAAGTTATATTTGAAAGGTTTAAGAGTTTAAGATTAACTATCGTTAATCGTTTTAATTAAAGAGGCCATGTGGTGTTGGTTCTGAACGGGTAAAACTCATGACATTCACACAATTATTTATTTGATGGTTAAAACACCGACTATCAAACCTGACCATATGATCGTTGGTACGGAAAGACCGGGATCGAATATATATTCGAACACCATTCCGACCAGCGAATACGTGAAAGAAGATTATTGAAGATGGAGCAATTGAAGACCGTCGATCTTCATGAGCGGAAGAACTACTGATTGGATTTCTCTGGTTTAGCGGCCGGAGATATTTCAACAGTGATTCTGTCGCGATTGGAATCTTCGGATTGCAAGGACTTCTCGCTACTGATCTTTAGGGTGATTCCTAAGGATGCAGTAGAAAATTACCTTCGGTTCATCCTGTGCCTGGATGACTTGTATGGACGAGTGTCTGACATAGTGTTTCCAAAGGACCACGTACGTTGATTTCTTCAAACGTATTATAGTTGGTTAGCTCCCAACTAAAGTATTTTTGTGGACGTCAATTAGTGATATCTGATGGATCTGACGATGTGACATTCAAAGTGAATGGTGACCAGATGTTCCAGAAGGTAATTCAAACCTCAAGCCTCATCAACCGGGAGATGACAAAAATTGGGCAGGCAGCATGGCTATGTGGGTCGCTCCCATTAGGGTGTATAATCACCTATCTAGAGAAATTCCTTTTGTTTCTTAATCTATCGATTCTGCCCATTCGGGAACGGTGGTTTGAGTCCAACCGTTGGTGATATACATTCGATACACTCAAGCGAAATGAGTGGTCGGTCATGTGAGGGCCGGGTTGCAAGACGTTCTCGTTGAACCCTGTGTATTCGCCTCTAGAGATACACGTGCGGAAGGTGGTCCCATGCCTTGTCAAGTTGGAAATCCAATATCCAATAAGCGCTCGCGGTTTTGGTTTGTATACTATATACGGGGAGCGTGAGATGCAAGCGTTCCTCTAGATTGTTATTATATTTGTATCTAGACATTATCATAATATCAGATCAATATATGATTCAAAAGATGTTTTGGGTTATCGTAAGGTAAAAACCATCCGTGTTTATGTGTGGATTCGGTCTTACGATTATCCTTTTCTTTGAAAAGATTTCGAACTTTAAAATCATAATTGGATGATTTACCCTTAATACTGTGCGAGTTTATCTCACTCTGGTTCACCAGACTGACCCGGTATTTTGTAAATGCTCGGGTTAGCCCGGGTTTGCAGGTTCAGGTTATTGAACACTACGAAAGGCGTGCTGGAGAAGTCCAGACATATTTAGTGTTACTCCGCTGTATTGTTTATAAGGGCAGATTATCATAACTGTCCAAATGTGTTCATGTACTCTGATGATTGTAAGTTTTATTTAAAGCTCTCAATAAAGATTTATTTCTATATTATATTTTGTTCCGCTGCGATGTGAGACTCTGTGTGTATTCTTCTTCTTCTATTCTTATATTTCTTTCTCTCTTATCTCACCCTCTAAATTCTTTCTAATAACCATCTGGTGATTTCGATACTTGAGTTCTGGCAAGTGATACGAGATTTGTGTATCATTGTCGGAATTCTAGCGTCGAATTCTCCGGGTCGTTACAACTGTAGAATGGTATTAGGGGAGTTTGGGACATTTTATAGTGAAGCTAATTTATTATTATTATTCCTTTATTTAATTAATATTTTTATTTATTATTTATGAGGTCTGAAGATTGTAAATATAAAGAGAAGAGAGAACAAAAGGGGGAATAAAGGAAATGGTTTCGTATCTAAAAATGATTTTGAATGATAAATAGAAGAGGAGAGAGAGTAGAGAATAAATGCATAAGTTATTTTCCCTATATGCCTCTTTGTATTTGCAAACAAATTAATTGGTTGATTTATTTTATCTAATTGTTTAAGTTGTGCAACTTTACAAATTTTAAAACACACAATATTAAATATCATAATTTAAGGAACCTATTTAGTTGTAAGAAAGAATAAATAGAAGATGAATATATATATACATATAGTTGATTTAAAGAAAAGAAAAAAATGTCGGAAAACAAAAAAAAGGGAAAAGAGAAAACGGGAATGTAATTAATGCATAATTTATTGTCTCTAAAAATAACTGAATGGGAAAGCAGTACTTTATAATAAAGGAGAATCTGCGTGAGGTAGAAATGGAAAAGAAGAGAAAAGGAGAAGAAGGAAATATGGTAAATATATAGGAAAGGACAAATAAAATGAATGCATCAATCTTGATGGAGAGGAATGGTGCAGTTATTAAGGAAATAACAAATAGAGGAAGGCACTAAAAATGGATGCAACTACTCATATTTCAATATTAACTAATTAATGAAGGTTTGAACACGTAATCAATGTTTTGAATTCCTAAAAGTTAAATTTTGAATGGACAAGGGAAATACTTAAGAGGACAGCCAAAGATATATATATATATATATATATACACACACACATATACATATACATATATATATATATATATATATATATATATACGTACATTGTTAAAATTTGTTTCATTTAGAACCTACATATTATTTTCAATATAAATGAATAAATTTTATTAAAGTTCTTAAGGCATTTTTTTCCTTGGCATGTAGTTAAAAGATTGTTGGAATTTAAGGATAACATCCTTGCTTTTAACATCTAATTAAGGAAATATTTTAAAGTTATTTTTTCCTCTTTGTATATTTAGAATGTGCTTTTAACAAGCGCCTACATGAGTTATGTCAATCAATATTTAAATCTAAGGATTTAAACTTTCCATCAATAAATGTAGTCTTACAATCAACAAACTTAAATTTTAAATTAAAACATAAGTTTAATTATCTAATCTTAAAATTAAATTCAATCTTTCAAGAACAAATTAAATTAAACAAATCAGAAATTCAAGTATAAATCTCTACGTTCAAATCCTAATTTAAACTTACAATCTCAAATCATAAATTAATTTACACAGTCAAATCAAAATTAACTATTTTGTGTATTCGTTCATGCAATTATTCATAAACAATTCAATTATTGTAAATCACCATTTATCCAATTATAAATTATTTATTATAAATAAATTTGAAATCATTTATTAATAACATCATAAAGTTTATATATAAAAATCATTTTAAATTCAATAATTTAATTTATTAATGGAATTTTTAAATTCTGACACATTTATAAATGTAATTTTTGAATTATGGATGCCAGCGTAGTCAGCCAATTAAAAATCAGTTATTGTTAGTGGTTGTGGTAAGCACACTGATAGTGCTATCGTAGTTAAACCAGTAGTCTATGCTGCTCTTGTCACTAGAGATGCCCCATCCTATTATTCCTTACTGTAAATACACTGCAAATACCGACATTCTAACTATAAATAATCTGTTTAGTAGTCAATTTATTATTTGCTGACGTCGATATCTTCTATTACGTACTCAGAGAAAGTGGGAAGAGGCTGTCCCAAACAGAATAAGAGGAGCTTGCCGACATTCATTGGAGGAAACTGCAAGTTTGAACATGCCAAAAGTAAGAAATTTGTTCTGAAACAATATTTTGGTTGCTGAGTTACACTTGGTTATCAATTAACTTCATTTAGGGGAATAAGTTTGTAAATTACATGTACTACTCTTTGTTTCAAGGAGAAAATTCTAACAAAATATATTCTAATTTATTGCAAAATTATAAATTCATTGGCAGTACAATAACTTTTGGTGTATATATTATATTATGTAGCAACACAAGCTTATGAAACATCTCACCTGATTATAAGATGTTTACTTGTAAATATTTTGATGAACAGGAAGAGGACCCAAAATCATTTTCAACATTCAGGGATTACCTTTATTACTCATAGGTGCATGCTTGTTTTTTGTACACTATTATCCTATAAGCAGTTCAGTTTGCAAGATAATCTTTTCCTACTTCACTGTAGTCCACAGAACAAAAGAGAGTTTGTTTTGGTTGATCTGGTATACATGGATAGGGCCTTTTTTCCCATAGAGATATTCAAGAAGGAGAGATGGTACTATGCATATGAATTTGTTTTCTCCTTCTTTGGCATTCCAGATATTATTTGCATACACAGTTGTTATCATATATACTAGACTAATCATGGTGTTGGAAAACGAGACGGTGGGTTCAGATGTTGCGATTGACGGGCACCGCATCAGCCAGTGCATCGAAAATGATGTCAGTAGCCAAATTGAACTTGAAGAGGCCCTTGAAGTTTCTGGATACTCCACTCATATTTATTCTTCGCATCCAAAAGTGTGGCCTACTTTGGCTAAAATTGCAGAAACTCATGAATTACCACCTGCTTTAATTGAAGGACGCATTGCATCTGGTAAAGAAGAACAACATTATATGGAATATTTCCAGAAATACGTCGAGTTTGGGCATTAGTTGATAATTCTTTATTCCTTTGGCGTTTTGATAAATGGTGAGAGCGAAATATAATACATCCACTCACTTTCACTGGACTTTCATGTTTAATGATGACATGCCACTCATTAATATATTTGTTTTGTTTGCTCTACATTTGATAGACTGATATTTCTGCCTTCATTATATCTGTATTGCCAAGATCTTTTAATTTCACACTACCCGTTAAAATGCTTGTTGTTTGGTAGTTAAGTGGTTACGTTCACTTGACGAGTTTATGTACTTCCATACCTATTTGTTACTCTTGATCTATGACGCCTTCACCCATACATGCATGTGTACACATACAATTACTAATTTGCTCCATTTGTTTTGTAATTTTAAGGGTGGAGAGTGTTCTGAATACAGCAGAGAAGAACAAGCATTCTGTTGCTGTTGGGCTAGCAAAATCGAAGCCTAACATTTTTATCGAAGCAATTCAGTATCTATTAGTGTTCGTACCCCTGTTGATGTATATATGTATGCCTATTTATTAATAATTTTTTTTTAAACCTCTCAGTTATACAACTTAGAAAATTTGTATCACATTAAAATAAAGTTATTATTTTGTACCAGTTAATATATTTCGTTGTTAAATGTATAGAAAGAACATATTTATTGCCTAATGCTAACATTAGTGAAATGTATCAGTACATCACCTCCTGCTTTTATCATTTTTCTTCTAATCTACAACATTATATTCTTATTTTATGTTTATTAGTTTTAGGTTTATAACTTATGGTCTAGTCAATCATCATTTTTCTCTTTAGCTCATCAGCTGGTTCTCAACTATTCTAACAATTGTAGCAGTTTGCACTTGCGGTTTGATTTCTAACATCTCCAAAGCAAAAAATATCGTGGCGAGCAGGTGAGGTGCAATGTAGCAGATCTAAGGAAGGCCCGATATAGATTAGAGGGAAAAGATTGCTATGTAAGTTTTTCTTCTTATATTTATATAATGGTACATTAAAATATAATATATATATAGTGCATTGCACTGGCATAAGTAATATATGAGATGTAGAACCCCAAAATTCAGATACAACACCCTTCATAAATTCTTTTAACACAGACAAGCTCCGCAAATTCCTTGCTCAACATTTTCAAGGGCTTTGAAGCCACCATTGACGAGTTTTGTATTCATAATTTCTGGTTATACATATAGAGAGAGAGAGGAAGGTTCCGCTACACCTTTATACTGCACACGTGAACCCTCCCCCTTAATCTTCACCACCCATTTCTCCAATCATTCTCTCTATTCCCACTAAGAAATAATATTGAAATGGGAAGAGAGAGAATGAGTGAGGAAATGGGTGGTGGTGATTAAGGGGGAGAGTTTACGTGCAATATAAGAGGTGTAGTGGAACCCTCCTAATATATATATATATATATATATATATATATATATATATATATATATATATATATGTTATATATATGTGTGTGTATGTTATATATATGTGTGTGTGTGTTTATATATATATATACATATATATATATATACATATATATATATATATACATATATATATATATATATGCGCGATGACATTAAAACTGACCATTTGGTAAGCAAAAGAATATTTTAAAGACAATGTACAGTTCTTCTATGTTCATCGATGACTTTCCTATATTCTCGTACTGATTAGGATGGAAAATTCTGAGTCAAATTAACCATGCTAGTAGAAACATTTTTGGAAAACACTATACTAATTGTTAAGAACTTTTGGTGAATCTCCCACGGTTTTCCCTCTTTTTTTGTGCTTTGATTCTTGTTGTATAAAAATACCAGGATATTTATTTGTATGTATAATTCAACTTTGTAGGTTTCATAACTTTAAGAGGAAAATTAGCTTTGTAGATTTTAGAGGCAAGTGCTGATACGAATAAAAGATATGAGGATAGCATTAGGTGGAGGCCAATTACATTTCAAAGGCAAATGAGCTTTGAAGATTTCATAGGTAGACGACCTTTGCAATTGGGTTAAAGGCGTTCATAGGCAAATGAGGACAGTTGTAATTTTGTACAATTTTCATCTGGTATATGATTTATACTTTGTATTCTGGATATAAAGTTGTGATTTTTATCAATGAATTGATCATGATGCCTTTAAACATACATCAACTTTTTATGTTATTTATCTATTTATTTTTGCACATATATAATATATATATTCTTATATAATTTATGGATATATTACAACTATAAAATAAAAGTTGTAATAAAATATATCACAACGGTTATAAATAGTTGTAAAAATTATAACAACAACGGTGTATAACAGTTGTAATAAAGTTTATTATTATGGTGCAAAACAGTTGTAAAATATACATATAACAACAGTGTTGCAAATGTGCAAAACAGTTGTAAAATATTTTAGTCTATTACAATCTCTTAATATACGACGGTTAGCCTACTATTGCAAAATGTATTTACAACGGTTTTCCACCATTGTAATATGGTCTGTACCAATTTTCAGGAATAGCGCACCTTTGAATTTGGAAACTTTAAAGTGTAAAATAAATGAAACTTAAATAAAAAAACTAACGTTATATAATTAAAACATTACAAAGATATAAATGGAATTAATTAAAAATGCTAAATATAATGTTATGAAATAATTAATGAAGGTTTATTAAAGCCTAACATATTATAAATCAATAAATGTAACGAAAGATTACATGAGAAATAATTCAGGAAAGATAACGCATGTGTAAATGTGCATTTGTATACTTATTTAATATAAATATATGCGTGTGTATTAATTAAAGAAATAATGCGCACCTGAAGTTCCAACGCATGTGATAAAAGGAATTAAATCAAGAAAGGAATGCAAAGTAATTAATGTTAAATTAATTAACCATGCACATCATTAATGAAAAAAAAGAAGGCAGTAATGGAAGTTTATTTATGTTAGCAATGGTAACTTAAAAGTTTGAAAGTGGATAATTAACTCTAGAATGGTACACATGTGTAAGCACTCGTGTAGATATATTTATTTCACACAAATATATATGAATAAGTTTCAAAAGTAACACGTGTTTGAATTTGGAAATAAATGCACGTTATAAATAAGGTAAAATCACGTAATAAATGAAGTTTAATGACGTTAGTTAAGTAATGTTCAAATTCAAATGAGTGAAATAAATACATATAATTTAAGATGGGCAAGACACGTTACTATGCATTTTTATTTCCTGTTGAACGCTCATATCTTGTCCAATTAAATCAAATGGATAATATTGTTTTGGACATCTATAAATAAAAGTGTTGGGCTAGCCTTCCAACTCATATTTTTCTAAATGAGCGCGGGAGATGTATCACCTTTCTTTCTCTCCAATTCTTCAAACATTAAAAATGTTTGATTTAGGCATTTTGATTCGAATTTGGACGTAGAAACTATAGATTTAAGACCGGACGGTCAAATTCTCTGTCCATATGAGGTTTACAAAGGGGAAAAGACTACGGATAATCGATCTGGATTCAAATTACATGTAGAACTTAGAGTACCTTTTCCGTGTGGGTGGATTTAAAGTATATGTATATTACGAAAATGATATACGTTATAGTTTGATTCTCTTTTAGCACTTGAATCTGTTAAAAATTGCATATGGAAACTGGTTTAGAAAATTTATCCCTTATTAAACTACAAAGAGTAAAAGTGTGCTGATGAGAAAATTCTTAATACGGTGGAATGGAACTCAATTAACTTGTTACATATTGAGATTGTGGTTTTATGGAACAAGACATAAGCATAAAAAAGTAAGATGTTTATAGTAAATCATTAGAATTTAGTAAATAAAAAAAAGAATTCAATTAATAAGTTGGTTTAGAGGATAGTGTTAGTTGGTTGGTTAAAAAAAAAGGATGTATTTCCATAATTTAACATTATGAGTAAAAAGTAAATGTAATCACAAGGATAAATTAAGGGAATACCACGAAACAGGGAAGTTACTGTATTTTCTACCAATCAAATAATAAAGGCAAGAAACAAGAAATATTTTGCAATAATGAGTTGTTGTTTCTAGCATTAATATTAAAATAAGGAAATAGATTATAATGCATTTTTTGTAACTATCCAAGTGATGTAAAACTACTTCCTAAAGCTAAACTTACAATTGTTGTAAAGAAAGAAAGCCTAAAATGAAAGAAAGAAGAGAAAGAACGTTATAGACCAGAGTTGAGAAATTAGTTATTTGCAGTTTTTTGTAAGAAATTACACATGTTCTGAAATTTTCTTGTTATGTAAATGTTAGTTAAAAGGTCGCATATTTTATCCTTTTTGCGTGGGCAAAAAATAGAATAAAGTGTAACTTTGCAAACATGGATTAAACAAAAGAGAACTAAACGTACATTAAACATGTGTAATAGTTGTAAATTTGTTATAAAAAGGAATTCTTCTAATTTAGGAAAATTAATGAGAATTTAGCGTAAATTATGACATGTGTCATAGTTTAAAATGTAATAAAAAATGAACAAATTATTATGATAAATAAGAACTATGCTGACACGATTAGAAAATTATAATAAGGAAAATGAATGTAATATGTTGTGAGTAAAACAATAATAAGAGGGTTGTAATTAAAAAGAAGGAAGAAGAAAATAAGAAAGGCTTATTATAAATAAAACTCATATATGAGATGAAGTTTAATAAGCATGTAATAGTTGTGGTCCGTTCCGGCAGCAAATGCTGATTAAGGAAAATATGTAACTAATAAAAGTTAATAAGAAAGTAAATAAGGCTCAGATTAGATGAAATTGGGATAGTAATGATAATATGTGTTATAATATAAGTAAATAAAAAGTAATCTAAACGCATGATGAAAGATTAGACATAGGGTCTAATAAACAATGAGGTACATTTGGAAGCAGCCCAAAGGGATTCCGAATGAAGAACCTAACGAAGCAAACAATTGCAGTCATTTTAGAACTAGTGGGTACATGTACAACAAGATGTTCAGCGAGAATGTGGGGAAGTGCGAGACTTCTACGAGATGTGAGGATACTCTAGGATGTCCTTATAGAGTAGGTTTAACGGAGTTGTACCCTCGAAGGCAGGTCTGTATTGGTTCCATCAAAGAGTATGCCTTGAATGCATTTAAATTGCGAGCAGTAAGAATACTGATGGATGACATTAGGATTCGGTGGTTACCTCGACTTCGAGCAGGCTTTGTGGTCAGGACTCAATAAGGATAGTAATCATTCATATAACTGCCATAATTAGTCAGAGCAAGAACGGGAAAGACTGGAGTTGTACCAACATGCCAATGAACTTTGACTATCGATATGTTGGATGAAAGACAATATCAATTGGATGTTTAGATTGTTTGTTGTAAGGCACACTCACTTAGCTCTTGATTGGTCTTTCATTAGTTGAGGGGGGATGTGTCGAGCCATAGCCATAAAGAAAGAGATAGACCAAATTAAATATATGCATTATTGGCCTAACGTAGTCGTTCTTTACATATCTAGAAATCCGTGAATAAGTTCTATATAAGGGTAGGCCTTGTTAGCGTTAGGTAGTAGATAGTATGATTACATATAATCCTCTATGTATGCACTGAGGAGTACATTTTGGATGCTTGAGCATTGGAGCGAGATGATGCAGACGCGGTTTCACATTTTCTTATCAAACAATGGATCATCTATATTGCAAGCCTTACGAAGTTGTCCTTTACAGATGTAATTTGAACACTTTTCATAGAAGAATGACGGAGTCCTATCGAGGAGGATATATAAGATACTATATACATATGACCTACCCTTAACTTTGGATTTTAGCTTCCTCCTTTGATTTCTCCTGTTCTCTGCCATAAACATTACCTGCTCAACAAAATTTGTATGTTAAATCTTGATCATGTAGCATATTTCTCCAATTAGTTAACTGCAACTCAACCATGAGATTCGTTTGTTTGAAAAGGTAATTTCCAATCTCCAGTCTTCCTTTTTGTAATTGATTGCAATATTCCTATCTAACTCCTTCATCAGAGTGATTGAAGCTCTTTTACATTGACATTCTGTTATGTCGTCCTTCCATTTCAACTTGTAACCGATATTGCTTCAATACCCTATTTCAACTATATTTCAAGTATGTTTTTGAACACTTCTTTGGTTTCTTAATTTAGTTTGTAGTTTATTTTTTTCTGTTCAATCATCAGTTTTCAATGTTTCATATGCAACTTTGGCATGTATTGCATGTTAGTTTTCCCTGATTTATGGTTGACTGGATTTTATATGATTTTGAATTTTTGTAAAACAGTATAATGGCTTACCAAATAGTCTATGTTTTCCATGTTGATTTTTACATATTCTGTTATTTTTTGTATCTCTATCGCTTAATTGGACATTTTGCCAGATTTGGACCTGCACTTTAAGAACAAAAATACTCAACATTAGTTAACTATCAGTAATAGCATTATACATAGAAATCTATGCAAGGAATTCCCTTTGTAATTGTTTTTAAAATTTTACATTTTACTTGTTGATTTCGGAAAAATTAAATTCTTTAGATGGTTTTTAATCTCCTAAAACATTGTTTACTAAATTTAACATTATTTATTTTTCAATATTGTTTTTTCTTTTTCCAAAGAGAATAACTACATGGTGATTTAAGTTTATTTTAACTTTGTGTCTTCTAAATGTGAAAAATATTTCATTATTAGCATTCTCAGACAAAATGTAATTCCTAGACTTAATCTAATATATCAATTTAAATTTTACATTTATATGTTGATTTACTGGCTTTACCCTCTATTATCAAATTTAAAAGGGAAAAATGGTTTTAATTGTCCACATTGAATTTTATTTGGAGTATAGTCGGTATTTTTAATTTTACATGTTTCTTACACCATAGTTTCAATTTTTTTATTTCAATAAATTTTCTCTGAAACACTCCCCCTCCGTTAAGGTCACTCACAAATGGAATGCCTTAACTTTGGTGGAGCATTTTAGGTAAAAGATGCAGATAAATTACAAGATAGACAAATAAAGCAGCGGAAAATAAAGTCATTTTATAAACAATACGGTTCAGTCAAGCTTTTACAACAGTTGTCTCAATCATACTTAAATGTAATACATAGAACTTCTTTCTTGATCTAAAAACTTCCAAATATAAAAGAAGTATAAAAACAACAACGATATTCCCCAATAAAGCATGAACCAGCCATAGCAGTGGAAGAGAGAGTCCAAAGAAATACACTGACTATCTTCGAGCTTGGAAAGAAAACTGAGCTAAGTGGAAACTTTTCCTCCTTGTGAACCTGGGCGGAGGGAACAGAAGGTAAGAGGCGAAAAAAAACAAGGTCAGACATAAGTCTGGTAAGTCCAGTGATTTTCAGCATATAAACAGGCAAAAGCATCATGACATGAATAAACTGAATATAAGATAATACCGTGATAACTGGGATAACAAAGACAACATAGGATAAGCATAAGGTATGATAAGGCAAGATAAAATGAATGCGCTTCTACTCTTTCTCTGCTTTGCTACTACTTTGTTATTCTGATTTCTATATCTATCTCTGCACCACCTAACTAGTGTCCCAACTAGTAATCTGTATAAGATGATAACGTGATCCCAATCCCTGCAATTGTGGTAGCCTTCATGTGTACATCTATCATGAGGATTCCACCGCAATCTGCCTAATTTCCATGAACATGTTAGATGTACCCTTACTACCTTATCGATCGGCTCCTTACTTGCATTAATGTTCCATGTGTCTGTGTTAATCGGCCCTCTTTTGCGTGTAAATACCCTATGCTGGTCCCACCATAAGGTGTATCAATCCTTATGATAGTGACCCGACACGATTCAAGATACACAGTGTATAACTACTGGTACCAAGTGCCTGCTTTTTCCCACTCTGGAGTATGTGCACGCCCATAAACCGTCAGAACCGACACTGACGTACCCCTTGCCACTGTTTTGACCGCTTATAATCAGCCCAGTAACTGTGCCCCACCCAGCCTAGTTCAGGGTACCATGATACATCTATGTGGGTTACTGCTGAAATGGGTCCCCGTTACTAGGGTTTCCTACTGGTTTAGTTTGTGGGCCTATATATACAAATATTACCCACCTACACGAGATGTACTTAACCCTCCCACCGATTCTAGCATGTTTTCTTAACGATTAAGTTTGTGGGCCTATATGTACTAATATTACCCACCTACACAAGATGTACTTAACCCTTCCATCGATTCAAGCATGTACATTTAAGGATTAACTTTTTTGGGCCTATATTTATTAATATTACCCACCAACCTGATATGTACTTAATCCTCCCACACATTACGTCATATTGGTTAAGTGTTGTCCATTCATGTTAACTTAACCCACCCATTCATTATGTCATGTTGGTTAAGTGTTTCTTATTAACTTAACCCTCCTCACTTATCATGTTAGACTGGTTAAGTGTTTTCTTGTTGACTTAACCCCACGTGTTCGTCATGTTTTATTGGTTAAGTGTCATCAATTAATTCAAGTTAACTTAACTCACGTACTCATCATGTCATGTTACTTTGGTTAAGTATTGCCTTCTTGTGTTGACTTAAGCTAACCACAAATCATGTTATATTGGTTAAGTGTTTCTCTCTTGTTTTAACATAACCTTACCACAAATCAAGTTATATTGGTTAAGGGTTTCTTATTACTTAACACTACCCATTCATCTTGTTATATTGGTTAAGTGTTTCACATTAACTTAACCCTAGTCATTCATGTTATATTAGTTAAGTGTTCCTATGAACTTAACCCTAGTCATTCATCTTGTTCATTAGCATTAGTTGATTTATTAATCCACCAACCTCTCACATTAGATATGTGTTGTTGCGGTTACTGGATGTGCCGGGTGGTTCCGAGCAGTTTTACACCAAAACTCAATCTAACCTCGGGTTTTTCTTGGGCATGATGCACTAACCTCTCACATTAGATAGGTGTTGTTGTGGTTACTGGATGTGCCGGGCGGTTCCGAGTAGTTTTACACCACAATTCAATCTAACCTCGGGTTAGGCATGTTCATCTTTAATCTACACATTTACCATATATACCCAAATCTAGATTTTACATGCTAATTACCAAATTCACCAAAACTAGTCATGTTACATTTTACGCCCAATCTAGATTTAATGCTCAAGTTACCCCAAATTCGCAACAATAACAATTTTGCCCAAAACTTTATTTATATGCCAATTTCATACTTTGTCGTTCATGCCAATTCCAGGTTCAATATGTCAAATTGCATATTCCATAATTCATGTCAAATTTCCCCAAATTGCACCTTAATAGTCATGCCATACTACATGTTCCAAATTATTCCAAATAATGTCAATTTATGTTATACCCAATTACCCCTGCATTCGTAGCGTACGTATTTCGAGATTCAACCGAAGATTCATAAAATAAGGGGAGAAGTAAGATGGAACATCATAAGGATAGGCATAGTCATAGATGATAAGAACTATTGGTCCAATAAACTTGATGTACTAAAAAGAAAAGTTTTGCATGGAATACATCGCAAGCATATAGATATGATAAGAATTATATCATGAACTTAAAAAGGGATTACAATTCCGATATACAACAAGGATAGATATGATTGGACCAGTTTCATAGTCAAAAATGATTCCCAAAGGTATATATATATATATATACTCGAGCACATATTTCAATAAAAGGATAGCTTACATCAGGCATATTCTCGTAACCATTTTATTACATGTCACAATTAGATTTAGGTGTTCAAATCTAAAAATAACTAACTTACAAAACAAAGGCAAAGCTGGTTTTCATGCCTAAGCCATACATCACTATACACACTAATCTTCTTCTTCCAATATATATATGCCCCAATTTTAGATCTTAAACCACAACATGTACTATGCCTTATATTTACAGTTCAGTTTACGCCCCAAATCCCAAGTCATATGTCCAATACTTTATGTTTTAAATCTCAAGTAATATGTCCAATACTTTATGCCTCAAATACCAAGTCATATGTCCAATACTTTATGTTTTAAATACAACATGTGTTATGTCCTCAAATCAGTTACAACTCAATTATGCCCAATTATACAAAATTTAATACTTTTTACCAAATTTTAGCGCTAGTCGTGTACAAATCATATTTTATGCCCAATTTTATTTCCAACGTACGTTCATCTCTTATGATATCTAGCACAGACTCGCAGTAGCCTGGCTATAAAACAAAAAGGAAAGAAGGAAATAAGAGAAAAAGAATGGACATAATATTATCAATGAGATAGATCCAATGGATATAGACAGACAGATAGAAATAGGCATAATCTCAGATTGAGATTTATTACAATGTCAGAATCACAATTAACTTTTATTTCTAAAAGTAACATGAACTTACAAATTACAGAAGGGTCTTGAATTCTGTATGTATTCTGAAACTGAATAGATCTCGTTGAACTAGAAAATTTGTTGTTCTAATTTAGATTTGATTTGATTCTTAGAAATAGTTGTTGAAGTCATTGAATTAGCTTTTGAATCTCTACTAGAATTGTAAACTTGATTTCTACGAAGGACTTGAGCAGCATAACCCCGTCTTAGATTTATTTTAATATGAATTAGGGTAGAGTATAGGTAAAATGCAGTTGTGTAGAGAAAACAGTAGCCTTAGGGGTGTTTATATAGCATAGGGATCAATGAATCTGGTCAGAACGGGCGTCCAAATGCAGAAAAATGATTCTGTCCTCGGATCTGGAAATAGGGGAGAGGTCGATCCCCAGGTCGACCTCCTGGCTGACCTGTGCGACCCAGGTTGACCCCCTGGTCGACCTGGGTCCTGGGCGGGAAATTTCCCGCCCAGCCTGGGTGTGTGATTTGAATTTCGAATTTCAAACCTGAGCTGTTTTATTTAAATCTCTAAAACTTTTGAAGGTCATAACTTCTTCATACGTAGTCCAATTTACGCAAATTCGGACTCTATCTCAAGCATAATTCCAAGACGAACGCAATGCTGTAACCCATTTCCCTTAATTCTTCTCTTAAAAATTAAGTATACTTTAATTTGTTACTTTAGTGTTCACAGAAAATACGGGGTGTTACATTCTCCCCTCCTTAAAGGATTTCGTCCCCGAAATCTTCAAGTTAGGAAGAACGTATATCCTAACGTCCAACATCCATCTACTCAACCATTCAATCACAGCATTCATTGTCCTTAAAAGGTTTCTAATGTCGTACGAACATATGTAGAGTGTGTTTATATGTCCCTTATCTAATGCAAAATCAGGCGGTCTACTGATCCAGTTGACCTCGTTAATGCAAATCATGAGAGTGTCATGGGTCCAATATGTATGCAAATATCCCTAATCATGTAAATACTATATGTGTGCATATTCACTCATTCATATGCAACATCCATATGATAACACATCAAGTTTCAATCCATATACAAATAATTTCATATGCATATGCAATATGAAAGTGACTGAGCCGATCTAGTGCCTAATGTGTGTATATGCATCCATGAGAAACCACTAGCAAATACTTGCAACCACTTGCATCCACCAAACATAACATGTCTCAAACACATTTTTACATCCATCGTCTTCTACCTAAGGATCGAGGATAGGACCGAGAGGATATACCTAAAAGATAAAGACTAACATGCAGATAAATATTACAGAGAAAGTGGAATCAAGGATATACCCTCAAAAAGGGTATGATGCGCGTATCTAGTCTTCAGTCTTCTAAGTCGCGTCATCTTGAGCTTCACTCCACTGTACCGTAACTAATTTAACTCCACAATTGTGAAGCTTCTTGACCTCCATTTCTAAAACCCACTAGTAAAGATAGAACCTCGCTCACTTACTATGCTAGAGGGTATCCACTGTAGTCGAACTATCTTTCCAAGATAAACAGATATTAACCATGATACCAAGTGTATATACTAAGATGATTAGAGGTCTCTCTTCTACTTAGCTTATCCATCATGTCACAAATCTGAGGGTCGATATCTCTCAAGCAAACCATCCTATTCAAACTTGACATCCCTAAAGTACAAGCCCCAAAGGCCTAAACCAATATCAGAAAAGCACCAAAGGAATACCTCCTCTGAATTTGGACGATTTATGTGAGATGATACTAGCAAAACAACCAAACAATTGAGCACTTAACTGACTCTGGCTATCCTCGCCAATCTTGCTCCAAAACTATCGTTGATCGCATAAGTGGGTTTGCATTGTCAACTAGATATATGTGGAAGTCTACCTCACATTTTAGGGGACAAACCCCTAACCTTAATAAAAAACATCTGCGTACTCATGGACTACTCCAACGGATCGAAAATCCTTGATAAATACATAAAGTGATTCTAGGTAGCTAAGACAAACTGATCCCTTAGGATCACACGAAATCTCGAGGGTATTCCCGAGGCAAGTCAAAAGTCTGACTACACTCCTTTCACAATTACTAGCTGACCAATCCATGCCTAGAATCAACCCATAGCCCATGAAACCAAAAACATAAGTATCTCAAATCCTTACAAACCAAAGATAAATGAGCCGAACCAAAAATTGGATTTGAGACAATAATTGTAATACCCCGTGTTTTCTGCTAACATAAACTAACAAAATAAACAATACTTAATTTAAAATGTGAGAATTAAGGGAAATAGGTTACGCCATTGTGTTCATCTCGGAATTCTGGTTGATATAGAGACCAAATTTGCATAAATTGGACTTCGTATGAAGAAGTTATGGTTATTGGAAGTTTCCAGAAAATTCAAATAAATTCAAACAGCTTGAAAACAGATTCAAAATTCAAATCAAAAATCAGAAGCGGGCTGGGCGGGAAAATTCCCGCCCAGGACCTAGGTCGACCAGGGGGTCGACCCTAGTGTCGACCTCCCTCCTATAGGTCGACCTCGGGGTCGACCTGCCACCCCCCTAGGTAGATCTAAAAGATGACGACTTTGTGATTCAGTGCTGAGTCATTAGGGATGAGGTGTCACCCTATCTTGACTGGATGGTCTTGATTGATTCTAGGTTGATCGGATGGCCTAAATTAATCCGAAATTCTATATAAACACATGTAGACTCAAACCCTAAAACCCAATCAAAATTAGAACCATGGATGTCATGCTATCACCTTGCAACCTAGAATAGCCGTCATCAACTAGAGGAAAAGTAATGCTAATCAACTCAGTTCAACTCAAGTCTATAACAACTCCAACAACAAATTTGTCTACTTCAAAGGCGAGCTAAATCAATTTCAGAAATCAGATCCTAGAACTCAAGCCCATCTTTGAGTTGTGAGTTCGATTTCTTTAATAAGATAATTAACAATTTAATTAGGTTGAGTTATAATTTGGGTTATATGGTTATGTTTGTAAAACATTGGGAAAAATGGGATATTTTGTGAATGTATGCTAGTTGTTCATAATGATAGTTTTTTTTTGTGAATCCCTTTGTATATACCCAATCATCTATGTTCAACCTGACTCATGTTCGACATCATTGTATATGCAAGTTTGGATGTAGATTATATGCTAGTTTCCATACGAATTGTGTACAAGTTTACATGTGAATCAAACAAAGTGACTATATGCAATTTTAGGTAGAAATTGGATTCATATATATGCAAGTTTACCCCTTTAGATTTAGATCTATGACATACATAGTTTTATGCAAGTTTGTGACTATGGCTTTTGCAAGTTTTGGGTGAAAACTATATTCATATATGCAATTTTTGTGTGAAAACTATATTCATATATGCAAGTTCACACCTTTTTAGCCTATGTTTAGATTCACGACAATACCAAGTTTATGCAAGTTTATGTTGTAATCCTTATTAGTAAGTTAGATCCATTTTGTGTGTTATGCAAATTTGCGATGTTTCTTCCCTTTTATGTCATTAGACTAATTGCTAGTCTAATATATATATATATATATATATATATATATATATATGTCATGATAAGCGAACGAACAACGTGGGGATGATGGGGGTAATATTGAATATACACATATTGAGAATTGGCATAAATGGCCTTAAAAAGGAAGATAATTAATTTAAGACATTAATTGGAAAGATTGGTATTTATGGACATAATTTAGGTGACATTTATGGGCATAAGTATATTTGGAATTTTTTTACAAATTTGAATAGAGATATTAATCCAATTTGGGGTTAAATAAAGATG
The DNA here is from genome assembly GCA_030737875.1 of Allium sativum. Classification (NCBI taxonomy): domain Eukaryota; kingdom Viridiplantae; phylum Streptophyta; class Magnoliopsida; order Asparagales; family Amaryllidaceae; genus Allium; species Allium sativum. The sequence goes on from CM060911.1 coordinate 281,586,094, forward strand.
TGTAATAATAAACCGCCTAAGACACGAGGTTAGACTCTTTTATGGTGTAAGACTGCCCGGACCCGCCCGACAAATCCTGCAGCCACAAATGCTAGTCTAATGTGAGAGGTCAAAGGCATGAATTAAATGCGTAACAGTTGTAAAGACACGAGGTTAGGCTCGTTTGTGGTGTAAGACAGCCCGGACCCGCTCGACAAATCTAGCAGCCACAAATGCCAGTCTAACGTGGGAGGTCTTTACAAGGTTACGGTGTTAATGAACTAAGAAACACTTAACCAGATAAACATGTGGTGGGACATGGGGGGTTAAGTGGGTGGCATGTGAAATTAAGAGGATGCCTTGGGTGGCATGTGAAATACAATTAGATGCACTTAACCAAGATTGAAACATGTAAGAAGACATCAATAAGAATGGTGTTAAGTGGGGAAAACCTTAGAGGGTACCAAGCATAGGTGAAAGCTCGTGTCAAGCATGGGGGCCCTTTTCAAACCATTAACCCATTAAGTATCTTTGTGAGCTCGACCCAAGTCAAGGACGGGACACGCTTACTGGATTTGATTGTAAGAGGTCAAAATGGGTTAGCGGTGGCAACGCAAGTCCAATGGGGTCATGTGCGTGCGTAGGCCCGGGCTGGTAGGTAAGACGTTGTTGCTTCATGTAGATATAAGCCATGAATTTTTGGTGGTATCGGGTTGCCATATTAGGGAGTGATACACCCCATTGTGGGGCCAGAACGGGTATCTACGAGTTAGCGAGCCGACCGAATGGGGGTAGTGGGTACACCCAGTGGAGATAGGGGCACGCGACACATATGAAGGCAGCTAGGTGTACACGAAACTACCATTATCATTATTAAGTTTGGTAGGAGGGATCAACTTTTAGGGTGTTTGATGTGGTGCAATGTAGTAATTATCTTATAATGATTTGGTAGGCCTTTAACGTTATCTTTGTTCATCTTATTCCTTTGACATGCCCATTGGTTCATAGTCATTTCCTTATTTTCCAGCTTATGCCTTATCCTAGTTACTTAATGATTATATTGTTAAAGTTATTGCACTCGCCAGACTTTATGTCTGACCCCCTTTCCTTCCACCTCTTTTCTCCCTTTCCCCCTCCCCCCCAAGGTGCTCAGGGTGGGACTAAAACTAGTGGAGCTTGATTTGGACAATTTATCTCTCTCTTTTTGGAAGTTGCTTGGATCGCTAAAGTAAACTTCAGCCTATCTTATTTATGGTTATTTTATGTTGGGGTTATGTCTTTTATTTTATGTACTCAGAATTTATTTGTCAAGATGGATAATAAATGTATTTGGTTTTGTAGTTGGTTTTCGATGTGATGTAACCAAACTATTTCTCCGCTGCAATAAAAGTGTTTTTTGTTTTTCATGTACTAATATATTTATCTGTCTTGTTTACTTTTCTGTTCTATACACAATAAACGCTCCACCAAAATTAAGGCATTCCCTTTGTGAGTGAACTTAACGGAGGTGGAGTGTCACAAGTGGTATCAGAGTTGAAGGTTTCCAGAATAGATAAGATATTTTGAAAAACTATTTTTCAAAAAGCATTTTATAAAGAAATACTTTCAAAAGTATGTTTTAAGGAAAGTATTTTTAAGAGAAAAGTTTATTTTAAAAACATAACCCCCAAGAGCCATATATCTTTCTTTCGAATTTTCCATTTGAATCTCTTCATTTTCTTTTCAGTATGTCTGGAATTCCCGAGATACCCGAAGGGATACCGATACCAGGATAGTTTAGAAGGTATCTGGAAGCTAGGGCCAATGTCGCAGGCCCAGCAAGTGCTCCTCCTCCTCTTCCTCCCCGTGTTGATACTTTCGCAAAGATATGCAAGGATTTTAGGGAAATGGGCGGAAAATCTTTTCACGGGTCGGAGACGTTTGTTGAAGCTCGAAATTGGCTAAAGGAGGTGGAAAAATTGTTTGGAATCTTTGAGGTAGAAGATGGTAGAAAGGCCCAGTTTGCTGCCTGGTTAATGAAGGATGAGGCCACGTTTTGGTGGGAGGTCACTAACGGAGAGCGTTCAGTTGATACATAGCCGGATTTTAGGCGAAGGTTTGAGGCAAAGTTTCTCTCACGGGTCGAAGAGAATTTATACATGGAAAGGTTTTTGGCATTGAGGCAGGGAAATCTATCAGTGAAAGAGTACATCAACAAGTTCAATCAGTTGGCGAGATTTGGCTTGGACTTGGTGAATACGACCGAAAAGAAGGCCCTGAGATTTGTTAAGGGTTTGAACGAGCCGCTACATGGGTTAGCTGTGGCCCACATCCATATGGGGGCCACCTTTGAGAGACTAGTTGACATGGCGCTTATGCATGAAGAGGAGAAAGGCGCCAATGCTAATAAGGCACCTGAAAAGAAAGAGGATCAAAAGAAACCACAACAGCAGAACAAGAAGGGTGGTAAAGACAACAATGGAAAGGGAAAGAAAAGATGCTTTAACTGTGGAACACCAAGCCATCTGAGCAAAGACTATAGGAAGAAGAAAAAGACTGGTTGTTTCCACTGTGGCGAGGCAAGACATCTGATTAGGGACTGCCCAAAGAAAGGGCAGAGGGTAGGGACTACCTCTGGAGGGAAGATTCAGGCTCTCATGGCACCGGGGCAAGCAAGGGGGCATGTCCAGGCTCTCGTGGCACCACCGCTGCAAGAACGAGGTAGAACGATTTCCGTTGAAAGTTTAGTTTATCTTTTTGATCATCCTGTTCGCACACTCTTTGATTCTGGCGCATTACACTCTTTTATATCTACTGCTTTAGTTGGGTCACTACACCTAAACACCAGTATAGTAGAGGATCCCTTAGTTGTTTCAAATCCAATTAGAGGCTCAGCCTATTTGTCGATGATTTGCTTGGGTTTGGAAATTTCTATACTTAGCGTTGGGTTTAGATGTGATGCTTATGTTTTGGGCTTCATGGGTTATGGGTTAATTTTGGGCATGGATTGGTTATCCAGTAATGGAGCCGTTCTAGATTGTGAAAAGAGAGAGGTTAAGCTTATGACTCGCTTGGGCAACACTCTCGAAATCTCTTGTAATCCCATGAATTCTGTTATGCTAAGTTATCTAGAATCACTTGACGCGTCTGCTGAGAATTTGTAGTCTGCTAGAGTGGTCCGTGAATACTCGGATGTCTTTGAGGAAGTAGAGGGCTTGCCTCCGAAGCGGGAGATAGACTTCCGCATATATCTAGTTGATAACGCAAAACTCGTTGCTTTACCCATTAGGCATATGGCTCCAAGGGAGAGAAAGGATCTTAGCAAGCAAGTTAAGGAGCTGCTAGAAAAAGGGTTTATTAGGCGGAGTATTTCTGAATGGGGTGCTCTAGTGGTGTTCGCAACCAAAGCGGATGGTTCACTTCGCCTATGCATTGATTATAGGGAGCTAAACAAGCTGACCAAGAAGAATAGTGTAACAACCCGTAAAGTCCGCAATATCAGAGTTGACTATATACATCATACGTCCAACCCAAATATCACGAAAATACGAATCATTTTTTTAGAAGAAAAAGGTAGAAGAAGAACAGAAATAACAACACAGAATCTCACATCGCAGCGGAACAAAATATAATATATCATATCTTTGAAATACAAAATCTCAACTGTATAACATATACTTATCAAAGTACAACACTTACAACACAGCGAAACAAAACTCTATACAAATAACGCTAAAGCCCCCTGCTCCAAGCTCCTTTAGATAGATTTGTAAAATCCTGAACTACTTGACTGCCCGTACAAATTTAGGCACCCAAGAGTTTAGGTAGAACAAAACAAAATAAACTCCGGGTCAGTCATGGGACAGGTATGAGTAAACAGTTTATAACAATTTCAGAAACTAAATGATATCTCATAAGACCACGCCGTATAACATGGAACGGGTTTTTCCCTTATGAGAATCCAAATACTTGATTTAACTTTCAAAATCCCTTTGAAAGGAACGATAATCTTTATATCAAAACTCTTTTGATATTATAATAATGTCTAAATCAAGTAAATAACAATCTAGTGGAATGTTTGCATCTCACGTTCCATATATATAATATACAATCAAAACCGCAAGCACGTATTGGGTAATAGATTTCCATCTATGACAAGGTATGGAACCACCTTCCGCTGGTATATCTCTAGAGGAGAATACACTGAGTTCAACAAGAACATCTTGCAACTCAGCCACACATGACTGACCACTCATTTCGCTTGAGTGTATCGAATGCATATCACCAACGGTTGGGATCAGCAACCATTTCCCGAATGGGATAGCATCAACATAAATTTTTAGAAGTAAATGAAACCCTAGATTAGGTGATTATACACCCTAATAGGTGCAACCTACATAGCCATGCTGCCTGCCCGATTTCTGTCATTCACCGGTTGATGAGGCTTGAGGTTACGCTTTATCATCACATCAGATTCACTTCGAATGCCACATTGTCAGATCCATCGAAAATCACTAATTGACGTCTACAACAGTACATTACGTGTTAGCTAAAGAAGTTTCCTTCTCCGCTTCCACTCTTGGTAAGGTTGAAGAAATCAATGTACGTGAACTTTCTGGAAATACTCTGTCAGACATTCATCCATACAAGTCATCTAGGAATAGGATGAACCGAAGGCACTATTAAGTACATCCATCTTAGGCACTGTTATCTAAGACTTATACAATAGCCCTTGCACTTTACTCCGTCTTCAATTTTCTTTGGCATACATGATCGCAATGCTTATGCCAATACAGAGTGGTTCTTTGGATAATAATCCAATCGGTCTCTCCATATTGATAACGATGGTCAAAAACTTAGATAATTTGTGATTTAACTATCGAATAAAAACAAGTGTTTCGATAGTCGATGATTTAACTATCGAAGACAACAAGTCTTCATCCAATTATCAAACAATCACTGAGCCCTTAATTAATACTCCATTAATTAAATCACTTCTCTATTTCTTTATCAATATTTGTTAACCAAATATTTTCAATAACCATATTGGCCTTTTACGTTATTTGGAAAACATTTCCGAATATCGCCTTCCTTTATTTTCTAAATTTCAGAAAATATATGCTATATTAAATTGGTAAATATTCCAATTCCTTATCTCTTTTTCGATCCCGTTTATTTCTATACTTAGGAAATATTTATTATTCTATTTCCAAGTTTACACTTATTTGGGTTAAAATGGATGTTGTGTAAAACATCGTTACGACAACCCAAATACTATATTCAACTAACTCTTATTCAACATTGATCTTCGAGCCTGAAATCTTACTATTTATTGGTTAATAATGAAATCAATCAAGTTAGGGTATAACTACCTCTCAGACCTTGACTGAATAACATTTATAACGCCAAAACAGATATGACTACTTACTCGAATAATCAATACCATACAACTACTTATTCATTTTTAAACACGTATACACTCTCTCTTTCTATTCCCATGAGATTTTATTCTTATACTTCCTTTTTGATTATACAATTCTATATCTAAATTCGTTTCCTTATCGACTTATATATATATCGATACGTTGATTTCTAACTATCAAATTATCTTAAAAATATTCTAACTCCTTAAATTCCCAGAAAAATTCGCCATAACCTCCTTTGTACCGGGAGCATCGGGATATTTCAAATAGCCTCCCATGGCCCTCAATAATCCAAAAGAAAAAGAAAAAGCCAAGCGGCTTGCCGATACGGCACATAAAATCTCATATATGAATTAAATACTTACCTTTTGTCTGGCATTCTATCTATATCTCTTCTAACACTTTATTCCAAACCTGTCTCATGTATATCTATACATTTCTAATTCATTTCAACTTAATCCAATCGTTTTAACTTAGTTCGTTAATTGATTTGCAAATTACTGGTTTGCCTATTTCACCTTCATATTTGAGTATAACATGTTCAAATATATTTCAACTTAATTATAAACTAATCTAATTCTATTTTCAACTCGAGTTATGTATTCGATTTCGAATATAAATTCTCAATCTCTTTCACTTATCCAAAAACCCAATTTCGATTCAAATTTCCTTTAACTAATTATTCTCCAATTTACTTAATTCAATTTAACCATTTAAAATATGATTTTTGTCTCAAAAATCATTCCACTTACTTCACTGGAGTTAATCTTTACTTTGTATCTCCAGTCTAGATTTTTCAAATGGAAATTCGGATTTTTATTTGCTTAAAAATCCTTATATTTATATAAATAAACCCTTATGGATTTTAAACGATTTTGGCGCTGCATTTTTAGAAATTTGATTTTGAAATATCTCCAAATCTATTCGACGAAATTCATATTTTTCTCTTCTATTAGAAAACTATTATCTAACTGGTCCTGATGGTTCTTGTTTCAAAGAATTCCGACTTCAATTGAAATCTGTATACTCAATTGAAGTTCGAATCGCCAATTTACGAACTGCAGTGCTACGGCGAGTTCGTTTTAATTATATTTATATATATAAACTTTTAAACTTCGTTAAAATGAATTCAACTCCATTTTAACTCTATTCGAATTCTAATATTCAAACTCCATTTCATTTCTGTTTGAATTCTAATATTCAAACTCCATTGTAACTCTATTTGAATTTCCTTGATTTAAACTCCATTTTCACTTTTATTTGAATTCTATATTTAAATTCAAATTTGAATTTCTATATTCAAACTCCATTCTGATATTCTATATCCAATTCTATTCAAATTTTATATATTCAAATTCTATATTTGAATTCCATTTGAATTTCTATATTCAAATTCCATTTCACTTTCGATATTCAAATCCTATATTTGACTTCCTTTATATTTTCTATATTCAAATTCTATATTTGAATTCCATTTGAATTTCTATATTCAAACCCCATTTGAATTTCGATATTAAAATTCTATTTCAAACTTTCTTTATTCATTCTTTAAACAAGTCTCGATTTCAATCCCTTTTGAAATCGATATTTCTACTTTTGAAAAAAATAGATTTCCCTTTTCAATTTCACACTTGTATTTTATTTCTGAATTATCCAATGATAATTCTTTTCACTTTATTTATAAACTTCGTTTATAAAAGAACTATTTATAAACTTCGTTTATAAAGGAACTATTTGTTTTATATCTTTTAAAACAAGTTAATATTTTTATTCTATTCACATTTCAAATTCTAAAAAAATAGAATTTCCCTTTTAAATCTGAAATATCCTTTTTAGGATATTTTTATAAATTAACACTTAGGCCCAGTGATATTTAAACACTAAACAACCAATTATTTATTTTAGGTTTTCTAACACATCATATATGACAGTATATATGCAAACAAATAAACAACAGATAATATATTTTTGAGGAATCCGGTAGGATTCCTCCAACCTGTTTTCCTGCATCCACAGACGTTAGTCAACATAGTAATACCGATCCTGCTTCGAGGCAGGATATCGCGGTATGAAGGTCATCCACTAATATATATTTGTGGGGCACATAGGTAAATCATCCGCTATGAAACTGCGAGCATCGGTTAATGAGACTACGAGAATCAATCCAACCACCAAACCAATATATATTATAATAGTCAATCTTAAATAACTAATATTTTTCAAACAACATGAAAGCATTCAAACAAGCAACAAACAATTATTTTTAGCTGAAAAAATAATTCTAAATAAAAGGTGAGTGAGATTTACTCACCAGATTTTATTCGCGATTAAATCGAACGATGTTCGATTTAAATTTCATCTAACTCCGGAAAACTCCAAATCCATTTCGTATGATTTAAATATTTTAAATACTCCTTTAATGTACTTGAGTTTGGTTGGGTCTGAAATCATATAATAGTATCGTTATTTTTACAAGTTATAAAATATATATATATATAATTTGACATTACTAATTAATTGAATTAACTTTATACCTTAATCATCTTTTACCACAACAGCTATTCGATAACCCGATCTCGAATCCATCACTGAAGATCACACCAAAATTGCTATTGCCCTAAACACTCCACTGCTTTACTCAGACCGAATTCCTCCAATACTCTTCGTCTACATGAATCCATCGTAGTGTTTCTTCTAGATCTTACTGCTAGATCTCCTTCATACTCCAAAGGAATGAACTCCGACTTCATACAACTGTCCATCACTAAAACTGAATTAACATTGTCGGCTTCTACTTTCCAAACTCCACCTCTTCTTGCCAATGCCAAACCAAATCCTCACATCCACAGTAAGAAAACTGAACTACATTTCCCTTTTTGAAGCTCCTCAGCATTGTTCCCCCCTGCACTAACCATACAACAACTACATACCTACAAACAGTTCACCATTTCTACCTAAAATAGCATCGCCCTTCCCTCACTGACTGGTCTCACCCTCTGCCTTGAAACCCATACTGGAGTTCCCTTACTGACCTCGACATCGTGAAAAAGGGATGGAATAAAAGGTGCGATGTAACAACCCGGAAAATCCGAGCCAGTTTAAAATTTTTATTTTGGAAATTTTAGCGAATTTTGATTATTTAAAATGAATTATTTTAAATAATATCTACGAGAAATTTATTTTGAATATAATTCGACGTATATATTATATACGCCATCGTTAGAATATAAATAATTATATATAATTATAAAATAGAATTGAAAATGGCGCGGTAGTTCGATAATTCGATTTCAAACTTCAATTGAATGTACCGGGTGCAAAACAATCCGGATTTTAGTGAAACCAAAAATAATGGAATATAATTGATGATATCTTTCCAACGAATCCGAATAATCAAAATTTCATAGCGGGAATCAAAAGATATGTCCAGTTGAAAATTCTGAATAGTCGCTATGGAATTCAGGCCCTTAAAAATAGACATTTTGCAAACGACCTCGGATTTCGACGAAACCAGTTTTGTTGGGACCGGGATGTAAAGTTATTGCTAGATTCCAAATTTCATAATTTTTCGAATTAATATGTGAGCGTGGGAAAGGAAAACGCGTTTGACCAGTTTCAGTTGATTTTAATCGACTGGAAAATGGCCATTTTTCTAACTGTCTCAGAATTCGACGAAATTAGTTTTGTTAGGACCGTATCGTCAATACGAAGCTAGAAAATATTTTTCTGGAATTTTTCGAGTTAGTATGTGATCCCGGTAAATAGAAATGTACGTTTAAAATTCAATATAATGATTTAAATGTAAATTTGATGAAAACTGATCGAAACGATCGAATCAGCTTACGATACATATCCCATTGTGTTCGAAGTGGGGGTAATTAGCTAGGGGCGACAGTCGTTGGGTTCGATTTTGAGTTCGAATGAAAAAGTAACTTTTTGGAATAAATTAAATTAAATATATATTATTATATAAAGTCAACCCTTACCTTTCTCTCCTCTCATTCATTCACCGTTAAAAAAAAAAAACGCAGCACCCCCCCCCTTCACGTCGCTGCCACCACCCCCCCCCTCGTGCACCGCCGGCCTCCTCCTCTCCTCCTTCCTCTTCCTCTCCTCCTCCTCTTTCCCTCTTCCAATTTCATGAACCCTAGCCCCAAATCCACCACCACCCGCCACCGTGGGCCCCTCCAGCGCCTCCACCACCTTGCTGCAGCCTCCCCACGCCCCATCAGGTCCGCCTCCGCCTCTGGCCGCCCTCCCCTTGGCCGTGGGCCCCACAAACCCAAAATCCCTCTTTTTCACAAAAATTCCCGTATGTAGAAAAACAGCCAGATCTATTTTTCCCCATAACTCCCAAACCGTGCGTTTCTAGCCAAACTTCCTCAAGACCAAAGTCGAAGAGCACGATTTTCTCTTCGATTTGGTATATGATAAGTCCTATTTTGCATTGCGGAGTTGTCGGGAAAACGCGTCCGAAGTCTGCTGTTCAAACACTGTCAAAATGTTGTCTTTTCGCGATTTCCGGCGAAATGGCACATTTTCGGCAAGAAGACCACTAGGCAAAAGTTGTTCAGAATGGTGTGCTTGCGCTAGAAAAAAAGATGGATTGAAGATTTGAGTTTGTATGCGAAGTCTGGAGCTCGAACAACAATTCAGCAGTTCAGAAAAGGCGTTAGGAAAAAAAAGTGAGTTTTCTCCGCTTTAAAGCTTCTATGATTTTTGACATATGAAGTTAATAAAAATATGATTTTTATGTTATAGAGATGATAAAAATATGATTTTTACATTATAGAAGTATTAAAGATTTGATCTTTATTATGTAAAAGGAGCAAAGATGTGATTTTTATATAAGTGGCGATATAAAAATATAATCTTTATTATATGAACACCGTTGTATAAATAGAATTTTTATCTATATAGTAGTAGTATAAAAATGTGATTTTTATATACATAGCAACAATATAAAAATGTGATTTTTATATACATGGCAACAATATAAAAATGTGATTTTTATATATGTAGTGACTACGGGCGGTGAAAGTGACAAAAGACGAGAACGACGAAGATTTCTACATAAGAAGAGTCGTGGCGTTTGGTTTAGCTAGTCGGTGAGAACTTCTCACTCAAAATCTCTTTTTCTAGTTATATATATATACTAGGATGCAGACGGTGCTTAGTAGCACCCGACACAATCGTCCACAGACCATGGACTTGTTTGATTGGTTGTGTAGTTGGTTAGATTATTTGGTTTGAATTGAATTGTTTGCTAAAATGGAATGGATTTGATTGATGTGTGAATGGCGTGGGCCTTCACTAGACCGGGGATAAGGCTAGGCCTCGTCCCGTTTCTAGTATCGTGCCGTTATGCCGCCGAAATTTCCCAAAATATGTTAGAAAAATAAAAATATCATTTTTATTGCGTAAATGAAATGAATAGAAATTCATGTGTTGAAATAAAATATTTTATCGTTAAAAATATAATTTTTAACGTGGAAGTGAATAAAATAAAATATTCATTTACAAACCAGACGGTTTGTTTATGTACACCTATTTGAAGGACATTGATTGGGACGATAAATTTTACACATCGCCCAACTGCACAAATAAAATCTGTGTTTGATTGTTTGAAACCCCATACGGGTGTTGGGATGAAATTTGGAAGTTCACTCATCCTGATTGATTAAATATGTCGATCGATTGATTGACAGGCTGTTATAAGCGTTAGATATCTATATTTGATGCTTATACAGTGTGGTGCACCTTGGATGATGGTTGATTGTTTATTATTGCTATTATATACATGTGTTGTATGGAATCCATATAATTAACGTTATATGGTGATTGATTGGGCCTCATTCCAATCAGGACAACAATGAATATTATAAAAGAAAATTCATGTGTTGAATATAAAAATAGTCATGTGTTGACGATGTTCATGTGTTGAGTGAAATATTTTATACAACGAAATTTACATCTTTATCATATTTAAAATTAGAACTACTTCCCAGTAGAAGTCTAATTAAAAATCAAACGATAGATACCATAGTTTTATAAAATATTTTACATAACAAAAATAGTGATGTGTTGACAGTACTCATGTGTTGAGATTAGTCAGGTGTTGGAAGAAATATAGATTCATGTGTTGAATGGAATAAATATTCATTTGTTGAATAGAATAACGGATTTATTGAAATATATAAAGCCGGGTTGATTAGAGTTGCGCTATTTTGACGTGAACGATATTTATATCGATTATATTCGTTTTTATAATGAATATAGAAAAGAAGTGATTTCAAAATATAACATTTTGAAAATATTATCATTTATATAGTAATGATATGAAATATCCAATTTTGATTTGAAATTGAATATAGAGTTGAAATGGTTTTGAAAAAGAAGTTAAAACGATTTATAAAATACGTTTTAAAAAGGAAATCGACGAAATATATATATATAATATATATATATATATATATTATATATATAATGGCCTGAATAGAACGCGCCGCGCCGCGGCAGTTCGTGAATTTCGACCATTGACTTCGAATCGACGTTACGGGAGATCCGACCGTCGGATTCTCCTAAAACCGGAACCGTTGGGTTCGTATCGAAAAGAGCTTTCCAATGAATATTAGAAATTTGAAATCTAACGGTTGGATTTGGAATTATGTCCAAATCAAATTTTGAAAAGGTCGTTGTAAGTGCAGTTCGATGGCCATTGGTGGAAATCGACTGTACGGGCCTTGATAAAATTATTAAAAATAATCAATATTCCCAATACGTGGATTGGACTGGAGTTGAATCGAAATTATCTTCGGGATATTTCGATGTTGGATTTCGTGACTATACAGATATTGTTATGGGAATTTGAAAGATATATTTTATATCGTTATTTCCTATACGATATATGTTGGTTTCAGAATTTGATATTGAATATAAGCCGATATATTTTCTATTCAGAGCCTTGTATTTAATATCAAATGTGATTTGGGTTTATCATGAATCGTGTTTTAGAAGACATTGGTTCTTTAACCCAGTTAAAGGCAAGATATCGATTTTTGAGAAGATTAAAACTAAGTGGAGTTTTAATGAATCTTTAATTAGATTAAAATGTGAATTGATAATTTAAATTATCAAATCTGAAAAGTGATCGAGAATGGAGTATCACCAGTTTTGCTCCAAAGCGATAGTTAAACCTTTAATTAGATTTGAACGTGAAATGGTAATTAATTTTACCGATAACACCGTGGTGTTAGGAATGGAGTATCACCAGTTTTGCTCCATGGGATATATAGGTTGGGATTGGGAAATAAAATAAATAATTACTTCGGTGTGGTTCGCTAATCCCGACTAGCTTGGAAAACCATAAAATGGTTTGAAATGATATCCAAAGGAAGATTATAGGATAAATTTAGAAGAATTTATCTTGGATAAAATTAATGGGAACATTTTCCTAAGAATGTGATTTTGTGAATAAAAGAATATTCTGAATTGGAATGAGGCGTTTGTTGTGTTTGTGTAACATTCGTTTATTATATACGTGGGTTATTCAGAAAGGCCGGGTTTATACCCATTCTGAATAACCGATTCGACGAGATGTCGAAGATGAAGACGGTGGTTGAAGACCGGAAGTCTTCACATCGTTTGGGTGATTACTGATGATCTTGATTGGGCTGTACACCCAAGATGAGGGAAACAGTCGGTGATCGTCCAGACGTACTTGGAGATCGATGGATATGCGAGGAAAGTGCCTCCGGTTTCGTTCAAACCCAGAACGAACTTGTAAATGGATTGTGTGTCTGACATTGGATTTTATTCTGTGTTGATTGACCTCTATTAAATATGCATATGTTTGGCAGCGGAGAATTTATTCTCTTGCTTAACGCCCTTCTCTGAGACGTACGAGCTCAGAGGTTGTATATCGATAGACATCAGTCGCATGGAGTGAATTGCCAATGTGGCACGCGTAAGTGGCAATTGATCAAGGCTTCTGTTGAAAAGCAAAGTCTTGTGGTTGATGATCAAAGCACGGCCTGTGTGGCATAGCTTTGTGTATAACGTGAATTCGCGAGCCTCACACCTCGGTATGAGTCAAAAACGGGATACGGACCCAAGGAGTGCACGACGTTTCTTTCTAGCTAGGGTGGTGTCAGTGACCTACCAGCCCTGACATTTATATACTTTTCACCTGTGTGGTTGTTGGATACGAGGCGCCTCGGATATAGGTCTGTAAGGACCGGGAAACGTGTGTTCAGGAATAATTAATCCTCAAAAGTAAGAGAGGACCGGCCTTGGAGGTTCCAAAGGATCAGAGTGGGGTCCTGAGGCATTGCTAGAGTGTCTCGAACGCGGAGAGGAGCTTGCCCCTTGCCTCGACTCATGACGGAAATCCAATTTCCAATACGTGTATTGCGGTTTTAATTGTAGAACTAGTATGGCGACATGATATATGGTACCCATGCCGTCTATGATTGATATTTATGATTGAATTGTTTTGACACTATACACTTATTATAGTATCAAATAATGTGTTTTAAACGTATCAAGCATGCTTTGGCTGTTATAAGGGAAAACCCTATCCTCCGGCTTGCGTTGCATTGTGTGATGGGACCTGGGTCTTATAACAGCTTCATTTTTCTTTATTTAGCATTGCGTTGTTTGTTCTATGCACTGGTATTCTTGGGAGGAAACCCGTTCCATGTTATACGGCGTGGTCCCTTGATTTACCTAACTTTAAAACCAATATTAATAACTGTTTTAGTTCTCACACCAGTCACATGACTGACCTGGAGTTTATTGTTTTAACCTAAACTCTGGGTGCCCCTATTTTCCGCACGGGCAGCTAGTAGTTTTGGTTTTGCAGATTTATATCCACAGGGTCCTGATTTACAGCTGGAACGATGCTCGGAAAGCTCTGTATCCGTGTATTACTTTCAGTTGTGTTTTGTATTATTTTCCGCTGCTATGTAATTTATTGTAATCTCTGATATTTATCGAATGTATATTATTCATTTATACTCTGTATATTCTTGTATCTGATGGAATTGTTGTAATAACAATGAAATGTTCTTCCGTTTGCGTTCTATTTTGTCTTGTACTCAATTCTATCCATGCTTTCCTTCACGGGGAAGTTCGGGTCGTCTCATGCGATCTCTGACCTTTAACCTCCTTGGAAAAATCATGTTGCCTGATTCCGCCTCGACACCTAAAGTCACTCGCGACTTCACCGAAATCGCAACAGCCACCTCCACATCGAGCTTCACCTTCAATTTCTTAGTACCACCGGAATCTCATCGCGACAACCCTAGTTTGTATCGCACCCCCAATTCAGATCGAATCCCCATCTCGCGTGTCCTTATCCCCCTATCGTAGTAGCTTCTAGGTCGAGCTCGACCACGAGACTACCTTGAACTCGCGATTTGATTTTGATCTGCGTTTCTGGAGAAGGAAAATAAGAGAGAGGGGATCGTGGTTTTTAAAGAGGAAGGGTATGGTATAAGGATGGAACAACAAGGCAATTCCCTCTTCTCCTGGTTGTTTTGTTATTGTCCACAAACAAAGATATTTTATTTTAATTTATTTTAATTAAAAATCTGTATCCTTAAAATTTACATAATCCTTGATCCTGAGCTTCTTACTGAACCCAACAACTGTCGATTCTAGGGTTTAATCACCATTCCGGACACACTGGGATAGGTCACAAAGCTCATTCGATCGTCTGGAACAGATACCAATTTAAATTGATATAATTTAAATTTCAAACTATTTGAATTCTTCGATAATAATTTAATATTATTATTCTAATTTAAACAGGAGTTTGTATTGATTATCTAAACTGTTTTCAAATCAGTTTTAACTTCGCGAACTGACGTATTACGATAATTTAATATATATTTGATTTAAATTGAAATTGATTATTAAATTGATAACTTAATATAAAAATTCCATTTATATTATCCACCCAATAGTTAAATCCGTATTAAATATTTAAAATTAACCCATAAGAATCCGGGTCATTACAATCTTCCCTACTTAAAATAATTTCGTCCTCGAAATTGCTAAGGTAGAAAAAGTGCTACAAACCCATTTATCATTTCAAAACTTATTTATGTTCATACTCAACATTTCAAACTTCCTTATGTAACTCTCTTTCGAATAAATCCCTATTCGATAACTCCTCCCTTCGAATAACTATATTCGATAATCTCTCTTTCGAATAACTAGATTCGAAAACCTTTCTTCGAATAAACTATATTCGATTTACTCTATTCAATTTACTCTTATCAATTATCTCTATTGGATTTAACTCTTATCGATTAACCCTATTTGATTAGCTCTTTTCACTTAACTCCTTCCGAATAAGCTATATTCGATAAATCCTTTAACTCTATTCGAATAAACTATATTCGATTAACTCCTTTGATTCTATTCGAATAACTAATATTCGATAACTCCTTTTAACTTTATTCGAATAACTAATATTTGATTTAACTCCATTCGCCTGACTTTATATCGCAGCGATCATAACGGTTATGCCTGATTCCCTCAGGAAACATCCGACCGCCCTAGGCTATCTGCAGCCCTGCGAATTACGCTAGTAGTCGTACGAAATGGTAACTTATCCTGAGTAACTATGTTTGACTAACACTATCTCAATAACTGTATTCGATCAACTTTAATTGAATAACTAACTTCAATTAAATCCTAATTCGATTAACTATGTTCAATTAACTCTATCTGGTTAACTCCAAATTTGAATAAAAAATATTAAATAAATTCTAATTGAGTAAAAAATATTCAATTAACTCTACGGATTAACCCTAACTGATTAACTCTAACTGGTTAATTCTTACTCTAATCGATTTATTCTAACTCTAATTGATTATTTCTAACTCTAATCGACTTCTCCTATTCGAATAACTCCTATTGGATAAAGTTTATTCATTTATAAAGATTTAATTTTAGTAACGGTTCTTCACTTTATAAATGTTCTTTTTAATAACGTTACTTCACTTATACAAGTGTTGTGTACCCCTTCTATTTAAAACTATCGGTGTTAAAAACCAATATCTCTCCTCTATATAAGCTCAGACTTATATATTCCATTTATCGAATGATAAAAATTTAATTTAATTTATAAACTGTTATTTATAAATAATATTTTTTATTTATCTGTTAAAAATAGATTTCCATTTTTTATTCATCTTCTAAATATTCCTTTGATTAAATTCTATTTATTTAACAAACAAATATCTCGCCTATAACATTCAATTTATTTTCTATAAATAAATATTTCCATTTAATCTATTTGTAAATGTTTTACAAATATTTCCTTTTAAATTCTATTTGTAAATGTTTCTACAAATATCTCTCCTTCTATTTGTTTGCACATAACTTCCTTTGTATTTGTGTTACAAATATAATTCCTTTATATTTGTTTTACAAATATATTTTCTTTTATATTTGTTTTACAAATATATTTCTTTTCAACTCTTTTGGTTTTTCCTTTATTCACACCCAATTCATATTTCATTCACATTGATTTTACTCAATTTATTCATTTCGATCCATTTAACTTACTTAAGTTAAATTTAATTTCAATCATTCAAATTCCTAGTGTTTTATTTTAAAACTCCTTTAAAGTAATATAAATATATGCATACATTTATATCCATCTCAAATTCAAAACATTTGAATTTTTAAACAACTTGTTTTCTTTTCAAACAAATTTTCCATCAAATACTTTTTTAAGGTAGCAATTCATCACTTAGAAACTCAAAAATGAACGCTGATGAGGTTGCGATCATCATCAGAATTATTTCCCAGCCACTGAAGTGAGTTCAGTGCTTAATTACTTTCAAAAATCCATCTAATTCTTCTTCCCATGATTTTAAATTCTGAATTTTGATTTGAATTTCATTTTAATTCATCTTATTTGTATATGTCATTCATATAAAAATTTCTAATTGGTTATATATAACCATTTAAATTTTATAATCTCATTAGATTATAATCCTAACAATCAACTCAACTATTTAAAACAATATCGTGTCCAATCTTTTGTTCAAGTGTTTATAAACTCCTATTGACGTCGTGGCGTCCCACGATTCAATCAGAATTCATAATTCACTCAACAGACTAGTCAACACAATATAAAACAGTTTTTATATCAAATAACAAATACGCTCTCTCGTATATATACACTCAACTCATTCTAGGGTACTACTGACCCTATCTCTAATGAGCACATGACACACAACCCTAGGTATTCGCTCAACCAAAGATCTGATACCAACTGTTACAACCCGGAAAAATGGCTAGTAGGCTTTGCAACCATCCTCTCCAATCCCCAAAGTAGCAAGGTAATACCCCACTGTGGCTTACATTGGTACCCTAGCACCATATTTTACGGCCAGCCTTTCGACTTCACAACCTGCCCTCATTTTCGGGACATGTAGGGGTAAGAGTCTCCCGTTCGCCACCTAACGAAAAGCGAGAACCCCAAATCATGCGACACATGCACCCAGCACGAAAAATGGATTGGTATGAGTAAACAGTTTATAACAGTTTCAGAAACTAAATGATATCTCATAAGACCACGTCGTATAAAACGGAACGGGTTTTTCCCTTATGAGAATTCAAACACTTGATTTAACTTTCAAAATCCCTTTGAAAGGAACGATAATGTTTATATCAAAAATCTTTTGATATTATAATAATGTCTGAATCAAGTAAATAACAATCTAGTGGAACGTTTGCATCTCACGTTCCACTTATATAATATACAATCAAAACCACAAGCACATATTGAGTAATGGATTTCCAACCATGACAATGTATGGAACCACCTTCCGCTGGTATATCTCTAGAGGAAAATACACCGAGTTCAACAAGAACATCTTGCAACTCAGCCATACATGACCGACCACTCATTTCGCTTAAGTGTATCGAATGTATATCACCAACGGTTGGGATCAGCAAACGTTTCCCGAATGGGACAGCATCGACAATAGATTTTTAGAAGTAAATGAAACTCTAGATCATGAGATTATACACCCTAATAGGTGCGACCTACATAGCCATGCTGCCTGCCCGATTTCTGTCATTTACTGGTTGATGAGGCTTGAGGTTACGCTTTATCATCACATCAGATTCACTTCGAATGCCACATTGTCAGATGCATCAAAAATCAAGACGTCTACAATAGTTAATTACGTGTTAGCTAAAGAAGTTTCCTTCGCCGCTTCCACTCTTGGTACGGTTGAAGAAATCAATGTACGTGACCTTTTTGGAAATACTCTGTCAGACATTCATCCATACAAGTCATCTAGGTATAGGATGAACCGAAGACACTATTCAATACATCCATCTTAGGCACTGTTATCTAAGACTTATACAATAGCACTTGCACTTTACTCCGTCTTCAATTTTCTTTGGCATATATAATTCGCAACGCTTATGCCAATACAGAGTGGTTCTTTGGATAATAATCCAACCGGTCTCTCCATATTAACAACGTTGGTCAAAAAGTTCGATAATCTGTTATTTAAGTATCGAATAAAAACAAGTGTTTCGATAGTCGATGATTTAACTATCGAAGAAAACAAGTGTTCATCCAATCATCAAACAATCATTGAGCCCTTAATTAATATTCCATTAATTAAATCACTTCTCTATTTCTTTACCATTATTTGTTAACCAAATATTTTCAATAACCATATTGGCCTTTTACATTATTTGGAAAACATTTCCGAATATCGCCTTCCTTTATTTTCTAAACTTTAGAAAATATATGCTATTTAAAATTAGGAAATATTCCGATTCCTTATCTCTTTTCCGATCTCGTTTATTTCTATACATAGGAAATATTTATTATTCTACTTCCAAGTTTACACTTATTTGGGTTAAAACGGATGTTGTGTAAAACATCGTTACGACAACCCAAATACTATATTCAACTAACTCTTATTCAACATTGATCTTCGAGCCTGAAATCTTACTATTTATTTGTTAATAATGAAATCAATCAAGTTGAGGTATAACTACCTCTCAGACCTTGACTGAATAACATTTATAATGTCAAAACAGATATGACTACTTACTCGAATAATCAATACCATACAACTACTTATTCACTTTTACACACGTATACACTTTCTCTTTCTATTCTTACAAGATTTTATTCTTATACTTCCTTTTTGATTATACAATTCTATATCTAAGTTCGTTTCCTTATCGACTTCTATATATATCGATACGTTGATTTCTAACTATCATATTATCTTAAAAATATTCTAACTCCTTAAATTCCCAGAAAAATTCTCCATAACCTCCTTTGTACCGGGAGCATCGGGATATTTCAAATAGCCTCCCATGGCCCTCACCAATCCAAAAGAAAAAGAAAAAGCCAAGCGGATTGCCGATACGGTGCATAAAATATCATATATGAATTAAATACATACCTTTTGTCGGCCATTCTATCTATATCGCTTCTAACACTTTATTCCAAACCAGTCTCATGTATATCTATACATTTCTAATTCATTTCAACTTAATCCAATCGTTTTAACTTAGTTCGTTAATTGATTTGCAAATTACTGGTTTGCCTATTTCACCTTCATATTTGAGTATAACATGTTCAAATATATTTCAACTTAATTATAAATTAATCTAATTCTATTTTCAACTCGAGTTATATATTCGATTTCGAATATATATTCACAATCTCTTTCACTTATCCAAAAACCCAATTTTGATTCAAATTTCCTTTAACTAATTATTCTCCAATTTAGTTAATTCTATTTAACCATTTAAAATATGATTTTTGTCTCAAAAATCATTCCACTTACTTCACTGGAGTTCATCTTTACTTTGTATCTCCAGTCTAGATTTTTCAAATGGAAATTCGGATTTTTATTTGCTTAAAAATCCCTATAATTATGTAAATAAACCCTTATGGATTTTAAACGATTTTGGCGCTGCATTTTTAGAAATTTGATTTTGACATATCTCCAAATCTATTCGACGAAATTCATATTTTTCTCTTCTATTAGAAAACTATTATCTAACTGGTCCTGACGGTTCTTGTTTCAAAGAATTCCGACTTCAATTGAATTCTGTATACTCAATTGAAGTTCGAATCGCCAATTTACGAACTGCAGCGCTGCGGCGAGTTTGTTTTAATTATATTTATATATAAAAACTTTTAAACTTCGTTAAAATGAATTCAACTCCATTTTAACTCTATTTGAATTCTAATATTCAAACTCCATTTCATTTCTGTTTGAATTCTAATATTCAAACTCCATTTTAACTCTATTTGAATTTCCTTGATTTAAACTCCATTTTCACTTTTATTTGAATTCTATATTTAAATTCAAATTTGAATTTCTATATTCAAACTCCATTCTGATATTCTATATTCAATTCTATTCAAATTTTATATATTCAAATTCTATATTTGAATTCCATTTGAATTTCTATATTCAAACTCCATTTGAATTTCTATATTCAAATTCCATTTTCACTTTCGATATTCAAATCCTATATTTGAATTCCTTTATATTTTCTATATTCAAATTCTATATTTGAATTCCATTTGAATTTCTGTATTCAAACCCCATTTGAATGTAACGACCCGCCTTTTTGCCCGATTTTCGGCGGTAATTAAACCGAACTCAAACCGTTCAGAAAGACGAATTGTTATGGGTACATACATATATTGAACAAAAATAACAGAACCTTTCATTGCAAATTACAAATGTTACATCAGAGTTACATAGAATATCAGAGTTAAAATATATATATACACAGCGGAAGAAAAGAAAATAAATACACTCTCAGCGGAAGAAATCGTATAATACAGAAGAGGCTCCAACTCTTGCGTGAACTCCAACTCTAAAGGCGCTCCGATCCTTGCTCCAACGAACTAAAACTGCAAAACCAAACTACTGGCTGCCCATGCAAAAATTAATGGGCACCCAGAGTTTAGGAAGGAACAATAAACTCCAGGTCAGTCATGGGACTGGTGTGAGAACATAAAACAGTTGGGTTCATTTTAAAGTTGGGAAATTCACCGGATCACGCCGCTAACGCGGAACGGATTTACTCCAAGTGAATACCCGTGCATATAAATGCGCAATGACTTTTGAAAATGAAGTTATCATAAGCTCGTCCCATATCACACAATGCAAGCGCACACCAGATGGGCGAGTTTTGTCTTATGATAACTAAACATGCTTTCATACGATAAATCCTCTTCAATACCATAATATATATAGTGTGGAAACATTTCGCAAATAAATGTATTAATCCTAGACGGCATAATATCCCATACTATTATGTCGCCATATATATATATACAATCAAAATCGTATGGCTCGTATTGGAGATTTGGTTTTCCAACTTGATGATTCCTGGCACGAAAGATCAATCAGGGATACAAAACGAAGTGCCTCAACGGCTTTTTCGACCATACGCGGACACCGAATACACATCGTCAGGGCAGATCAACGGTTTTCGACCAGACACGGCCCCCCGAACATACCCAACTTCCCCAAGTTCATAAGTGGTTTCCCACTGCTGCACAGCTTCATCATCAATTCATATATAAGTATAAAACCTAACCGCCAGTTTCTCATCAATCCGGGGTGTGAGGTTTGTCGATGTCACGTCATACACAAAGCTATGCTTCGATAAGCCATTCTTTGATCATCACTAGCGCGTTTCATAACTTGGGTATGCCACATTGACAATTCACGACATATCACTGATTCCAATCAATGCATACCCTCTAAGTTCATATGACTTAGAGATAAGGATAATATATTGCCACAAATCCGATATACATTAACGGAAATCAGTGCTATGCGGTCAATTTCAATGTCAGGCACACCATCCATACACGTCTGTCCTGGGTCTGAACAGAACAACAACCCGAAAATATTTGAATATGTTCAGGTCTCATGCAACTCATATCTCGTATCGAGTGGCCAACCCAACCGAGATATTTATCACAATCCATCTAAACAATTCAATACTCCCGGTCTTCATTCGTCGTTTGCCAAGTCTTGATTTGCTTCATAACGTCGTATTATCACTCGGAATGGTTTTCGAACATATATTCGATCCCGGTCTTTCCAAGTAACAAGCTCGCTTTAAACAGTAGCTATGGTTTACACAGGCTTTCAATTCAAATCTCCTTCCGAATATTTATCAACTCATTTATGACTCAAGATTTGAACTACTTTAATTTCATACACCTCGTTATCTTCTTAAACTCTTCTTTGAAATCAAAGATTATACCTTTGCTTTAATTTCTTACCATAAATTCCCTCGAATCAAAGATTTGATTAAATCCCAATTACGATATGAATTTCCACAACTCAATCTCATTGGATTTCAAGAATGATGTTATTGAAGATACGATTCACGACAAAACCCAAATCAATCGATATTGGATCATAAGTTACACAGAAATTGTATCCACTTATATTTGATATAAATTCTCATGATCAACGAAATACCATAAGTGGAACAGCGATATGATAATATCTTCCAAATTCCCAGATAGTATTCATTCACACCATGAAATTTTATCCCAAATATCGAAGATTATTTCTATCTAACATATTCCAAATCAGGTGGAGAACCCATATCTTAATTAAGATTTATTCAATTCTTCGACATTAGATCTAGATAGAAATACCATCAACTTATCTTCAATACTAGTCTCCGTATCCAACTCATATTATAAGTGGAATAACGGTGAATTATTACCTTTTAAATTCCTCAGATAATATGAATTTTCATCCACCGAATTAATATCAAGCATCCGAAGACTTATCTCCACCCAAATCCAAATTTAAATTTGGAAAATCCCATTTCAATCCCATATAAGTATTCTCGGTACTTTAATAATCTTTGAACTATTTTATAAATCATTCTTATAGTCAAATAATAGTTCCTGCTTTAAATTTCAAACCACTAATAACATTTGGAGATGTTACCAAAGTACTGCTAATAAAATAACCCTTTAAATCAAGGTAGATTTAAAATTGTTCGAAATTCAAATATCCCAATGCTTTCAAAACTGTCGTCATTTACAATTCAATGTTCCTTATTTCAAGTCAAATTTATTTCAATAATCAATTCAAAACTTGAAATCGATATTTATGAATTGTTGTATCATAGTACGTTCTATTCAAACCATATAATGATTTAAATATAAATTATTTAAATCCTTTTCAAATTAGATTTATATTTCCAAATCATTCGAAACAGTCCCAAAATATACTTCAAATTAGATTTCAAATTATCTCCAACCATATTCAAATTTTAAAACCTCATTTCAAATTTAAATTGAAAATAATATATTTTTCCAAATTAGTTTCAGATAGATATAAAGATCGTTATACATAAATCAAATCATTTTCAAATCTTAACTCGATATTTTAAAAGTCGATATTTAATTCAAAGCTAACATTTAAATATTGTTAAATAATTAAACAAAAATCGATATAGGAAGGAGATTCAGAATCGATTACCCATATATTCCACAACCACGGCGTGTTGGTGTGTGATACCATACAATGCAATTGTATTTATCCAAATGAACTAGACGGTCAGATGGATAAGGATTCACTATCATAACAAACATTTTACTGTGCACAAGCGTTACAGTTCATAACGCTTAATCGTGTTCAGTGTACTATCTAATTCCATGAGCAAACATTCACACATCAACATCCACATTCACACATCAACATCCATCACACTATCATCAACAAATTTAAATTTATCTCAGCTAATTAAAATTTACTAATTTAAATAAATAAATTAAATTAGAAGTTCTCACCGAAAAAGCTCCAAAAATCTTCATTACCAGAGCGAACAGACCAACGAATACTTCACTGCTGCTCATACTGTTCTCAGTTCACTTCCATTAACGTCTGGAGATATTCTGCTAAATTTATTTTAGAATTAATAACATTGTTTGGTATATATTTTCATATATATATAAGGACCTTTTTACTTTAATTTTCCGTAATATCCTTTAACTAAAATTACCAAATATATATATATATACATATATATATATATTGGATTCTATTCCTCGATGCGATTTTAACGGACCCTAAAGCGAGTTAATCGAAGCTAAACAAATGAGATATCACCATTTAAATGTTACACTATTTAATACTTAATTAATAACTTTATTAAATATATATACCTATATATATTGTTATAAATATAAAGTCTCCTTATTTATTTTAATAAAATTTTATACTTTATGGAAGTTTCCAACTCATATACTAATAGATTCCACTTTTTAATATGATTCTAACGAACCTATCCGTGCGTAAATCCAAGTTATAGCGAATGAGATATTAGTAAATAAGTTTTAAACTAAACTTAAAAATAAATAAAGGAATTATACCCTTATCATAGAAAGCCCAGCCCAACTCTCTACACGTTGAATATAACCCGCGGCCCATCTCCCTCCTTTCTTCTTCTTCCTCTCCTCTTTCTTTTACACGCTACAGGAATGAACCCGAACAAATGCACGGCCGTGCATGAGTACACGCCGCATCTTCCACCGATCTCAAATCCAAGGCCACCCGCAAGTTTCTCCTATCCTGCTCGTTCACATGCACCAACTCGCCAAGGCTCTACTGTCTTGATCAAAAATCCGAACCCACCATAGCCTGACGTCGAGCAAGAAAATCCCGCGACCTCTATATGTCGCACCACTCAATCCTGGACCGCAAT
The DNA here is from genome assembly GCA_030737875.1 of Allium sativum. Taxonomy (NCBI): domain Eukaryota; kingdom Viridiplantae; phylum Streptophyta; class Magnoliopsida; order Asparagales; family Amaryllidaceae; genus Allium; species Allium sativum. The sequence goes on from CM060911.1 coordinate 281,611,245, forward strand.
CCACCAAAACATCCCACCCGAAAGCTCGCTCCATTCTAATCACAAATCCATTCACCGTTTCATCAATCGATCTCCGCTTCTCCGATTATCCTCAACCCTAGTTTTGAACATTTCAAATCGTCGACACGGAATCTCCTCATTTTCGCACCAAAAATACTACATCAGTCGCTGATCGCAACGGCGCTGACGGCGCGACTCAATTCTTCATGAATTGGGAGGATTTATTTTTTGAAGTTTCCTTTGTAAATTTCCTTTTTACTGTAAAACCCGAATTTCTCTTTCGATATTTGATGAAATCTCGATCCGTCAGTTTGTAAAAATCATAAATGATCATCTGAACATTTTCCGTACAGATCATACTTGTTAAAACTGAACGGATTGAAATTTGTGGATTTTTCTTTGGATAGAAAGGTAAATTCTTTATACTGGACATTGAAAAAAAAAATGTGAAAAGAAGAAACTGTCGAGAGAAAATGAGGAAGCTGAAGTGAATGAGAAGGGTCTTCATCATTTATTTAAATTTCTTCATGCTACCTCAAGTCAAAGCCACTTGGCACCATAATTTCATGCATGAAGACACCTATGCTTATATTTATTTTAATTTAATTCTATCCAATGCATGTTTGACAAAATCACTTAATTATTTATTTGTTAAATTTTAAATTTTAGTTACACCCTAGTAACATTTATAAATGAAACAAGTTTACAATTTATATATATGTAACCAAACATTACTTAAGATTTATAACCTACATAATATTTCAAAATACTTAATCATGTTAATATGTCAAAGATGAATTATAAAAATGAGGCTTTAGAACTCAACCAATCTTTATGGAAATCAATATATATATATATATATATATATTATAACTGAATAATATTATCATTTATTAAAGTTTAAATTATATATAAAAAAAAAAAAATCTTAAATGAAATCTTAAAATAAGCTATTCATATCAAGCAAAATATTTATTCCACTTGTTTAAAAATCTTTTAAGACAAAATTTGTATTAAAATCTTGTTAAATTCATTTGGTATTCAAAAAAAACTGAATCTTTATTATATTTTAATCATTAAAAATTCTTGGTTCGTTACAATCTCCCCCACTTAAGAACTTTTCGTCCTCGAAAAGGAGAGTTCGTAAAATTATATATAAGTAATATAAACCTTACCTATATTTCAGTTTTTGAAAATTCAAGATGATCTCTCGAACTTAGAATCTCATTTCCCCTTCAACCCAATGAATATACTACGTCTTCCTTTCATATAGAAAATCATACTTCACTTCGGGATTTCCAAAATCGAATTTTCTTTCAACATTTCAAATATACTATGATAAAATCTATATATTATTAGCTCGAGGAATTCATTCTCATGACAGGGCAACTGAGTATCACCCATCGCATAAAATCAAACCCAACAACCCAGTTTTAGTCACGGTTACTCGAACAACCAATCATTTCATATCCCAAAGTTGTAAATCCTTTTCGAATCAAAATTTACAAATACTCATTGTTTTCTAACATTTCAAAATATCGGGATTCTAGTCGTCGAAATTCCTTTTATTCATAAGTCATTCATCATGTCCAAGATAATTGGAAAACTCATTAAATTGAGGATAAAATTTCAACTTCAACATACAAAATTATGTGTCAAAATTTCGAAATCAAGGATCTTATTCAACTGTTCCAAATTTCTGAGTCGACAAATTTAAAGATCATATCCATAAGTTTCAATTTATTTCGAAATATCTAAATATTCACATAAATTAATGTTCATATAACCATATAATCTTTCTCTTTAATCACATTTTACCAATATGATTTCTTTAGCAACCTTTCAAATAAGCCTCTCTATAATCTATAGTTTTAAATGAACATTTACTACATAAGTCTTTTTAACTTTCCTTAGCTCAAATTCTAAATTATTTCAATATTCCCAAGATCTCCGGTAAAACTTCATAACTTTAATGATTGGATTTCATATTTTAGTTGCTATTTTCACATAATTGAATAACACTTTTTCTTCTTATTTAGCTCCACCAAAAATCCAAAATATATATAACTCTTTTTTTTTTCATTCCTGTTTACATATCGAATCTTGTTTAGAAAGTTTTCTTACCCAACTAGTCGGAAAAATCTCTTGAAACAGTTTTTAATTAAAATACCATCACGCTTCCTCTGCACACTCTGATTACGCATATAAATGTTCGAGCTTGGGTTGTTTCAAATATTAATCTTAACATTTTCAGAACCTACATCTTACATTTAATATTCCAAAGATCCAAATTTCCCTTTCCTTCTTATTATGTAAGGTCTTACTTCAAATTTCGTTTTCTTTGCAACATAAGCGATTACTCTTTAAATATTTTCTAATTGAATTACTCATACAGTTTCAATAGGGAAGAGTGGTTTTCTCCCCTACTTAAAAATTTTAGTTATATTTTGAATCCTCATTTAAACAATTTCTTGCTTAAGTCAAATTACCTTTAAATTCCTTAAGGGGTTCGCTTTTGCAAAAATTATTCTTCCAAGCAAATTGATGCAACCTATAATTTATCATTCACTATTCATGCTAGGTATAGGTTCAACTCTATTATTTAACACTCATCGAGGGGTATGCTATCTTTCTAACTACAATGTATTTGATTCAAAAATTAATATTCAAACGTTCATTATAATTTGATCAAGTATCCTTACAATTTTGGGATATGGGTAAATCCTTTCTTACGTGTATTTTCAACCATTCATTTTCCAATTCTTAAGTGTATTTACCTCTAAAATATATCTTTAATTGTTCAAGCACTTATTGTTTATCACATTCAAGGTTTTAAGGATCCAAAGTTCTTGAAGGGTTATCAGCTAATCTCAGGTTTTTTTTTTCAAAACTTCTAGTTTATAATTCCCAGATTGAATTCCTATAATAATTTTATCAAACTATTTCATTAAGATTTTTCATTAAAACTCTTAGTTAGATGGTTTAAGTATTCCTTGACATCGTAGCCGGAATCATATAGTCATCCCATCTTCGAAACTCGAAAATCACTACTGATGGTGCCATGGTCATCAGTAAATTCATCCTCGAGCGACTAGAATGTGATTCTATATCTATCCAGTATATTTTGGACTTCGCATATACGTTGATCAAACGTATATTCAAAACCCTTACATACTCGATAGCCCAACCGTGACGTCGAATAAAACACTCGCAATCCTTATTTCCAATTATATTTTCAAAATATATTTCAAATAATCATCGTCTCAAAATGATTTACTTGTTCAAAAATACTTTATACATGTTTCAAAAATAAGCTCTCTCGTCATAATATTCCAAAATCTCATTCTAGGGTATTTCTAACCCTATCTCTAATGAGATAATATAACTCTGAGGAGCCCTATTCTTTTGTCCAAACATGTACGTACCCCATAGCTTTGTATAACCAAAGCTCTGATACCAACTGTAACGACCCGCCTTTTTGCCCGATTTTCGGCGGTAATTAAACCGAACTCAAACCGTTCAGAAAGACGAATTGTTATGGGTACATACATATATTGAACAAAAATAACAGAACCTTTCATTGCAAATTACAAATGTTACATCAGAGTTACATAGAATATCAGAGTTAAAATATATATATACACAGCGGAAGAAAAGAAAATAAATATACTCTCAGCGGAAGAAATCGTATAATACAGCGGAGGCTCCAACTCTTGCGTGAACTCCAACTCTAAAGGCGCTCCGATCCTTGCTCCAACGAACTAAAACTGCAAAACCAAACTACTGGCTGCCCGTGCAAAAATTAATGGGCACCCAGAGTTTAGGAAGGAACAATAAACTCCAGGTCAGTCATGGGACTGGTGTGAGAACATAAAACAGTTGGGTTCATTTTAAAGTTGGGAAATTCACCGGATCACGCCGCTAACGCGGAACGGATTTACTCCAAGTGAATACCCGTGCATATAAATGCGCAATGACTTTTGAAAATGAAGTTATCATAAGCTCGTCCCATATCACACAATGCAAGCGCACACCAGATGGGCGAGTTTTGTCTTATGATAACTAAACATGCTTTCATACGATAAATCCTCTTCAATACCATAATATATATAGTGTGGAAACATTTCGCAAATAAATGTATTAATCCTAGACGGCATAATATCCCATACTATTATGTCGCCATATATATATACAATCAAAATCGTATGGCTCGTATTGGAGATTTGGTTTTCCAACTTGATGATTCCTGGCACGAAAGATCAATCAGGGATACAAAACGAAGTGCCTCAACGGCTTTTTCGACCATACGCGGACACCGAATACACATCGTCAGGGCAGATCAACGGTTTTCGACCAGACACGGCCCCCCGAACATACCCAACTTCCCCAAGTTCATAAGTGGTTTCCCACTGCTGCACAGCTTCATCATCAATTCATATATAAGTATAAAACCTAACCGCCAGTTTCTCATCAATCCGGGGTGTGAGGTTTGTCGATGTCACGTCATACACAAAGCTATGCTTCGATAAGCCATTCTTTGATCATCACTAGCGCGTTTCATAACTTGGGTATGCCACATTGACAATTCACGACATATCACCGATTCCAATCAATGCATACCCTCTAAGTTCATATGACTTAGAGATAAGGATAATATATTGCCACAAATCCGATATACATTAACGGAAATCAGTGCTATGCGGTCAATTTCAATGTCAGGCACACCATCCATACACGTCCGTCCTGGGTCTGAACAGAACAACAACCCGAAAATATTTGAATATGTTCAGGTCTCATGCAACTCATATCTCGTATCGAGTGGCCAACCCAACCGAGACATTTATCACAATCCATCTAAACAATTCAATACTCCCGGTCTTCATTCGTCGTTTGCCAAGTGTTGAATTGCTTCATAACGTCGTATTATCACTCGGAATGGTTTTCGAACATATATTCGATCCCGGTCTTTCCAAGTAACAAGCTCGCTTTAAACAGTAGCTATGGTTTACACAGGCTTTCAATTCAAATCTCCTTCCGAATATTTATCAACTCATTTATGACTCAAGATTTGAACTACTTTAATTTCATACACCTCGTTATCTTCTTAAACTCTTCTTTGAAATCAAAGATTATACCTTTGCTTTAATTTCTTACCATAAATTCCCTCGAATCAAAGATTTGATTAAATCCCAATTACGATATGAATTTCCACAACTCAATCTCATTGGATTTCAAGAATGATGTTATTGAAGATACGATTCACGACAAAACCCAAATCAATCGATATTGGATCATAAGTTACACAGAAATTGTATCCACTTATATTTGATATAAATTCTCATGATCAACGAAATACCATAAGTGGAACAGCGATATGATAATATCTTCCAAATTCCCAGATAGTATTCATTCACACCATGAAATTTTATCCCAAATATCGAAGATTATTTCTATCTAACATATTCCAAATCAGGTGGAGAACCCATATCTTAATTAAGATTTATTCAATTCTTCGACATTAGATCTAGATAGAAATACCATCAACTTATCTTCAATACTAGTCTCCGTATCCAACTCATATTATAAGTGGAATAACGGTGAATTATTACCTTTTAAATTCCTCAGATAATATGAATTTTCATCCACCGAATTAATATCAAGCATCCGAAGACTTATCTCCACCCAAATCCAAATTTAAATTTGGAAAATCCCATTTCAATCCCATATAAGTATTCTCGGTACTTTAATAATCTTTGAACTATTTTATAAATCATTCTTATAGTCAAATAATAGTTCCTGCTTTAAATTTCAAACCACTAATAACATTTGGAGATGTTACCAAAGTACTGCTAATAAAATAACCCTTTAAATCAAGGTAGATTTAAAATTGTTCGAAATTCAAATATCCCAATGCTTTCAAAACTGTCGTCATTTACAATTCAATGTTCCTTATTTCAAGTCAAATTTATTTCAATAATCAATTCAAAACTTGAAATCGATATTTATGAATTGTTGTATCATAGTACGTTCTATTCAAACCATATAATGATTTAAATATAAATTATTTAAATCCTTTTCAAATTAGATTTATATTTCCAAATCATTCGAAACAGTCCCAAAATATACTTCAAATTAGATTTCAAATTATCTCCAACCATATTCAAATTTTAAAACCTCATTTCAAATTTAAATTGAAAATAATATATTTTTCCAAATTAGTTTCAGATAGATATAAAGATCGTTATACATAAATCAAATCATTTTCAAATCTTAACTCGATATTTTAAAAGTCGATATTTAATTCAAAGCTAACATTTAAATATTGTTAAATAATTAAACAAAAATCGATATAGGAAGGAGATTCAGAATCGATTACCCATATATTCCACAACCACGGCGTGTTGGTGTGTGATACCATACAATGCAATTGTATTTATCCAAATGAACTAGACGGTCAGATGGATAAGGATTCACTATCATAACAAACATTTTACTGTGCACAAGCGTTACAGTTCATAACGCTTAATCGTGTTCAGTGTACTATCTAATTCCATGAGCAAACATTCACACATCAACATCCACATTCACACATCAACATCCATCACACTATCATCAACAAATTTAAATTTATCTCAGCTAATTAAAATTTACTAATTTAAATAAATAAATTAAATTAGAAGTTCTCACCGAAAAAGCTCCAAAAATCTTCATTACCAGAGCGAACAGACCAACGAATACTTCACTGCTGCTCATACTGTTCTCAGTTCACTTCCATTAACGTCTGGAGATATTCTGCTAAATTTATTTTAGAATTAATAACATTGTTTGGTATATATTTTCATATATATATAAGGACCTTTTTACTTTAATTTTCCGTAATATCCTTTAACTAAAATTACCAAATATATATATATATACATATATATATTGGATTCTATTCCTCGATGCGATTTTAACGGACCCTAAAGCGAGTTAATCGAAGCTAAACAAATGAGATATCACCATTTAAATGTTACACTATTTAATACTTAATTAATAACTTTATTAAATATATATACCTATATATATTGTTATAAATATAAAGTCTCCTTATTTATTTTAATAAAATTTTATACTTTATGGAAGTTTCCAACTCATATACTAATAGATTCCACTTTTTAATATGATTCTAACGAACCTATCCGTGCGTAAATCCAAGTTATAGCGAATGAGATATTAGTAAATAAGTTTTAAACTAAACTTAAAAATAAATAAAGGAATTATACCCTTATCATAGAAAGCCCAGCCCAACTCTCTACACGTTGAATATAACCCGCGGCCCATCTCCCTCCTTTCTTCTTCTTCCTCTCCTCTTTCTTTTACACGCTACAGGAATGAACCCGAACAAATGCACGGCCGTGCATGAGTACACGCCGCATCTTCCACCGATCTCAAATCCAAGGCCACCCGCAAGTTTCTCCTATCCTGCTCGTTCACATGCACCAACTCGCCAAGGCTCTACTGTCTTGATCAAAAATCCGAACCCACCATAGCCTGACGTCGAGCAAGAAAATCCCGCGACCTCTATATGTCGCACCACTCAATCCTGGACCGCAATCCACCAAAACATCCCACCCGAAAGCTCGCTCCATTCTAATCACAAATCCATTCACCGTTTCATCAATCGATCTCCGCTTCTCCGATTATCCTCAACCCTAGTTTTGAACATTTCAAATCGTCGACACGGAATCTCCTCATTTTCGCACCAAAAATACTACATCAGTCGCTGATCGCAACGGCGCTGACGGCGCGACTCAATTCTTCATGGATTGGGAGGATTTATTTTTTGAAGTTTCCTTTGTAAATTTCCTTTTTACTGTAAAACCCGAATTTCTCTTTCGATATTTGATGAAATCTCGATCCGTCAGTTTGTAAAAATCATAAATGATCATCTGAACATTTTCCGTACAGATCATACTTGTTAAAACTGAACGGATTGAAATTTGTGGATTTTTCTTTGGATAGAAAGGTAAATTCTTTATACTGGACATTGAAAAAAAAAATGTGAAAAGAAGAAACTGTCGAGAGAAAATGAGGAAGCTGAAGTGAATGAGAAGGGTCTTCATCATTTATTTAAATTTCTTCATGCTACCTCAAGTCAAAGCCACTTGGCACCATAATTTCATGCATGAAGACACCTATGCTTATATTTATTTTAATTTAATTCTATCCAATGCATGTTTGACAAAATCACTTAATTATTTATTTGTTAAATTTTAAATTTTAGTTACACCCTAGTAACATTTATAAATGAAACAAGTTTACAATTTATATATATGTAACCAAACATTACTTAAGATTTATAACCTACATAATATTTCAAAATACTTAATCATGTTAATATGTCAAAGATGAATTATAAAAATGAGGCTTTAGAACTCAACCAATCTTTATGGAAATCAATATATATATATATATATATATTATAACTGAATAATATTATCATTTATTAAAGTTTAAATTATATATAAAAAAAAAAAAATCTTAAATGAAATCTTAAAATAAGCTATTCATATCAAGCAAAATATTTATTCCACTTGTTTAAAAATCTTTTAAGACAAAATTTGTATTAAAATCTTGTTAAATTCATTTGGTATTCAAAAAAAACTGAATCTTTATTATATTTTAATCATTAAAAATTCTTGGTTCGTTACAATCTCCCCCACTTAAGAACTTTTCGTCCTCGAAAAGGAGAGTTCGTAAAATTATATATAAGTAATATAAACCTTACCTATATTTCAGTTTTTGAAAATTCAAGATGATCTCTCGAACTTAGAATCTCATTTCCCCTTCAACCCAATGAATATACTACGTCTTCCTTTCATATAGAAAATCATACTTCACTTCGGGATTTCCAAAATCGAATTTTCTTTCAACATTTCAAATATACTATGATAAAATCTATATATTATTAGCTCGAGGAATTCATTCTCATGACAGGGCAACTGAGTATCACCCATCGCATAAAATCAAACCCAACAACCCAGTTTTAGTCACGGTTACTCGAACAACCAATCATTTCATATCCCAAAGTTGTAAATCCTTTTCGAATCAAAATTTACAAATACTCATTGTTTTCTAACATTTCAAAATATCGGGATTCTAGTCGTCGAAATTCCTTTTATTCATAAGTCATTCATCATGTCCAAGATAATTGGAAAACTCATTAAATTGAGGATAAAATTTCAACTTCAACATACAAAATTATGTGTCAAAATTTCGAAATCAAGGATCTTATTCAACTGTTCCAAATTTCTGAGTCGACAAATTTAAAGATCATATCCATAAGTTTCAATTTATTTCGAAATATCTAAATATTCACATAAATTAATGTTCATATAACCATATAATCTTTCTCTTTAATCACATTTTACCAATATGATTTCTTTAGCAACCTTTCAAATAAGCCTCTCTATAATCTATAGTTTTAAATGAACATTTACTACATAAGTCTTTTTAACTTTCCTTAGCTCAAATTCTAAATTATTTCAATATTCCCAAGATCTCCGGTAAAACTTCATAACTTTAATGATTGGATTTCATATTTTAGTTGCTATTTTCACATAATTGAATAACACTTTTTCTTCTTATTTAGCTCCACCAAAAATCCAAAATATATATAACTCTTTTTTTTTTCATTCCTGTTTACATATCGAATCTTGTTTAGAAAGTTTTCTTACCCAACTAGTCGGAAAAATCTCTTGAAACAGTTTTTAATTAAAATACCATCACGCTTCCTCTGCACACTCTGATTACGCATATAAATGTTCGAGCTTGGGTTGTTTCAAATATTAATCTTAACATTTTCAGAACCTACATCTTACATTTAATATTCCAAAGATCCAAATTTCCCTTTCCTTCTTATTATGTAAGGTCTTACTTCAAATTTCGTTTTCTTTGCAACATAAGCGATTACTCTTTAAATATTTTCTAATTGAATTACTCATACAGTTTCAATAGGGAAGAGTGGTTTTCTCCCCTACTTAAAAATTTTAGTTATATTTTGAATCCTCATTTAAACAATTTCTTGCTTAAGTCAAATTACCTTTAAATTCCTTAAGGGGTTCGCTTTTGCAAAAATTATTCTTCCAAGCAAATTGATGCAACCTATAATTTATCATTCACTATTCATGCTAGGTATAGGTTCAACTCTATTATTTAACACTCATCGAGGGGTATGCTATCTTTCTAACTACAATGTATTTGATTCAAAAATTAATATTCAAACGTTCATTATAATTTGATCAAGTATCCTTACAATTTTGGGATATGGGTAAATCCTTTCTTACGTGTATTTTCAACCATTCATTTTCCAATTCTTAAGTGTATTTACCTCTAAAATATATCTTTAATTGTTCAAGCACTTATTGTTTATCACATTCAAGGTTTTAAGGATCCAAAGTTCTTGAAGGGTTATCAGCTAATCTCAGGTTTTTTTTTTCAAAACTTCTAGTTTATAATTCCCAGATTGAATTCCTATAATAATTTTATCAAACTATTTCATTAAGATTTTTCATTAAAACTCTTAGTTAGATGGTTTAAGTATTCCTTGACATCGTAGCCGGAATCATATAGTCATCCCATCTTCGAAACTCGAAAATCACTACTGATGGTGCCATGGTCATCAGTAAATTCATCCTCGAGCGACTAGAATGTGATTCTATATCTATCCAGTATATTTTGGACTTCGCATATACGTTGATCAAACGTATATTCAAAACCCTTACATACTCGATAGCCCAACCGTGACGTCGAATAAAACACTCGCAATCCTTATTTCCAATTATATTTTCAAAATATATTTCAAATAATCATCGTCTCAAAATGATTTACTTGTTCAAAAATACTTTATACATGTTTCAAAAATAAGCTCTCTCGTCATAATATTCCAAAATCTCATTCTAGGGTATTTCTAACCCTATCTCTAATGAGATAATATAACTCTGAGGAGCCCTATTCTTTTGTCCAAACATGTACGTACCCCATAGCTTTGTATAACCAAAGCTCTGATACCAACTGTAACGACCCGCCTTTTTGCCCGATTTTCGGCGGTAATTAAACCGAACTCAAACCGTTCAGAAAGACGAATTGTTATGGGTACATACATATATTGAACAAAAATAACAGAACCTTTCATTGCAAATTACAAATGTTACATCAGAGTTACATAGAATATCAGAGTTAAAATATATATATACACAGCGGAAGAAAAGAAAATAAATATACTCTCAGCGGAAGAAATCGTATAATACAGCGGAGGCTCCAACTCTTGCGTGAACTCCAACTCTAAAGGCGCTCCGATCCTTGCTCCAACGAACTAAAACTGCAAAACCAAACTACTGGCTGCCCGTGCAAAAATTAATGGGCACCCAGAGTTTAGGAAGGAACAATAAACTCCAGGTCAGTCATGGGACTGGTGTGAGAACATAAAACAGTTGGGTTCATTTTAAAGTTGGGAAATTCACCGGATCACGCCGCTAACGCGGAACGGATTTACTCCAAGTGAATACCCGTGCATATAAATGCGCAATGACTTTTGAAAATGAAGTTATCATAAGCTCGTCCCATATCACACAATGCAAGCGCACACCAGATGGGCGAGTTTTGTCTTATGATAACTAAACATGCTTTCATACGATAAATCCTCTTCAATACCATAATATATATAGTGTGGAAACATTTCGCAAATAAATGTATTAATCCTAGACGGCATAATATCCCATACTATTATGTCGCCATATATATATACAATCAAAATCGTATGGCTCGTATTGGAGATTTGGTTTTCCAACTTGATGATTCCTGGCACGAAAGATCAATCAGGGATACAAAACGAAGTGCCTCAACGGCTTTTTCGACCATACGCGGACACCGAATACACATCGTCAGGGCAGATCAACGGTTTTCGACCAGACACGGCCCCCCGAACATACCCAACTTCCCCAAGTTCATAAGTGGTTTCCCACTGCTGCACAGCTTCATCATCAATTCATATATAAGTATAAAACCTAACCGCCAGTTTCTCATCAATCCGGGGTGTGAGGTTTGTCGATGTCACGTCATACACAAAGCTATGCTTCGATAAGCCATTCTTTGATCATCACTAGCGCGTTTCATAACTTGGGTATGCCACATTGACAATTCACGACATATCACCGATTCCAATCAATGCATACCCTCTAAGTTCATATGACTTAGAGATAAGGATAATATATTGCCACAAATCCGATATACATTAACGGAAATCAGTGCTATGCGGTCAATTTCAATGTCAGGCACACCATCCATACACGTCCGTCCTGGGTCTGAACAGAACAACAACCCGAAAATATTTGAATATGTTCAGGTCTCATGCAACTCATATCTCGTATCGAGTGGCCAACCCAACCGAGACATTTATCACAATCCATCTAAACAATTCAATACTCCCGGTCTTCATTCGTCGTTTGCCAAGTGTTGAATTGCTTCATAACGTCGTATTATCACTCGGAATGGTTTTCGAACATATATTCGATCCCGGTCTTTCCAAGTAACAAGCTCGCTTTAAACAGTAGCTATGGTTTACACAGGCTTTCAATTCAAATCTCCTTCCGAATATTTATCAACTCATTTATGACTCAAGATTTGAACTACTTTAATTTCATACACCTCGTTATCTTCTTAAACTCTTCTTTGAAATCAAAGATTATACCTTTGCTTTAATTTCTTACCATAAATTCCCTCGAATCAAAGATTTGATTAAATCCCAATTACGATATGAATTTCCACAACTCAATCTCATTGGATTTCAAGAATGATGTTATTGAAGATACGATTCACGACAAAACCCAAATCAATCGATATTGGATCATAAGTTACACAGAAATTGTATCCACTTATATTTGATATAAATTCTCATGATCAACGAAATACCATAAGTGGAACAGCGATATGATAATATCTTCCAAATTCCCAGATAGTATTCATTCACACCATGAAATTTTATCCCAAATATCGAAGATTATTTCTATCTAACATATTCCAAATCAGGTGGAGAACCCATATCTTAATTAAGATTTATTCAATTCTTCGACATTAGATCTAGATAGAAATACCATCAACTTATCTTCAATACTAGTCTCCGTATCCAACTCATATTATAAGTGGAATAACGGTGAATTATTACCTTTTAAATTCCTCAGATAATATGAATTTTCATCCACCGAGTTAATATCAAGCATCCGAAGACTTATCTCCACCCAAATCCAAATTTAAATTTGGAAAATCCCATTTCAATCCCATATAAGTATTCTCGGTACTTTAATAATCTTTGAACTATTTTATAAATCATTCTTATAGTCAAATAATAGTTCCTGCTTTAAATTTCAAACCACTAATAACATTTGGAGATGTTACCAAAGTACTGCTAATAAAATAACCCTTTAAATCAAGGTAGATTTAAAATTGTTCGAAATTCAAATATCCCAATGCTTTCAAAACTGTCGTCATTTACAATTCAATGTTCCTTATTTCAAGTCAAATTTATTTCAATAATCAATTCAAAACTTGAAATCGATATTTATGAATTGTTGTATCATAGTACGTTCTATTCAAACCATATAATGATTTAAATATAAATTATTTAAATCCTTTTCAAATTAGATTTATATTTCCAAATCATTCGAAACAGTCCCAAAATATACTTCAAATTAGATTTCAAATTATCTCCAACCATATTCAAATTTTAAAACCTCATTTCAAATTTAAATTGAAAATAATATATTTTTCCAAATTAGTTTCAGATAGATATAAAGATCGTTATACATAAATCAAATCATTTTCAAATCTTAACTCGATATTTTAAAAGTCGATATTTAATTCAAAGCTAACATTTAAATATTGTTAAATAATTAAACAAAAATCGATATAGGAAGGAGATTCAGAATCGATTACCCATATATTCCACAACCACGGCGTGTTGGTGTGTGATACCATACAATGCAATTGTATTTATCCAAATGAACTAGACGGTCAGATGGATAAGGATTCACTATCATAACAAACATTTTACTGTGCACAAGCGTTACAGTTCATAACGCTTAATCGTGTTCAGTGTACTATCTAATTCCATGAGCAAACATTCACACATCAACATCCACATTCACACATCAACATCCATCACACTATCATCAACAAATTTAAATTTATCTCAGCTAATTAAAATTTACTAATTTAAATAAATAAATTTAATTAGAAGTTCTCACCGAAAAAGCTCCAAAAATCTTCATTACCAGAGCGAACAGACCAACGAATACTTCACTGCTGCTCATACTGTTCTCAGTTCACTTCCATTAACGTCTGGAGATATTCTGCTAAATTTATTTTAGAATTAATAACATTGTTTGGTATATATTTTCATATATATATAAGGAACTTTTTACTTTAATTTTCCGTAATATCCTTTAACTAAAATTACCAAATATATATATATATATACATATATATATTGGATTCTATTCCTTGATGCGATTTTAACGGACCCTAAAGCGAGTTAATCGAAGCTAAACAAATGAGATATCACCATTTAAATGTTACACTATTTAATACTTAATTAATAACTTTATTAAATATATATACCTATATATATTGTTATAAATATAAAGTCTCCTTATTTATTTTAATAAAATTTTATACTTTATGGAAGTTTCCAACTCATATACTAATAGATTCCACTTTTTAATATGATTCTAACGAACCTATCCGTGCGTAAATCCAAGTTATAGCGAATGAGATATTAGTAAATAAGTTTTAAACTAAACTTAAAAATAAATAAAGGAATTATACCCTTATCATAGAAAGCCCAGCCCAACTCTCTACACGTTGAATATAACCCGCGGCCCATCTCCCTCCTTTCTTCTTCTTCCTCTCCTCTTTCTTTTACACGCTACAGGAATGAACCCGAACAAATGCACGGCCGTGCATGTGTACACGCCGCATCTTCCACCGATCTCAAATCCAAGACCACCCGCAAGTTTCTCCTATCCTGCTCGTTCACATGCACCAACTCGCCAAGGCTCTACTGTCTTGATCAAAAATCCGAACCCACCATAGCCTGACGTCGAGCAAGAAAATCCCGCGACCTCTATATGTCGCACCACTCAATCCTGGACCGCACTCCACCAAAACATCCCACCCGAAAGCTCGCTCCATTCTAATCACAAATCCATTCACCGTTTCATCAATCGATCTCCGCTTCTCCGATTATCCTCAACCCTAGTTTTGAACATTTCAAATCGTCGACACGGAATCTCCTCATTTTCGCACCAAAAATACTACATCAGTCGCTGATCGCAACGGCGCTGACGGCGCGACTCAATTCTTCATGGATTGGGAGGATTTATTTTTTGAAGTTTCCTTTGTAAATTTCCTTTTTACTGTAAAACCCGAATTTCTCTTTCGATATTTGATGAAATCTCGATCCGTCAGTTTGTAAAAATCATAAATGATCATCTGAACATTTTCCGTACAGATCATACTTGTTAAAACTGAACGGATTGAAATTTGTGGATTTTTCTTTGGATAGAAAGGTAAATTCTTTATACTGGACATTGAAAAAAAAAAGTGAAAAGAAGAAACTGTCGAGAGAAAATGAGGAAGCTGAAGTGAATGAGAAGGGTCTTCATCATTTATTTAAATTTCTTCATGCTACCTCAAGTCAAAGCCACTTGGCACCATAATTTCATGCATGAAGACACCTATGCTTATATTTATTTTAATTTAATTCTATCCAATGCATGTTTGACAAAATCACTTAATTATTTATTTGTTAAATTTTAAATTTTAGGTACACCCTAGTAACATTTATAAATGAAACAAGTTTACAATTTATATATATGTAACCAAACATTACTTAAGATTTATAACCTACATAATATTTCAAAATACTTAATCATGTTAATATGTCAAAGATGAATTATAAAAATGAGGCTTTAGAACTCAACCAATCTTTATGGAATTCAATATATATATATATATATATATATATATATTATAACTGAATAATATTATCATTTATTAAAGTTTAAATTATATATAAAAAAAAAAAATCTTAAATGAAATCTTAAAATAAGCTATTCATATCAAGCAAAATATTTATTCCACTTGTTTAAAAATCTTTTAAGACAAAATTTGTATTAAAATCTTGTTAAATTCATTTGGTATTCAAAAAAAACTGAATCTTTATTATATTTTAATCATTAAAAATTCTTGGTTCGTTACATTGAATTTCTATATTCAAATTCTATTTCAAACTTTCTTTATTCATTCTTTAAACAAGTCTCAATTTCAATCCCTTTTGAAATCGATATTTCTACTGTTGATAAAAAAAAATAGATTTCCCTTTTCAATTTCACACTTCTATTTTATTTCTGAATTATCCAATGATAATTCATTTCACTTCATTTATAAACTTCGTTCATAAAAGAACTATTTATAAACTTCGTTTATAAAGGAACTACTTGTTTTATTTCTTTTAAAACAAGTTAATATTTTTATTCTATTCACATTTCAAATTCTAAAAAAAATATAATTTCCCTTTTAAATCTCAAATATCCTTTTCAGTATATTTTTATAAATTAACACTTAGGCCCAATGATACTTAAACACCAAACAACCAATTATTTATTTCAGGTTTTCTAACACATCATATATGATAGTATATACGCAAACAAATAAACAACAGATAATATATTTTTGAGGAATCCAGTCGGATTCCTCCAACCTGTTTTCCTGCATCCACAGACGTTAGTCAACGTAGTAATACTCATCCTGCTTTGAGGCAGGATATCGCGATATGAAGGTCATCCACTAATATATATTTGTGGGGCGCATAGGGAAATCATCCGCTATGAAACTGCGGGCATCCGCTAATGAGACTGCGGGAATCAATCCAACCACCAAACCAATATATATATTATAATAGTCAATCCTAAATAACTAATATTTTTCAAACAACCAGAAAGCATTCAAACAAGCAACAAACAATTATTTTTAACTGACAAAAATAATTCTAAATAAAAGGTGAGTGAGATTTACTCACCAGATTTTATTCGCAATAAAATCGAAGGACGTTCGATTTAAATTTCATCTAACTCCGGAAAACTCCAAATCCATTTCGTATGCTTAAATATTGGAAATACTCCTTTAACGTACTCGATTTCGGTTCAGTCTGAAATCATATAACAGTATCGTTATTTTTACAAGTTATACAATATATATATATAATTTGACATTACTAATTAATTGAATTAACATTATACCTTAATCATCTTTTACCACAATAGCTGTTCGATAACCCGATCTCGAATCCATCACTGAAGATCAAACCAAAATTAATATTGCCCCAAACACTCCACTGCTTTACTCAGTCCGAACTCCTTCAATACTCTTCGTCTACATGAGTCCATCATAGTGTTTTTGCTAGATCTTACTGCTAGATCTCCTTCATACTCCAAAGGAATGAACTCTGACTTCATACAACTGTCCATCACTAAAACCGAATTAACATTGTCGGCTTCTACTTTCCAAACTCCACCTCTTCTTGCCGACACCAAACCATATCCTCACATCCACAGTAAGAAAACTGAACTGCATTTCCCTTTTTGAAGCTCCTCAGCATTATTCCCCATTGCACTAACCATACAACACCACCATACCTACAAACAGTTCACCATTTCTACCTAAAACAGCATCGCCCTTTCCTCACTGACTGGTCTCACCCTCTGCCTTGAAACCCATACTGGAGTTCCCTTACTGACCTCGACATCGTGAAAAAGGGATGGAATAAAAGGTGTGAATCTCTGACTTTTGACCTCCCTGGAAAAACCGTGTTGTCTGATTCAACCTCGACACCTATAGTCAATCGCGACATCACCGAAATCGCAACAGCCACCTCCACATCGAGCTTCACCCTCTATTTCTTAGTACCACTGGAATCTCATTGCGACAACCCGAGTTTGTATCGCACCCCCAATTCTGATCGAATCCGCATCTCACGTGTCCTTATCCCCCTATCGTAGTAGCTTTTAGGTCGAGCTCGACACCAAGACTACCTTAAACTCGCGATTTGATTTTGATCTGCGTTTCTGAAGAAGGAAAATAAGAGAGAGGGGATCGTGGTTTTTAAAGAGGTAGGGTGCGGTATAAGGATGGAACAACAAGGCAATTCCCTCTTCTCCTGGTTGTTTTGTTATTCTCCACAAACAAAGATATTTTATTTTAATTTATTTTAATTAAAAATATGTATCCTTAAAATTTACATAACCCTTGATCCTGAGCTTCTTACTGAACCCAACAACTGTCGATTCTAGGGTTTAATCACCAATCCGGACACACAGGGATAGGTCACGAAGCTCCATTCGATCGTCTGGAACAAATACCAATTTAAATTGTATAATTTAAATTTCAAACTATTTAAATTCTTCGACAATAATTTAATATTGTTATTCTAATTTAAACAGGAGTTTGTTTTGATTATCTGAACTGTTTTCAAATCAGTTTAACTTCGCGAGCTGACGTATTATGATAATTTAATATATATTCGATTTAAATTGAAATTGATTATTAAATTGATAACTTAATATAAAAATTCCATTTATATTATCAACCTAATATTTAAATCCGTATTAAATATTTAAAATTAACCCATAAGAATCCGGGTCATTACAAATAGGCACCCACTGCCAAGAATAGACGATTTGTTCGATCAGCTTGTAGGTGCAACTGTTTTCTCCCAATTAGATCTGGCTACCAGATTTCATCAGCTGAAAGTGGGTGAAGATAGCATTGACAAGAGCGCGTTCAGAACCACGGACGGTTTCTTCGAATGGTCGTCATGCCTTTCGGCTTGACAAATGCACCCGCTTATTTCGTCGATTTGATGAATAGAGTGTTCCGGGAATTTCTCAATAAATTCTTGGTGGACTTCGTAGATGATATTCTGATTTTCTCGAAGAATGAGGAAGAGCATGCTTTGCATTTGAGGGAAGTCATGGATACTCTCCGTGCACATCAGTTAAAAGCAAAATTCTCCAAGTGCCACTTCTGGAAGGAATAAATAAGATTTCTTGGGCATGTGTTGTCCAAAGAAGGGTTAGCTGTGGACCCCGCAAAAGTAGTTGCGGTCCAGGATTGGAAGGTTCCAAAGAATGCAACCAAAGTCCGAAGTTTTCTTGGACTAGCAGGCTTTTATCGCAAGTTCATTAAAGACTTTGTAAAAATCTCAGCTCCACTTACAAGGTTAACGAAGAAGAACCTGACTTTCACTTGGGATTTGGATTGCGAAGTCGCTTTCCAACGATTTAAGAGGGCTCTGACAACAACCCTAGTTTTGACATTACCAGATATGAGCAAGATGTTTACGGTATACACAGATGCATGCGATACGGGACTAGGCGCTGTTTTGATGCAAGAGGGGAAGGTAGTAGCTTATGGTGGAAGGTAATTAAAAGTGCATTAGAAAAACTACCCAACCCACAATCTAGAGTTAGCAGCCATCGTGTTTGCTCTCAAGTCTTGGTGCCACTATCTCTTAGGTGAGAAATTTGAGTTGTATACTGACCATAAATCGTTGAAATACCTTTTCTCGCAGAAAGACCTCAATCTAAGGCATCAATGATGGATGGAGTTTCTCGCCTCATACGACTTTGAGATCTCCTATACTCCTGGCAAGGACAATGTAGTAGCAGACGCTCTAAGTAGAAAGAAGCTGACCTTAAATCCTCTCTTTGTGGAAAGGCAAAGTTTGGAGTACATAGCTAATTTTGATTTTAGACCCTCTGTTGATTATGTAACTGGCTTGATGGCAATGATAGAGGTGCGGCCTACTTCGTTGGACTCAATAGGAAACGCGCAACGTGAAGACCCTCAGCTAGTTGATGTGATAGATAAGCTGATTAGGGGAGAGACTTCTAGTCACCTCAATAGGTACTCCATCGATGATAAGGGTTGGTTGAGACGGGATGGAAGACTATGCGTCCCGCAAGTAAGAGATTTGGTGAAGATGGTTCTGGAATAAGCACACCATTCCAAGATAACCATACACCCCAGTGGAGAAAAGATGTATAAAGATATCAAAAGAGTTTTATTTTGGAATGGCATGAAGAGGGATGTAGCTGAATTTGTTTCGAAATGCATGATATGCCAGCAAGTCAAGGCGGAGTAGAAGAAGCCTGGCGGTTTGCTTCATCCTCTAGAAGTTCTGCAATGGAAATGGGAAAGCATCTCGATGGACTTTGTTGATGGGTTGCCTAGGTCAAGAAGGGGCAATACCGGTATTTGGGTAATAGTGGACAGGCTCACGAAAAGCCCTCATTTTATACCTGTCAAGAGTAGGAGGACCGCTTCGTCTTTAGCCTCCATTTATCTTAAGGAGATAGTCCGACTCCATGGGATACCCTCCACCATAGTGAGTGACCAAGACCCTATCTTTACAAGCGAGTTTTGGAGGAGTTTGCAAGAGGCTGTAGGCACACAGCTATGTTTAAGCACAGCCTATCACCCTCAAAACGATGGTCAGACGAAAAGGGTGAACAAAATATTGGAAGATCTTTTGAGATTGTGCATCCTTGACTTTGGAAGATCATCTCCCTTTGGTGGAATTCGCTTATAACAATAGCTACCAAGCCACTATAGGCATGGCACCCTTCGAAGCTATATATGGAAGGCCATATCGATCACCAACCTATTGGTAGGAGTCCACAGATAATACTTGGGTCGGACATGATTAGAGACACTTCAGAGAAGGTGCACTTGATATGAAGGAGAATGAAGACTGCCCAAGATAGACAGAAATCCTATGCAGACAAGAGAAGGATCGACCTTGAGTTTGAAGTTGGGGATAAGGTGTTCCTTAAAGTATCTCCTTTGAGGAATGTCATCAACTTTGGGTCCATAGGAAAGTTGGCACCATGATTCGTAGGACCATTTCCTATCATCGAAAGGATTGGGACGATGGCCTACGGAGTAGAGCTACCTGAAAGATTGGCTGGAGTTCATAATGTTTTTCATGTCTCTCAGCTATGAAAGTGCTTACATGAGTCAGCAGATGTTATGGAGCCAAGTATACTAGAGGAAGTCGAAGTAGAACGAGAAGCGATTGTGAGCAGAGTTCCAACTCGTATCTTGGGGATGGAAGTCAAAGAGATACGCGACTGTGAAGTTAAGCTTGTCAAAATTCAATGGAGCGATGCCGAGGAAGACGTGACTTGGGAGACTGGGGCCAAAATACGTGCAGCCTACCCTTTTCCTTTTGAGGGTACATCTTTGATCTCTTTTTCCTTAAGTTTATTCAAGCGTGTATCTACCTTTTTAATGTATCTCCTCGGTCATATTCTTTATCCTTAGGTGGAGACCAATTGATGTAAACATTTATTTGAATCATGTTATGATTGATGGATGCTAGTGGATGCAAGTGTTTGCTAGTGGTTGCTCGTGGATACATATACACACACATTAGGCACTAGATCGACTCAATCACTTTCAAACTGCATATAAATGTGTGTTTATTTAGATTAATGGATGTATAATGGTTGTGTTATCATATGGATGTTGCATTCGGATGAATGCGTGTGCACGCATGTAGAAATAATATGTATCATTAGGGATCTTTTGCAAACATAATGGACGCATGGCGCTATCATAATCTGCATTAAGGAGGTCAACTGAATCAGTAGACCGCCTGATTTTGCATTAGGTACAGACATGTACACACATTGTGCATATAAACATGAAAGCATAAGAAGTCTTTTAAGGACAATGGATGCCTGTGTTTGATAGTTGAGTAGATGGACGATTGGATGGTAGGATATGTATTCTTCGTAACTTGAAGATTTCGGGGTCGAAATCCTTTAAGGAGAGGAGAATGTAACAACCCATATTTTTTTAACATAAACTAACGAATTAAACAATACTTAGTTTAAAATGTGAGAATTAAGGGAAACGGGTTATGCCTTGTGTTCGTCTCGGAATTCTGGTTGAGATAGAGTGCGAGTTTGCGTAAATTAGACTTCATATGAAGAAGTTATGACTATCGGGAGTTTCCAGAAAATTCAAATAAATTCAAACAGCTCGAAAACAGATTCAAATTTCAAATCAGAAGTCAGAAGCGGGCTGGGCGGGAAAATTCCTGCCCAGGACCCAGGTCGACCTGGGGGTCGACCTTAGTGTCGACCTCCCCCCTACAGGTCGACCTAGGGTCGGCCTGCCCCCCTCCCCTCCTCCCCCGTGGATAGATCTGAAAGATGACGACTTTGTGACTCAGTGTTGAGTCATTAGGGCTGAGGTGTTACCCTATCTTGACTGGATGGTCTTGATTGATTCTAGGTTGATCGGATGGCCTAAATTAATCCTAAATTCTATATAAACACATTTAGACTCAAACCCTAAAACCTAATCAAAATTAGAACCATGGTCATCATGCTATCACCTTGCAACCTAGAATAGCCGTCATCAACTAGAGGAAAAGTAAAGCTAATCAACTCAGTTCAACTCAAGTCTATAACAACTACAACAACAAATTTGTCTACTTCAAAGGCGAGCTAAATCAATTTCAGAACTCAAAACCTTCTTTGAGTTGTGAGTTCGATTTATTTAATAAGATAATTAACAAGTTAATTATGTTGAGTTAAAATTTGGGTTATATGGTTATGTTTGTAAAACATTGGGAAAAATGCGATATTTTGTGAATTTATGCTAGTTGTTCATAATGATAGTTTTTGTTGTGAATCCCTTTGTATATACCCAATCATCTATGTTCAACCTGACTCATGTTTGACATCATTGTATATGCAAGTTTGGGTGTAGATTATATGCTAGTTTCTATATGAATTATATACAAGTTTACATGTGAATCAAACAAAGTGACTATATGCAAGTTTAGGTAGAAATTGGATTCACATATATGCAAGTTTACCCCTTTAGATTTAGATCTATGACATACATAGTTTTATGCAAGTTTGTGACTATGGCTTATGCAAGTTTTGGGTGAAAACTATATTCGTAAATGTAAGTTTTGGGTGAAAACTATATTCATATATGCAAGTTCACACCTTTTTAGCCTATGTTTAGATTCATGACAATACCAAGTTTATGCAAGTTTATGTTGTAATCCTTATTAGTAAGTTAGATCCATTTTGTGTATTATGCAAGTTTGCGATGTTTCTTCCCTTTTATGTCATTGGACTAATTGCTAGTCTAATATATATATATATATACACATATATATATGTATGTCATGATAAGTGAACGAACAACGTGGGGACGATGGGGGTAATATTGAATATACACATATTGAGAATTGGCCTAAATGGCCTTAAAACGGCAAATAATTAATTTAAGACATTAATTGGAAAGATTCATATTTATGGACATAATTTAGGTGACAATTATGGACATAAGTATATTTGGAATTTATTTACAAATTTGAATAGGGATATTAATCCAATTTGGGGTTAAATAAAGATGTGTAATAATAACCCGTCTAAGACGCGAGGTTAGACTCTTTTGTGGTGTAAGACTGCCCGGACCCACCCGGCAAATCCAGCAGCCACAAATGCCAGTCTAATGTGAGAGGTCAAAGGCATGAATTAAATGCGTAACAGTTGTAAAAACACGAGGTTAGGCTCGTTTGTGGTGTAAGACTGCCCGGACCCGCCCGGCAAATCCAGCAGCCACAAATGCCAGTCTAACGTGGGAGGTCTTTACAAGGTTACGGTGTTAATGAACTAAGAAACACTTAACCAGATAAACATGTGGTGGGACTTGGGTGGTTAAGTGGGTGCCATGGTTGGCATGTGAAATTAAGAGGGTGCCTTGGGTGGCATGTGAAATACGATGAGATGCACTTAACCAAGATTGAAACATGTAAGAAGACATGAATAAGAATGGGGTTAAGTGGGGAAAACCTTAGAGAGGACCAAACATAGGTGAAAGCTTGTGTCAAGCATGGGGGCCCTTTTCAAACCAGTAACCCATTAAGTATCTTTGTGAGCTCGACCCAAGTCGAGGACGGGACACGCTTACTGGATTTGATTGTAAGAGGTCAAAACGGGTTAACGGTGGCAACGCAAGTCCAACGGGGTCATGTGCGTGCGTGGGCCCAGGCTGGTAGGTAAGACGTTGTTGCATCGTGTAGATATAAGCCGTGCATTTTTGGTGGTGTCGGGTTGCCACTTTGGGGAGTGATACACCCCACTGTGGGGCCAACACGGGTATCTACGAGTTAGGGAGTCGATCGAATGGGGGTAGTGGGTACACCCAGTGGAGATAGGGGCAGGCGGCACCTATGAAGGCAGCTAGGGGTACACGAAACTACCATTATCATTATTAAGTTTGGTAGGCGGGATCAACTTTTAGGGTGTTTGGTGTGGTGCAATGTAGTAATTATATTATAATGATTAGGTGCGCCTTTAACGTTATCTTTGTCCATCTTATTCCTTTGTTTGCTCTGACATGCCCATTGGTTCACAGTCATTTCCTTATTTTTGTAATGGCGCGTTTTGTTAGCTGTTGAATAATTAATTTATTTAATTATTTATATATCGATTTGGCGATATCGATAACTTAAAGTACAACGTTCGAACTTATAATTTATAATTATAATTAAAACGAACCTGAAAAGTCGCGGCAGTTCGCAATTTGGCGATTCGAACTTCAACTGAATATACAGAATTCGTTTTAAGCCGGATTTCTGTGAAACAAGAAACGTGTGGAGCTGGTGGAGTATATCTTTCTAGTGAAAGAGAGAAATCGAGATTTCATCGTGTAGATTTTGATGTGTGTCCAAATCAAATTTTAAAATAGTCGCTATAGAATCGTTTATCGACCGTAACGGTTTATTCGATATAACTAGAGATCGTGTTTGAATTTAGACGAGGTTCTTTTGAGACATAACGATAATTTAATTTTTAGAATTTTACTGTAATTTTTAATTAATTTAATAAGCGACTTTTTATTTAAAGTATTTCGCACCCTGTAATCAACATTTTGAGGTTTCAAAATATGAGTCAACCTACCGGTATTATCATATTTCTGGGATCGTGGCACCGAGCTCGACACTACGGTATTTTTATTTCTGTCCGTACGTGGACGGAATTTATAACCCAAGCAAACCCGTCTATAACTGTACAAATTGAACCTCACCTTTTGTTTAAATAATCATCCCAAACAATATATATATCTTTACCCTAATTATTTCTCTGATTAGAAAAGAGGCCACGGTTTAGTTTCTCAACCACAAAACAAAAGGGGGACGTGGTCCTTAGAATGTCCACGAGAAAATCCTTATATAATATCCTTAAAATCTAAACCTAACTCATTTCCCTTTTCTCCAGTAAAACGAAATTTCGCCGCTGTGTTGTTTTCAACAAAGGAAAATGGCGAACAAAGAAATACAAACATACATCTATAAATCTCCAAAGTAATATATTTGAAATCCTCATCTTGTGCTCTTCAATCCCATATAGGTATTGTTAAACTCGACGCAAGAAATAGTCGATGGTTTTCACCCAGCGTGTTGTAGGGTTGGGTCGTGAGCGAGATTTAAGGAGTTGTAAATCAAATCGAGTT
Source organism: Allium sativum (assembly GCA_030737875.1). Lineage (NCBI taxonomy): Eukaryota > Viridiplantae > Streptophyta > Magnoliopsida > Asparagales > Amaryllidaceae > Allium > Allium sativum. Next base: position 281,636,886 of record CM060911.1, read on the forward strand.
CATTTCTGAACTCGGGGGAAGAAATCGAAGGAGTTGTGATATTTTAAGGGAATCCGATAGTAGTTTTTGTTCGATGTTCTTCTGCACTGACGTGGAGCTGTTGTTGATCGCAAGTCGGGATAGGAGGACGAGTTAGATTCTGTTGGTATGGGAAGGAAGTTTGTGAAATGAGGAGTGTATGGGTGCTCTTAGTTTTAAATTTCTGTGAAGAGATGATCACGGATTGATGGAAGGAAGATCGGGAAATGGCTGAGTTTTGGTTTCGGAGTACTGAAGCATTCGGTGATGGGGGTTGGTGATAAAACATTGGTTTTCGCTGTACCATGAATTTCGAACAGGAAGTCAAAGTTTTTGTTTTATGTTTGAGGAGTGCGGTGAAACTGTGGGAAAGGGAAGGAGGCGGTTTTGCCGAGGACTGGTCGGGACTGTCGTGTTTCCATTTATGTGAGAAGTAGAAGGAGTTACTGTGTTCAGAAGTGTGACATTGGTGATGCATTGTTCACAGCAGGGGATTAAGGCGTGAGTGGGATAAGGAACATAGTGTATAGGTCTCTGTAGTATTTAAACATGAACTACATGGGGGGTCATACTGGGATTTAAAGTGACGATGGTTTCTTTAATACACTAGTTCGCAAGAGGAAGAGAAGCGGAGTTGGATGCTAAGTTCGGTTTTTGCAAACGAGAGGGAATGAGGAGGTTAACGTCGGCATTGCTTCGTGATGTTTGACAGGAGCAGTGCAGTTAAAATACGGAGGAATGCAGGAGTGCGTTGGAGAAAAACAGTCGTCAAATGTTCATGGCAAAGTTACTAAATGCTTGCGTCGAAATTTAGAGGAGTGTGCAAAGAAGTGGTGTTGCGTAAGTATGAGATGGAGTTATATTGAGGAACATGATTTCTGGTTTGTTAACACGGTAAAGGGGATGTCGAAAACCAGAGAGGAATGTGCACGATGCAAAACTAGAGTAGAATGTTTTCGTGAAGAAACTAGAAGGGGACGTGCGGTTTGAGTTTGGGTTGAAGCGGTTTGGAGCTCATTACGAATTCAGGAAATAAACCGCCTGGTTAACCAACCAACGCAAATCGTTATTTAACGGTTAACGCGCCAATGTGAGTAAATCTCACTAACTCTGAACAGTTCTATTTTTATAACGTATTCTTAGAACTGCTAAATATTGTCTGTTTGACTGTGTGTTGATTGTTTGATTGAACTGCTAGTCAGTTAGTTGAATTTCTATATTGATTCTGTTTAACAGAATATATCATATAGAACTGAAAGTGATGTTATCTATATTGTTTAACATCTGTGATGCAGGGAAACAGGTTGGAGGAATCCGACTGGATTCCTCAACATTTATTTTACCGATTTTCATATATTGTGATATATGATGTGTTATGAAATCTGTTATTGATTCCATATGTTTGAATGATACCAATCATTGTTATACGACACGGTAAACACCGTAGGTGATACTAGAATGTAAAAAGGGAATTTTCAATGTTTATATTGAAAATAAATCTTATTTATAAAATCGATAGGATTTTATAAAATGAAAACATTTATTTATTTAGGAAATAAATAAAGGAACATTTATTTAAATTATAAATAAATGGAATAAAGGAATATTTATTTAGGGAATAAATAAAGGAACACTTGTTCGGAAAATAAATAGAATTATACAAGGATAGATTTAAACACGTGCTTCGCACACGGTATAACACGATATGGATTTAAATGAGATATTAAATAGGAAATCTGTTTTAAATAGATAAATTGAAGTAGATTAATTTATAAATAATGTTTTATAAATTAAATAAATTATTTATCGTTGATAAATGGAATATATATAAGTCTGGACTTATATAGAGAAGTAGAAACGTTATTAAAAGGACATTTATAAAGTGAAGAACCATTACTAAAAGTAAATCTTTATAAATGGATAAACGTTGTAAAAAGTAAATCTTTTGAAATGAATAAACGTTAATAAAAGGAGTTAATCGAATTTAGTTATTCGAAATGAGTTATTCGAATTAGATATTTGAATAAAGTTAAACACATTAGAGTGATTCGAATTACTTATTCGAATAGAGTTAAACAAAGTAATTTGTTAGGTTAACCAAAGCAAGTTAGTCGAGTTAATCAAAGTAATTGGTTAAGTAACCAAAGTGAATTAGTTAAGTTAAACTAATTGGTAAATCAAAGTGAATTAGTTGCGTCAAACTAAGTGACTTAGTTAAGTTAAACTAATTTGTAAATCAAAGTGAATTAGTTGCGTCAAACTAAGTGAATTAGTCAAGTTAAACTAATTGGTTAATCGAAGTAAATTAGTTGGGTTAATCAAAGTGAATTAGCTGAGTTAAACTAAGTAAATTGGTTAGAGTTAATCAAAGTGAATTAACTAAGTTAAACTAAGTGGATTAGTTCAGTTAATCGAGACAAATAAATCAAGTTAGGTTAAACCATTTGAGTTAACCAGTTAGGTTAAACCATTTAAGTTGACCAGTTAGAGTTGACCAGTTAGAGTTGACCAGTTAGAGTTATCCAAGTGGAGTTAATCGAGTAGAGTTGTCGAATATCACTCATTCGAAGTAGAGTTATCGAATATAGTGTATTCGAGGGAAGAGTAATCGAATATAGTTTATTCGAGTGGAGAAATCAAATGTTATTCATTTGAGAAGAGTTATCGAATATAGTTTATTCGAGTGGATAAATCAAATGTTATTCATTTGAGAAGAGTTACCGAATATTATTTATTCGAAGAGTAGTTATCGAATATTGGTTATTCGAAGTTAGTTAATCCAAAGGAGTTATTCGAAGTTAGTTAATCCAAAGGAGTTATTCGAAGTTAGCTAATCCAAAGGAGTTATTCGAAGTTAGTTAATCCAAAGGAGTTAGTCGAAGAGTAAATCGAATATAGTTATTCGAAAGAAGGTGTTAATCGAATATAGTTATTCGAGTAAAGTTAAAAGAGTTAATCGAATTTAGTTATTCGAAATGAGTTATTCGAATTAGGTATTTGAATAGAGTTAAACACATTAGAGTAATTCGAATTTACTTATTCAAATAGGGTTAAACACGTAAGAGTTAATTGAATATTAGTTATTCAATTAGAGTTAAATCGAATTTAGTTATTCGAAAGGAGTTAATCAATTTGAGTTAAGTTAATCGATTTGAATTAAGTTGAATCGAAATGGAGTAAATCGATTAGAATTAAGTTAATCGAGTTAGAGTAAATCGAATATTGGTTATTCGAAGGTAAGTTATTCGAATTAGTTATTCGAAGGAGTTAATCAAATGAGTCGATCCAAAGGAGTTAGTCGAATATTAGTTATTCGAATAGAGTTAAAGGAGTTATCGATTTTAGTTTGATTGAAAGGAGTTATCGATTAGTAAATCGAAAGGAGATTTTCGAATATAGCATATTCGAAAGAAAGAGATCGAATATTGTTTATTCGAAAGAAAGAGATTTCGAATATGAGTTATTCGAAGAGAGATAATCGAATATAGGTTATTCGAAGAAGAGTTAATCAAATAGAGATTACTCGAAAGAGAGTTATACGTCGAATTCGATTATAGCGAATTCAGGAAAGTACTATTTACTTTCCAGGGTTTAAATCAAGATTTAGTTATTAATTTAGAAATTAGGTGTCTGTTAAATTATTCGAGTTAGGAAATAAACTCATAATTTAGGTTAGATATTTTAGGGGAAGGAATTATAACGTTATAGTTATAATCAAACGTTGTCATTTAAGAAGTGGATTCGTAACCTGAATCCGAGAATTTGCGTAAACAGATGATTGGACAAAGTGAGTGACGAGCTTCATCTATTTCACAGTAAAGGACGTTGTTAAATTAAGGTCTGAGAGGTAATTATACCCCAACTTGATTGACTTCAGAATTGACAAAGGAATAGTTGTGGTTCGATAGAAAAGGTTGATTTGAAATATAGTTAAGTAATAAGCGATTAATGGATTAAGCGTAACGATGTTTTATACAACGTTCATTGGAAATCCGTAAATGAGTTTTGGAAACGTTTTCCAAATATAGTCAGATATGTTTTCTAAACATAGAAAATGAAATGTTTTCATGATAAGAATTTAAGAAATAGAGTTAAGCAAATTCAGAAACTGACTGGAGAGGGTAAGTTGAACGGTTTTCTAAGTGATGATCGGATGTTGGTTTCGACCTTCAGGATTGATACTTAGAGAATTGTTCTCATACTAGTTACAGTTAGGGACTGATAGTTGCGAAATAATAGTGATGTGAAAATAAGCTATGGAAATGTTTTCCAATGATTAATAACATATATTTTCTAAATATATGAAATAAGGAAATATGAACATATGATGATTGATCGATCGAATTTCCATTTGGAAATAAGATCGTTGTTTGTACACCGACATGTTTTCATTTGATAGTTGAATCACAGACTATCAAAGTTTTTACCATTTTAACGTTGTTAATATGGAGAGACCGGTTGGATTATTATCCAAAGAACCACTCTGTATTGGCATAAGCGTTGCGAGCAATATCTGCCAAAGATAAATTGAAGACGGAGTAAAGTGCAAGGTCTGTTGTATAAGTCTTAGATAACAGTGACTAAGATGGATATACTGAATAGTGCCTTCGGTTTGTCCAGTCCCAGGACAACGTATATCGAAGAAGGTCTGACAGAGTATATCCAATGGATCGCGTAAGTTGATCTGTTCAAACGTATTCACGTTTGGTGGCGGAGGAATTCGTTTCTCTTAGCTATATACCCGTGTTATTTTTGGATAAGTCAATTTGTGATTTGGCGGGTATGACGATGTGGCATTCAAAGTGAATGGTGATCAGATGTTCTGAAGATAGACGTAGCTTCTAGCCTCACACCGGGAAGTAACAAAAGTTGGGCTAGGCAGCATGGCTAGTTGGGTCATCCCCAAGCAGGGTGTATTGTCACCGATCTAGGGAATATTCATATTTATACTTCTTTTTGATTCTGTATCTTCGGATGACGGTTTGATGGCCTATAACCGTGGTGGCAATATATTCGCGACACTCAAGCTAAATGAGTGAGCGGTCATGTGTGGCCGGGTTGCAAGACGTTCTTGTTGAACCCTGAGTGTATCACCTCTAGAGTACACTATTCAGAAGGTGCTCCCATACCTTGTCTGTTGGAATCCATTCTCCGTTAAGCGCCCTGCGGTTTATGATTTTTACTATGTATGTAGAACGTGAGATGCAAGCGTTTCTGCTAGATTGATACCTATTTGTACTTAGACATTATTATAATATCACAATGATATTGCTTGTCAAAGTTGTTCAGATAGTCATAAGGAAAAACCCGTTCCGTATTCACGGCGTGGTCTTATGAGATATCATATACCTGTTCAATTGTTTTAAACTGTTTTACTCACACCAGTCCCATGACTGACCCGGAGTTTACTTTGTTGTTTTCCCTAAACTCTTGGGTGCCTAAATTTGTACGGGCAGTCAAGTAGTCGGGATTTACAGATATACTTGGAGAGCTTGGAGCAGGAGGCTGCAAGATTTTATAGCTATAGTTATTTCCGCTGTGTTGTAAGTGTTGTACTCTGATAAGTGCTATTGTATATATATAACTGTTTACTTCAAAGTTATGTTATATATTATATGTTATTCGTTCTGCTGTGAGATTCATGTTACTCTGATGATTCTGATGTTCTTCTTCTTTTTCTATTCTATTAGTTCTATCTTTTCTTTCTCACCTTCTAAATTCTTTCACTAACGTCTCGGAATTTCCGACTCTCAAGGAGTCGGAAATTTCCAGCCGTTACAATTTTCCAGCTGATGCCTTATCCTAGTAACTTAATGATTATATTGTTAAAGTTATTGCACTCGCCAGACTTTATGTCTGACCCCCTTTCCTTCCACCTCTTTTCTCCCTTCCCCCTCAAGTGCTCAGGGTAGGACTAGCACTAGTGGAGCTTGACTTGGACAGCTTTGTTTCTCTCTCTCTCTTTTTGGAAGTTGCTTGGATCACTGAAGTAAAGTTCAGTCTATCTTATTTATGGCTATTTATGTTGGGGTTATGTCTTTTATTTTATGTACTCAGAACTTATTTGTCAAGATGGATAATAAGTGTGTTTGGTTTTGTAGTAGGTTTTTGATGTGATGTAACCAAACTATTTCTCCACTGCAATAAAAGTGGTTTTTGTTTTCCAAGTACCAATATATTTATCTGTCCTTTTTACTTTTCTGTTCTATACACAATAAACGCTCCACTAAAATTAAGGCATTCCCTTTGTGAGTGACCTTAACGGAGGTGGGGTGTCACAATAATGGGATCTTCTACTATATAAGTACTAAGGTGTAGAGACTCCACTATGAAAGCAGATAAAAACGAATGTGAAGCGCTAAAATCAAAAAGAGTAGTAACAGGATGATCAAAGAGGAGAAACTAAACTCCTTCAACGGAAACCTTACTACCTCTCTCTCGGGCATGCTAGCAGTGGGAGCATGCACTTGCCCTCCTGAAAATCCTGTTTTTTTTCTTGCCCTTGTCCTTAATCATATGACCCATTATACCATAATAAATATACTTCCTCCTTGTCCTGTGATTCTTCCACTTACACCTCTTCCTTTTTGTCTCCTTTGTGAACCAAGTCCATATCCATGAGTTTCTCGTCCTTGGGTTATGCTCCTTAACCAAACTCTCTTATTCTCATCTTTACTACCCTTCTGTAACACATTGACAAGTCTCTCGAAAGCTGCCTCCATCATACGGAAAATCCTACAAAGCTCGAAAGAAATTTAGCCGCAGATGAAACTGCAGCAGGTATAGATGGAAGTTGGGCACTTCTTTGCCCTTTCACAGGTGTCGTAGTCTCATCAAGCCTACAGAACCACGCCGCGATGAGGTTACCTCCCGGAAAGCCAGAAGCCCCGGAGACTCAGGAAAGAAGGAAACAAGGATTCAAATAGAGGATCATAAAGATAGTGCATATGGCTTTGGGGAATATGCCTTTAAAACAAAACTTTTCTTTTGAAAATGCTTCTTTTAAAATCGTTTTGAAAATAATTTTTCAAATCTTTTATCTGATCCAGTAACCTTCAGCTCTGATACCAAGTGAAATACTCCACCTCCGTTAAGGTCATTCACAAAGGGAATGCCTTAACTTTGACATAGCGTTTTAGGTAAAAGATGCAAATAAATTACAAGACGGACAAATAAAGCAGCGGAAAATAAAGTCATTTTATAAACAATATGGTTTAGTCAAGCTTTTACAACAGTTGTCTCAATCATACTTAAAAGTAATACATAGAACTTCTGTCTTGATCTACAAACTTCCAAATATAAAAGAAGCATAAAAACAACAATGATATTTCCCAATAAAGCATGAACCAGCCATAGCAGTGGAAGAGAGAGTCCAAAGCAATGCATTGACTATCTTCGAGCTTGGAAAGAAAACTGAGCTAAGTGGAAACATTTCCTCCCTGTGAACCTGGGGGAGGGGGGGGGAATGGAAGAAAAGAGGCAAAACAAAACAAGGCCAGACATAAGTCTGGTAAGTCCAGTGACTTTCAGCATATAAACAAGCAAAAGCATCATGACATGAATAAACTGAATATAAGACCATACCGTGATAACAGGGATAACAAAGACAACATAGGATAAGCATAAGGTATGATAAGGCAAGATAAACTGAATGCGCTTGTACTCTTTCTCTGCTTTGCTACTACTTTGTTATTCTGGTTTCTATATCTATCTCTTCACCACCTAACTAGTGTCCCAACTAGTAATCTATATAAGATGATAACGTGATCCCAATCCCCGTAATTGTGGTAGCCTTCAGGTGCACATCTATCATGAGGATTCCACCTCAATCTTCCTAATTGCCATGAACATGTTAGATGTACCCTTACTACCTTATCGATCGGCTCCTTACTTGCATTAATGTTCCACGTGTCTATGTCAATCGGCCCTCTCTTGCGTGTAGATACCCTTTTCTGGTCCCACCATAACGTGTATCAATTCTTATGATAGAGACCCGACACGATTCAAGATGCACAGTGTATAACTACTGGTCCCCAGTGCCTACTTTTTCCCACTCCGGAGTATGTGCACGCCAATAAACTGTCGGAACCTACACTGACGTACCCCCTGCTGCTGTTTTGACCGCTTATAATCAGCCCAGTAATTGTGCCCCACCCTGCCTAGTTCAGGGTACCATGATACATTTATGTGGGTTACTGCTGAAATGGGTCCCCGTAACTAGGTTTTCCTACCAGTCAAGTTTGTGGGCATATATATACAAATATTACCCACCTATACGAGATGTACTTAACCCTCCCACCGATTCTAGCATGTTTTCTTAACGGTTAAGTTTGTGGGCCTATATGTACTAATATTACCCATCTACACGAGATGTACTTAATCCTTCCATCGATTCAAGCATGCTTATTTAACGGTTAAGTTTTGTGGGCCTATATTTATTAATATTACCCGCCAACCCGATATATACTTAACCCTCCCACACATTATGTCATACTGGTTAAGTGTTGTCCATTCATGTTAACTTAACCCACCCATTCATCATGTCATGTTGGTTAAGTGTTTCTTATTAACTTAACCCTCCTCACTTATCATGTTAGATTGGTTAAGTGTTTCTTGTTGACTTAACCCCATTTGTCCGTCATGTTGTATTGGTTAAGTGTCATCAATCAATTCAAGTTAACTTAACCCACCTACTCATCATGTCATGTTACTTTGGTTAAGTATTTCCTTCTTGTGTTGACTTAACCTTACCACAAATCAAGTTATATCGGTTAAGTGTTTCTCTCTTGTTTTAAATTAACCTTACCACAAATAAAGTTATATTGGTTAAGGGTTTCTTATTACTTAACCCTACCCATTCATCTTGTTATATTGGTTAATTGTTTCTCATTAACTTAACCCTAGTCATTCATGTTATATTGGTTAAGTGTTCCTATGAACTTAACCCTAGTCATTCATCTAGTTCATTAGCATTAATTGATTTATTAATGCACCAACCTCTCAATTAGATATGTGTTGTTGCGGTTACTGGATGTGCCGGGCGGTTCCGGGCAGTTTTACCCCACAACTCAATCTAACCTCGGGTTTTTCTTGGGCATGATGCACTAACCTCTAACATTAGATAGGTGTTGTTGTGGTTACTGGATGTGCCTGGCGGTTCCGGGCAGTTTTACACCACAACTCAATCTAACCTCGGGTTAGGCATGTTCAACTTTAATATACACATTTACCCTATATACCCAAATCTGGATTTTACATGCTAATTACCAAATTCACCAAAACTAGTCATGTTACATTTTACGCCCAATCTAGATTTAATGCTCAAGTTACCCCAAATTTGCAACAATAACAATTTTGCGCAAATCTTGATTTATATGCCAATTTCATGCTTTGTCATTCATGCCAATTCTAGGTTCAATATGTCAAATTGCATGTTCCACAATTCATGTCAAATTTCCCCAAATTGCACCTTAACAGTCATGCCATACTACATGTTCCAAATTATGCCAAATATTGTCAATTTCATATTATACCCAATTACCCCCGCATTCATAACGTATGTGTTGACCTGCTTTTAAGTCAAAGCCGTCACACATGAAATCATTGGTCAACAATACACTCAAGTATCGGGAATACCGTCAGAAGACAGGCAGCGATTTGGTCAAAGTCGCATCACAAACAAAGAATGGCCCGGAACTCCTAACAGATGACCTTTTTTGGGCCCGAAAACAGTGATTACAGAGCAAAGCTCTGTAACTCTTGTAGATCTCTAAATCAGCTTCAGTTTGAGCTTTGGTTTGGCTCAATCGGACTTACGGTTTGAAAGTTACGCCCGTTTTCGTCAACGCATGCAGAACCGGAAACCTGGAATTTAGCATTGAATAGATCCTCGGATCGGATCGGACAAGCCTGTTCGGATCGAACGATTCCTTAAAATGGACAACTTGGCACTTGCTCTTTGCATTCACATCCGCACGGATCGGATCGGAGGGAGCATTCCCGATCCGTTCCACCTTCAAAGCATTGGACACGGAGACTTCGGATTGAGGACACCAACTCGGTTCGGATCGGACCCGAACCGACCCGCCTGAAGTATCTTGCACAGAAGTGCTTCCAGCCTTCGGATCGGGGATTCCAACTCGGTTCGGATCGGACCCGAACCTATCCGACCCCTAGTGACCTGCTACTACACTTCGGATCTGACCTATTCTTAAGGAGCCAATACCTCCTACTCTCATGGATCGAGCTCCACCTGTCCTAGCACGATCTGAAGAACACTTCTCCACTACTTCCGAGATGGCCTCACCACCCTCCACGCGGCACCTCCGAACCGGACCACTTCAGAGCTTTGCAAGGCTCCTCTATGCATATAAATACACCCTCACATGGCTATTTCGAGGGACTTTTTGAACTCTAACTCTCCATGGCTTCAACTATGGTTCTTCGCAAGGCTATTGCATAACCTAGAAGTCGAATTCCACATTACAACACGAGGATTTCGTGTATAATCTCCCCTTTAATCTCCTCTTCTTCATTGTAAACACGAGGATTTCGTGTATAAACTACAAACAAACAACATTGTAATAGCTTCTTAGGATTTAAGAAACTATAAAGTGGACGTAGGCTTGGATTGAGCCGAACCACTATAAAAATCTCGTGTGTCTCCTCTTATTTTACCGCTTTTTCTGCATTAATCTGTGATTATGAGGTTTTCACATAGCATTTGGGTGTTAGGCCCAAATTTCAGTCTAACATTTTTGAAATGGAGGAATAGCTCCTACCAAGCACATGGTTCGGCTGACTGCCATATACCCTTCCGGAGCTAAGTGGGGTCTATCTTCGCTAACGGGTGTCCTCGCATCATCCCATGGGATCCCATGTCTCAGGCAGATTCTTTTAAGCTTTATATCATCAAGTTTAGATGCTAAAGAATCAGAAAATTTCTCTATCCCGAGCGCGCCAGGAATCTCGTCGGGAGCTCGCCTGTCTATCTCAGACTCTTCACTAGATGAAGTACTTTCAGACGGATCCGATTCCGTTGCCTCGTATTCAGATCCAGAATCTTCATCTCCTGGGTTAATTGGAGGGACCTCGGGGTTGTATTGCACAGGAACCTCGGACTCCGTTTCTGTAACAGATCTTGAAGAGGACTGAATATCCGACATTACTGTTAGAGTGAGAAAACATAAGAAATGAGATTAAAACTACCCATCCCCCGTGTGTGCAAGTGCCGGTGTGTGTGTGCTTGTGCATGCATTAAAGAAAAGTACAAGGGTCAATAAAATCATCCAGACATTGGTCATCGTTCGATTGATAGATTATGCAGTTGTTTGATCTGGAATGTTCGTATCAAGGGCTCTAACCTAACTGTTCATCGATTTGTTAAAGTCGCATCATATTATTTAGTCAGCAATCGGATCGCAAGACAGGTTCGGATCGCGAAGTGTGGACGGATCGTGGTGAAGGACTCGGTACGCGGAGGGTTATTAGAATAGTGAAAAGCTTCGAATCGTGATGCGCACCAATTCATCCTGAACGGATCGCGATGGCTTCTTGGCGATCCGCATCACCCCCCATCCTTCACGACCCGAAGCTCTGGTATCTCCGCGATCCGACACTCACGCTAATCGCAGCCTTGTCATTTCCGCGATCCGATCCGCTACCCAAATCAACTTTCCAGTTCAGTACCCTCTCCCCTCGTCTCGCCACCACTCCGAACTCAGACTTCGCCCACGAACCGACCTGGTCACCCCTTCCTTCTCCTTCCTCAACTCTCCTCTTCGCACCAGGCACGCTCAAGTCCACTCTCACCAAATCCTATAAAATCCCCCTGTCCATACTCTCTAAACTAGTGCGAACACGGTAGAAACTCAAGAGAAATCGTCTAGTTACCTTTTTAAAGTTCGAAATCAGGCAAGAATTTGGAAATCGAAACTAAGGTTTTTCCTTGATGGAGCTGGCGATACGATACGAAAGCGGGAAGAAAGAAGAAAGTGGAGAGGAGGGTCGGTTTATATAGGCAAAAGGGCGACCGTTTGTCTCCCCTTTTTTGTCTTATTCGATCCGCGAAAATAGACGGGCCGCGAACCAAAAGCCCACCACGTCTCGAAGAGAAGCCCACCTCGTTCCGTTCCGTAAAGAGGCCCAAATGCTCACCAAAGGACAAGGCGAATGACTCGCTAACAGACCGCGACTCGCGCATGCGATCCGAACCGATAAACGACTGATAGATTCGATGATGAAGACTCTGAAAGATCCCAGAAAAGGAATTGTTCACTGATTCGCGTCTCTTTATGAAAAGACGTTTTTATAGTTTCGAAGCATGTTCCATCATCGATAAAACATACTTCGAGGGGGCAAAATGTTGGCTAGCTTTTTGACCAAGCCACTCAGGTCCACTCACAAGAAGAAAGCGCGAAACTACGTTCCCTAAGTACATGAAGGAACAGATCGCGCCATCGGATCGCCCATCAATGGATCGCACGTCATCGGATCGCCCCCATTTCATCAGCGAAACGACCACCTCTATGTGACCCGATCCGTACATACATTGCTGCCCAGAATAGACCGATCCGATCCCCTGATGCACGGCGAAGCCTCTGACCCGTTCAAGCATGAGCTAGTCTTCGGCGATTCGAGATGCACGGATCCAGCGACACGTGTCCCCAACCGTCATTTTGACTGATTCTCCCCCTTTGCTCGAGCCGATTTTCAAGGGGATCGCGACACCTGTCCACAACGGCTAATTTGACTATTTCTTCATCGGCTGCGATGCGATCCGATGTTCTTGGGATTCGTGCCACGTGTTACCACGATCCTCCTGACAAAATCCGCTATAAATAGCCCGGAGCTTGGCATTTTTGGGGATCCTTTGGCAATATTGAGTTCTGATTCCGCCATTATTGTCATACTGCCATTTCTTATCAGTTTTATTACTAGATTATTGAGAGAAATCACAATTGTAAACGTGAGCTAGAGAGAGATAATTGATTGTACTAGCATTCAAAGTATAATCGATAACATATAAAGTGGACGTAGGCTCGTTAACGCCGAACCACTATAAATCCTGTGTGTTTTCTGCTTTTTCTTCATTCTCCAGTTAAAACTCTATAAGATTCAGAACAATTTGGGTGTTAGGTCCAAATTTACGGCCATACTTAACATAAAAATTTCAAATCTGTTCTTTTGCTTTGTTGAGAACCATGTACAAGGCACGACTTGCCTAGAATAGTCTGATTCCTTAAAGCAAAAAATTATAAAGTGGACGTAGGTCATGATTCGATTGAACCACTATAAAAATATTGTGTGTCGTTTACCTTTATTGCATTATTTATCTGTCTTTCTATTTTTATGAAAATTACTGTGAATCATGCAACGATCACAGAAGCATATAATTATAGATGCCTTCCATCAGAATGGAATGCAATCACTAGTCAAAATTCTGAGGATGAAATAAAGTAAATTATATCGTTGATAGCGCTCTAACTCTCCAGAGCCGAGAGAAAGCATAACGGACACGAAGCCGATGTCCGTAAGTCATGGCGGTGTACCATGATCGGAACCGCCTTGAAGGAACTCTAACCTCGGTGACCGCCAAGAGAGTATAAAAGCGTCTCCGATTGAGCGCTGAGAAAGAGCTCCTTCCCCGCTGAAGGATCGGGGAGCGAATGAATTGCTGAGCTCGAACTCTAACTCTCCAGAGAGAGAGAGTATAAAAGCGTCTCCGATTGAGCGCTGAGAAAGAGCTCCTTCCCCGCTGAAGGATCGGGGAGCGAATGAATTACTGAGCTCGAACTCTAACTCTCCGGAGAGAGAGAGAGTATAAAAGCGTCTCCGATTGAGCGCTGAGAAAGAGCTCCTTCCCCGCTGAAGGATTGGGGAGCGAATGAATTGCTGAGCTCGAACTCTAACTCTCCATAGAGAGAGAGTATAAAAGCGTCTCCGATTGAGCGCTGAGAAAGAGCTCCTTCCCCGCTGAAGGATCGGGGAGCGAATGAATTGCTGAGCTCGAACTCTAACTCTCCAGAGAGAGAGTATAAAAGCGTCTCCGATTGAGCGCTGAGAAAGAGCTCCTTCCCCGCTGAAGGATCGGGGAGCGAATGAATTGCTGAGCTCGAACTCTAACTCTCCATAGAGAGAGAGTATAAAAGCGTCTCCGATTGAGCACTGAGAAAGAGCTCCTTTCCCGCTGAAGGATCGGGGAGCGAATGAATTGCTGAGCTCGAACTCTAACTCTCCAGAGAGAGAGAGAGAGTATAAAAGCGTCTCCGATTGAGCGCCGAGAAAGAGCTCCTTCCCCGCTGAAGGATTGGGGAGCGAATGAATTGCTGAGATCGAACTCTAACTCTCCAGAGAGAGAGAGAGTATAAAAGCGTCTCCGATTGAGCGTTGAGAAAGAACTTCTACCCTGTTGAAGGAACAGGGACCGACTGAACTATTGAATTTGAACTCTAACCTCGGCGACCGCCAGGAGAGTATAAAGGAGTCTATGATTAAGCATTGAGAAAGGTGCCAGAAATTCAGTACCACAAGAACAGTTATCTTATGAAATTTTCTAAGTCCCCCATATTCAGAAATAGGGGGCAACATGCGAATAATGCTAATCAATCTTTAATAAGCCCTAGTTAAGCGCTACATTAACGATTGATTGGGGGCCATATGCATATACACATGAACTTTAATGCAGCAATGCAGCACGAAATTTTTTAATTTTTTTTTCTGTTGTTTGACTGATTTGTAGTTATAATTAGGTGGTCTATGACTAAACATGGAAAGTTTATTTGAATACAGGTACACAATGATGCAAAAAGAGATAAACTTTCATTTGTATACTGCAAGCCTACAAAGTGAAAAATGACCTAGAAAACAAAAGTGAGGGCCAGTCTCATAATTACATTTCCTGGCCAGTGGGAAACCTAAAGACAAAATATAAACAAGCGACAATATCCTATTTACGCTTTGACCTCTTCTCCTGCTTCTGTTTCTCCAGCTTCGCCTTGTCAGCGTCGGATTGATCCCCTTTCTTTCTCTTCCTTTTGTCTATGAGAGGAACATCCGACTCTTCAGAAGATTCCTCTTCCGCCTCCTTTCTCTTCCTTTTATCAGTAAGGGAAGCTGGGAAATCATCAGGATTCGCGAAATGAAGTTGTCTGCTGATGGATTTGGGATGGATTTTCAAAATCATCCCAGTTTTGGGATCAAGTTCCGCGATAGGGACTATGTTCAGAGGCTCCTGTCCCACCTTCTTCAAAGCCATCTCCTTCTCCTGCCTGGCTTTTCTGCTGGCCAAAGTTTCGTCGTCATCGTCTTCGGCCTCTTTGGTGCCAATGATATCCTCCTCATCCTCTACATGGCGCCCATCCATGTCTTTCAAGGCCTCGATGGTTTTAGCATCCTTGGGAACACCGGCACCTGGTGAGACGACAACCTTCTCCGCTTCTTTCCTTTGCTCAACCTCCTTGTTGACGGGCTCGCCACCTGTATTATGAGGAACACATATTACTAATTCAATTGGTTGTTCTACCAGATGACGACAATTCACAATTGCTTTGATAAATTGTGGGGAAAAGAGGGAGATACCTTCCGCAGATCCTCCGTCTAGGGTAGCTGCAGGGGCTCCAACAACCACAGGAGTTAGACCCAAAGGGATTAACGGATCATCAGGATGGTATTCCTCAACTCCGGAGGTCTTGGGCTCCACGGCTGAACTCGAACCTTCGTCAGCCTTGCTTTTACCCTTAGCCAGGGCCCTCTCCTTTTCTACTTCCGCTTGAATCAGACGACGACCTTCTGCCAGATCCTCGGGCTCGTTATCCCTAAGGATGGTCTTCATCAGCTCATCTTCGTCGATTTCTTTGACTCCCAATCTCTGCTTCTCACCCTCAACGATGGCATCCCATAAATTTGCTAAAGTAACGTGGTAGTCCGGGATCCACGAGATGTTGCGGGTTTTGAGGACTTGGCCCAGGAAGTCGAAAATCATCTCCTCAAACCCTTCAATATCTTTTTCTCTCTCGAAGAGCTTGTTGTTAGAAGCAGTAGCCATTTCAATGGCACTTTCAACATTATTTTCGGCGAGAGCCGCCCGCCTCTCCGCATCCGCGACTTGATCATTCAAAATCACCTTTTCCGCTTCAGCCAAAGCTAAACTTTCTTTCAAACTTGCTTTTTCTGCCTCCCAAGCAGCTCTCTCAGCTTCGAAATGGCCTTGTGCAATCTTCAACTCAATGTTGGCCATTTTGAGATCTTCTACCTCCTTCTTTAAGGCCATCTTTTCTTGGCTATTTGAGTCAAGTTCCGAATGAAAGCGCTTCTTAGCATTCTCCAACTCGATCTTATAATTTTCAGCATTTCTCCGCGCTAAGGCGAGTTGGGATTGAGCATCTTCCAAGTCCTTCTCCATCTTTGCCCTGGCCCTTTCGTTATTATCAATTTTCACTTTAGATCTATGGGCTTCCATCTCAAGCGTTCGAATGACTTCTGAAAGATTGACCGCATGTTTCTTCATCATCTCATACTGTCTGGCTACATGGCGAATGTGCCCGACAACTTCATTGTCCCAGTTCTTAGGGACCGGTTCCAAGGCTGGAACAAACGTCATCCTTTCGAAGAAGATGTCGGGGAATTGTTCCCGCAACTTTTCCAGCCTGCCTTGATTCTCGGGACCATGGATGTAATCTCGTGACCCGGGGGCAGCTAACTCTGGCTGGCTGGAGGGGACAATGTCACTCCTCTCCTTCTCAGAATCTTTGTTCAGATCCTTGCTCTTATCCTTAGATTCGTAGTGCCTTTTTGACGACCTGCTGTGTGAGGGTGCACTTTTTGGAGGAGTTAACTCTTTAGGAAGTTTCTTTCCCCCTGCAGGAACTACCGGATAACTGGGAAGCTTGCTAGAAGTCGATTTTGATGGAGACCGGGGTTGCGAAGAAGTAGGCTTGTGAGAAGGGCCGCGAGAGCGCTCAGTGCTCGGATGAAGACTGGGTGTGCCTTCACGGAGAGAACGATAAGAATAAGACCGCCTACGAGACATCTTTCCTGCAAAAGAGAAAAGAGCATATTAAAACCTTAAATATTGTTGATATAAAAGTGCGGGGTCAGGCAGTGTGTGTGATTTGTGTATCCCATATAATTCCCCCTAACGGACCCGGGCCTGAAGACAGGCTCATCTGAGTAGTTTCTTGTTCTCTAGTTGGAGCGATGGTCTCCTCAGAAGCAGGGAAGAATGGCTCCCCTTCAAAGTCCCTCTCTGTGTATACATCGTCGGGCAGAGGAATTTTGCTCAGCTCTTTGAATAGCTGTTCTTCTGTCAAATCATCGGGAGCAGCAGGTTCGATCGGAGGAGAAGCCCTGGAGGGGAAGCCCCCCGGAGAAACTGGGATTTTCTTGGACTTGTCACCACGGGCCTCATCCCCTCTGTATATGCTCAGGTCCTCATCATCTTGAATGATTATCGGGGAAGGACTCTTGCGAAATTTAGTTGTTTCTACTGCCTGCGATGTTCCCTCTCCCTCTGTTGGGGGCACGTATCTATAGGGTTTGCCGCCAGCGCCAAGTCCAAATCTTATATCTAGAAGACGATGCTTATGAAGATTCTCGTCAGTGATGCACTTCTTGATCCTTAGAAAGTCGGATCTGCTTTGTAGAAGAATAGACAATCGATTATTGTATAACGGGCCCTCCGTCTTTGGGAAGACGTGATCTGTTTAAAACAAAGAAAAAGGGGGGAGAATGTCAATGCTTCGGCTTCTTGAACAAGATATTCAGTCAAAAGATTAAGGTTTACTTGATTTAAGCCATCTTCTTGAGCACCCGGCCTGTTTCTTTATATAGAACCAATCAGACTTGGGATCCCCTATATTGCTGTATCCGTCATACAGAACCTTCCTATTCGCCACCGATTCAAAGAAAGAGAAATTTGGGGTTGCCGAGGAGCGATGCTTGAAAAGAAAGAAGAATGTTAAATCTCTAAATGTGAGTTCGGTATGTAGGATCTCCGCGTATGCAACATATAGGGTGTATAGAGATGCGTAGGCGTTAGGATGAAGCTGCATCGGAGCGATACCCAGTCGTTTTAAGGTCTCAATGACGATTGGAGGACACGGAGGAATAGCTCCTACCAAGCACATGGTTCGGCTGACTGCCATATACCCTTCCGGAGCTAAGTGGGGTCTATCTTCGCTAACGGGTGTCCTCGCATCATCCCAAGGGATCCCATGTCTCAGGAAGATTCTTTTAAGCTTTATATCATCGAGTTTAGATGCTAAAGAATCAGAAAATTTCTCTATCCCGAGCGCGCCAGGAATCTCGTCGGGAGCTCGCCTGTCTATCTCAGACTCTTCACTAGATGAAGTACTTTCAGACGGATCCGATTCCGTTGCCTCGTATTCAGATCCAGAATCTTCACCTCCTGGGTTAATTGGAGGGACCTCGGGGTTGTATTGCTCAGGAACCTCGGACTCCGTTTCTGTAACGGATCTTGAAGAGGATTGATTATCCGACATTACTGTTAGGGTGAGAAAACATAAGAAATGAGATTAAAACTACCCGTCCCCCGTGTGTGCAATTGTCGGTGTGTGTGTGCTTGTGCATGCATTAAAGAAAAGTACAAGGGTCAATAAAATCATCCAGACATTGGTCATCGTTCGATTGATAGATTATGCAGTTGTTTGATCTGGAATGTTCATATCAAGGGCTCTAACCTAACTGTTCATCGATTTGTTAAAGTCGCATCATATTATTTAGTCAGCAATCGGATCGCAAGACAGGTTCGGATCGCGAAGTGTGGACGGATCGTGGTGAAGGACTCGGTACGCGGAGGGGTATTAGAATAGTGAAAAGCTTCGAATCGTGATGCGCACCAATTCATCCTGAACGGATCGCGATGGCTTTTTGGCGATCCGCGTCGCCCCCCATCCTTCACGACCCGAAGCTCTGGTATCCCCGTGATCCGACACTCACGCGAATCGCAGCCTTGTCATTTCCGCGATCCGATCCGCTACCCAAATCAACTTTCCAGTTCAGTACCCTCTCCCCTCGTCTCACCACCACTCCGAACTCAGACTTCGCCCACGAACCGACCTGGTCACCCCTTCCTTCTCCTTCCTCAACTCTCCTCTTCGCACCAGGCACGCTCACGTCCACTCTCACCAAATCCTATAAAATCCCCTTGTCCATACTCTCTAAACTAGTGCGAACACGGTAGAAACTCAAGAGAAATCGTCTAGTTACCTTTTTAAAGTTCGAAATCAGGCAAGAATTTGGAAATCGAAACTAAGGTTTTTCCTTGATGGAGCTGGCGATACGATACGAAAGCGGGAAGAAAGAAGAAAGTGGAGAGGAGGGTCGGTTTATATAGGCAAAAGGGCGACCGTTTGTCTCCCCTTTTTTGTCTTATTTGATCCGCGAAAATAGACGGGCCGCGAACCAAAAGCCCACCACGTCTCGAAGAGAAGCCCACCTCGTTCCGTTCCGTAAAGAGGCCCAAATGCTCACCAAAGGACAAGGCGAATGACTCGCTAACAGACCGCGACTCGCGCATGCGATCCAAACCGATAAACGACTGATAGATTCGATGATGAAGACTCTGAAAGATCCCAGAAAAGGAATTGTTCACTGATTCGCGTCTCTTTATGAAAAGACGTTTTTATAGTTTCGAAGCATGTTCCATCATCGATAAAACATACTTCGAGGGGCAAAATGTTGGCTAGCTTTTTTACCAAGCCACCCAGGTCCACTCACAAGAAGAAAGTGCGAAACTACGTTCCCTAAGTACATGAAGGAACGGATCGCGCCATCGGATCGCCCCTCATTGGATCGCACGTCATCGGATCGCCCCTATTTCATCAGCGAAACGACCACCTCTATGTGACCCGATCCGTACATACATTGCTGCCCAGAATAGACCGATCCGATCCCCTGATGCACGGCGAAGCCTCTGACCCGTTCTAGCACGAGCTAGTCTTCGGCGATTCGAGATGCACGGATCCAGCGACACGTGTCCCCAACCGTCATTTTGACAGATTCTCCCCCTTTGCTCGATCCGATTTTCAAGGGGATCGCGACACCTGTCCACAACGGCTAATTTGACTATTTCTTCATCGGCTGCGATGTGATCCGATGTTCTCGGGATTCGTGCCACGTGTTACCACGACCCGCCTGACAAAATCAGCTATAAATAGCCCGGAGCTTGGCATTTTTGGGGATCCTTTGGCAATATTGAGTTCTGATTCCGCCATTATTGTCATACTGCCATTTCTTATCAGTTTTATTACTAGATTATTGAGAGAAATCACAATTGTAAACGTGAGCTAGAGAGAGATAATTGATTGTACTAGCATTCAAAGTATAATCGATAACATATAAAGTGGACGTAGGCTCGTTAACGCCGAACCACTATAAATCCTGTGTGTTTTCTGCTTTTTCTTCATTCTCCAGTTAAAACTCTATAAGATTCAGAACAATTTGGGTGTTAGGTCCAAATTTTGATCTAACAGTATGTATTTCGAGATTTAACCCAAGATTCATAAAACAAGGGGAGAATCAAGATGGAACATCGTAAGGATAGGCATAGTCATATGATGATAAGAACTATTGGTCCAATAAACTTGATGTACTAAAAAGACAAGTTTTGCATGGAATACATCGCAAGCATATAGATATGATAAGAATTATATCATGAACTTAAAAAGGGATTACAATTCCGATATACAACAAGGATAGATATGATTGGACCAGTTTCATAGTCAAAAATGATTCCTAAAGATATATATATATATATATATATATATATATATATATATATATATACTCAAGCACATATTTCAATGAAAGGATAACTTACATCAGGCATATTCTTATATCCATTTTATTACATGTCACAATTAGATTTAGGTGTTGAAATTTAAAAAGTAACTGACTTACAAAACAAAGGAAAATCTTGTTTTCATGCCTAAGCCATACATCAGTATGCACACTAATCTTCTTATTCCATCATAAATTATAATATGTACATATATATATATATATATATGCCCCAATTTTAGATCTTAAACCACAACATGTATTATGCCTTATATTTACCATTCAATTTACGCCCCAAATCCCAAGTCATATGTCCAATACTTTATGTTTTATATCTCAAGTCATATGTCCAATACTTTAAGCCTCAAATCCCAAGTCATATGTCTAATACTTTATGTTTTAAATACAACAAGTTTATGTCCTCAAATCAGTTACAACTCAATTATGTCCAATTATACACAATTTAATATTTTTTCCCAAATTTTAGCGTTGGTCATGTCCAAATCATATTTTATGCCCAATTTTATTTCCAACGTACGTTCATCTCTTATGAGATCTGGCACAGGCTCGCAGTAGACTGGCTATAAAACAAAAAGGGAAGAAGGAAAGAAGAGACAAAGAATGGACATAATATTATCAACGAGATAGATCCAATGGATATAGAAAGACAGATAGAAATAGGCATAATCTCAAATTCAGATTTATTACAATGTCAGAATCACAATTAACTTTTATTTCTGAAAGTAACATGAACTTGCAAATTACAGAAGGGTCTTGAATTTTGGGATCTGTATTCTAAAACAGAATAGCTCTCCCTTGAAGTAGACTATTTGTTTTTCTAATTTAGATTTGATTCTCAGAAATAGTTGTTGAAGTCGTTGAATTAGCTTTTGAATCTCTACTAGAATTCTAAACTTGATTTCTACGAAGGACTTGAGCAGCATAACCCCGTCTTAATTTTTTTTTGATATGAATTACAGTAAAGTATAGGCAAAATGAAGTTCTGTAGAGAAAGATGTTGCCTTAGGGCTGTTTATATTGAATAAGGACCAACGAATCTGGTCAGAACGAGCGTCCAAATGCAGAAAAATGAATCTGTCCTCGAATCTGGAAATAGGTTGGAGGTCAGCCCCCAGGTCGACCTCCTGGTCGACCTGTGCGACCCAAGTCGACCCCCTGGTCGACTTGGGTCCTGGGAGGGAAATTTCCCGCCTAGCCTGGGTGTGATTTGAATTACAAACCTGAGCTCTTTTATTTAAATCTCTGAAACTTTTGAAGGTCATAACTTCTTCATACGGAGTCCGATTTACGTAAACTCGGATTCTATCTCAAGTAGAATTCCGAGACGAACGCAATGGCGTAACTCATTTCCATTAATTCTTCTCTTAAAAAATAAGTATACTTTAATTTGTTACTTTAATGTTCATAGAAAATACGGGGTGTCACATTCTCCTTATGGATAATATAAACTAGTTAAGTTATATGGGCATCCTAATTTTGGTAATTACATAAAAATGCACTTCATATTGATCTAGCTATAATTCTACAGATTTTGTTACTAGTGCTATAAACGTCCACGGTCATAACTATTTTTTCCAGCAATTTTAGTACTAATATAGTTCAAAATTCTTGCAAAATTCAAAAACTTAACTTTCAATTTCTGGAAGTAGCTCTCTTTGATACTCATAATAAGATTAACAATCTTTTGCAAATTTCATGTTCATAGACACTTTGTCTTTCAAATTATGTTACCGTTGAATTAACATTGTAAAAATTCTAGAGCTTTTAACATTTAAAATAAACATATGATTTTTTTTCTAATTATTTCATGTATGTTTGTTTTTGTATTAGGATTTTGGTTTACTTTGGATCAGTAAGTGACTATTTTTTGATTTAAACTTCTGGGTTATAGGATTGAAACCATGATTTCTTAATGAAAATATGATAATGATTTTATTTTATCTTTCTACATATTTTGCCACTATGCTCCATATGGGATGTAAATTTGTTTTTATGTACCATATTTCCCAAGTTTCTATTTTTGGTTTGAGTTAACTTTTTTTCTTCTTAATATGTATATAGTTTCACAATATGTATATATATATATGTATGTATGTATATATATATAGAGAGTGGTGTCCAAGCATTGACATTTTATACGGGTTTAACTATCAAATCCCGCATGAAGGGCTAATGGATATGCACTGGTTGAGGCGTCCGTCAAACGCTGGATCAGAAATATGGAGCATGCATGCTAGTATATAAAGTCATGCGACATGCAACACTATTTCGCAATAACTCAGGAAACAGATTTTGAAAAGAAATCTCATTCTTCAGTTAAAAGGTAAATTATTTTTGTTTGGATCTTCAACACACTTTGAATATCATTATATTTATTCTTCCTTTCCCTTTAACATTGCTAAATTATATAAATATAAAATTAACTTCAATAACATAATGCTTTAAATAATAAGAGTGAAGTTTCATATTAAACTTTTAATATCTTAAATGCAATGATGTGCATGAGGCTACAAATGCTTTCTTGTGCTGATTATGTTAGAAAATTTTCAAATTCATGTTTTTGGTATGGGGTTTTGTTTTGAAGAGAAGTAAGAAAGAAGGAAGAAGGAATGAGAAATGCTCTTTGTCCCACATTGTAGAATGTGTAAGGGTATGCCTCTATATATACAAAGGCTTAATCTATCATATCAAAAGAAGAGAAGGTAGAGATAGGTCAAATGCATGAACATGGCATGCATATTAAATATTTAATGGTCAAAAGATGGGCCTTGGGCCTTAGGGCTCACCTGAAAACTTCTTCTTCTCATACGTTCTGCCATTGCCACACTGTTAAGACAATTGCAAATTTTCGAATTTGTAACGTCTAATTGGTGTTGCAGATCTGTTTCTTCTTACTCTCTTCATTCTATTCTTAAATTGCAGCATCAAAAACCATATTCTAGAGTGTTCTTGATCGGATCAAAGCCGTACAAACTTTGAATCTGATTTCGCTGTTCCAAGGCTTTATTGAATCCTGAAAGTCAATGATTCGATAATCCGTTTGTACCTGGTGGATTGAACTATTGTCTGAAAGAATTTGCTACGCAAATCCCTAAAATCTAAAGTACGGCAATCATACGCCGATCATCATCATCCAATAGCCTCAAACCTCAAAACCTCCAACAAATTTTCTGACAATATCTTCAATCATGGAAGGTTTGAGCGCATTGCAAGTTATGAATCAACATTTGACGAAATTGGAGCGTTTTGATGGTGAAAACTTTACTCGTTGGCAAGAGATGATGAAGTTCTTCCTGATCACTATGAAATTGTTCTATATCTTGGAAGATGATTTGGAAAATATACCATGGGAAACCGCTGGCGAGGAAGCCGCTCTAAAAGAGAATTGAGCAAAACGCAAAGTGGACGATTTTCTATTCAAATGGAATATTCTGAATGCATTGTCTACTCCAATCTACAACGCTCACAGGACCTTGGAAACTCCAAAGGAACTCTGGACTGCTTTGAAGAGTAAGTGTCGCATATCCGATGCAAGTAATAAAAAAAATTCTTATTTGTAATTTTATGATTTCAAAATGGTCGCCAGCAAGTTCATAATTGGACAAGTGAGTGAAATCTTACTGTTGGTGAATCAACTCAAAAATGCCGATATTGATCTCCCTGAATCTTTTGTTGTTGGAGTTATTATTTCAAGACTCCCGAATTCTTGGAATGATTATAAGAAAAAATTGAAACATGCGGAAACGGATTATAATTTAGACGGTTCATAGCATCATCTTCGTATTGAAGAGGATTCTCTTAAATGCGAACTAGATGATAATCCGCAAATTGAGTCTCGAGCTAAGGAAAATAGTGTTGAAATTACTGATAAATTGAAGCCTTAGAATGAGAAACAGTTTAGGAAGAATGGTAATTCCAAGAACAAAATTCCCTGTTACTATTGTAACAAACTTGACCACTATGCCCAAGACTGTCATCTTTGAAAGAAACAAAAAAAAGTGAATGTTGTCGAAGAAAAGCTTATGTCTGCATACAAGAGGAGAACTCCGTTAGTGGCATTAGTAATGATTGGTGGCTCGATACTGGAGCAACCATTCATGTTTACAAAGACCGTAATTTATTCAAGACTTACGAAGAGAATAATGGAGAATCTAGTGAAGTTACTGGCGCAAACAAAGTTGCAAGCAATGTTATGGGAAAAGGCACAACTAGACTTACATTCATCTCTGGAAAAGTTCTTACATTAGTTAATATATTTTATGCACCCGATATGTGTAAGAATTTGGTTTCTGGATACCTTCTTAATAAAGGAGGATTCAAAATGGTGTATGAGTCTGATAAGTTAGTGTTGTCCAAGAACAACAAATTTATTGGACATGGATATTCTTGTAACGACATGATTAAATTGAATCTAATGAAGAAATCTTCTGCTTATATTATTGATTCTGTTAATTTGTGGCATGGTAGATTAGGACATGTTAATTATAAGTCTCTTAGAAATATGCATAACTTAGGATTAATTTATAATTGTGATTTCGATTCCATCACTAAATGTGAAATTTGTGTTCAAGAAAAAATACACCAAAATTCTTTAAATCTGTTGAAAGGAATACTGGTTTGCTTGATTAAGTATATAGTGATGTGGGTGACTTAAAAAGTCATATCACCTATGGTGGTAACCAATACTATATAACATTTATTGATGATTATACTAGATATGTATATGTATATCTAATGAAATCGAAAGATGAGGCCTTAAATAAATTCAAAATTTACAAAGCAGAAGTCTAAACACAATTAGGAGTTAAAATTGAAGTGTTACATTGAAACACCCCACCTCCGTTAAGGTCACTCACAAAGGGAATGCCTTAACTTTGGTGGAGCATTATAGGTAAAAGACACAGATAATTTACAAGACAGATATATATAAGCAGCAGAAAAACTAACTTTATTTCAAATGTGGTTCACAACAAAACATTACAGCAAACTATTTCAAACCAACTTCCAAATCACTACGTCAAAATCTTTGTCTTGATTATTACATAAAGAAGCATAAAACGCAATAAAACTGCATAAATCCCAAATTAGTAGTGTGTCAAAAGCCATAGCCAAAAATAAGAAGTTCCAAGCTATACATCACAGAGTCTTAAAGCTTGGAAAGATGAACGGTCCAAATTAAGCTGTGTTATTCCCTCCCTGGGTACCTGAGGGGGGAAACAGAAGAAAAGAGAGCAAAAGAAAATGGGTCATACATAAGTCTGGTAAGTCCAGTGATTATTCAGCATGTAAACTGATAAGAGAAACATGACTTGAATAAACTGGACACAGGACAATAACAAGGAAATAAGGTAACATAAGATAAGGTAAGCTAAACAGGGCAAGATAAACAAGGCAAGATAAACTAATCATATTATCGCACTCATGTCCATATTCTCTGCACCTACTAGATATTTCAACCATTATCATGAATTCAAACCCAGTGATTCCTTTTCATTGATCGGCTCCTAGTCGCACGCGTTTTCCACTTGTGTCATACGTCCCCGCTCGATTGTAGATACCTATGTTGGTCCCACCATGGGGTGTATCAAATCCTATGGTGGCAATCCGAGATGAATCAAGATGCACAATGTATAACTACTGATGCCCAGTGCCTTCTTTTTCCACTCTGGAGTACGTGCACGCCCATACTCCATCGGAACCTACACTGACGCACCAACCGCCATCATTTTGACCGCTTATAATCAGCCCAATAATCGTGCCCCACCCTGCCTAGTTCAGGGTACCATGATACATCTATGTGGGTTACTACTGAAATGGGTCCCCGTCACTAGGGTTTCCGAGTCAACATGTTAAATTGGTTAAGTGTCCAAGTTAACCTAACCCCATCCATCAGTTTAGTTAACATGTTGCATTGGTTAAGTGTTGCCTTAATTAACTTAACCCTACCATTCCTGACTTAGCTTTAATTCATTTATTAAACCACCAACCACTCACATTAGACAGGTATTATTGCGATTACTGGATGAGCCGGTCGCGTCCGGGCAGTTTTACACCGCAACTCAGTCTAACCTCGGGTTCCTTTGGGCTTGATGCACTAACCTCCTACATTAGATATATATTATTACGGTTGCTGGATGTGCTGGGCGGTTCCGGGCAGTCTTACGACGTAACTCAATCTAACCTCGGGTTAGGCATATTCGTCTTTTTCTAATTTTTACATATTTACCTCTTTATATTTATATGTAAATTATTGTCATTCAAGTCAAGCCCTACTTTCCTTTTTAAATCAAGTTCATAATTTTAGGTATAAAAATTTATACCACTTTATGCCATGAAACATTTACATGTTCATGAGCCAAATATGCCAATTATATATAATTTCATATTTTCCCCCACTGTTACCCTCGTTAAACGTCACGTAAAATGTTAGGATCGATACGTGGCCTAACTTATACACAAAAGGGGAAAAAGAGGAACATGTAATAATTCCAACATCATAAAAATATGGATCTAACTACTCATGTGTCATATGAATATGGCATAGAACAATATGCACTTAATTATGAACTTGCAAATTTAGATCTACTCAACATGAATCATGAAATAGGGGTTTTACATAGAACTACATAAACTTAACATTATGCATGTAATTGTGAACTTCGCAAATTAGTTGGATCTAATCTAACATGAACCTAATCATACTATCATGTAGTTTTTGGGTCATATATGTGAACATGGTTGAACTTGCATAAAATTCCCAAATTGACATACAACATATAGATGTCATTACCAAATCATGCGACATAAAATGTCATCGCCCAATTTTACAACATAGTATGTCATTGCCAATTTACACAATATGATATCCATCGCCAAATTATACAATATGGAATGTCATCGCCAAATTACACAATATGATATCCATCGCCAAATTATACAATATGGTATGTCATCACCAAATTACACAATATGATATTCCATCGCCAAATTATAATATGTCATTGACGAATTATACAACATGTGGATCTATTTCAAAGCATTTAACATTTATCATTATATCACATACAACATGATCACAAACATGATAAGAGTCATGGTCTTAATCACTTCAGTTTTAACAGAAAGGATAGGCATAGATTTACATTAGGCGATGTTCTACATCCAAATATTTAGTCACAATTCTATTATCGTTTAGGTCTAAATGATAACAGGACTTACAAAAAGGAGGCTAGTCTTGAGTTCTGGGATATGTATTCTGAATTTGAATAGCTCTCCTTTGTTGTAGACGTTGAATTCTCTTAGTTGAGTTAGATTTGATTTGCAATTCCTACTTGCTTTCTAGTTGAATGAGAATGGCGGCTACTCTAGGTTGAGTGTCGATAGCATGACGGTCTTAGGAAATTTTTTGTGCAGCTTTAGGGTTTAGATTTAGGTTGCTTATATAGAAGTTTGATTTAATAGGAGCCGCCAGATTAACCTAGAGAAAATCAAAGCCATTCAAACCTAAGAGAACCAACCAGAACGTGCCAAGCAAGCCCAAATGACACAACAATTCGTCACCGGAGAAAACACGTCAGATTTCATATCTGACCCGAGGGGGAGGTCGACCCCCAGGTCGACACCCAGGTTGACCTATATGGGGGGAGGTCGACCCCCTGGTCGACCTCCTGTTCGACCTGGCCTTGGGGGGGAAATCTCCCGCCCAGCCCGCTTCTGCTTCTGATTTTGAAATTTTGAATTTTCCGAACTTTATTCTGAGCTGTTTATTTTAAATTTTGAATCTTATAAAGGTCATAACTCCTTCATACAGATTCTGATTTACGCAAACTCGGACTCTCTCTCAAGCAGAATTCCGAGATGAATGCAATGGCGTAACCCGTTTCCCTTAATCCTCACATTTGTAATTATTTATTCTTTAATTCGTTACTTTAATGTTTATAGAAAATACGGGGTGTTACATTCTCCCCACCAAATGTAACACCCCACCTCCAAAATCAACCCGTATCCCATAAACCCGAGAACCTAAACATTACACATGAATTCTATGCTCAAGATAGAGATTTTCAAATCCATACAAACCACAGGTAGATGGGCGGAACCCCCAATTGGATTTGAAACACAAACGGGATCCTCAACTAAGCTAGTACTTAGGTGCAAACTTTCAACAATACCAGAAGAGATAAAACTATGCGATGCGCCAGAATCAAATAAGGTGCGAACAGGAAAATCAGAAATGTAAACATGAATTTCTATAAAAACTCTACCTCGATCAAAAGCTGGAAGAGCGAGGAGAGCCTGCAATTGCCCTCCAGAGGGTCTTACTTGCCGAGTTTGTCCTTGCCCTTGTCCTTGCTTCTGTGGGATTACTGGGCACATAGCCAAAGACTGTAGGAAGAAGAAGAGGAAGTTGGGCGAATGTCCCCGAAATCTTCAACTCAAGAAGAATGTATATCCTACCATCCAGTCGTCCATCTACTCAACCATCAAACACAGGCATCCATTGTCCTTAAAAGACTTCTAATGCTTCATGATCATATGCATAGTGTGTGTACATGTCCTTATCTAATGCAAAATCAGGCGGTCTACTGATTCAGTTGACCTCCTTAATGCAAGTCGTATCGGTGCCATGGGTCTGTTATGTATGCAATCATCCTTAATCATACTTTCTACATGAGTGCACAATCATTCATACAAATGCAACATCCATATGATAACACATCAAGTTTCAATCATATACAAGTACATATATGCATGTGTAATATGAAAGTGACTGAGCAGATCTAACACCTAATGTGTGTGTTTATGCATCCACGAGCAACCACTAGCAACCACTTGCAACCATCAATCATATCATGTTTCAAATACATGTTTACATCCATTGGTTTCTACCTAAGGATCGAGGATAGCACTGAGGAAAAATACTAAAAAGATAGTTACGAGCATGAACAACTTAAGGAAAAAGAGATCTAAGATGTACTCTAAAAAATAAAAGGGTAGGCTGGGCGTATCTTGGCTTTAGTCTCCCAAGTTGCATCTTCCTCAGCGTCACTCCATTAAACTTTAACAAGTTTGACTTTGCGGTTGTGTAGCTTTTTAACTTCTGTACCCAAGATACGAGTAGGAACCCTTCTCACAGTCGCCTCTTGTTCTACTTCTACTTCCTCTAATATGCTTGATTCCACCACTTCCGCAGATTCATGTAAGCACTTTCGTAGGTAAGAAACATGAAAGCCATTATGAACTCCAGCCAATCTTTTGGGCAGCTCTATTCTGTAAGCCATTTTCCTAATCTTTTCAATGATAGGAAACGGCCATACAAATCTTGGTGCCAACTTTCCTGCGGATCTGAAGCGAACGACGTACCTCAAAGGAGATACTTTAACGAAAACCCTGTCCCCAACCTCAAACTCAAAGTCGGTCCTTCTTTTATCTGCATAGGACTTTTGTCCATCTTGGGTAGTCTTCATTCTTCTTCGTATCAAGTCCACTTTCTCTGAAGTCTCTCTAATCATATCTGGTCCAAGTATGAGCTTATTTGTAGCCTCCCACCAACTAGTTGGTGATCAACATGGTCTTCCATATAAAGCTTCGAAGGGTGCCATGCCTATGGTGGCTTGTTAGATATTTTTGTAGGCAAACTCCTCTGGAAGATGATCTTCCCATGCTCCTCCAAAGTCAAGAATTCATAGTCTCAAGAGGTCTTCTAATACCCTGTCCACCCTTTCCATCTGGCCGTCGGTTTGAGGGTGATAGGTCGTGCTTAAGCATAGCTGTGTGCCTACATCCTCTTGCAAGCTCTTCCAAAACTCGCTCGTAAAGATAGGATCTCGGTCACTTACAATGCTGGAGGGTATCCCATGGATTCGAACTATCACTTTAAGGTAAATGGATGCTAAAGATGAGGCAGTCCTCCTACTTTTAACAAGCATAAAGTGAGCGCTTTTTGTGAGTCTGTACACTATTACCCAAATACTGGTATTGCCCCTTCTTGACCTAGGCAACCCATCAATAAAGTCAATTGAAATGCTATCCCATTTCCATTGTGGGACTTCTAGATGATGAAGCAAACCACCAAGCTTCATTTGCTCCACCTTGACTTGCTGGCATATCAAACACTTAGCGACGAATTCAGATACATCCATCTTCATGCCATTCCAAAAGAAAACTCTTTTTTCATCTTTATACATTTTGTCTCCACCTGGGTATATGGTCAACTTGGAATGGTGTGCCTCTTCGAGAACCTTCTTCACCAAATCCCTTGCTTGTGGGATACAAAGCCTTCCATCCTTCCTTAACCAACCTTTATCATCGATGGAGTACCTATTGAGGTGACTATAAGTCTCACCCCTATTTTGCTTGTCCATCACATCAACTAGCCAAGGGCCTTCACGTTGCGTGGTTCCTATTGAATCCAAAAGAGTAGGCCGCATTTCTAGGGATGCTAACAAACCAGTCAAATGATCGATGTTGGGTTTAAAGTCAAAATTGGCTATGTATACCAAGTTCTGCCTTTCAACAAAGAGAGGGCTTAAGGTCAGCTTCTTTCTACTTAAGGCGTCTACAACTACATTGCCCTTGCCAGGGGTATAGGAAATCTAGAAATCGTAGGATGCCAAGAATTCCATCCACCTTTGTTGCCTCACCTAAAGATCTTTCTGCGAGAAAAGGTACTTCAACGATTTATGGTCAGTATATAATTCAGACTTCTCACCAAGGAGATAATGGCGCCAAGACTTAAGCGCAAAGACGATGGCAGCCAACTCCAGATCATGGTTTGGGTAGTTTTTCTCATGTACTTTCAACTGTCTGCCTCCATAAGCTACTACCTTCCCTTCTTGCATCAAGACAGCACCTAGTCCCGTACCACATGCATCCGTGTATAAGGTAAACATCTTCCTCCCATCCTACAATGTTAGAACTGGGGCTGTTGTTTGATCTCTCTTTAAAGCAATATCGCAATCCAAATACCAATTGAAAGTTAGGTTCTTCTTCGTCAACTTTAAAAGCGGAGCTGAAATTTTCGTAAAATCTTTGATGAACTTTCGGTAAAAGCCCGCTAACCCGAGGGAGCTCCATACCTCGGTCGCATTTCGTGGAACCTTCCAATCTTGCACCGCAACTACTTTTGTGTGGTCCACGGCTAACCCTTTCTTGGATACCACATGTCCAAGAAATCTTACATCCTCTCTCCAGAAGTGGCATTTGGAGAATTTGGCTATCAACTGATGTGCTCAAAGAGTATCCATGACTTCTTTTAAGTGTTGAGCATGCTCTTCCTCACTCTTTGAGAAAATCAAAATGTCATCTACGAAGACCACCACAAACTTATTGAGGAACTCCCTGAACACCCTGCTCATCAAATCAACGAAGTAAGCGGGTGCGTTTGTCAGGCCGAAAGGCATGACAAGCCACTCGAAGAAACCATCCGGAGTTCTGAACTCGGTCTTATCAATGTCGTCTTCAGCCACTCTCAGCTGATGAAACCCGGTAGCTAAATCTAGTTGGGAGAAAACCGATGCACCTACAAGCTGATCGAACAAGTCACTATTCTTGGAAGTGGGTGCCTATTCTTCTTGGTCAGCTTGTTTAGCTCCCTATAGTCAACGCAGAGGCGAAGCAAATCATCCGCTTTAGTTGCGAACACTACTGGAGCACCCCATTCAGAAATACTTCGCCTTATAAACCCTTTCTCAAGCAACTCTTTAACTTGCTTGCTGAGTTCTTTCCACTCCCTTGGAGCCATGTGTCTAACGGGTAAAGCAATGGGTTTTGCATTATCGACGAGGTATATGCGGAAGTCTATCTCCTGCTTCGGAGGTAACCCTTTAACTTCCTCAAAGACATCCGAGTATTCACGGATTACTCTAACAGACTGCAAATTATCAATAGACGCATCAAGAGATTCTAGATAGCTAAGCATAACAGAGTTCATGGGATTACAAAAAATTTCGAGAGTGTTACTGAGGCGAGTCATGAGTCTAACCACTCTCCTTTCACAATCGTGGATGGCACCATTACTAGATAGCCAATCCATGCCTAGAATCAACCCATAGCCCGTAAAGCCCAAAACATAGGCATTGCATCTAAACCCCCACACTTAGTATAGAAATTTCCAATCCAAACAAATCATTGACAAATAAGTTGAGCCCCCAATTTGATTTGAAATAACCAAGGGATCCTCTACTAAACTAGTGTCTAGGTGCAGAGATTCAACTAAAGCAATAGATATAAAAGAGTGCGATGCGCCAGAATCAAAGAGTATATGAAAAGGATGATCAAAAAGATAAACTAAACTCTCAACAGAAACATTTCTACCTCGTTCTTGCGGAGGCG
This sequence comes from Allium sativum, assembly GCA_030737875.1. NCBI lineage: Eukaryota > Viridiplantae > Streptophyta > Magnoliopsida > Asparagales > Amaryllidaceae > Allium > Allium sativum. Next base: position 281,670,057 of record CM060911.1, read on the forward strand.
CCAAGAGAGCATGAACCTGCCCTCCAGAAGTAGTTCCAACTCTCTACCCTTGCCCTTGCTTTCTTTGGCAGTCCCTAGCCATGTGTCCTGCCTCGCCGCAATGGAAACATCTAGCCATCTTCCTTTTCTTCTTCCTGTAGTCCTTAACCAGATGTCCAGGAATGCCACAAAAATTACACTTCCTCTTGTCATAGGTTTTGTTGTTCTTCCCGCCCTTCTTGGAATCTGTCTTCTTGCTCTGTGATCCTTCCCCTTTCATATCCTGAGATGCTTCCACCTTTGTCTCCTTCTTGCCAACCTTATCTTCTTCTGGAAACAGTGCCATGTCCACCAATCTCTCATAAGTCGCACCCATATGTATATGGGACATAGCTACGTTGTGCAGTGGCTCATTCAACCCTTTAGCAAAGCGGAGAGCCTTCTTATGCCGAGTGTTCACTAACTCCAATCCAAACCTAGCCAGTTGATTGAACTGGTTAACGTATTCCTTTACCGACATACTTCCCTGTTTGAGAGCTAAGAACTTCTCCATCAGTAGGCTTCGTTCAGCTTGCGAGAGGAATTTCATTTCAAACCTCATTCTGAAATCCATCCAAGTTCCAATTGGTCTTTCAGCGTTAGTAACTTCCCACCAATAGGAAGCTTCATCTTTGAGCAACCTCATGGCCAACTGTATCTTTTTTCTATCATCCACTTCGAAGATATCAAACAAATCCTTAGTTTCTTTGAGCCAGTTTCTTGCTTCCACGAAGGATTCATTTCCATTAAAGTTCTTTCCACCCATGGCTCGAAAGTACCTACATATTTTTGATAAAGCATTTGCACGAGGAGGAGGAGGAACCGCTGGGGGAGGAGGAACATCTGATGGGCCTGCGGCCCTAGCCCTAGCCCTAGCCTTTAGGTACTTTCTGAACTAGCCAGGTACCGGCACGCCCTCTGGAAGGTTAAGATCCCCAGACATGCTGAAACGAAAAAGGAAAGATTCAAAACAAAGGAATAAAAGATAGTGCATTTGGGCTTTGGAGGATTATGCCTTTTAAAAATAAAACACTTTTTCTTGAAAATTGCTTCTTTAAATTTCTTTTTGAAAAATAGTTTTGAAAAATTTTATCTGATCTGGTAAACCTTTGCTCTAATACCAAGTGAAACACCCCACCTCCGTTAAGGTCACTCACAAAGGGAATGCCTTAACTTTGGTGGAGCATTATAGGTAAAAGACACAGATAATTTACAAGACAGATATATATATATATATATATAAGAAGCGGAAAAACTAACTTTATTTCAAACGTGGTTCACAACAAAACATTACAGCAAACTGTTTCAAACAAACTTCCAAATCACTACATTAAAATCTCTATCTTGATTATTACATAAAGAAGCGTAAAACACAATAAAACTGCATAAATCCCCAAGTAGTAGTGTGTCCAAAGCCATTGCCAAAAATAAGAAGTTCCAAGCTATACATCACAGAGTCTTCAAGCTTGGAAAGATGAACGGTCCAAATTAAGCTGAGTTATTCCCTCCCTAGCTACCCAGGGGGGGGGGGGCGGAATAAAAGAGAGCGAAAGAAAATGTGTCAGACATAAGTCTGGTAAGTCCAGTGATTATTCAGCATGTAAACTGATAAGAGAACCATGACTCGAATAAACTGGACACAGGACAATAACAAGGAAATAAGATAACATAGGATAAGGTAAGATAAACAGGGAAAGATAAACAAGGCAAGATAAACTTATCATACTATTGCACTCATGTCCATATTCTCTGCACCTACGAGATATTTCAACCATTATCATGAGTTCAAACCCACTGATTCCATTTCATTGATTGGCTCCTACTCGCATGCATTTTCCACGTGTGTCATACGGCCCCACTCGATTGTAGATACCTGTGCTGGTCCCACCATAGGGTGTATCAAATCCTATGGTGGCAACCCAACACGATTCAAGATGCACAGTGTATAATTACTGATGCCCGGTGCCTTCTTTTTCCATACCGGAGTACGTGCACGCCCGTACTTCATTGGAACGTACACTGATGCACATACCGCCGTTGTTTTAACCACTTATAATCAGCCTAGTAGTCGTGCCCTACCCTGCTAGTTCAGGGTACCATGATATATCTATGTGAGTTATTGCTGAAATGGGTCCCCGTTACTAGGGTTTCCTAATCAACATGTTAAATTGGTTAAGTGTCCAAATTAACCTAACCCCACCCATCAGTTTAGTTAACATGTTGCATTGGTTAAGTGTTGCCTTAATTAACTTAACCCTACCATTCTTGACTTAGCTTTAATTCATTTATTAAACCACCAACCACTCACATTAGATAGGTATTGTTGCGATTACTGGATGTGCCGGTCAGGTCCGGGCAGTTTTACACCGCAACTCAACCTAACCTCGGGTTCCTTTGGGCTCGAGGCACTAACCTCCCACTTAGATATATATTATTACGGTTGCTAGATGTTCCTAGCGGTTCTGGGTAGTCTTACACCGTGACTCAATTTAACCTCGGGTTAGGCATATTCGTCTTTTTCTAATTTTTACATATTTACCTCTTTATATTTATATGTAAATTATTGTCATTCAAGTCAAGCCCCACTTTCCTTTTTAAATAAAGTTCATAATTTTAGGTATAAAAATTTATACCACTTTATGCCATGAAACATTTACATGTTCATGAGCCCAATATGCCAGTTATATATAATTTCATATTTTCCCCAACGTTACCCCCGTTAAACGTTCGCATGAATCACGTAAAATGTTAGGCTCGATACATAGTCTAACTTATGCACAAAAGGGGGAAAAGAGGAACATGTAATAATTCCAGCATCATAAAAATATGGATCTAACTACATATGTGTCATATGAATATGGCATAGAACAATATACACTTAATTATGAACTTGCAAATTTAGATCTACTCAACATGAATCATGAAATAGGGTTTTTACACAGAACTACATAAACTTAACATTAGGCACGTAATTGTGAACTTTGCAAATTAGTTGGATCTAATCTAACATGAACCTAATCATACTAGCATGTAATTTTTGGGTCATATATGTGAACATGGTTGAACTTGCATAAAATTCCAAAATTGACATACAACATATAAATGTCATTATTACCAAATCGTGCAACATAAAATGTCATCGCCCAATTGTACAACACAGTATGTCATCGCCAATATACACAATATGTTATCCATCGCCAAATTATACAATATGGAATGTCATCGCCAAATTACACAATATGGTATCCATCGCCAAATTATACAATATGGTATGTCATCACCAAATTACACACTATGATATTCCATCGCCAAATTATAATATGTCATTGATGAATTATACAACGAATGGATCTATTTCAAAGCATTTAACATTTATCATTATATCACATACAACATGATCACAAACATGATAAGAGTCAAGGTCTTAATCAATTCAGTTTTAACAGAAGGGATAGGCATAGATTTACATTAAGCGATGTTCTACATCCAGTTATTTAGTCACAATTCTAGTATCGTTTAGGTCTAAATGATAACTGGACTTATAAAAAGCAGGCTAGTCTTGAGTTCTGGGATCTGTATTCTGATTTTGAATAACTCTCCTTTGTTGTAGACGTTGAAAACACGTCGGATTTCAGATCTGACCCGAGGGGGAGGTCGACCCCCAGGTCGACCGGTATGGGGGGAGGTTGACCCGCTGGTCGACCTCCTAGTCGACCTGGCCTTGGACGGGAAATTTCCTGCCCAGCCCGCTTCGGCTTCTGATTTTGAAATTTTGAATTTTCTGAACTTTATTTTGAGCTGTTTATTTTAATTTCTGAATCTTCTGAAGGTCATAACTCCTTCATACGGATTACGATTTACGCAAAATCGGACTCTATCTCAAGTAGAATTCCGAGAAGAACGCAATGGCATAACCCTTTTCCCTTAATCCTCACATTTGTAATTATTTACTCTTTAATTCGTTACTTTAATGTTTACAGAAAATACGGGCATACATTCAGATCGTGGTGGTGAATATTTTTCAAATGAGTTCACTTTGTTTGTAAACAAAATGGTATAATTCACCAATGTACCGCTCCATATACACAACAAGAAAATGGTGTTGATGAGAGGAAAAATTGAACTTTAGTAGAAATGGTTAACGCCATGCTCATTAGTTCTAATTTACCTCATAACCTATGAGGTGATGCTATGTTATCTGCATGTTACATTTTAAATAGAGTTCCACTTAAAAAGAATAATATTTCCCCTTATGAATTATGGTTTAATAGAAAAGCTAACCTTACTAGACTTAAAGTTTGGGGTTGGTTAGCGTACGTTACAAAACCTGACCCTAAACGACCAAAGTTAGGAAATAGGGCATTTAAGTGTGTTTTCATAGGATATTCTCTTAATAGTATAACTTATAGGTTCCTTATTATTGACACCTTAGAAGTTATAAAATCTATAAATGTAAAATTCTTTGAAAATCAAACTATTGAGAATCCATTGAGATCATCTAGTCCGGAACTGTAATAACCCGGAAAATGTGAACCAGTTTAAATTTTTTTAAATTGGTTAATACCAAAGAATTTGAATAATTGAAATAGCCTATTTCAATAAAATAAAGAATTGGGTATAGTATTGCCGTTTGAAATTTTGAATACAAACTTTGTCTGACTGTACCGGGTGGAAAATATAACGGATTTTAGCGAAACTGAAAATATTTAAATCTGTTTATGAATACCTTTCTAACGAATCTGAAAAATCGAAGTTTCATAGCGGGAATCAAAAGTTATGGCCAAATGAATTTTCAGAAAGGTCGCTATATAGCATATATAGCCCTTGAAAATTGATATTTTGCATACGACGTCGGAATTCGACGAAACCACTTTTGTTGGGTCCGGGATGTCAAATTATTGCTAAGTTTCAAATTTCATAATTTTTGAAGCTAGTATGTGAGCGGGGCAAAAGAAAATGTGATTGGTCAATTTCTGTTAAAATGGGTCGACCTAAAAATGGCCGTTTTTCAAACGAGCTCAGAATTCGACGAAACTGGTTTTGTTAGGACCGTATCGTCAAAACAAAACTAGATTTATTTTTCTGGAATTTTTCGATTCAGTTTGTGGCCCTGTCAAATTGAAATGTACGTTCAAATTAAATATTGAATGTTTTATACTTTAATTTGAAAAATAACTGACTGTAACAGTCGAATTGGCCAACGAAACATATCCCATTGTGTCCGGAATGGGGGTATTTAGCTAAGGGCGACAGTCGTTGGGTTTGATTTCGAGTCCGTTTGTGAAAACACTATTTAAAATTTCCTATATAGCTTAGACCAATAGGAATTTTTCTTTTAAAAAAAAATCGAAAAAAACCCTAGCCGCCAGGCGATTTGAATGACGCACAAAGCTCGAAGCTTCCCATCGTTTTTGCCGCCGCCACAGCCAGTTTCGCCGCCTCCTCCAGTTGAAGATTCTGATCGCCTCCGCCTCCTCTTTACATCCTACCAAGCCTCGCCTCAAAGCATCGACCGTACGCGTCGAATTTCGAGAGGGATGTCAGCCCCTTTGGAGCGCCGCCGCGACTCGCTGGAGCCACCAAGTTCATCGCCTCCACCGTCGATCGGAAGGTGGTTCGTAGCCCTTCGACGCCGTGTAGACTGATCGGAGCAACAAGGTACGGTTTTGATTTAAAATCAAAACCTAGTTTTGATGCTTTGCAAACCCTTCTGATTTAAATTTCTTCAAGGAAAATAACACTTTTAAGTGTTGCAAAACTTTGAAAAATCATATCTTTTTAGTGTGTTAACGAAATTCGATGAAACAGGAGACACCGTGACCGCAATGAGGCTCTCTACATTCTAGAAGAAGCCGCGGATTTTTCTGATCTTCCTACGATTTTTAGCACTGCAATAACCAATGTGAGGAATCTAAACTAAATTGTGTGAATGAAATCGCGCTGTATAAATTATATAAGCAAAGTGTAAATTATATACGCATTGTATACCTCATGTACATGTGTAGTATAAGTTATATTAGCGATGTATAAATTATACAAGCGCTGAATGAAACATATATGCTTTGAATTGTGATGAAATGCAAGTGAATTATAATATAATATATATATATACTCCCCTCGTCCACAGACCATGGACGATATTTATTGCTTGTGATTGACGTGATATTATATGGTATGACGAATGGTTGGAAATAATTGTTTGTGGTTGATATTGTGGTTGAAAAATACCTTTGTGGTTGAAAAATACCCTCTTGTGGTTGAAACAAATTAGAATAGGATTGTGGAATTGAAAATAAAACATGCCGCCTACGTGCGAACTAGATGCATGATCCCCATTGTCAAAAACCGCGAGGTTTTAAGGTAGAGCGAGGAGCCGTACTAGGGACGGTCCCGGTTTTAACTATCTTGCCGTTATGCTGCCGAAATTTTCTGAAATTCATGTGTTAGAATAATTTTCATTCGTTGAAATAAATTACATATATAGCCAATATTCATGTGTTGAGTTGCAATTCATTTGTTGAGTTGAAATTCATGTGTTGAATATTATTTGAATTTAAACAAATAACTTTAGTGATAAAAATCACATTTTTATATATATACCAACTATAGAGAATATTCATGTGTTGAGTTGCAATTCATTCGTTGAGTTGAAATTCATGTGTTGAATATTATTTGAATTTAAACAAATAGCTTTAGCGATAAAAATCACATTTTTATATATATACCAACTATAGAGAATATTCATGTGTTGAGTTGCAATTCATTCGTTGAGTTGAAATTCATGTGTTGAATATTATTTGAATTTAAACAAATAACTTTAGCGATAAAAATCACATTTTTATATATATACCAACTATAGAGAATATTCATGTGTTGAGTTGCAATTCATTCGTTGAGTTTAAATTCATGTGTTGAATATTATTTGAATTTAAACAAATAGCTTTAGCGATAAAAATCACATTTTTATATATATACAAACCATAGCGAATATTCATGTGTTGAGTTGCAATTCATTCGTTGAGTTGAAATTCATGTGTTGAATATTATTTGAATCTAAACAAATAGCTTTAGCGATAAAAATCACATTTTTATATATATACCAACTATAGAGAATATTCATGTGTTGAATTGAAATTCGTTCGTCGAGTTGAAATTCATGTGTTGAATGTTATCGTATTTTAAAATAAAATGAATCGACAATAAAAACTATATTTTTATTGTGAATATGAAGTGTTAAAAACATTCACGTGCTGAATAAATATTTTTGATGATAAAAATATTTCTTTTATCATGTATACGCCTTGATAAAAATACACACGTGTTTAAATAAATAATAGTTTGCTAGAAATATTATTATTAGCTTTGTTCTGCATATATATACATGTGTTGAACAGGAAAAAATGGATTAGCTGTAGAGTAAAGAAATTATTTGCATGCCCGACAAATAGGTAAACCTTGATGAGTTGGCTGCGCAACTTCATTTTTATATCAACTCCTGTGAATGCCATTGGATGCGGAGTGCTGGTTATTCTGTGTGAAATAATAAATATCGCCATAGGATAGTAACAATTAATTTTGAACTACACTACATGGCATACTTCTTGACGATAGGCATACTTCATCATATTCCACATAAGCAATTGGAGCTTGTGTGACGAGGTGGAAGATTTACCATACGAGCGAGAGGCTTGTATGGCGATGATTATATACCACAGGTTGAACTGATGACTGATATGGACTCTATAAAATATAACGATAAATTGCCAGATTAATAAAAACCCCACACGGGTCTGGAGTTGACAATAATCACGTCGCTCTAGTTATTAGATACGGCACATGGACTATTTATTTCCACACGGAAACGGGGTGACGAGAATTTATTCTCTGGAGTGATTATCTATACATGCTCCCCCATAAACACCAGAATATATCACTATAAATATGTGAATGCTTTTTAGGATTTATTGGGTACCTAACACGGCCCAATAAATTTCCAAACCCCTCCCCGTACAAAGGAGGTTATGGCGAAATTTTTCGAAATATTAAGGCGTTAGTGAAATATTTGAAGTAAAAACGAAGTTGAAAATATAGAATGAACTATGGTTGGAATTATAGAATGAACTATATTTATATATATAAATATAAATATAATTGAAAGGAATAGAAGCCGTGCAGTTCGTGTTTCGGAATCGTAATTTGAAACGATTAGTACGAGAAATCCGACCATCGGATTTTCCCGAAACCGAAACCGCTGGGTTCGCCTTGGAAATATCTTCCCAACGGCACCAACCTTGTAAAAATCCAACGGTTGAATTGTCCGGAATGTTTAATTCAAATCTGAGGAAAAACCAGCGCCAGAATCGTTTATATTTATATATAAATATAAATATAATTAAATTAAATCGAATAACCACGCTGCAGTTCGAATTTTGAAACCGTAACTTCAAATGACTAGTGTGGAAGATCCGACCGTCGGATTTTCACGAAACTGGAACCGTTGGGTTCGCTTTGGGAATATCTTCCCACTGATATAGACTTTGTAGAAATCCAACGGTTAGATTTCCCGATATGTGTAAAACAAATTGGGGGAAAAACAGCGCCAGTGCCACGGCACGACCTGAAACGTCGTTTAATTAAATATGGCCATTTTTAAATAAATAAAAATGGCGAAAAATCGTTATAAAATATTATAAGCAACATAGATTGCAAATAAACCAATTGGGCTTGAATTGTTTGATATTTGATGGTTGTATGTGTTTGACACGAAAATAACACTAAAGAACTGAATGATGGAGGTCGAATAATATAACCATAGAAAGAATCGATTTAAATTCTAATGACGTGAATTATTTGAAAAGGCCGAGCTAACCCTCATTTCAAATAATTTATCGAACGATTCGAATTGGAAAATGCAAAGACGATTCAAGACCGACGATCTTCGTATCGGTTGGATGGGCGCTGCTGAGGTTCCTGACCGGAGTAGCTACCGGAAAGGGACGGAAGTAGTAGCCGTCTGAACGTATGTGTTGATTGGACGGATATACGAGGAATTTGACGCCTCCGGTTTCGTTCAGACCCAGAACGGACTTGTAAATGGACTGTGTGTCTGACATTGGATTTTGTTCTATACTGATTGATCTCTGTTGAATATATATCTGTTTGGCGGCGGAGAATTTATTCTTTTGCTTAACGCCCTTCTCTGAGACATACGAGCTAAGAGGTTATATATCGATGGAAATCAATCGTATGGAGTGGACTGCCTATGTGGCATGCCAAGATGCTGAGATCAAGGCTTCTGTTGCAAAGAAAAGTCTTGTGGTTGATGATCAAAGCACGGTCTATGTGGCCTGGCTTTGTGTATAGCGTGGATTCGCGAGCCTCACACCCCAGTATGAGTTAAAAACGGGATACGGACTGCAGGGAGAACACGACGTTTCTTTCTAGCTATGGTGGTGTCAGTGGCTTACCAGCCCTGACATATATATCTACTTTTTACCTTTGTGGTTGTTGGAATGCGAGGTGCCTCGATTATAGGTCTGTAAGGACCGGGAAACGTGTGTTCAGGAATTGCCAATCCTCAAACGTAAGAGAGGACCGGCCCTGAAGCATCCAGGGGTTACCCAGAGTGTGTAGTCCCGAGGCATTTGCTAGAATGTCTCGAAGCAGAGAGGAGCTTGCCCCTTGCCTCGACTCATGACAGAAATCCAATTTCCAATACGAGATAACGGATTCGATTGTAACTTATATGGCGACATAGTGGCATGGGACGCTCATGTCGCCTATGATTGATATTTATGATGCTATTCATTTTTGAAACATATATGCACTAGTAATAATATCAATTGATTTTGCTTTATACGTATCAAGCATATTTGGCCATTATAAGGTAAAACTCTATCCTCCGGCTTGCGTTGCATTGTATGATGGGACTTGAGTCTTATAATGGCTTCATTCTTTTTAAAAGCATTGCGTTGTTTTAAAAGAATTTACTTTGTTTTAAATGCACTAGCAATCACTGGAGTAAACCCGTTCCACGAAAGTGGCGTGGTCCTATGATTTGCTTATTACTGTTGTTTAACTGTTAAATAGATTCCTCATACCAGTCCCCATGACTGACTCGTTGTTTGTTTCACTTTGCAAACGCGGGTGCCCTTATTTTCACACGGGCAGCCTAGTACACAGGTGACAGGTTGTTTTTGGCTCTGCACTGTTGCATAGAGTGCATTTTGGCTCAGGGCGAGGCTGACTTCACAGAGACGACTTTGACATTTTCCGCCATTATTGTACTTATATTATGATTCCGCCACTGGCGATGCAGACTGCTTTACTTTCAGTACTTCTTATTGTATGTATATGTACCGCCTTCGGCGATGTAGACTGATACCCTTATTATGTCTCACTGCATGTATGTATTCCGCCTCTGGCGATGATGACTGTTCACTTCCCTTTTATCTACTAAGTTATATCCTACGCTATGCAATTCTGATGTTATTACATGTGATTCCGCTGTCATATCCATGTAAAATTATTCTATTTATTGTTCTGCTATTATCTGTACTCTGCTATGATGATTAATGTGTTATATTCCAATGATTATCCTTAATACCGCCCCTCGGATTTTGGGATCGTCACATTTGGTATCAGAGCTTTGGTTAACCTTAGTTCCGGGATCTAACACATTAAACACCTCGTCAGAATAGAATCAGTAGTGTTCTAAGGCGAGTAGCTCATTAGAGATAGGATTAGCAATGTCCTAGAATGAGCTAAGCAGATTAGCAAAACAATTTGATCAGTACATCATTATCTTTCCTTATGTTCCCCTGCTTTATCAAATATGAAAATTATCAAATCTGTGAGCTTGACTCTTTTCTTGCTTATTCAGTATTCTTAGATGGCTACACGAGCAGCAGCAGCTAGAGGAGGCCGTGGAGGCCGAGCAGGAGTAGCAGGAGGACGGGGGAATATCCCCGTAGTTGAGGGAGACCCTATTGTTCAGCCACCAGCACCCGAGGACTTCGAGCTAGACAGAGTAGCGAAGAGGTATAGGAACCTTGGGGGAAAACCTTATTCTGGCACTGGTACAGTGACAGAGGCTATAGCTTGGTTGAAGACCTGTGAGAAAATCTTTGAAGGCATGGGTATGGGAACCAACAACAAAGCACGACTAGGTATTTGGCTCCTACAGGAGGAAGCAGAGCTGTGGTGGGATGCCATTACCTCAGAGGATGCCGCAGGTAATGTAAGAACCTGGGAGCAGTTCAAAACCATGTTCAACGAGAAGTTTGTACCTGAAAAGGCTTTAGAGAGGATGCGAGACCAGTTTGCTAATCTCCAGCAAGGAGATCTCTCTATCCAGGATTACCTCAATATATTCACCCAGTTGTCGCGCTATGCTCCAGAGCTTATTATGACTAACAAAGAAAAGAACAAGAGATTCATATTTGGGCTAAAGCGCAAGTACCAAGACAGAGCTATGAGCAACATCAAACTCTCCTTCTCAGAATTGGTAGAAATGGCTTGCAACTATGAAGATATGGATGAAAGGCACGCCAGCCAAGACCGCGCCAAAAGCCAAGCTGGAAATAAGCGCAAGGCTTCAGCAGATCAACCCGAATCTAGCATTACAGCGGCCACTACTCAAAAACCTGGGAAGATCCCCAAAGGAAATTGCTACAACTGCAGGAAGCCAGGACATTTTTCTAATGTATGCAAAGCCCCGAGGAAGCCAAAGGCAAATACAGATTCAGCCGAATGCTACAACTGCCATAAGAAGGGGCACTATAGCAGGAATTGTCCTCTGAAGCAGAATGCACAAGTGGCTCATGTGTATGACGGGGAGACCCCGCCAGCTACCACCGATAGATCAGTTAAACCCGACGTCTTGGGAGGTACCCTTACCATTAAAAATATTCCTGTTTTTGTACTTTTTGATACTGGTGCATCACGTAGCTTCATTTCTGGCAACATTGTTCACAAGTTAAAATTGAAACAAAGAAAACTTAAAGAACCAATTAAAGTTCAAAACCCGATAGGAGGTTCTGTTAGTCTCAGTTCATACTGTAGAGTGCCTATCTCATATTCATGCTACAAGTTCTCTTTTGATTCGATTGTCATGGACCTTTCCGAATTTGATATTATTCTGGGACTTGACTGGTTGACAAAATATAAGGCCGAAGTTAGATATGCCGAGAGAATCGTTAAAGTCGAAACGAAGCTTGGACCAATATATATACCATGCCACGGTTCAGAAATTAATAGAACAGGATTTTGGTCTTCTTTAGAAGTTATTCCCCCTTCATTAGAAAAGATACCGGTCGTTAAAAACTATGCGGATGTGTTTGAAGAAGTAGAAAACTTACCGCCGCAAAGAGAGATTGAATTTAGAATAGATCTAATTCCTAACGCCCGACCAGTAGTACATCCAATTAGAAGAATGGTCCCGAAAGAAAAAGAAGAGTTGGGTAGTCAAACCCGAGAATTGCTTTGGAAAGGTCTGATCAGACCGAGCTTTTCAGCGTGGGGAGCAGCAGTAGTATTTTTCCCGAAATGAGACGGTACTCTAAGACTTTGTGTTGATTACCGAGATCTCAATAAGCAGACACTGAAGAACAAATATCCCTTGCCCCGAATAGACGATCTATTGGATCAATTAAATGGAGCAACAGTATTCTCCAGAATGGACCTAGCTACAGGTTTCCACCAATTATGTATAGCCGAAGACTGTGTTCCTTTGACAGCCTTCAGGGGTCCCGATTTATTCTACGAATGGTTAGTAATGTCGTTCGGCTTGTGTAACGCTCCGGCATACTTCGTCGATCTTATGAACAGAGTGTTCCGTGGTGTATTGAATAAATTTGTTCTAGTCTTCATCGATGACATTTTAATCTACTCAAAGTCGGAAGACGAACATGCCAAACATTTAGAACAAGTGTTGAAAATTCTAAGGAGAAATGTATTAAAAGCTAAATTTTCAAAATGTGTATTCTGGCAGGATGAAGTTAAGTTCCTAGGCCATGTCGTATCAAAAGAAGGGATTGCTGTAGATCCAAGCAAAATTATAGCGATTCAGAACTGGAAATAACCTACTACCCCCACAGAAGTTCGAAGTTTCCTTAGATTGGCCAGTTACTATCGGAAATTCGTTCAGGATTTTTCAAAGATATCAGGTGTATTGGCAAAGCTTACAAAGAAGCATGAGAAATTCAAATAGACTCCCGAATGTGAAGAAGCTTTCCAAGAGCTGAAACTGAAGTTGACAACCGCTCCAGTATTGACAATTATAGAAGGCAACCAAGACTTGACTGTATGGACAGATGCTTCTATTAGAGGGCTAGGAGCAGTACTAATGCAAAAAGGTCAAGTGGTCGCTTATGCCAGCCGTCAGCTGAAGCCACATGAAAGAAACTATGCAACTCATGATCTTGAGTTATTAGCTATCGTGTTTGCTTTAAGAATCTGGAGGCATTATTTACTGGGCGAGAAGTTCGAACTATTTACCGATCACCAATCCTTGAAATATCTATTCACTCAGAAAGATCTAAATTTGAGACAACAACGTTGGTTAGAATTCCTTTCAGCATACGATTTTGAAATTCTATACACTCCGGGGAAGGCCAATGTTGTCGCAGATGCTCTCAGTAGAAAGAATGAAATCATCGCCAGTTTTATCATTACTTCTTCCTTAGAAGATAAGATTACTATTCTACAGAAAGACGATGAATTTATTGAAAGGATTAGCCAGAGGATCCGAGAAGGAAAACCCTCAAATTTTAGCCTTGATAGCCAAGGGGTCCTAAGATTACGAGGGCGAATTTGTGTGCCAGGAATTCCAGAGCTCAGAAGGGAAGTACTTGATGAATGCCACAAGTCCAAATTAAGTGTCCATCCCAGTGTGAGCAAAATGTATAACGATATCAAGCGCACATTCTGGTGGAAGGCGATGAAAAGAGATGTTTCAATATATGTTAGCAGATGATCCACTTGTCAGCTAGTTAAGAGCGATCAGCAGAAATTTGCTGGATTATTCCAACCATTAGAAATTCCAGGATGGAAGTGGGAACAAATTTCGATGGACTTCATTGATGGCTTGCCTCGAACTAAGAAAGTAAACGACAGTATATGGGTAATCGTAGATCGCTTCACGAAGACTGCCCATTTCATACCTGTCCGATCCAACAGAACGGCTCAAAGTTTAGCACAGATTTACTACAAAGAAATAGTTAAACTACATGGGGTGCCGCTCAATATAGTCAGTGATAGAGATCCCCTGTTTACTAGCAAATTCTGGGAAGCATTCCAGACAGAATTGGGAACCAAATTGAATTTAAGCACCGCTTATCACCCACAGAAAGACGGCCAAACTGAGCGGGTGAATAGAATTTTAGAAGATTTACCGCGAGCTTGCGTTATCGATTTTGGAGCCTCATGGGAAGATCACTTACATTTAGCTGAATTCTCTTACAACAATAGCTATCAAGCAAGTTTGGGAATGTCTCCATTTGAAGCATTATACGGTAGACCGTGCAGATCTCCCGCATGTTGGGTAGAACCTGGCAACAGACTTGTGTTAGGGCCCGATATGATTCAAGAAGCATCGGATAAAGTCGAATTCATTAAGAAGCGATTGAAAACCGCACAGAGCCGACAGAAAAGTTATGCCGATGCGAGAAGAAGGGATATATCGTTTGCCGTTGGCGATTATGTTTATTTAAGAGTTTCTCCAATGCGAGGAGTAATCAGATTTGGCAAGACAGGGAAGTTGGCACCGAGATTTATTGGTCCCTTTCCTATACTTGAACGAATTGGAACTCTTGCATATAGGGTCTCATTACCTGATTGGTTGCCTGGTGTACATGATGTGTTCCGCGTGTCTCAACTCAGAAAACATCTTCATGATCCAAATCTTGTTGTGGAAGAAGCAGCGCAACAGGATATTGACATAACTCCAGAATTAGCACTCAGAAGAGAGCCATTAAAGATAGTGGGCAAAGAAACTAGAGAGCTAATGAGGAAAAAGATTCAACTAGTCAAAGTGCAGTGGAGTAGTGATCCTAGAGACTATACTTGGGAAACTGAGGAAAGCATTAAACAAGCCTACCCTAAATGCAGAGTAGACATCTCTGACTAACTCCGGTGCAAGGTACCTTTACAATACTTTGCATTTACATTTTATTTCCTACTTAGCCGTTATTTCCTTTTCGAGGACGAAAAGTTTTAGGTGGGGGAGATTGTAATAACCCGGAAAATGTGAACCAGTTTAAATTTTTTTAAATTGGTTAATACCAAAGAATTTGAATAATTGAAATAGCCTATTTCAATAAAATAAAGAATTGGGTATAGTATTGCCGTTTGAAATTTTGAATACAAACTTTGTTTGACTGTATCGGGTGGAAAATATAACGGATTTTAGCAAAACTGAAAATATTTAAATCTGTTTATGAATACCTTTCTAACGAATCTGAAAAATCGAAGTTTCATAGCGGGAATCAAAAGTTATGGCCAAATGAATTTTCAGAAAGGTCTTTATATAACATATATAGCCCTTGAAAATTGATATTTTGCATACGACCTCGGAATTCGACGAAACCACTTTTGTTGTGTCTGGGATGTCAAATTATTGCTAAGTTTCAAATTTCATAATTTTTGAAGCTAGTATGTGAGCGGGGCAAAAGAAAATGTGATTGGTCAATTTCTGTTAAAATGGGTCGACCTAAAATGGCCGTTTTTCAAACGAGCTCAGAATTCGACGAAACTGGTTTTGTTAGGACCGTATCATCAAAACAAAGCTAGATTTATTTTTCTGGAATTTTTCGATTCAGTTTGTGGCCCTGGCAAATTGAAATGTACGTTCAAATTAAATATTGAATGTTTTATACTTTAATTTGAAAAATAACTGACTGTAACAGTCGAATTGGCCAACGAAACATATCCCATTGTGTCCTGAATGGGGGTATTTAGCTAGGGGCGATAGTCGTTGGGTTTGATTTCGAGTCCGTTTGTGAAAACACTATTTAAAATTTCCTATATAGCTTAGACCAATAGGAATTTTTCTTTAAAAAAAAAATCGAAAAAAACCCTTGCCGCCAGGCGATTTGAACGACGCACGAAGCTCGAAGCTTCCATCGTTTTTGCCGCCGCCACAGCCAGTTTCGCCGCCTCCTCCAGTTGAAGATTCTGATCGCCTCCGCCTCCTCTTTACATCCGACCAAGCCTCGCCTCAAAGCATCGACCGTACGCGTCGAATTTCGAGAGGGAAGTCAGCCCCTTTGTAGCGCCGCCGCGACTCGCTGGAGCCACCGAGTTCATCGCCACCACCGTCGATCGGAAGGTGGTTCGTAGCCCTTCGACGCCGTGTAGACTGATCGGAGCAACAAGGTACGGTTTTGATTTAAAATCAAAACCTAGTTTTGAAGCTTTGCAAACCCTTCTGATTTAAATTTCTGCAAGGAAAATAACACTTTTAAGTGTTGCAAAACTTTGAAAAATCATATCTTTTTAGTGTGTTAGCGAAATTCGATGAAACAGGAGACACCGTGACCGCAAGGAGGCTCTCTACATTCTAGAAGAAGCCGCGGATTTTTCTGATCTTCCTACGATTTTTAGCACTGCAATAACCAATGTGAGGAATCTAAACTAAATTGTGTGAATGAAATCGCGTTGTATAAATTATATAAGCAAAGTGTAAATTATATACGCATTGTATACCTCATGTACATTTGTAGTATAAGTTATATTAGCGATGTATAAATTATACAAGCACTGAATGAAACATATATGCTTTGAATTGTGATGAAATGCAAGTGAATTATAATATATATATATATATATATATATACTCCCCTCGTCCACAGACCATGGACGATATTTATTGCATGTGATTGACGTGATATTATATGGTATGACGAATGGTTGGAAATAATTGTTTGTGGTTGATATTGTGGTTGAAAAATACCTTTGTGGTTGAAAAATACCCTCTTGTGGTTGAAACAAATTAGAATAGGATTGTGGAATTGAAAATAAAACATGCCGCCTGCGTGCGAACTAGATGCATGATCCCCATTGTCAAAAACCGCGAGGTTTTAAGGTAGAGCGAGGAGCCGTACTAGGGACGGTCCCGGTTTTAACTACCCTGCCGTTATGCTGCCGAAATTTTCTGAAATTCATGTGTTAGAATAATTTTCATTCGTTGAAATAAATTACATATATAGCAAATATTCATGTGTTGAGTTGCAATTCATTCGTTGAGTTGAAATTCATGTGTTGAATATTATTTGAATTTAAACAAATAACTTTAGCGATAAAAATCACATTTTTATATATATACCAACTATAGAGAATATTCAATGTGTTGAGTTGCAATTCATTCGTTGAGTTGAAATTCATGTGTTGAATATTATTTGAATTTAAACAAATAGCTTTAGCGATAAAAATCACATTTTTATATATATACCAACTATAGAGAATATTCATGTGTTGAGTTGCAATTCATTCGTTGAGTTGAAATTCATGTGTTGAGTATTATTTGAATTTAAACAAATAACTTTAGCGATAAAAATCACGTTTTTATATATATACCAACTATAGAGAATATTCATGTGTTGAGTTGCAATTCATTCGTTGAGTTGAAATTCATGTGTTGAATATTATTTGAATTTAAACAAATAGCTTTAGCGATAAAAATCACATTTTTATATATATACAAACCATAGCGAATATTCATGTGTTGATTTGCAATTCATTCGTTGAGTTGAAATTCATGTGTTGAATATTATTTGAATCTAAACAAATAGCTTTAGCGATAAAAATCACATTTTTATATATATACCAACTATAGAGAATATTCATGTGTTGAATTGAAATTCGTTCGTCGAGTTGAAATTCATGTGTTGAATGTTATCGTATTTTAAAATAAAATGAATCGACAATAAAAACTACATTTTTATTGTGAATATGAAGTGTTAAAAACATTCACGTGCTGAATAAATTTTTTTGATGATAAAAATATTTCTTTTATCATGTATACGCCTTGATAAAAATACACACGTGTTGAAATAAATAATAGTTTGCTAGAAATATTATTATTAGCTTTGTTCTGCATATATATACATGTGTTGAACAGGAAAAAATGGATTAGCTGTAGAGTAAAGAAATTATTTGCGTGCCCGACAAATAGGTAAACCTTGATGAGTTGGCTGCGCAACTTCATTTTTATATCAACTCCTATGAATGCCATTGGATGCGGAGTGCTGGTTATTCTGTGTGAAATAATAAATATCGCCATAGGATAGTAACAATTAATTTTGAACTACACTACATGGCATACTTCTTGACGATAGGCATACTTCATCATATTCCACATAAGCAATTGGAGCTTGTGTGACGAGGTGGAAGATTTACCATACGAGCGAGAGGCTTGTATGGCGATGATTATATACCACAGGTTGAACTGATGACTGATATGGACTCTATAAAATATAACGATAAATTGCCAAATTAATAAAAACCCCACACGGGTCTGGAGTTGACAATAATCACGTCGCTCTAGTTATTAGATACGGCACATGGACTATTTATTTCCACACGGAAACGGGGGTGACGAGAATTTATTCTCTGGAGTGATTATCTATACATGCTCCCCCGTAAACACCAGAATATATCACTATAAATATGTGAATGCTTTTTAGGATTTATTGGGTACCTAACACGGCCCAATAAATTTCCAAACCCCTCCCCGTACAAAGGAGGTTATGGCGAAATTTTTCGAAATATTAAGGCGTTAGGGAAATATTTGAAGTAAAAACGAAGTTGAAAATATAGAATGAACTATGGTTGGAATTATAGAATGAACTATATTTATATATATAAATATAAATATAATTGAAAGCAATAGAAGCCGTGCAGTTCGTGTTTCGGAATCGTAATTTGAAACGATTAGTACGAGAAATCCGACCATCGGATTTTCCCGAAACCGCAACCGCTGGGTTCGCCTTCGAAATATCTTCCCAACGGCACCAACCTTGTAAAAATCCAACGGTTGAATTGTCCGGAATGTTTAATTCAAATCTGAGGAAAAACCAGCGCCAGAATCATTTATATTTATATATAAATATAATTAAATTAAATCGAATAACGACGCTGCAGTTCAAATTTTGAAACCGTAACTTCAAACGACTAGTGTGGAAGATCCGACCGTCAGATTTTCACGAAATTGGAACCGTTGGGTTCACTTTGGGAATATCTTCCCACTAGTATAGGCTTTGTAGAAATCCAACGGTTAGATTTCCCGAAATGTGTAAAACAAATTGGGGGAAAAACAGCGCCAGTGCCACGGCACGACCTGAAACGTCGTTTAATTAAATATGGCCATTTTTAAATAAATAAAAATGGCGAAAAATCGTTATAAAATATCATAAGCAACATAGATTGCAAATAAACCAATTGGGCTTGAATTGTTTGATATTTGATGGTTGTATGTGTTTGACACGAAAATAACACTAAAGAACTGAAAGATGGAGGTCGAATAATATAACCATAGAAAGAATCGATTTAAATTCTAATGACGTGAATTATTTGAAAAGGCCGAGCTAACCCTCATTTCAAATAATTTATCGAACGATTCGAATTGGAAAATGCAAAGACGATTCAAGACCGACGATCTTCGTATCAGTTGGATGGGCGCTGCTGAGGTTCCTGACCGGAGTAGCTACCGGAAAGGGACGGAAGTAGTTGCCGTCTGAACGTATGTGTTGATTGGACGGATATACGAGGAACTTGACGCCTCCGGTTTCGTTCAGACCCAGAACGGACTTGTAAATGGACTGTGTGTCTGACATTGGATTTTGTTCTATACTGATTGATCTCTGTTGAATATGTATCTGTTTGGCGGCGGAGACTTTATTCTTTTGCTTAATGCCCTTCTCTGAGACATACGAGCTCAGAGGTTATATATCGATGGAAATCAATCGTATGGAGTGGACTGCCTATGTGGCATGCCAAGATGCTGAGATCAAGGCTTCTGTTGCAAAGAAAAGTCTTGTGGTTGATGATCAAAGCACGGTCTATGTGGCCTGGCTTTGTGTATAGCGTGGATTCGCGAGCCTCACACCCCGGTATGAGTTAAAAACGGGATACGGACTGCAGGGAGAACACGACGTTTCTTACTAGCTATGGTGGTGTCAGTGACTTACCAGCCCTGACATATATATCTACTTTTCACCTTTGTGGTTGTTGGAATGCGAGGTGCCTCGATTATAGGTCTGTAAGACCGGGAAACGTGTGTTCAGGAATTGTCAATCCTCAAACGTAAGAGAGGACCGGCCCTGAAGCATCCAGGGGTTACCCAGAGTGTGTAGTCCCGAGGCATTTGCTAGAATGTCTCGAAGCGGAGAGGAGCTTTCCCCTTGCCTCGACTCATGACGGAAATCCAATTTCCAATACGAGATAACGGATTCGATTGTAACTTATATGGCGACATAGTGGCATGGGACGCTCATGTCGCCTATGATTGATATTTATGATGCTATTCATTTTTGAAACATATATGCACTAGTAATAATATCAATTGATTTTGCTTTATACGTATCAAGCATATTTGGCCATTATAAGGTAAAACTCTATCCTCCCGCTTGCGTTGCATTGTATGATGGGACTTGAGTCTTATAATGGCTTCATTCTTTTTAAAAGCATTGCGTTGTTTTAAAAGAATTTACTTTGTTTTAAATGCACTAGCAATCACTGGAGTAAACCCGTTCCGCGAAAGTGGAGTGGTCCTATGATTTGCTTATTACTGTTGTTTAACTGTTAAATAGATTACTCATACCAGTCCCCATGACTGACTCGTTGTTTATTTCACTTTGCAAACGCGGGTGCCCTTATTTTCACACGGGCAGCCTAGTACACAGGTGACAAGTTGTTTTTGGCTCTGCACTGTTGCATAGAGTGCATTTTGGCTCATGGCGAGGCTGACTTCACAGAGAGGACTTTGACATTTTCCGCCATTATTGTACTTATATTATGATTCCGCCACTGGCGATGCAGACTGCTTTACTTTCAGTACTTCTTATTGTATGTATATGTACCGCCTTCGGCGATGTAGACTGATACCCTTATTATGTCTCACTGCATGTATGTATTCCGCCTCTGGCGATGATGACTGATCACTTCCCTTTTATCTACTAAGTTATATCCTACGCTATGCAATTCTGATGTTATTACATGTTGTGATTCCGCTGTCATATCCATGTAAAATTATTCTATTTATTGTTCTGCTATTATTTGTACTCTGCTATGATGATTAATGTGTTATATTCCAATGATTATCCTTAATACCGCCCCTCGGATTTTGGGATCGTCACAGGAACCAACTGAGACTAACGATATCAATGACGATGAATTTGCTCCTGTGCAGAACAACAAGGAAGTGTTAGTACTGGATAATAGTACTGAAAACAGAAGAAGTAAAAGAGCAAGAATAGAGAAGGACCATGGTCTTGACTTCATAACATATCCCGTAGTAGCAATAAGGACGAAGTCCTTAATGTGACAAGATATGTAATCAACCACAAGTCTCTGCTTTTCAACAAAAGCCTTGATCATTTGCCACTTAGGCATGCCACACAGGCAATTCACTCCATGCGATTGATATCCATCAATATATAACCCCTGAGCTCGTACGTCTCAGAGAAGGGCGTTAAGCAAGAGAATAAATTCTCCGCCGCCAAACGGATATATATCTAATAGAAATCAATCACATAGAATAAAATCAAATGTCAGACACACAGTCCATTTACAAGTTCATTCTGGGTCTGAACGAAACCGAAGGCACCTAGAACCCCGCATATCCATCGGCCTCCAAGTACGTCTAGACGATCACTAACTGATTTCCTCCTCTTGGGTGTACGGCCCAATCAAGATCATCAGTAATCACCCAAACGACGTGAAGACCTCCGGTCTTCAACCACCATCTTCATCCTTGACACCACGTTGAATCAGTTATTCAGAATGGGATAAACCCGGTCTTTCTGAATAACTCGCGTATATAATAAATAAGTGTCACACAAACACAACATACGCCTCATTCCAATTCAGAATATTCTTTTATTCAAATATTCTTACACTTTGGGAAAGGTTCACATTAATTTTATCAAAGATAAATTCTTTAAATTTATTCTTTAATCTTCCTTTGAATACCAATTCAAATTAGTCGGGATTAGCGAACCACACCGAAGTAATCATTTATTTTATTTTATTTCCCAATCCCAACCTATTCATCCCATGAAGTAAAACTGGTAATAATTCATATCTAACGCCATGGTATTATCGGTAAACTCAATTACCATTTCACGTTCAAATCTAATTAAAGATTTAACTATCATCTGGAGCAAAACTGGTGATAACCCATTCTCGATCACTACAATCTAATTAAAGATTCATTAAAACTCCACTTAGTTTTAATCTTCCCAAAAATCAATATCCTGTCTTTAGCTGGTGTTAAAGAACCAATGTCATCTAAAACACGGTTCACAATAAACCCAAAATCACATTCCATTAATTATCGGGTTAAAGAATAAGTGTTATTTAAAACACCATTTACGATAAACCCAAAAATCAATTCCAATCCAATTCCAATTAAATACCATTTAATTGGTACACTTCGTTAAATCTAAATAAAAAGATTTAATCTTTTTCATTAACTGGGTTTAAGGACAGTGTTAGTGAAGACACCATTCATGACAAACCCAAATCACATTTGATATTAAATATAAGGCTCTGAATAGAAAATATATCGGCTTATATTCAATATCAAGTTCTACGATCAACAAATATCGTATTGGAAATAACGATATAAATATATCTTTCAAATTTCCATAACAATATCTGTATAATCACGAAATCCAACATCGAAATATTCCAAAGACAATTTCGATTCAAATCCATTCCAATTCAATTATTGGAATTTCTGGTTATTTTGAAAACCATTTCAAATCCAATTTATTTATTTCAAAAATAAATGGATTATAATTCTAGTTCAAAACTAGTTCATTTTGATAAAAATACATTTTTATCTTTTCAAATATGGAATTTTCATCCCAATCCTTTCCTAATCATTTCTTATGATTTTACACATATTATTACTATTTTTAATAATTTTATCAAGGCCCATACAGTCGATTTCCATCAACATCCATCGAACTGCACATACAGCGACCTTTTCCAAATGTGATTTGGACATAATTCCAAATCCATCCATTAGATTTCAAATCTCTAATATTCGTTAGAAAGCTCTTTTCGATACGAACCCAATGGTTCCGATTTTAGAGAATCCGATGGTCGGATCTCCCGTAATGTCCATTCGAAGTCAATGGTCGAAATTCGCAAACTGCCGCAGCGCGGCGCATTCTATTCAGGCCATTATATATACATATATATAATATTTATTATATATATATTTCATCGATTTCCTTTTAAAACGTATTTTATAAATCGTTTTAAATTCTTTTTCCAAACGATTTCAACTTCATATTCAATTTCGAATCAAAATTGAATATTCCACATCATCGATATACATATGATAATATTTTCAAAACGTTATATTTTGAAATCACTTCCTTTTCTATATTCATTTTAAAAACGAATAAAATCGATAAAAATATCGTTCGCGTCAAAATGGCGAATATCTAATCAACCCGGCTTTATATTTTTCAATAACTTCGTTATTCTATTCAACAAATGAATTTATCTTCAATTCAACACATGAATTTATTTTCAATTCAACACATGAATTTATTTTCTATTCAACACATGAATTTATTTTCTAAATTGGAATGAGGCCCAATCAATTAACATATAATGTTAATTATATGGATTTTCTACAACACATGTATATAATAGCAATAATAAATAATCTACGATCATCTAGAGTGCACCACACAACTGCATAAGCATTAAATATAAATAATTAATGCTTACACAGTCTGTCAACCCATCGATTGACATATAACTAAACAATCGGGATTAGGGTACGTCAAATATCATCCCAATACCCATGCGGGGTTTCATATCAACAAACACAGATTTTTATTTGTGCAGTTGGGTGATGTGTAAAATTTATCGTCCCAATCAATATCAGTCAAATGGGTGTATATAAACAAATCCTTCGATTTGTAAATGAATATTTATTTTATATACACGTTAAAAATCATATTTTTAACTATAAAATATTTTCCACTATAAAATATTTTATTTCATTCCACACCACACAATCAAATTTCACAACACGGCAATCAAACAAATAAGTCATCCATGGTCTGTGGACGACGGGTGTCGGGTGCTGCTAAGCACCGTCTACATCATAGTATATATTTCAAACTAGAAATAAAAATAAAAGTGAGGAGTTCTCACCTTGGGGATCCACTCCGCCATTTCATTTCTGAATTTCTGAACTGTTCGAATTCCTTTTTGATTTCAATTCATTCCATTGCAATCTTTTTCACACGATGTTTATATTAAAAATCACATTTTTATTTCAACCCTACATATATATTATTATCTCTATAATATAAAAATCATATTTTTATTCTTTCTATAATATAAAAATCATATTTTTATTCTTTCTATAATAAAAAAATCATATTTTTTATTCTTTCTATAATATAAAAATCATATTTTTATACAATTGAAAATTGAATTTTTATTTAACTAAAGATCGTATCTTTATTATTGCCATCCACATATAAAAAATCAAATCTTGTTCAATTATAGAAATCAAATATTTTTTATAACTGAAAATCTTACCTTTTTGACTTTTTAAAAATAAAAAATATAATCTTTCACTAATTTTAAACAAAAAATTCTATCTTTGTACATATAGAAATCTTAAATTTACATATAAAGATCCTAGCTTTATTAGGTTATACATATAATAAAAATCCCATTTTTATCTTCATAAAAATGTTTTCTTTATATGATAGAAAACCCTAGCTTTTCATAAATTAAATAAACTACCAAAACAAAGTAAAACTCACATTTTTATCACTCGGGTGGTTGGAGGAGGGGCTTTCAGAGGAGGGAGGAGGTTAGGGGGCGGCGGCGCCTGAACTGGATTGGGCGGCTTCATTTTTGGTCTTGGCAACTGGGGAGCGACAGGTCTCGATTGGAGAAGGGGGACAGAGCAAGGAATGGTGGATGGGAGGGGTAGGGTTTCGCGGTGGCGGAGGCCACCTGGAGGAGCGCGACGGTGGCTCGAGGGTCCCAGGGCGGCGGCGATTTCTGTTCGTCCTTCATTTTTTTTATCTCTTTCGATTTCTGGTAATGAACGGTGGGGGGGGGGGGGGAGGGGGTATTGTGGATGAGAAAAAGGCTTGGGCCCATATAATAATATATATATGTAACGACCCGGAAAATCTGAACCAATTTAAATTTTTTAAATTGGCTAAAATAGTGCATTTTAAATATTTAAAATAAATATTTTAAATAATAAAGATGTAAACTGAGTTTGAATCGACAATTGAAAAGGAATATAATTAATTCTAATTATAAATAAGGCCTGAAATGGCGCGGTAGTTTCAAAATTTGAATTCAAACTTGGACTGACTGTACCGGGTGCAAAACAAAATGGATTTGAGTGAAACCAAAAATATTTAAATCTGTTAGTGAATACCTTTCTAACGAATCTGAAAAATTGAAGTTTCATAGCGGGAAGCAAAAGTTATGGCCAAATGAATTTTCAGAAAGGTCGCTATGGAATTTATATAGCCCGTGAAATTGGCCATTTTGCAAACGACCTCGGAATTCGACGAAACCACTTTTGTTGGATCCAGGATGTAAAGTTATTGCTAGGTTTCAAATTTCATAATTTTTGAAGCTAGTATGTGAGCGTGGAAAAGGAAAACGTGTTTTGGTCAATTATAGTTAAATTGGATCGACCAGAAATGGGCCATTTTTCAAACGGTCTTAGAATTCGATGAAACTAATTTTGTTAGGACCATATCATCAAAACATAGCTAGATTTATTTTTGGGGATTTTTAGAATCAGTATGTGGGCCCGGCAAATTAAAATGTACGTTCAAATCTAAAATTGAATGTTTTATATTTTAATTTGAAGAATAACTGACTGTAACAGTCGAATTGGCCTATGAAACATATCCCATTGTGTCCAGGATGGGGGTATTTAGTTAGGAGCGACAGTCGTTGGGTTTGAATTGGTGTTAGAACTAGAAAACCCTATTTTAAAATTTAATAAAGTCATGGGCCAATCAAATAATTCTCACATAATTTATTTTAAAATAAAAAAAAACCAAAAAACCCCCAATACCAGCTCTCGTCGACGATGGCTAATGCTCCATCATTCCCAGCCATTTTCTGTCCAATCCTCTCAATAAAAACTCGTGGTCCTGTGGAGGATTTTGAAGACCTCACCTCCATCTACAAATCCATATAAAATTTGCTAAGTTTCGTTGAGAAAATCGTTCGAATCACCCTTGGGAAATCCTGCCATTCGTCGCCAGTTTCCGCCATCGCCAGGGGTTTGAGTTCGCTGTCGTTCAGGGTGCCATTGCGCCTCTCCAAGTTCGTCAACGTCGCTTAGGCTGATTGGCATATCGTGCTTCGGATTGAGAGAGAAATCGAAACCGAGTTTCGAGCAGTTTACTGAGGTAATGGCTATGGTTATTTTCAACAGTTTTAACACCTTTAAACCGTTGCAAACTTTGAAAAATCATATCTTTTTCGTGTATTGACGAAATTCGATGAAACAGGAAACATCGTGACCGTGTGGACGTCTTCTACATTCTAGAAGAGACCGCATATTTTTTTGAGCCTTCTGCTATTTTTGGTGGAGTGGAACCCAATGTGAGATTTCTAATTTATAAACGATACGATGATGTATAAATTATATTGTCGATGTATGGGTTATATAAGCATTGTACACCTCATGTATAAGCGTTGTATAAGTTGTACGTTCGATGTATAAGTTATATATGCGTTGTAAAAATTATATATGTGTTGAAATAGAAGTGAAATGCTATATATATATATATACGCCCCTCGTCCACAAACCATGGATGATATTTATTGGTTGTGATTGGTGTGAAAATTGATTGATAGCGAATGGTTGATTGAAATTGTTTGTGGTTGAAATTGATTGATTGTGGTTGAAAAATACCCGTTTGTGGTTGAGAAATATTTGGTTGAAACAACATAGGATTAGTTTGTGGAAATGAAAAAAATATACATGCCGCTTGAGTGCGAACTAGATGCATGATTCCCCATTGTCAAAAGCTGCGAGGCTTTAAGGTAGAGCGAGGAGCCATACTAGGGACGGTCCCGGTTTTAACTACCCTGCCATTATGCTGCCGAAATTTTGAATAATATTCATGTGTTAGAATTATTTTCGTTTGTTAAAACTATATTTATTCGTTGAATAGAAAACATTCATGTGTTGAATTGAAATTCATTCGTTGAATAGAATTCATGTGTTGAATTGTATTCGTGTTTTTAAATATAAAAATCACCTTTTTATCTATATATACAAACTATAAAAAACCTTCATGTGTGGAATTGAAATTCATTCGTTGAATAAAATTCATGTGTTGAATGGTATTCGTGTTTTTAAATATAAAAATCACCTTTTTATCTATATATATAAACTATAGAAAACCTTCATGTGTTGAATTGAAATTCATTCGTTGAATAGAATTCATGTGTTGAATGGTATTCGTGTTTTTAAATATAAAAATCACCTTTTTATCTATATATACAAACTATAGAAAACCTTCATGTGTTGAATTGAAATTCATTCGTTGAATAGAATTCATGTGTTGAATGGTATTCGTGTTTTTAAATATAAAAATCACCTTTTTATCTATATATATAAACTATAGAATACCTTCATGTGTTGAATCGAAATTCATTCGTTGAATTGAAATTCATGTGTTGAATGGTATTCATATTTTGAAATAAATTGTTTTATAATAAAAATCATATTTTTATTACCTATATTAACTATAAAAAATAGTCGAGTTTTGAAATAAATTGTTTTACATTAAAAATCACATTTTTATTATATACATGAATTGTTAAAAATAGTGAAGTGTTGAAATAGAAGATAGTTAGATAAGAATATCATTTTTATCAAAAGTATGAAAATCATATAGTTTTGAAATCGAAGAATCGATATATATATATAACTAGAATTTAAATATATCGAATAATAAAGCTGCAGTTCGTATTTTGAAACCGTGATTTCAAACGATTAGTGCGGGGGATCCGACCATCGGATTTTCCCGAAACCGCAACCGATGGGTTCGCTTTGGAAATATCTTTCCAATCCAATGGTTGGATTGTTTGGAATGTTTAATTCAAATTTGAAGAAAAACAGCGCCAGAATCGATTATATTTATATATATAAGTATAAATATAATTATATTTAATCGAATAATGACGCTGTAGTTCGTATTTTGAAATCGAAACTTCAAACGATTATACCGGGAGATCCGATCGTCGGATTTTCCCGAAACTGGAACCTTTGGATTCGTTTTGAAAAGATCTTTCTAATGATGTAAATTTTGTGAATATCCAACGGTTAGATTTTCATATATGTGTAAATCAAATCTGAAGAAAAACAGCGCCACGGTCGCGTTATGGCCCGAAGCGTCGTTTTGAATAGATTGCCTATTTTAAAGTAAACAAAAATAGCGATAAATCGTTATAAAATATTATAAACGATATGGATGTGAAATTTAGAAACTAACGGAAGGTTGGCTAAGTCGAATGGTTTCTTGGGTATTGATCTTATGTTGGCTTCGGCCTTCGGGGTTAATATTTGGGAAATCGTTCTCTTACTGATTGACGGTTAGTGACTAATGAATTTAAATGATGCGTAGTAGTGTTTGTGTATCACTTGTTTATTATATACGCGAGTTGCTCAGAAAGACCGGGTTTATCCCATTCTGAATAACTGAATCGACGATAAGAAATCGAAGAAGAAGATGGTGGTCGAAGACCGGAGATCTTCACCTCGTTTGGATGGTAACTGATGTCCTGATTGGGAGGCATCCCGAAATATGGATAATGAGTGGTGATCGTCCAGACGTACGTGGAGGTCGATGGGTTTGCGAGGTATATAGTGCCTCCGGTTTCGTTCAGACCCATAACGGACTTGCAAATGGACGGTGTGTCTGACATTGGAATTTATTCTGAGTGATTGATAGCCATCAGTCACACGGTGTGAATTACCTGTGTGGCATGCTAAGATGCAGTGATCAGGGCTTCTGTTGAAAAGCAAAGTCTTATTATTGATGATCAAAGCACTGCCTGTGTGGCGTAGCTTTGTATATAACGTGAATTCGCAAGCCTCACACCCCGGTATGAACCAGAAACGGGAGAGGACATCAGGGAGGGCCTGCGTTTCTTTCTAGCTAGAGGTGGTGTCGGTGCTTAAACTGACCGGCATTTATATTATTTTCACCTATGTGGTTGTTGCTATTGCGAGGCGCCTCGGATATACTGATGACTATGTGAAGCCGAAGGAGCCATTCGTTAGCTCATTTACGCCCCATAGGGCGGGGAAACGCAGTGTTCAGGCATAATAATCCACATCGGTGGACCGGCCCTGAGGATCCTAGAGGCAGTTGCGGCTATTCCTGAGGGGCGGGCTAGAGCGTCTCGAATTCGGTGAGGACGATCCCTTGCCTCGGTTCATGACGTAAATCCAATTTCCAAATACGACACGGTGCGGTTTTGATTGTATATACATATGGCGACATGATATATGGTACCCATGCCGCCTATGATTGATAGTTATGATTGAAATTGTTTTCGAAACCTATAAACACTAGCAATAATACCAAATGCTTTTGTTTTATTCGTATCAAGCATATTTTGGCCATTATAAGGTAAAACTCTATCCCCCGATTTGCATTGCATTGTGTGATGGGAACTGAGTCTTATAATGGCTTCATTTTTACAAAAAGCATTGCGATGTTTAAAAGAATTGTTTGTTTTAAAGCATTGGCAATCCGATGGAGTAAACCCGTTCTACGAAAGTGGTGTGGTCCTGTAATTAGCCATATTTTGAATGTGTTGAGTAGAATTCTCATATCAGTCCCATGACTGACTCATAGTTTGTTTCACTTTCAAACTCGGGTGCCCCTTTTTCTACACGGGCAGCCTTGTGTTCAGGTCTAGCAGGCTTTTCTGTATAGCTGGAGTTGAAGATGGATTCTATCATTTATCTCTTTTTATGATGTTCAGCTCCTATTGTACATATTTTGTTTGTTTTCCGCTGTAGACATTTATGTATAGCTGAACTGTATTTGTACTAAGTATGATCCTGTATACTGTGTAACTCTGACGATTATGTTTATCCAGTGTACTATTTGTTCATTATCTGGTGTATTTATTTAATTCTGTTCTGCTGTTATCTGTTTATGTGTTATATTCCAAGGATTACCCTTGCCCCGTCAGTACGGGGTTTGGGGTTGTCACACAATATATATTTTAATTTCACTCCAAAAGTTGAATTTTCTTTCCATCATCGAATCGAACCCAACGACTGTTGCCCCTAGCTAATTACCCCCATTCTGAACACAATGGGATATGTTTTGTAAGCCAATTCGGCTGTTACGATCAATTTTTGTTTAAATCAAAATATAAATCCATATATTGAATTTGAACGCACATTTCAATATATCGGGGCCACATACGGACTATAAAAATTCGAAGAAAAAATCTTTTCTAGCTTCGTATTGACGATACGGTCCTAACAAAACTAATTTCATCGAATTCTGAGACCGTTTGAAAAGTGGTCATTTTCCAGTTGATTAAAATAAACTGAAACTGGTCAAACGCGTTTTCCTTTGCCACGCTCACACATTGATTCAGAAAATTATGAATTTTGAAACCTTGCAATAATTCGACATCACGAATCCAACAAAAGTGGTTTCGTCGAAAACAGAGGTCATTTGCAAAATTCCCATTTTCAAGGGCCAGAATTCCATAGCGACTATTCTGAATTTTCAACTGGGCATATCTTTTGATTCCCACTACGAAATTTTGATTTTTCGGATTCGTTGGAAAGATATTTTCAAATAGATTTAAAATTTTTGGTTTCGCCAAAATCCGATTTATTTTGAATCTTGTACATTCATTTGAAGTTTAAAATCAAATTTTTGAACTGCCGCGCCATTTTCAATTCCTTTTATAATTATAAATAATTATTTATATTCTAACGCCGATTCAAATAAATCTATACGTTCAAATTCTATTCAAAATAAATTTTTCGTCATTATTATTTAAAATAAATCATTTTAAATATTCAAAATTCACTAAATTTTCGAAAATAAAAATTTTAAATTGGCTCAGAATTTCTGAGTTGTTACAATGAATGTCGATGACGATCCCAAAACTTATTATGAGGCTATGAGTTCTAGAGATTCTAATTTCTGGAAAGAAGCCAAAAATGATGAAATGAATTCCATAATGCTAAACCAAACTTGGGTTTTATCTGATTTACCTCCTGGTGCAAAAATTATAGGATGTAAATGGATATTCAAGAAAAAATGGAATACAAATGGAACCATTGATAAGTCCAAAGTCAGATTAGTTGCTAAGTGATATAAACAAAGACAAGGAGTATATTATTTTGATATATATGATCCAGTTGCTTGCATATCTTCAATACGTCGTTTAATAGCACTTGCATCAATTCATAACTTAGTCGTACATCGAATGGATGTAAAGATAGCTTTTCTAAATGGAGTTTAGAAGAAGAGATATACATGGAACAAATTGAAGGTTTTATAACCCTAGGCCAAGAAAAGAAAGTTTGTAAATTAGTCAAAACTCTTTATGGCCTAAAGCGAGCTCCTATGCAATGGCATGAGAAGTTTGACAAGGTTGCATTGTCATTTGGATTCATTATTAATGATGCAGATAAATGTATTTATAGCAAATCGGATAACAACGGTTATATGTTTATACGTTGATGACATGCTGATATTTGGTTACAGTATATCATGTGTGAACAAAACTAAGAAGTTTCTTTCTTCTAAATTTGATATGAAAGATCTGGGAGAGGCTGATGTAATTTTAGGAGTTAAAATCATTAGGAAAGCGGGGGAGTTATTACTAACTCAATCACATTACATTGAGAAATTCCTAAAGAAGTATGGTCATTGTGATGACAAACCAACACCAACTTCTTTAGATCCAAGTGTTAAGTTATAAAACAACACTGGACGAACCATTTCTCAACTTGAGTATTCTAGTGTTATTGGGAGTCTTATGTATGTTATGCATTGCACTAGACCGGACATCGCGCATGCTATAAGTGTATTGTGTCGATTTACGAGTATCCTAGGTTTCAATCACTAGAAATCCATTTCTAGTGTTTTAGCTTATTTAAAAGGAACCATTAACTATGGTTTATCCTATAAAGGATATCCTGCTGTAATAGAAGGATATAATGTTGCAACCTGGAACAATGTAGAATCCAAATCCAAATCCAAATCCAAATCTACGACTGGATGGGTATTTACATTAGGAGGTGCTACTGTATCTTGGACTTCCAAGAAGCATACCTATATATCTGATTCAACTACGTTTTCAGAATTAGTTGCATTAGTAGATGCATGTAAGGAAGCGGAATGGCTTAGGAATTTGTTAATAGAAATTCCATTATGGAAGAGGCCATATCCATCAGTCTTGATTAACTGTGATAATCAAGCGACAATATATAATGTCTCTAATAAGACATATAATGGAAACTCTAGACATGTGAGTCTAAGACATCAGATGGTAAGACAGTTTCTCAAAAGTGGAGTTATTGTTGTTGACTGCATAGAATGAAGAAAAACTTGGCTGACCCTCTTACTAAAGGTCTTCCAAAAGCTATGGTTTCTATAAAGTCAAAAGAAATGGGACTAAGGTCTGTGAATGAAGATTGATCATCCTTAGCAGAAACCCAACTTGTATCTTGAAAAGAATAGACAAAGTTCAATGGGTACCAAAACTTAAGAGTACGATTATGGAACACTATATCAATAATCCCATAATGTTTAGTGTTGGATTCTGCATGAACAAAGGATGGATAAATATCCTTAATAAGTCTAGAAACCATAATAGGTGTATCGTAGAAACACCTTAAAGGACTTACCTATATGAGTATGGAAATCAGGCCATTTCCTAGGAAAGGAAGACCGCTTTCTAAAGTAGAATCATGAACCATGATTGAAGCACATGGACATTAACGTGTCGAGCAATTTAGAAAACTCTAACTAAGGAAATCAACATATGTGATTGTTCCAGTTTTATCATTAAGGGATACTTGGTTCAAGATTCGTTCACTATACAATCGCGATAGAACCTTGAATGGTTTACACTAATTAAAGGTTCAAATCCAAAAGATACCTTTTATTTATGTGTTGTTTTCCACGATGATGCAAAACTTGATCTTAGAAATACATAGGCTTGATCCCACATGGGTATGTAGGAAGTCACATTAGTGATTCAGCCGTCCATTTTAATTTTTCTTTATTTTGAAAATTGGGGAAGATTGTTAGAAAATTTTCAAATTCATGTTTTGGGTATGGGGTTTTGTTTTAAAGAGAAGTAAGAAAGATGGAAGAAGGAATGAGAAATGCTCTTTGTCCCACATTGTAGAATGTGTAAGGGTATGCCTCTATATATACAAAGGCTTAATGTATCACATCAAAAGAAGAGATGGGAGAGATAAGGCAAATGCATGAACATGGTATGCATATTAAATATTTAATGGTCAAAAGATGGGCGTTAGGACTTAGGGCTTTTGGGGTCTCGTGATCAATTGGGCCGCGAATGCTGTTGGGCCTACTGTGCTACGGACCATTGTATTTTTGAATTAGGCGCGCGCGGGTTCGAAACGCTTTGAAGCGTTGCAAATCTGAAGGGGCACATCTACTTGAATTCAAACGGAAATGACTGTTGCAAATAACACTCGCGACGATTCATGAATGGACACATCTCTCCACTGCTATTAATACCGACGCTGGAAAGTGTCTCAAATCACTTGACAAAATTCTTCTTCTTCTCATACGTTCTGCCATTGCCACAAATGTTAAGACGTTGCAAATTTCCGAATTTATAACGTCTGAGTGGCGTTGCAGATTTGTTTCTTCTTACTCTCTTCATTTCATTCTTAAATTGCATCATAGAAACCATATTCTAGAGTGTTCTTGATCAGATCAAAGCCGTACAAACTTTGAATCTGATTTCGCTGTTCCAAGGCTTTATTGAATCCTGAAAGTCAATAGTTCGATAATCCTTTTGTACCTGGTGGATTGAACTATTGTCTAAAAGAATTTGCTATGCAAGGTCTTAAAGTCTGAAGTACGACAATCATTATCATCCAACAGCCTCAAACCACAAAATCCCCAACATATTATAGTCGAAATACAGGAAATGAATGCAAGCAGAGTTTATCTCAGTTTGTACAATTCCACATTTTTTATCTGTGTTCAATCAATCGTTTAGTTTCAGATTTAGATTAGAGTAGTAAATAAGGATGAAAAAGGACAGAATAAAGTGAAGTAGAAACTATTTAGTACATATTTGTTTAGTCATATTTAATACATCCCTCACCTAATAAAACAATATTTAAAAATCTACATTATAAGTATAATAGTTAATTCAGATATTAAAATGCCTAATAATTTTATATGCATTATATATTATAAATCACAACAATTCAACTTCATGAAAAAAAATCGTGCATAATTGTTTGTGTGTGTGTTCGCACACACACAAACACACTTATTGAAGTTTTGAGTACAAATATAATAGTTAATTCAGATATATAGTGTGTAAAAGAGAAGGAATAATGATGCTTTATTGATGACTTGAATGCAAAATGATTTTCAATAATATCTCATTTTATAGCAGACATTACTAATAATGAAATAAGCTACAGAAAAAGATATTGGACCAAAGAGAAGTTGGCCTACTAGCAGAAACATAAGCTCTAGAAAAAAGGATTTGAATTTTAAAAGCCTGTAAAGCCTATAAAGCCAATTTACTTCTTTTCTGTTTGTTTATTATATATACAACACATTTCTTCAGTACAAAGTTAGGTTATGAAATAAAAAAAAAGCAACTTTTCTAAATTTTTAATAATACAGTGTAGTGAATTTAAAGAAATGAAGAGATGTTCTTATGTATATCAAAGTTATGCTTCAGTATGATATATATAGTCTACACATGATAAACTAACAAAAAATTTAAAACTCGATCAGTTGGAGGGAACCAATCACTTTAACCATGATATAACAATTGAAATGGAATAACAGTAAGAGCATTCCCAGCAGCTCACTTGATTCTGAGTGGGGATTTGTATTTTGGAGCGTGAATTCCCCCACCTATCCAGCAGTCGGTGAAGGGACGCTCCGTACTTTTTTCTATTTATCACTAAATGGTTTTCTGAAAACCATTTAGGTGTTAAACGGTTTTCAGAAAACCGTTTAACGCCTAAAGGGTTTTCAGAAAACCATTTTTTCCTTTACCCCCATGTATTAACTATACAATTGTCGACGCGTTTTAACAAAAAGTAAATTATAATTAATTTATTTACATCGTTAATGGATATAAAAATTATACGATATATAAATGTGCTGGCAATTTATTTACAGCGTTAACCGATATAAAAATAAGTTATAAATATTCGATCGTTGTCGGAAATAAAATTATACGTTATACATATAGAGCCATTTTGGAATATAAAAAATATAACGTATATAAATATAGTTGTTGCCGAGTATTAGAATATAGTTTAAACTTATAGTCGTTGCCTTATTTCCAAAATATGGTTTAAATTTATAGCCATTGTAGAATATTAAAATTTAGTTTAAATTTATAGCCATTGACGAATATATTTATATAGAATATACTTATAGCCATTGCAACTTCGGATTGAAGAAGGCTAAAAGCTATAAAACCTGATATAGTGTGCTAATTTAAATTAACGATACAAAAATGTCTAATGATGTTTATAATGACGATGTTGTTTACGAATCAGATGTGCAGAGTGATGATTCATATTACTTGAGCCAACATGATCCTGAGGATACCAACTTCGAGATACAAATTATCTTCAGGTGTATCTCACTTGACTAGAGAGGCCCTTGAGTATGTATAGCAAAAAAAACGTAGTATTTTGATGGCTCAAAAGAAATGATATCAGAAAGAAGAAGGAAGTTTTAGACGTAGGCAAATTCAGTGTTGCTATTTATAGCTTGTTGTATCCTAGTTTTAGTTTACTATATTGGATGTAATGTTGCTATTTTTAGCCTGTTGTGTCCTTGTTTTAGTTTTCTATGTCGACTGTAATGTTTTGTAGGTTATTAAAAATAAAAAAACTTTTTTAAAGTAATTTATATATTTATTTCTGATGCATATATGAGATTCAAACTTAATTTACAATGCTTTCAAATATGTATACATATTTAAAACTATATCTAAATGATAAATAAAAATTTGCGGTAAGTGTTAGATACACAAACATAATCAACACAATAAAAAACCAAAATTAAAACTTGAAAACTGGCAGGTTTTAATTCTTTACAAAGTAATTGTGTATTTCTTCACAAACTGATTTAAATATATTAAAAAAAACTGTGGCGACTAGAGTGTGATTCTATATCTATCCAGTATATTAAAACTTCGAATATACGTTTGCAAGGTGTATATGCAAAATCTTTATATATTGGATTGTCCAAAATCAATATAAATAAATATTCAAATACGATGAATAAGGTTTAAATTTCAAAACAAACTTTGTTTTCACTTTTTTATTTTTAAAAAACACTACTCTTCACACTCGTTCTAGGATACTACTGATCCCACCTCTAACGAGTCATTCCCATTGGATATTACTAATCCAATCTCTGATGAATTCTTTCGTATGGTTCTAATGTGCCTTGTTATCGAGCTCTGTAAACTAAAGCTCTAATACCAAACAAACAAACGAGTCATCCATGGTCTGTGGACAACGGGTGTCTGGTGCTGCTAAGCACCGTCTGCATCCTAGTATATATTTTAACTAGAAAATAAAATAAAAGTGAGAAATTCTCACTTTTGGGTTCCACTTTGCCATTCTCTATTTTTGAGCGGTTCGGGTTTGCCTAAAATCCAATGCGATCTTTTCCCGCTGTTCATAGTAAAAAATCACATTTTTATGCTGCTATTCCATATATAAAAATCTAATTTTTATATCGCTATTTCGATTATAAAAATCATATTTTTATTTTGTTATCTTCATAATAAAAACCAAATTTTTATTTCGATGCTTATATCATAAAAATCATATTTTAATTATCTCCATAATATAAAAATCATATTTTTATTATCTCTATATATGTAAAAATCGAATTTTTTCTGCTACTTTCAAAATGAAAATCTATTTTTTTTATATAACTAAAAGTCAAATCTTCTATGCAACAAGAATCAAATCTATTATGTGATAAAAATCACCTTTTTATTCTTTTAAAAATTTAATCTTTCTTCGATAAAAATATAATCTTTTTTCACATTAGCAAAAATCATCTCCTTTTATTTTGTAACAAAAAAATCATTGTTTGTAAAGAAAAATAAAATCAAAGGAGGCTTAAAAAAAACTCGTAGCGGGTAGGAAGGATTTACTGTCGGATTTTTATATATATATGTATATAAAGAACTAGACAATAAATAAAAATAAATTAAAACTCACTGTTTTGTTAGAAGAGGGAGAGAGAGGCGAGGTGGTTGCGGAGGGTGGTGCGTCGGGCCTCAGAGGGGGGGCTGCGTCAGTTCCAAGGTGGAAAGGGAGGTGGTTCTCGCGGTTTGGAGGGGAGAAGGAGAGGAGGGACGGAGCGGGGGAAAGAGGAGGCACTGTAGGGGGGAGTTTGTCGGGGTCGGCATCGACGGTGGGTGGCTCGCGATGGGATGTGGGCGGCGACGGGGTATGGTTCGATCCCGATCCCCTTTTTCACTTTTCTTATTTATTTTAATTTTCATTTGAATAAGAGTGAACGGGGGAGGGTAGATATAAAGAGGGGTTGACTTTTATTTTTAATTATAAAATTAATTTATTAGTTCTCCAAAAAGTTATCGTTCAATTCGAACTCCAATCGAGACCCACCGACTGTCGTCCAAATCTAATTACTCTCATTATGAACACAATGGGATATGTTTCATCAGCTGTTTTGATCAGTTTTCGTTTAAGTTAAAAAATAAATCTATATATTCAATTTTAAATGTACATTTCTGTAACACCCCGTAATTCTGTTAGTATTAATATTCACAAATTAAAGAATAACTCATCTCAGACGTGAGAATTGTGGGAAATGGGTTGCGCCATTGTGTTCGTCTCGGAATTCTGGTTGAAATAAAGTCCGAGTTTGCGTGATTTGGACTTCGTATGAAGAAGTTATGGCCATCAGAAGTTTCAGAAAATTCAAAACAGATTTCAGAAAATTTAAATTCAAAATTCGATGTCAAACAGGCTAGGCGGGAAATTTCCCGCTCAGCACCCAGGTCGACTGGGGAGTCGACTGGGCAGTCGACACCCCAGGAACCAGGTCGACTACGCAGTTGACCTGGGTGTCGACCTGGTCCAGTCGGCCAGATTTTGGCAGAGCCCAATCTTGAGCTGCTGATGTGTCTTTAGGGCTGAGTTGGCTAATTTAACGGTTCATGTTAGTTCTGAGTTGATCTGACGGTCCAAATAAATCCAAAACTCTATATATACCTAGGTAGTCTCTCACTCTAAATTCACAAGAAAAATAGAATAGCCGCCGTCATACTGTCGCCATGGAACTCAGTGTAGCCGCCGCCAACTAAGAAGAAAGAAAGCTAATCAAAACCCTAATTCTACTCAACTCTAAAGCAAATCAAGACTCTCTTTCTTTTCTAATTGTGAGTATGTTGGTTTTAATAAGATTATTAGCAAACTAATTAGATTAAGGTGTGATATGGATCATAAGAAAATGATGTGAATTGTCATATATGTTGTTGTAAACCTTATGCTATCATGTATATTATAAATCCTATGTTTTGTGATGATGATATCCTATATGTTGTAAATCATGCTATGATGATATTATATATGTTACAAGTTTCTATGCTAAGTTGCGATGTTACAAAGTCATGAAGTTATTATTTATGTTATAGTTAGCTTATGCTTGATCAAATCATGATGTTGATTATATATATGTTTGGGGCTATGACGATTCACTTGATAAATCACATGTACCTATGCAAGTTTAGATTGATTAGTATGTATAATCTCACATATCCTATGACATCTATTTAGATCTAAAATTAGGTTATAACATGTGTGAGTTCTATGGGTTAGATGCTAGTTTACACCATCATTATGTTGCATAAACCACATATGCAAGTTTATACATGAATTTGGATTATGATCATATTATGTAAGTTGTGACATTTAACCAAACAAATTGACACCTTTACATCCATGACATGTGTAGTTTTATGCAAGTTTCACCCCTATTATGATTAGATCTATTTTATTTGTCTATATGTTGTGATAATTTATCTTTGTGCTATGAGTTAGACTATTTGAGTCTAACATATATTTTGCGTTGAATAAGCGAACGTATAACGTGGGGGTAGGGGTAATATTAAGGATTTAATATTAAGAAATTGGGGTGCAATTGATATGATTTTGCATACCATAAGTGGATGGCTATAATTGAGTCAATTATGGACATCATTAAAATTGGAATTAATTAATGATTTGAATAGGGATATATTTAAAACTGGGGTAAAAGATTATAAGTGTTAATCAATGCTTAGGACACGAGGTTGGACTCGTTTGTGACGTAAACCTGCTCGGACCCGACCGGCAAATCCAGTAGTCACAAATGTCAGCCCAATGTGAGAGGTCCTAGGCCCAAATTAAAGCATAACAGTTGTAAAGACACGAGGTTAAACTCTTTTATGGTGTAAGACTGCCCGGACCCGTCCGGCAAATCCAGCTGCCATAAATGCCAGTCTAATGTGAGAGGTCTTTATGAGGTTATGGCCTGAATGAATTAAGAAATACTTAACCAGATAAACATGTGAGGTGGGACATGGGGGTTAAGTAGGTGCCTGTGGTGGCATGAGGAATCTAGTGGGTGCCTTTAGTGGCATTTGAAATACGATTAGTAAGACTTAACCAAACATACATGTAAATGAACATGACTAAGAAGAGGGTTAAGTGGGATATACTAGTGGGTACAAGCTTAGGTGGATAGCTTGTGGGGGCCCATTTCAACCAGTATCCCAAACGTATCTTTGTGGGCTCGACCCAAGTCGAGGACGGGACACGCATACTGGGCTTGACTATAAGAGGCCAAACGGGTTAGCGGTGGCAACGCAAGTCCAATGGGTTTCATATGCATGTGTGGACCCGGGATGGTAGGTAAGACGTTGTTGCATCGTGTAGGTATAAGCCGTGCATCCTCAAGTTGTATCGGGTTGCCACTTTAGGGGAGTGATACACCCTACTGTGGGACCAGCACGGGTATCTTGAGTAGGGAGCCGATCGCAAGTGGGTAGTGGGGTACACCTAGCGGAGATAGGGGCAGGCGGCACCTATGTAGTCAGCTAGGGGTACATAAAGCTATTTATAAAATTTCTAAGTGAAGCAAGTGGGATCAACCTTTAGGGTGACTGGTGTGGTGCAGTGTAGTAATTATTCGTTAGTATTAGGTGTGCCTTTAACGTTATCTTTATCTGCTCTTCTAGACCCAATAGTTCATAGACATTTCCTTATTTTCCAGCTTGTGCCTCAGTCTAATCATTTTGATAATAGTATTGTTAGAATTATCATACTCGCCAGACTTTATGTCTGACCCCCTCTATTTCTATCCTTTTTCCCCCTCCAGGTCCTCAGGGTGGACCCAGCTCTAGTGGAGTCTGATTGAATTTCTTATTCTCTCTTTTGGAAAGCTTGGACCGTTGAAGTAAAGTCCAGCTTGTTATCTTCTTTAATGGCTATTTACGTAATGGGATTATGTATTTTGTTTTATCAAGATGGATATTGTACTTGACTCTGATTTATGGTTTTATGATGTAACAAACATGTTTAATTTCCGCTGCAATAAAATAAAGTTTTAGATTTCCAAGTACTACTTATTATCTGTCTTGTTGTAATTTTTCTATTCTATATTCGCTTATAACCTCCGTGGAAGTTAATGCATTCCCTTTGTGAGTGACATTAATGGACGTGGGGTGTTACACGTGGTATCAGAGCTTAAGGTTACCAGAACAGATAAATTTTTAGAAAAACTATTTTTCTAAAGTATTTTTGGAAGAAGTGTTTTCAAAAACATGTCTTAATGAGT
The DNA here is from genome assembly GCA_030737875.1 of Allium sativum. Classification (NCBI taxonomy): domain Eukaryota; kingdom Viridiplantae; phylum Streptophyta; class Magnoliopsida; order Asparagales; family Amaryllidaceae; genus Allium; species Allium sativum. The sequence continues at coordinate 281,711,432 of CM060911.1, forward strand.
GATTTTAAGAGGAAAGTTTTTTTGAAAAACATAATCCCCAATAGCCATATATCTCTATCTTTCGAATTCTCCATTTTGAATATTTCCTTTTCGTTTCAGCATGGCTGAAGATCTTAACCTTCCGTTTGGTGTAACGATACCAGGATGGTATAGGAGGTTATTATAGGCTAGGGCCGGTGCAGGTCCAGCCAATTTTCCTCCACCACTAGTTGCACCCGCTCCTCCTCCTCCCCCTCCTCCTCGCGCTGATACTTTTGCAAAGACGTGCAAGGAATTTAAGGCTATGGGTGGAAAACCTTTTCAAGGGTCAGAAACGTTTGTGGAAGCTAGAGATTGGCTTAATGAGGTGGAAGAATTGCTAGAGATCTTTGAAGTAGAAGAAGGGAGGAAAGTCAAATTAGCAGCTTGGTTAATGAAGGGAGAGGCCTCGTTTTGGTGGGAGGTCACTAATGGGGAGCGTCCTGTTGACTCTTGGGCGGATTTCAGACGTAGGTTTGAGGCAAAGTTTCTCTCAAGGGCAGAAGAGAATCTATATATGGAAAGGTTCTTGACATTAAAACAAGGAAGCTCATCAGTGAAAGAATATGTCAACAAATTTAATCAGTTAGCAAGGTTTGGCTTGGACTTAGTGAACACGCCGGAGAAGAAGGCTCTGAGGTTCGCTAAAGGCTTGAATGAGCCATTGCAGGGGTTGGCTATGACCCACATCCCTATGGGGGCCACCTTTGAGAAGCTAGTAGACATGGCACTCATGCACGAGGAGAAAGGCGCTAATGCTAAGGCACCCGAGAAGAAAATGGATCAGAAGAAACCACAATAGCAAAACAAGAAGGGTGGTAAAGACAATAATGGCAAAGGAAAGAAAAGATGCTTTAACTGTGGGACACCAGGCCATCTCAGCAAGGATTGCAGAAAGTAAAAGAAGACTGGCTGTTTTCACTGTGGTGAAGCGGGACATCTAGTGAAGGACTGCCCAAAGAAGGGGCAGAGGGCAGGGTCTACCTCGGGAGGACAGGTGCAGGCTCTTATGGCACCAGGACGGGCAAGGGGACAAGTTCAGGCTCTCGCAGTCCCACCGCTGCAAGAACGAGGTAGAACCATTTCTGTTGAAAGCTTAATTTTTCTGTTTGATCATCCTGTCTGTACCTTATTCGATTCGGGCGCATCGCATTCGTTTATCTCTACATCAATAGTTGAATCACTGCACTTAAACACCAGTTTAGTAGAGGATCCCTTAGTTGTTTCGAATCCAATTGGGGGCTCAGCTTATTTGTCCATGATGTGTTTGGATTTGAAAATTTCTATACTTAGCGTTGAGTTTAGATGTGATGCTTATGTTTTGGGCTTCACGGGCTATGGGCTAATTTTAGGAATGGATTGGTTAACCAGAAATGGGGCCGTTCTTGATTGTGAAAGGAGAGCATTTAGGCTCATGACTCGCCTTGGCAACACTATCGAAATCTTTTGTAATCCCATAAATTCCGTTATGCTAAGTTATCTAGAATCGCTTGACGCGTCTATGGGGAATCTACGATCTGTTAGAGTGGTCCGAGAATACTCGTATGTGTTTGAGGAGGTGAAGGGCTTGCCTCCGAAGCGGGAGATAGATTTTCGAATATATCTTGTGGATAATGCAAAACCAGTATCTTTGCCAGTACGCCACATGGCTCCTTGTGAAAGGAGGGCACTCAATAAGCAAGTGAAGGAGTTGCTTGAGATGGGGTTCATAAGACGAAGTACATCGGAGTGGGGTGCTCCAGTAGTATTTGCCACGAAGGCGGATGGGACCCTTAGACTTTGTGTGGACTATAATGAACTTAATAAACTTACTAAGAAGAACATACACCCACTGCCGAGGATTGACGATCTCTTCGATCAGTTAGTTGGCGCCTCAGTGTTTTCGCAGTTGGACTTAGCCACTGGTTTCCATCAGTTGAGAGTGGTTGAGGATAGCATTGACAAGACTGCCTTTAGGACTGCGGACAATTTCTATGAATGGCTAGTGATGCCCTTCGGTTTGACAAATGCCCCCGCATACTTTGTTGATTTGATGAGTAGGGTGTTTAGGGAGTACCTTAATAAATTCGTGGTGGTCTTTGTAGATGACATCTTGATCTTTTCTAAGAGCGAGGAAGAGCATGCCCTACATCTTAGGGAAGTGTTGGAGACTCTACGAGCACATAACCTTAAAGCTAAATTTACTAAGTGTCACTTCTGGAGAGAGGAAGTGCGATTCTTAGGGCATGTGGTTTCCAAAGAAGGGATAGTTATGGATCCCGCGAAGGTGGTGGCCATCCAAGATTGGAAGGTCCCTAAAAATGCTACCGAAGTAAGGAGTTTCTTGGGGTTGGCTGGCTACTATAGGAAGTTTATCAAAGACTTCGCAAAAATATCAGCTCCATTGACACGCCTGACGAAGAAGAACCTAGTCTTCGCGTGGGACGTAGATTGTGATGATGCATTCCAACGTTTAAAGAGAGCTTTGACCTCAGCTCTGGTCTTAGTGCTGCTAGACGGGAGTAAGCCAATTACTGTTTATACCGATGCTTGTGGGACAGGTCTAGGCGCAGTCTTAATGTAAGAGGGTAGGGTAATAGCCTTTGGTGGAAGGCAGTTGAGGATGCATGAGAAGAATTACCCCACACATGACCTAGAGTTGGCCGCAATTGTTTTTGCACTTAAGTCTTGGCATCATTATCTTCTTGGGGAGAAATTCGAATTGTTCACTGACCACAAATCGCTAAAATACTTATTCTCTCAGAAGGACTTGAACTTAAGGCAGAAAATGTGGATGGAGTTCTTAGCGTCCTACGATTTCGAAATAACATATACCCCTGGCAAGGGTAACGTGGTGGCAGACGCCTTAAGTAGGAAAAGGTTGTCCTTGAGTCTGTTGTTTGTTGAGCGGCGAAGCTTAGAATTCATTTTGATGTTTGACTTTAGACCTTCCGTTGACTTTATACCCGGTTTGCTAGCATCCTTAGAGGTCAGACCTACGCTTTTGGGATGGATTGGTGAGGCACAGCGAGACGACCCACAGTTGGTTGAGTTAGCAGAAAAGCTCAAAAGAGGGGAGTCATCAAGCCATCTCCGTAGGTATACCCTATATGATAAGGGTTGGTTACGTAGGGATAGTAGACTTTGTGTACCAAGAGACGAAGACTTGAGGAAGGCTATTCTTGATGATGCACATCGTTCGAAGATGACCATCCATCCCGGCGGGGACAAGATGTACATGGACATGAGATGAGTTTACTTTTGGGCCGACATGAAGAAAGATGTGGCCGAGTATGTTGCTAGATGGTTGGTGTGCCAACAAGTAAAAGCGGAGCAAAAGAAACCCGGTGGGTTGCTTCACCCATTGGAGGTTCCACTATGGAAGTGGGAAAGTGTCTCGATGGACTTTGTGGATGGATTACCAAGATCAAGGAAGGGTAATACGGGGATTTGGGTTATAGTCGACAGACTTACTAAGAGCGCCCATTTTATTCCCGTGAAGAGTAAGAGGACTGCTCCATGGTTAGCTTCTGTATATGTTTGAGAGATAGTTCGTTTGCATGGTGTTCCTTCTAGCATAGTAAGCGACCGCGATCCTATCTTCACTAGCGAATTTTGGAGGAGTTTACAAGAAGCGGTAGGGACTCAGTTATGTTTGAGCACCGCATATCATCCTTAGACGGACGGCCAGACCGAGAGGGTGAATCGTATTCTAGAGGACCTTTTGAGGCTATGTATCCTAGACTTTGGGGGTACATGGGAAGAGCATCTTCCGTTGGTAGAGTTCGCATATAATAATATCTTTCAATCTAGCATTGGCATGGCACCTTTCGAAGCTCTTTATGGACGACCTTGTCGTTCACCTACATGTTGGTGGGAATCTACGGATAAGATCTTACTTGGGCCCGATATGATTAGAGAGACTTCGGAAAAGATCGACTTGATTCGAAGGAGGATGAAGACGGCGCAAGATAGGTAGAAATCTTATGCAGACAAAAGGAGGACAGATCTTGAGTTTGATGTTGGGGACATGGTCTTTATCAAAGTGTCTCCATTACGGAACGTTGTTCGCTTTGGGTCCGTTGGGAAGTTAGCACCAAGGTTCGTAGGGCCGTTTCCTATTAAGGAAAGGATTGGGCAGATGGCGTATAGAGTGGAGTTGCCCGAGAGACTTAGTGGTGTACACGACGTATTCCATGTGTCACATTTGAGGAAGTGCTTGCACGAGACCGCGGAAGTGGTAGAGCCGAGCTTGCTTAGAGAGGTGGAGATATAGCGTGAAGCGACGATTCGACGAGCTCCTACATGCATTCTTGGGTCGGAGATCAAGAAGCTGAGAAATCGAGAGGTCAGACTAGTCAAAGTGCAATGGGGAGATGATGAGAGCAACGCTACTTGGGAGATAGAAGCGAAGATGCGTTCGTTGTACCCTTTTCTTTTTTAGGGTATATCTTTTAATTTCTCCTTTATCGCTTAGATTGTACTTATCTTATCTTTAGTATGTCCTCTCGCTAGTATCTTTGACCTTTAGTTAGGATAATCCTATGGTTGAAACATGTGTTTGAGACATGTTATATATGATGGATGCAAAGTGGATGCAAGTGTTTGCTAGTGGACGCATATACACACACTATTAGGCACTAGATCGGCTCAGTCACTTCATATTGCATATTGCATATATATATGGATGTATTTAGTAAAATGGATGTATGAGGATTTTTTTATCATATGGATGCTGCATTCAGATGATGATTGTGCACGCATATAGAGATAATATGTAGCATTAAGGAACTTTTGCATACATAATGGACGCATGGCACTATCATGATTTGCATTAAGGAGGTCAACTGAATCAGTGGACCGCCTGATTTTGCATTAGATATGGACATATACACACACTGTGCATTTAAACATGAAAGCATTAGAAGTCTATAAGGACAATGGATGCCTGTGTTTGATGGTTGAGTAGATGGACGATTGGACGTTAGGATATACATTCTTCTTGACTTGAAGATTTCGGGGTCGAAATCCTTTAAGGAGGGGAGAATGTAACACCCTGTAATTCTATTAATATTAATATTCACAAATTAAAGAATAACTAATCTCAGACGTGAGAATTGTGGGAAACGGGTTGCGCCATTGTGTTCGTCTCGGAATTCTGGTTGAAATAGAGTCCGAGTTTGCGTGATTTGGACTTCGTATGAAGAAGTTATGGCCATCGGAAGTTTCAGAAAATTCAAAACAGATTTCAGAAAATTTAAATTCAAAATTTGATGTCATACAGGCTAGGCGGGAAATTTCCCGCTCAGCACCCAGGTCAACTGGGGAGTCGACTGGGCAGTCGACACCCCAGGGACCAGGTCGACTACGCAGTCGACCTGGGTGTCGACCTGGTCCAGTCGGCCAGGTTTTGGCAGAGCCCAATCTTGAGCTGCTGACGTGTCTTTAGGGCTGAGTTGGCTAATTTAACGGTTCAGGTTAGTTCTGAGTTGATCTGACGGTCTAAATAAATCCTAAACTCTATATATACCTAGGTAGTCTCTCACTCTAAATTCACAAGAAAAATAGAATAGCCGCCGTCATACCGACGCCATGGAACTCAGTGTAGCCGCCGCCAACTAAGAAGAAAGAAAGCTATTCAAAACCCTAATTCTACTCAACTCTAAAGCAAATCAAGACTCTCTTTCTTTTCTAATTGTGAGTATGATGATTTTAATAAGATTATTAGCAAACTAATTAGATTAAGGTGTGATATGGATCATAAGAAAATGATGTGAATTGTCATATATGTTGTTGTAAACTTTATGCTATCATGTATTTATAAATCCTATGTTATGTGATGATGATATCCTATATGTTGTAAATCATGCTATGATGATATTATATATGTTGCAAGTTTCTATGCTAAGTTGTGATGTTACAAAGTCATGAAGTTATTATTTATGTTATAGTTAGCTTATGCTTGATCAAATCATGATGTTGATTATATATATGTTTGGGGCTATGACGATTCACATGATAAATCACATGTACCTATGCAAGTTTAGATTGATAGTATGTATAATCTCACATATCCTATGACATCTATTTAGATCTAAAATTAGGTTATAACATGTGTGAGTTCTATGGGTTAGATGCTAGTTTACACCATCATTATGTTGCATAAACCACATATGCAAGTTTATACATGAATTTGGATTATGATCATATTATGTAAGTTGTGACATTTAACCAAACAAGTTGACACCTTTAGATCCATGACATGTGTAGTTTTATGCAAGTTTCGCACCTATTATGATTAGATCTATTTTATTTGTCTATATGTTGTGATAATTTATCTTTGTGCTATGAGTTAGACTATTCGAGTCTAACGTATATTTTGCGTTGAATAAGCGAACGTATAACGTGGGCTAGGGGTAATATTAAGGATTTAATATTAAGAAATTGGGGTGCAATTGATATGATTTTGCATACCATAAGTGGATGGCCATAATTGAGTCAATTATGGACATCATAAAAATTGGAATTAATTAATGATTTGAATAGGGATATATTTAAAACTGGGGTAAAAGATTATAAGTGTTAATCAATGCTTAGGACACGAGGTTGGACTCGTTTGTGACGTAAACCTACCCAGACCCGACCGGCAAATCCAGTAGTCACAGATGTCATCCCAATGTGAGAGGTCCTAGGCCCAAATTAAAGCATAACAGTTGTAAAGACTTGAGGTTAGACTCTTTTATGGTGTAAGACTGCCCGGACCCACCCGGCAAATCCAGCTGCCATAAATGCCAGTCTAATGTGAGAGGTCTTTATGAGGTTATGGCCTGAATGAATTAAGAAATACTTAACCAGATAAACATGTGAGGTGGGACATGGGGGTTAAATAGGTGCCTTGGGTGGCATGAGGAATCTAGTGGGTGCCTTTAGTGGCATTTGAAATACGATTAGTAAGACTTAACCAAACACACATGTAAATGAACATGACTAAGAAGAGGGTTAAGTTGGATATACTAGTGGGGACAAGCTTAGGTGGATAGCTTGTGGGGGCCCATTTCAACCAGTATCCCAAACGTATCTTTGTGGGCTCGACCCAAGTCGAGGACGGGGCACGCATACTGGGCTTGACTATAAGAGGCCAAACGGGTTAGCGGTGGCAACGCAAGTCCAACGGGTTTCATATGCATGTGTGGACCCGGGCTGGTAGGTAAGACGTTATTGCATCGTGTAGGTATAAGCCGTGCATCCTCAAGTTGTATCGGGTTGCCACTTTAGGGGAGTGATACACCCCACTGTGGGACCAGCACGGGTATCTACGAGTAGGGAGCCGATCGCAAGTGGATAGTGGGGTACACCTAGCGGAAATAGGGGCAGGCGACACCTATGTAGTCAGCTAGGGGTACACAAAGCTATTTATAAAATTTCTAAGTGAAGCAAGTGGGATCAACCTTTAGGGTGACTAGTGTGGTGCTGTGTAGTAATTATTCGTTAGTATTAGGTGTGCCTTTAACGTTATCTTTATCTGCTCTTCCAGACCCAATAGTTCATAGACATTTCCTTATATTCCAGCTTGTGCCTCAGTCTAATCATTTTGATAATAGTATTGTTAGAATTATCATACTCTCCAGACTTTATGTCTGACCCCCTCTATTTCTATCCTTTTTCCCCCTCCAGGTCCTCATGGTGGACCCAGCTCTAGTGGAGTCTGATTGAATTGCTTATTCTCTCTTTTGGAAAGCTTGGACCGCTGAAGTAAAGTCCAGCTTGTTATTTTCTTTAATGGCTATTTATGTAATGGGATTATGTATTTTGTTTTATCAAGATGGATATTGTACTTGACTCTGATTTATGGTTTTATGATGTAACAAACATGTTTAATATCCGCTGCAATAAAATAAAGTTTTAGATTTCCAAGTACTACATATTATCTGTCTTGTTGTAATTTTTCTGTTCTATATTTACTTAAAACCTCCATGGAAGTTAATGCATTCCCTTTGTGAGTGACATTAATGGACGTGGGGTGTTACAATTTCAATTTACCGAGGCCCACATACAGACTCTAAAAATCCCCGAAAAATATTTCTGGCTATGTTTAGACGATATAGTCCTAACAAAACAAATTTCGACAAATTTGGAGACTGTTTGAAAAATGGTCATTTTCTGGTCAATCCAAATTTACTAAAACTATCAAAATACGTTTTCTTTTACCACGCTCACATATTAATCCCAAAAATTATGAATTTTGGAATCTAGCAATAATTTGACATCCCGGATCCAACAAAAGTTGTTTTGTCGAAAACGGAGGTCGTTTGAAAATTTTCCATTTTTAAGGGCTATATTTTCCATAGCGACCATTTTGAATTTTCAACTGGGCATAACTTTTTATTCCCGCTATGAAATTTTGATTGTTCGGATTCATTGGAAATATATTTTCAAATAGATTTTAATATTATTGGTTTCGGTAAAATCCGGATTATTTTGAATCCTGTACATTCATTTGAAATTTGAAATCGAATTTTCTAACTACTGCGCCATTTCCAATACCTTTTATAATTAAAAATAAATATTTATATTCTAACTTCAATTCAAATAAATATATACGTTCTATTTCTATTCAAAATAAATTTCTCATCATTATTATTTAAAATAATTCATTTTAAATATTCAAAATTCATTAAAATTGCCAGAGTAAAATTTTTAAATTGGTTCTGATTTTCCGGGTTGTTACAAAACCTCTAAAAAAAATTATTTGAAAGAAAAAGTCATCCATGTTTTATATGGTTTTCATAAAATCGTATAAAATAAAAGGGCTTTATGAAAACCGTATATATGTTAAGTGGTTTTCATAAAACCGTTTTATACGTCAAACGGTTTTACGAAAACCGTTTAACACATATACGGTTTTCATAACCCCGTATAGTTGTCGCCACTTTAAATTCAAAATGGCGATCCTCCTCATTTCAATTCTCTCCCTACCCTTGTCGCACCACTGTTGTAGTGTGAGCAACCCCGATTCTGCCCCATTTCAGCCCTCCCTCACTCTGCTAGGAGTTCTCTAAGTCATTTAAAAAGCTTTCCATATCTCTGCTCTACTGTAATAGCTAACACAAACTGCTTTACAAGGCTTAGTGCATGCAAATTTAGTATAGTTTAAGTCATTTAGAACTAATTTTTTTTGTTTCGAATACAATAATTTGGATGTCTAAGTTTGTTTGTATACTATATAGTATAGTATGTATACTATTTATATTTCAATTCAAGCAACAACAAATTTAATATTTTCTTTACAACTATAATTTTTAATCTAAAATTTTATATGTAAAATAACACATAAATATTATTTACTTTGTAGCATGAGTATCGATGGTTAGGTATACATGTTTCCCAAGTTTAATGATTGTACAATGTCCATGTCAGTTTTGAAAGTTGAGGTTGTTGAGTACGTTCTAAATACATGCCTATTAGTTACTGTTGTCCATGTCAGATTTGAAAGTTATGATTATAAATGGACAATATGTTGGTGGATGTAAAGATATTATGCAAGAAATAATCAACGCCTTATACATGTACCTTGTAGCTTCGTGTAACAACCTGAATTCTTAATAGGTTTGAAATTAATGATTTGATTAAAAATTATCTAAAAACTTCAATTTATTTTTAATTGGTTATAGTATATGAATAAAAGTAAGTAATGTTGAAAAGTGAAATTAAATAACTATCAAAGATGAATTTAACTGATTCAAATTTTGTTAATCAAATTTATTTAAGTTTATAAAAAAACTTAAATTTAAATAACAAAATTGAATTATTGAATATATTGACATTTCAAATCTATTGAAATACAGGATTTTCCAAAAATATGTTTTGTGTTAAATTTGGTTAAAATTTATTTTAATCAAAATGTGAAAAATGCTCAAAATAAACGAGTCTTGTTGTAAATATTTTATCTATAGCCTGCCTATATCCCTAGTGTATTTGGTTTAGTATTTATTCTTGTATTGAATTGAATGTGTTATTGAATCAGTAAGACCCACTTCTTAAATTTACCCAATTAAAATTTAGTCGCTTCTCGAATGAAATAAAATAGCATTATCATTTGTCTACCAACATCTTTCTCCAGAAACTCCTAATTTCTCTTCCTCCTCCCATCTGAATCTAAATCGACATCTCAAAATTCATGGAGAATTTCCTCAAACCAAAAAATTTCAACTGGAATCAATCAAAAATTCAACAAGAAGAGGCAAGCAAGTCCTATCTTCCTTTCTCTCTCTCCTCTCATCTCCTCGTTCTTAGATTTTTTTCCTCTCCATAATCTCCTCTCTAAAATCCAAAATCCTGAAATTTCCCTTTTTCCTTTTTTCCTTGCCTTGCTTCAGTGCCAACCGACCTTTCCCGAGCCCAAACAAGCCATAAACCGTAGCAATGACTACTTTTCCCTTTGAAAACAAAGAACTTTTATGTTCTGTTTTTTTAGATTTTAACTTATGTTATAGTGGTCGTATCTTCCTGTTAGAAAATCAAAATTCATGTTTTCTTTTCCAAAATTGGGTGAAATTGAAATAGCTACAAATTTTACGTTGAATATTTTTTCAGATTTAGAATATTTCCAGGTCGAAACTGCCAGCCATTCAGATGCGCTTTCAACCCAGATTTTTTACTCATAAATTTATCTATCGTTGTTTTGGTCATAACTTCTTCAAATTTTACCAAAAACTAGTTTTTATTTTTTTAAATTGAAGAGAAAGGAATTTGCAATAACTTTTTTTTTATGACTTTTCAAATTTTGAAGGTAACTAGTCCAAAAATATATTTCAAAATGATAAAAAAAATTGTTCACTTTTTATAAAATTTTGGTAAAAAAATAAGTTCATCTTCCTTTTCTAAAACCTCTCTACACTACTGTTATGTGTGGTTGTGGGTGAAGTTGGTGTGTGATATTTTATATATGTGGTTGTGTGACGACCGTGCATAGCCACCACACAATACAAGAGAAATAATACGCTGAAAGGTGTGTCAGGCAGCTATGGACGATCATCATGGTAAGTTATATAAGCGGAACCTATCGTAAACTCATAGCTCAAGAATAAAAAATAATAAAATATATACAACAGGTAGTAATAGTGAAGCAAAAAAACCACTAGACTTTCATAAGAAATAGAAAGTATTTCCCACACACGTGGATAGCAACAGTAGTGTTTATACAAATTGCCTCACTACAACACTCATAGAAATAGCAAACAGCGAAAACAAATGCTAGATAGTAGTAAAAGTGGTACGTGAGCCTCCTGCTCGCCACCGATCAGCATCATCGTCCTCACTAAAGCATCACCTGTCACCTGCTACTCAGTCTGCCCATCCACAATCGGATGAATAACCCAAGGTAATAAGAGGAGACATAAAATCTTGAGTCAAACAATAGTCTTAGTGAGCGGTAAAACAACTAACAAACTTCATCAATAAAGTATATGAGAATAGGTAAATAAACAAACTAATTTACCCAACTTCAGAGAAGAACCTACACCTGCCTTCCCTACTACAAGATAGTGATAGCCTTTACGATCCATACATCCATAGGAATAACAACTTAGCCATGGTAATCAGAACAACTATTCACACATAGCAATATCAACTCAAATATAGTCACAACATGCACACAAACATCCATGACTGACTCTGGCTATCACCACCAACCTTGCTTTGAAACCACTGTTTATCGCATGATTAGCTAAACAACTTGCCATCAACTGTCAAGGGCCATACAACGAAACCCCGGTTCTAGCCAAACACCACACACCATACGACGAAATGTTCTTGGGCCATACAACGAAACCCAGCGTACTCGACCATACAACGAAATCGTGTAACCCTTACTCTGAGCCGACTAGATCTTACTATAACGATAATTCCTCGACCTTCGCATCTCCAGTCGTTATCAATCATGACCGTTCACCAACTCAGGACACTTATGAGTTATAATCACCCTCGATGTACAACACTTGACAACGGTCAAACCACATCACTTAGACATTCCCACTGAATTCGTCTTGAAGTAATAATCACTCTCGTACCAAAGTAATCATCAATCATAAGGTCCTAACAATCCATAGCATTCATACACACTAGCTAAGGAAATAGGTCACAAGACTTAAGCCATTCACCATAGTGTTTAGAAGCGCTGCTGAAATGCTATCATATCCCCTGGTTCAATTCTACATCAATTCGTCACCGATCCATCACTGATCCTTCACTGACCTAAGTCGATCCATTCCGTCATAGATCCATCATAGATCTAATTTGATCCATTCGTGCGCAATCCATCCAAGGGCGATCTACCCATGCGCGAGCCATCACAGATCCGTCCCAAATCCATCATCGAACGACCCATCACAAATCTGTCACTGACCGACCTCTTCATGATCGATCGACCCATAACAAATCCGTCACTGACTGACCCCTTCATGATCGATCGACCCATCACAAATCCGACACTGACTGACCCGTCACAAATCCGTTACAGCTCCGTCACTAACCGATCTATTTCTTCACTGATCCATCGCAGATCTGGACCATGGCAAGTCATCTATGCACAATCCATCCATGCGCGATCCATCCCATATCCATCACAAATCCATGACCGATCCATTCCGTCAAAAATCCATGACCAATCCTGCATTTATGAATTGTTTCCCAAGAAATCCACCACTGTGCACGACCGACCTCCCCTGCACGCGACCCAAAACCTACACCACTCCAATTTCGGCCAAAACCCCGCCAATCGATACAATCGACGAAACTAACTCAACCAATTCACTAAATACAACCACAAACATGTTATGAAACCAATAACATCACTAATTTGGCAATTTCGTCAATAATTATGTGAAACTTACCAAAATCGCCATAAATGCAAATGTGAACAAAACTATGGATATAACTTGCATAATCATATGGAATAGCACAGAAATAACATAGAATCATAAATTTAAATTTACTACATGAGATATATGGTAAAACACTTGAGATGGATGAAAAACATTATCAAACACTCACACACTTTATCGAATCCATGTAAGAGATGTAAATCAACCACCGATTCTCCAAAACAAGCTAAAATTGATGAAATAAGAATCCAGACAGCAAGCACCTCGCATCAAACACTTTGATCCGATGAGTCCTTGCATTAATTGATATATCTGGCCTCCAATGGTGTAGATCTATGATTTCTCCCTTTAGATGATGATTTTTAGTGGTTGAAAGGTGTTAGAGGAAGGAGGATCACAAAGCCTCCAATGATAGAATGGAAAACTAAAAACATTTCACATATCCCTTACCCCTTATTTATAGTTTCCACCAACCCACTAATGGGCCTCTCCCAAATCAGGCCATTAGGCTCCCAAAACCTGGACAACCAACTGAAAAACCGTAAAACCGCGATTCCTCCCAAATCGCTGAGCCAAATCTTTGATGTAACCACTCTCCGGAAAGGCAATCATCAATTCCTTTCCAATGGCACAGGTCTCACCTTCTAATTCGACCTGAGTCAAAATTTATGCCCTGTACAAGACTAATAGGGGCAAAATGGTCACAAACAAAATCAGTAAAAATTATGGATATGTCTCACATCTCCATAAGAAACATATTAAAAGATGAGAATGTTCCAACCCTCAGGGAATAAAATAAAAATATTTTACGATCTTCGAACACATAAAATGCGGGCTATTACAAGTTGTGTTGTGTTTGGAAATCTAAAGAGGGTGTACGTGAAGTGGTAAACGCATGAAGATGTTACGTATGATGTGTGGGGTTCAATCCGGGTAGTTGCATGTTAGAGAATATTTTTGTCTGGAGTGTTTTATGCAAATGTGTGTGTGTGTGTGTGTGTGTGTGTGTGTGTATATATATTGCTTCATGTGAATGTACATAAATTTTATAAAATAATTGTGTTGATTTGGAATTCGTGATGGATCTTAGGTTGATTCAAGTTGAGATTCTGCATGTTTGGTTCAATTGTACTTTATCAGCTTTTACGTCAACTTCCATATCTGTTTCATCCTATTCCATCCACTTCTATGTTGCCACGCATGGTGAGAATCCTCACCGAGTAACATTTTCAATTAGTAAATTAATATCATCTGATATAATATATGAAACATTTGGATTTCCCTAGAAAACCCTTTATATTGTTGCGCACATGTGACACACATACTGTTGACATATATAACACGAAATTGATTGTTATGATGCTTGTTGATTTATGTGTTAATAGAAATGTTATATTTATTTTGTTCTCATCCTGCAAGTTCCCTATATATGTGTAAAATTATTATGGGTTGAAATGATATATACTCGAATCATTGTTAGATTTAGAAATTTAAACTAATGAATTGGGATGCGGGTTGAAAAGATAAATACCCGTAAATTTTATATCATGGATTAAAGTGATATATATCCATATCACACAAAGTAACTTCTAATTTGGACATATGTGCTTTAGCATAAAGCATATGTTTCATGTCATAATTCCATTTATTTTCAACTTAGTTTTACATGTCTATGCTGAGAAGTATGTTAACTGAAATTTTATGATATAATATGATAAACATAAGGTTAGAAAGTTCCAATAAGATATATCCTGATAGGCTTTCTTTTGTCAATAATCATTAGCTCAAATTTTTGGCACAACTTAGTAAATTACATGTACATGCATCTTAATCCCAGGCTATTCTTTTCAGTGAAGATTGAGCCATACTCATCAGCTAGTACTTTAATTCTGCTGGATGTATAAAAAGTTGTTATCAAGTTGAGTTTCCTAACTACTTGATAGAGATTCATGAGACATGTACCCTTGGAAGAGGTAAGTCTTCTTTTATTAATTGGAATTATGCCCATGTTAATTTTTCTAACCTTTTACCAAATTCATTCAAACACATAAGTATTAATGTACCATCCCGCATTTTTAATATAATAAAATGTGAGTAACTTAATTAAATAATGAGAATTAAGTAAAAACGGACTATGTCATTGCGTCCGTCTCCGAATTCCGGTCAAGGTAGATACCTGGTTTGCGTAAAACGGACATCATATGAAGAAATTATTAAGCCCAGAAGTTTGCATACTGTAATGACCCAAATTTTCTAACGATTTAATAACTAATTTTATTTAATTATTTAAATAATGGTTTGGTAATTTAATGGTTTAGATTAAATAACTTTGAGTATTTAATTAATATAATAATTAAATAATATATTTAATTCTGAAATAATCAGAATTAACTGAAATGGCAATATTGTGTGAATTGAATCATTTAACTGATTTATTTCAGTTTAGAATTTAATTAAATTAACAATATATTATATAAACGATAGTAGAATGTATAATTATATTATAATTTTAATCGAGCTCGAAATGGCACGGTAGTTCGTAATTTGGCAATTTGAACTTTAATTGAATATACATAATCCATTTTAAGTTGGATTTCTGTGAAACAAGAAACAATCGGAGCTGGTGAAGTATATTTTTCTAATGGAAGAGAAAAATCAAGATTTCATTGTGTAAAATTTGAGTTATGTCCAAATCAAATTTTTGAAAAGTCCCTATATTCCTTTATAATTTATAAGGATTTATTTATATTATAAAAGGATTTTTAATATAGATTGGGTATCGATTTAACACTGGATTTTAAATTTGGAGTTGTATATCCAAATATGTTTATTTTGAAGCCGGATAATATTCTGTTGTGAATATGTACAATAATATTAATTCATTAATATTAAATTTAATTATTTTTAAATATACTAATATTTAAATAGGTTTATTTAGAGCTTTAAAAATAGCAATTTTTGCAAACGAGCTTCGTTTTCAACGAAACTAATTTTGTTGGATCCAGAATATTAAATTATTGTTTGATTTCAATTTTTATGATTTTTGGAGTCCGTCTGTGGCCGTACGAGATTTTAGTGTGAAAAATAGTCAATAATTTGGCTTTAAAAATACGTTGTGTGAGCAAATGGAGTCAGAATTCGACGAAACAAGTTTCATTGGGTCCGTAATGCCAAACTCTAGTTGTATGTCCATTTTCATGATTTTTTGATATTTTATGTGATCACGGGAGTTTTTAAATGATAAACTAAATTAATTATCAAATATAAATTAATATTAAAAATACCTGGCTTAACTTATAAGCAATCCTAGTCTATAAATAGCCCTCTCTAAACCTAATTTCATTCCTTCCCTGGTCAAACATTTTTGTGCCGTTGGTTATAGCTTCGGAAATCAAAACCGATCACTTCAAAATTTCATAGTAACTGAAAATAAAATCTATAAATCATCGAACATATGTATATGGGTTTCTGGGTTGTTTCTCTTCTATTTGGAATACATATTAAGGGGTTCGAACAACTTTTTAGATCGCTGAAAATGTGGCAGTGCCTGTTTAGGAACCTAGGGCTACAGAATTTTGTAGATGGAGTGATTTGTTTACTAAACGAAATAGCGATTGGTATTCGCGAGATGAAGGAGCAGCTTCAGTGAAATTTTGGTGAGTTTGGAATCAGGTTCTTCTCTGTTTGGGTGGGTTCAACGGAAAATCGAAACAGTGGAAGGTGAGCCGAGATAAGCGAAAATGGTTCAGGTAGGAAGAGATTTGGTGGGTAATCCAATGACACTTTTAGTTTGTTAAATTGTGAAGTATTGTGAAGATGAGGGTCGCGTGAATTCCTGGAACGTGCGTGATGGACTGGAGTCGCAGTGGGAGAAGCGAGTACGAGCTTCTTGTTTTTGATATGAGGAGAAAGAGGCCGAGAAGAGGAGTCAAATGGTGAAGACCATTTTCGAATTCGTGAAGGATTAAGGGTAATGGAAGGGATCGAAATAGCGGTAATGGAGAGTATAAACGGAGCAGGTCGCGTTGAGAAATGGAAGAAGGGTACTATTCTAAGCGGTCTTGAATTGGATGGGACGGGTTGTCAAAATGTGAGGCCTGAAATTTATAAATTGGGTTTTTATTTAATTTAAATAAGCGTATAAACTTGTAAAATTCATATCTTATTCATACATTATCGAAATTCAGCGAAACATGATTCGTTAGGATCGAATTGACGAGGGTTTCACAATGGAACTGATTTGGAGTGGATTGGAGCTCGTTACAATTATAGCAAAATAAATTGCCCAATCTGAATCAATAATAGTTTATCGTTATTTAATGATGAAATGCCAAAGTGAGTAAATCTCACTAACTCTGTATAGTTTATATTTTTATAAATATAATATAGTAATGATAAATGATGATTGATTGTTGTGTGTTGATTGTTTGATGAACGGCTAGTCGATTTGTTTAAATTACAGATATATATATATATATATATATAAATCATTAATCAAATATTGATTCTGTTTATCAGAATATTTCATATAGAAATGAAATCGATGTTATTTATATAATTTAACATCTGTGATGCAGGAAAAAAGGTTGGAGGGATCGAACTGGATTCCTCAATATTTATAATGCTGTTTGTTTTCATATATTGTGATATATGATGTGATATAAAATCTGTGAGTGATTATGATGACACTAGCCTGGTTAATTGGTATTTTAAATACCATAAGAAAAACTCGAATGTAAAAAGGGAATTTTCAAAAAGTATTTTGAAAATGAAATATTTATAGGAAATAAATATGATATTATAAATGAAATATTTATAGGAAATAAATATAATTATAAAAGAAATATTTATTTAGAAAACAAATATAATCATAATATAGAATATTTATTTGGAAAGTAAATAGAATTATAGAAGGAAATATTTAGAAAATGAATAGAATTTTATAAAAAGAGAATTTTACATTAGGAAGGTTTAGACCCGTGCTTCGAAAACGGGTGTAACATGATATTGATTTAAAGTAAATATTTAATAGAAATTTGTTTTAACAGATAAATTGAGGAGATTAATTTATAAATTATGTTTTATAAATGAAATATAATTTTTATCATTTGATAAACGGAATATATAAGACTGAATTTATATATAGAAGTAAGAATCGGTTTTAACACCGATATTTTAAATGGAATTTGAGCAACATTTATAAAGGAAATTTGCAATGAGATTATAAATGTTGGAAATGAAATAAGATTTGTATGAATAATTCTACAAATAAAAATATAAATAGAATTTGGGTTTGAGATATTGTTTTTAAATACGAAACAAACTGTTTTGATTATATAAAGAAATATTATTCACATTCTATGTGAAAAATTAGATTAAAATAAATATTTTGCAAATAAAATATTATAAAGGAATTTGGAGTTTGAATTAGGAATTTAAATGGAATTACTGAAATTAGAAACTGACTGGAAATTAGTTGAGTTGAATGGTTTTCTGGGTATCGATCTGATGTTGGTTTCGGCCTTCAAGGTTTATACTTGGGAAGTTGTTCTCTTACTAGTTTACAGTTAGAGATTGATAGATGTGGGGAGATAGTGATGCGTGAATCCAAAATGGAAACATTTTCCAAAGTTAATAACGTATATTTTCTAAAATTAGAAAATAAGCATTTGACGAATATATGGAAACGAAAAATGGGGAAATGAATAAATTAATTTAAAGGGGAAATGTTGAATGATGATTGATCGGTAAGATTTCCATTTGGTTATACGACCGTTGTTTGTACACATGTTTTCCTTTGATAGTTGAATCACTAACTATCAAAGTTTTTGACCATTTCCGTTCTCATTACGGAGAGACCGGGATCAGATTTATTATCTGAAAACCACTCCGTATGGGCATTAGCATTGTGAATTAAATATGATGAAGATAATTGAAGACGGAGTTTATGCAAGGGCTGTTCTGGAATAGTGCCTTGGGTTTGTCCAGTCCCAGGACAACTTAAATGGACGAATGTCTGATAGAGCATATTTGGTAGATCGCGTAAGTTGATCATTTCAAACATATTTACGTTGGTGGCGGATGAGTTCGTTTCTCTTAGCTTATAGCCATGGTATTTTTTGGGAAATCAATTTGTCATTTGACGGGTATGACGATCTGGCGTTCAAAGTAAATGAAGGAGTGATCTGTTAAAAGATACGTTATGACCTCATGCCTCATCAATTGGGAAATGATTGAAATCGGGCTGGTAGCATGGCTAAGTAGGTCGCACCCAAGTAGGGTTTATTGTCACTTTCTAGAGAATATTCATATTTTTTACTTTTTTCAATTCTGTATCTCCTGGGAATGGTTATGTTGGTATACCAACCATAAGGTGACAATATATTCGGAACATTCAAGAGAAATGAATGGCCGGTCATGTGTGACCGAGTTACAAGATGTTCTTGTTGAACTCTAGTGTATCGCTTCTAAAGTACACTTACCGGAAGGTGGTTCCATACCTTATAATAGTTGGAAATCCATTACCCAGTAAGAGCCTATGGTTTTTGATTATATATTATATATGTGGAACGTGAGATGAAAGCGTTCTACTAGATTGATATTTACTTATATTAGACATTGTTATAATATCAGAAGACTATTGATTTTAAAAGAATGTTTTGGATTATCGTAAGGTAAAAACCATTTGTGTTTATGTGTGGATCGGTGTTACGATTATTCTTTCCTTCAAAAGGATTTTAAAAGTTAAACAAATGGTTGGAGTTTACTCACACCAGTCACATGACTGACCCAGAGTTAATTTTGTTTTGTTATCCCTAAACTCATGGCTGCCCAATTTTGCACGGGCAGTTAAGTAGTTGGGATTTTACAAGTCTAATTGGAAAGCTGGAGCAAGAGGCTTCAGGATTATATAGTTTTTGTTATTTCCGTTGTGTTGTAAGTGTTGTACTCTGATTATAGTATTGTATACTGATACTGTTTTATTCTAAAGTTATGTTATATAATATATATTTTTCATTCCGCTGTGAGGTTTGTATTACTCTGATGTTGTAGTTGTCTTCTTCTTCTTCTATTCTAATTTTCTATCTTATCTATTCTCACCCTCTAACTTCTTTCTATTAACTATCCGGTATTTCCGATGCTTGAGTTGATGTCGAGTACCAAGGTCGCAAATTCCCCAGGTCGTTACAGTGGTATCAGAGCTGAAGGTTAACTAATTACCTTGGCTCTATGGCATGACTCAGTTGAGATGGGGTTAGTAATACCCAAGATTGAGTTTGAGTGTGTATATATGAGCTGTAAAAACCCGTAACTTCCCCTTAAAGGAAAGAGCGGATAGTTCGAGAACAAGCCACAACAGAACGCACATGGGAGAACATTTCATTGTTAATTACAACAATTCCATCAGAATACAAGAATATACAGAGTATAAATGAATATTACACAGAAATATCAGAGATTTAAATTACATTTAAACATATCGCAGTGGAAAATAATACAATACACAACTAGAAGAAGATATACGGATACAAAGCTTTCCGGATATCATTCCAGTTGTAAACCAGGATCCTGTGAATATAAATCTGCAAAACCAAAACTACTAGCTGCCCGTGTGGAAAATAGGGGCACCCAGAGTTTAGGTTAAAACAATAAACTCCAGGTCAGTCATGGGACTGGTGTGAGAACTAAAACAGTTATTAATCTTTATTTTTAAAGCTATGTAAATCAAGGGACCACGCCGTATAACACGGAACGGGTTTCCTCCCAAGAATACCAGTGCATAAAACAAACAGCGCGATGCTAAATAGAGAAAAATGAAGCTGTTATAAGACCCAGGTCCTATCACACAATGCAACGCATGCCGGGGGATAGGGTTTTCCCTTATAACAGCCAAAGAATGCTTGATACGTTTAAAACAAATCATTTGATACTATTATAAGTGCATAGTGTATAAAACAACTTCAAATCATAAGTATCAATCATAGGCAGCATGGGTACCATATATCATGTCGCCATACTAGGCTCTACAAATAAAACCGCAAATGTCACGTATTTGGAAGTTGGATTTCCATCTATGAACATAGGCCAGGGATCGTCCTCTACCGATTCGAGACAATCTAACCCATGTCTCAGGAAAGTACTCAGTCAAGCCTTGGAGCGATAGGGCCGGTCCACCGATGTGGATTAAAATTCCTGAACACTGCGTTCCCCCGCCCTTTGGGGCGTAAATGAGCCAACGAATGGCTCCATCGGACCCGGATCGTCCGATCTAACCGAGGCGCCTCGCAACAGCAACAACCACACAGGTGAAAAGTATATAAATGTCAGGGCTGGTAGGTCACTGACACCACCCTAGCTAGAAGGAAATGCATGCCCTCCCTGAGGTCCTTCTCCCGTTTTTGGTTCACAACCGGGGTGTGAGGCTCGCGAATTCACGTTACACAAAGCTATGCCACACAGGCGGTGCTTTGATCATCAACCACAAGACTTTTCTTTTCAACAGAAGCCTTGATCATTTGCCACTTAAGAATGCCACACAGGCAATTCACTCTATGCGTTTTATATCCATCAGTATATAACCCCTGAGCTCGTACGTCTCAGAGAAGGGGGTTAAGCAAGAGAATAAATTCTCCGCCGCCAAACAGATATATATTTAATAGAAATCAATCACACAGACTAAAATCCAATGTCAGACATACAGTCCGTTTACAAGTCCGTTCTGGGTCTGAACGAAACCGGAGGCACCTAGTACCCCGCATATCCATCGATCCCCAAATACGTCTGGACGATCACGAACTGTTTCCATCTTCTTAGGTGTACAGCCCAATCAAGATCATCAGTAATCACCCAAACGACGTGACTTCCGGTCTTCAACCACCGTCTTCATCTTCGACTTATCGTCGTATCAGTTATTCAAAATGGGATAAACCCGGTCGTTCCGAATAACTCGCGTATATTTTAAATAAGTGTTACACAAACACAAAATATGCCTCATTCCAATTCATCAGTCACTAACCGTAAATTAATCAAGAGAATAATTTCCCAAATATTAACCCCGAGGGCCGAAACCAACATCAGATCAATATCCAGAAAACCATTTTGCTTAGCTAACCGACAGTTAGTTTCTAAATTTCACATTCATAGGGAAAGGTTCCCATTAATTTTATCAAAGATAAGTCTTTCAAAATTATTCTTTAATCTATTTTTGAATATCAATTCAAACTAGTCGGGATTAACGAACTTTACCGAAGTAATCATTTGTTTTAATTTCCTAATCCCAACCTATTTATCCCATGAAGTAAAACTGGTTATACTTCATATCTAACACCACGGTGTTATCGGTAAATTCAATTACCATTTCACGTTCAAATCTAATTAAAGATTTAACTATCGCCTGGAGCAAAACTGGTGATACTCCATTCTCGATCATTTCAATCTAATTAAAGATTCATTAAAACTCCACTTAGTTTTAATCGTTAACTGGGTTAAAGAATCAGTGTCATTTTAAAACACGGTTCACGATAAACCCAAAGTCACATTCCATTAATTATCGGGTTAAAGAACGAGTGTTATTTAAAACACTGTCCACGATAAACCCAAAAATCAATATCAATTCAATTCCAATTAAATATCATTTAATTGGTACACTTCATTAAATCTAAATAAAAAGATTTAATCTTTTCTCAACTGGGTTCAAGAACAGTGTTAGTCAAGACACCATTCACGACAAACCCAAATCACGTTTGATATCAAATACAAGGCTCTGAATAGAAAATATACCGGCTTATATTCAATATCAAATTCCATGACAAACAAATATCGTATTGGAAATAACGATATAAATATATCTTTCAAATTCCCATCACAATACCCGTATCATCACGAAATCCAACATCGAAATATTCCAAGGATAATTTCGATTCAAATCCATTCCAATATAATTATTGGAAATTCTGGTTATTTTCAAAACCATTTCTAATCCAGTTTATTTAATTTAAAAATAAATAGAATTATAATTCTAGTTCAAAACTAGTTCATTTCGATAAAAATCTATTTTTATCTTTTCAAATATGGAGTTTTTCATCCCAATTTTTCCCAAATCATTTCTTACGATTTTACACAAATTATTACTATTTTTAATAATTTTATCAAGGCCCGTACAGTCGATTTCCATCAACGGCCATCGAACTGCACTTACAGCGACCTTTTCTAAATTTGATTTGGACGTATCTCCAAATCCAACCGTTAGATTTCAAATTTCTAATATTCGTTAGAAATCCCTTTTCGATACGAACCCAACGGTTCCGGTTTTAGGAGAATCCGACGGTCGGATCTCCCGCAATATCCGTTCGAAGTCAATGGTCGAAATTCGCGAACTGCCGCGGCGCGGCGCAATCTATTCAGGCCATTATATTATATATATATATAATATATACTTCGTCGATTTCCTTTTAAAACGTATTTTATAAATCGTTTTAAATTCATTTTCAAAACGATTTCAACTTCTATTTCAACTTCAAATCAAAATCGAATTTTCCAACATAAATTCATTTTCTTTTCATTTCGAATTGATTTAATTCAAATTGATTTCTAATTCAATTTCTGTTCGTTTTGAATTCAATTCAACTTCAATTTCAATTCGAATTCATTTCTATTCAATTTCAATTTGAATTCATTTCTATTCATTTTCAATTTGAATTCATTTCAATTCAATTTCAATTCAATTTCAATTTCAATTCGAATTCATTTCTATTCAATTTCAATTCGAATTCATTTCTATTCAAAATATCAGATTTTGAAATCACTTTCGATATTCGTTATAAAATGAATAAAATCGATATAAATATCGTTCACGTCAAAATGGCGTCAATCTATCAACACGGCTTCATATATTTCTATTTTCAAATATTCTATTTCAAATATTTTTCTTTTCAAATATTTCTATTCAAATATTTCTTTTACAAATATTTCTATTCAAATATTTCTTTTTCAAATATTTCTACTCAAATATTTCTTTTTCAAAACTGGAATGAGGCCCAAACAATTACCATATAATGTTAATTATATGGATTTTCTATAACACATGTATATATCAACGATGACAAATAATCAACCATCATCCAAAGTGCGTTCTACACTGTATAAGCATCAAATATAAATATTTAACGCTTATAACAGTCTGTCAATCAATCGATCGACATACAACTAAACAATCGGGATTAGTGTACGTCAAATATCGTCCTAATACCCGTGTGGGGTTTCAAACAATCAAACACAGATTTTATTTGTGCAGTTGGGCGATGTGTAAAATTTATCGTCCCAATCAATATCAGTCAAATATGTGTATACAAATAAATCGTCCGATCTGTTTATTTTTATTTCATTTCATATACACGTTAAAAATTCTATTTTTAACTATAAAATATTTTCAACTATATATATATTTTTTATTTCATTTCACATCACATCACACAATCAAATACACATCAAAATTAAACAACCAAGCATACAAGCCGTCCATGGTCTGTGGACGACGGGTGTCGGGTGCTACTAAACACCGTCTGCATCCTAGTATATATATATAACTAGAAAAAGAAATTGAAGAGTGAGAAGTTCTCACAGATTAGCTAATCCAGAGCCACGACACTCCTTATGTAGAAATCATCGCCGTTTCATCTTTTATCACTTTCTTTGCCCGTAGTCACTACATATATAAAAATCACATTTTTACTTTGCTATTCAATATTTAAAAATCGAATTTTTACTTTGCTATTCAATATATAAAAATCATATTTTTAATTCGCTATTCAATATATAAAAATCATATTTTTACTTCGCTATTCAATATATAAAAATCATATTTTTACTTCGCTATTCAATATATAAAAATCATATTTTTACTTAGCTATTCAATATATAAAAATTGAATTTTTACTTCGCTATTCAATATATAAAAATCGAATTTTTACTGCGCTATTCAATATATAAAAATCATATTTTTACTTCGCTATTCAATATATAAAAATCATATTTTTACTTCGCTATTCAATATATAAAAATCATATTTTTACTTCGCTATTCAATATATAAAAATCATATTTTTACTTCGCTATTCAATATATAAAAATCATATTTTTACTTCGCTATTCAATATATAAAAATCATATTTTTATTTCGCTATTCACTATAGAAAAATCGAATTTTTATTTCGCTATCATATATAGAGAGATCGAATTTTTTTTCTAGCTTAAAAATCCGACCTTTTATAGTTTAAAAATCAGACCTTTTATAGTAAAAAAATTCCGTCTTTCTAACATATAAAAATCAAACCTTTTTATATTTCAAAATATAAGCTTTTCCTAAATTAAAAATCTATTTTTTTTCAGTTTTTAAACACAAGAAAAATCAGTTTATATTATCTAAACAATTCAAAAGATGAATAAAGGCTCACCGGTGGATTGGCGGTCGGAAGGGGGTCAGCCCAGGTGGCGGCTGCGGCTCAGGAGGTGGTTGGCGGCCTCTGGTGTTCATCGGAGGGTGGTGGGCGGTCAAAAGGGGCGCGCTAGGGTATCAGGAGGCGGATGGGGGCGCTGGAGCGGGCGGCGCGTCCATCTGGTGGGTGCAGGTTTTTTTTTTTAATTTCTCGCTCGATCGATTTTAGAAGGGAGGGAGAGGAGAGAGTCGCGAGGGGGAGGAGAGGGTCCCTGGTGGAGGGCGCCGCCTTCGGCGGTAGCAGCGGCGGTGGAGGAAGCCGCTCCACCCCTCCGTCCTTTTTTTTTATTTAATCTGAAAATGAGTCGGGGGGGGGGGGTCTAAGGAGATAAAGGAGAGGTGAGAGGAGGATATTTTTTTTATTTAATTATTTTATTCAAAAAGTTGACTTTTACATACGACCTCTAAACGAGGCCCACCGCCTGTCGTCCATAGCGTTTCACCCCCATTCCGAACACAATGGGATATGTACCATAAGCCAATTCGACTTTTTCGATCAGTTTTCATCAAAATCAACATATAAATCATTATATTGAATTTTAAACGCGCATTTCAATTTACCGGGGTCACATACGAACTCTATAAATCCCAGAAAAATATTTTCTAGCTTCGTATTGACGATACGGTCCTAACAAAACTAGTTTCGTCGAATTCTGAGACTGTTGGAAAAATGGCCATTTTCCAGTCGATTAACATCAACTAGAACTGGTCAAACGCGTTTTCCTTTACCACGCTCACATATTGATTCGAAAAATTATGAAATTTGGAATCTAGTAATAACTTTACATCCCGAATCCAACAAAAGTGGTTTCGTCGAAATCCGAGGTCGTTTGCAAAATGGCTATTTTTAAGGGCCTGAATTCCATAGCGACTATTTAGAATTTTCAACTGGACATATCTTTTGATTCCCGCTATGAAATTTTGATTTTTCGGATTCATTGGAAAGATATTCACAATTAGATTCCATTATTTTTGGTTTCACTAAAATCCGGTTTGTTTTGCACCCGGTACATTCATTTGAATTTTGAAATCGAATTATCGAACTACCGCGCCATTTTCCATTCCTTTTATAATTATATATAATTATTTATATTCTAACGACGACGTATATAAATATATACGTCGAATTCATTTCAAAACATTTTTCTCGTCGATATTATTTAAAATAATCTATTTTAAATGTTCAAAATTCGCTAAACTTGCCAAAATAAAAATTTTAAACTGGCCCAGATTTTCGGGTTGTTACAATGAGCGTGTATTTGTTATTTGATATAAAAAATTGTTTTATATTGTGGAGATTTATTGGCAGAGTTGTTTATGAGTTCTGGTCGATTAGTTTGATCCACTATATCGGTAAGAGTTTCTAAACACTTGAATACGATAAACCGACATGGTATGTTTTGAAAAGAGGGTAAATGGAATTATTTTACCTAACATATAATTTTGTTATAAAAGAATGATTAATATTCGAATGATTATAATATATTGGACGTGTTGGATGTTATTATAATCGAATAAGATTATAGTTCAGATGGTTATATATGTATAACCAAATAAAATCTGTATAAGTGTTACGAAATGAATTAAATCTGAAATTTAAATCAGAATTAGAATTAGAATTCCTAAAAGTTGGAGAAGTGTTTGTCGATGGATTTGGAATTAATATATGAGAATTTTAAAATCCTGGGAGATTTTAAATTGTTTACAAGCATCGTAAATAATATTTTGAATGTATTTCAAAAAGGAAATGGTTAGAAATGGTTTTGAAAGTGATATAGTATTGAACTCACTTCGGTCACTGGGAAATAATTTCGATGATGATCCGGACATCATCGTTATTCATTTTCGAGTTTCAAAGTGACGGATTACTACCAAAGTTATTGATTTTGAATTATTTTGGAAAAACAAGTTATTTTGAATCCTGAAAGAGAAGTTTGATTTTTGATATGGTAAACTGTTTAAAACCCGCAGGATTGTTTGAATTTAAAACAAATTAAATTAGAATTTGTGAAAGAAAATCAAAAAATAAGATATAGAATAAAAATTGGGTAGTGAGATAGGAATCTGGAATTTTATTGAATTGGTATGTTAAGAGTTTGGAATCAACGATGGAACTCGAGTTTGAAATGATAATATGGTTTGGATATAAGCGAATAATTTTGTTGAGAATGAATTAATTGGAGATTGATTGGGATTGAATGGATATATGCTGAATTAATAGAAGATGAAAGTGGCAGAGTTGTATGCCCAACAAAAAGGTCCAAGTTACAGTATATATTGAGTTTGCTGATTTTATAAGCCTGTTTGGCAAGCCGCTTAGCTATTTGATTTTCTTTTGGATTGGAGATGGCCTATAGAGGCGAGTTGTAGTTGTACCGATTGACCCATACAAAAACGGTGCTGGCGAAATTTTTCGAAAATTTAAGATGCTAGAAAATTTTCAGGATTTCTGGAAATTCTAGTTAGTAGGAATAAATTAATAATTTAATTGAAATTAAATTGGTTTAGTTAAAACTGAAGTTAATAAGAAAACAAATAATTTTTAACCCAGTCAATAGGGTTTGTTTTCTACCTTAGCAATTTCGAGGATGAAATTATTTTATGGGGGAAAGAATATAATGACCTGTATTTTTTAACAATTTAATAATTAATTTTGTTTAAATATTCTAATAATGGTTTGGTACTTTAGTGGCTTAAATTAAATAATTTTGAATATTTAATTAATATAATAATTAAATAATATATTTAATTTTGAAATAATCAGAATTAGCAGAAATGACAATATTGTGTGAATTGAATCATTTAACTGATTTAATTCAGTTTAGAATTTAATTATATTAACGAATATATTATATAAACGACAGTTGAATGTATAATTATATTATAATTATAATCGAGCTCGAAATGGCACAGTAGTTTGTAATTTGGTGATTTGAACTTCAATTGAATATACAGAATCCGTTTTAAGACGGAATTCTGTGTAACGAGAAACGTTCGGAGCTGGTGAAGTATATTTTCTAATGAAAGAGAAAAATAAAAATTTCGTTGTGTAAATTTTGAGTTATGTCCAAATCAAATTTTTGAAAAGTCGCTATGGAATTCCTTTAGAATTTGTAACAATTTATTTATATTATAAAAGGATTTTTAATATAAATTAGGTATCGATTTAACACTGGATTAGAAATACGGAGTTGTAAATCCAGATATGTATATTTTGAAGCTGGATAATATTTTGTTTTGAATATGTACGATAATGTTAATTTATTAATATTAAATTTAATTATTTTTAAATAATTTAATATTTAAATAGGTTTATTTAGAGCTTTAAAAATAGCCAATTTTGCAAACGAGCTTGGTTTTCGACGAAACAAATTTTGTAGGATCCAGAATATAAAATTATTGTTAGATTTCAATTTTTTTGACTATTGGAGTCCGTATGTGGCCGTACGGGATTTTAATATGAAAATTAGTCAATAATTTGACTTTAAAAATATGTTGTGCGAGCACATGGAGTCGGAATTTGACAAAACAAGTTTCATTGGGTCCGTAATGCCAAACACTAGCTTAGGTCCATTTTCATGATTTTTGGATATTATATGTGATCAACGGAATTTTATATGATAAACTGAATTAATTATCAAATATAAATTAATATTAAAAATACCTAGCTTAACTTGTAAGCAACACTAGTCTATAAATAGCACTCTCTAAATCTAATTTCATTCCTTCCCTGGTCAAACATTTTTGCGCCTTTGGTTATAGCTTCCCAAACCAAAACCGATCACTTCAAAATTTCATAATAAATGCAAATAAAATCTATAAATCATCGAACATATGTATATGGGTTTCTGGGTTGTTTCTCTTCTATTTGGTATACATATTAAGGGGTTCGAACAACTTTTTAGATCGCTGAAAATGTGGCAGCGCCTGTTTAGGAACCTAGGGCTACAGAATTTTGTAAATGGAGTGATTTGTTTTCTAAACGAAATAGCGATTGGTTTTCGTGAGATGAAGGAGCAACTTCAGTGAAATTTTGGTGAGTTTGGAGTCGTGTTCTTCACTGTTTGGGTGGATTCAGTGGAAAATCACAATAGTGGAAGGAGAGCCAAGATAAGTGAAAATGGTCCGGGTAGGTAGAGATTTTGGTGGGTAATACAACGACCCTTCTGGTTTGTTAATTTGTGAAGTAATGGTGAAGATGAGGGTCGCGTGAATTCCGGGAACATGCGTGATGGACTGGAGTCACAGTGGGAGAATAGAGTGCGAGCTTCTTGTTTTTGATATGAGGCGAAAGAGGCCGAGAAGAGAAGTCAAATGGTGAAGACCATTTTCGAATTCCTGAAGGATTAACGGTAGTGGAAGGGATTGAAGTAGTGGAAATGGACAATTTAAACAGAGCAGGTTGCGTTGAGAAATGGAAGAAGGGTACTATTCCTAGCGGTCTTGAATTGGATGGGTCAGGTTATCAAAATGTGAGGCCCGAAATTTATAAGAGGTTTTTATTTAATTTAAATAATCGTATAAATTGTAAAATTCATATTATATTCGTACATTATCGAAATTCAGCGAAACATGATCCATTAGGATCGTATGGACGAGGTCTTCACAATGGAACTGATTTGGAGTGGATTGGAGCTCGTTACAATTTATAGCGAAATAAATTCCTTGATCTGAATCAACAACAGTTTATCGTTATATAATGATGAACTGCCAAAATGAGTAAATCTCACTAACTCTGTATAGTTTGTAGTTTTATAAATATATTCTAGTAATGATAAATGATGATTGATTGTTTTGTGTTGATTTTTTGATGAACTGCTAGTGGAATTATTTAAATTACAGATAACGATATATATAAATCGTTAATCAAATATATATTCTGTTTATCAAAATATTTCATATTGAAATGAAATTGATGTTATTCATATTGTTTAACATCTGTGATGCAGGGAAACAGGTTGGAGGGATCCAACTGGATTGTTCAATATTTGTAATGTTATTTGTTTTCATATATTGTGATATATGATGTGATATAAAACCTGTGATTGATTATAAAATAGAATATTTATTTGGAAAGTAAATAGAATTATAAAAGGAAATATTTGGAAATTGAATAGAATTTTATAAAAAGAGAATTTTACATTAGGAAGGTTTAGACCTGTGCTTCGCACATGGGTGTAACATGACATTGATTTAAAGTAAATATTTAATAGAAATCTGTTTTAACAGATAAATTGAGGAGATTAATTTATAAATAATGTTTTATAAATTAAACATAATATTTATCATTTGATAAAAGGAATATATAAGACTGAATTCATATAGAGAAGTAAGAATCGGTTTTACCACCGATATTTTAAATGGAATTTGAGCAACATTTATAAAGGAAATTTGCAATGAGATTATAAATGTTGGAAATGAAATAAGATTTGTATGAATAATTCTACAAATAAAAATATAAATAGAATTTGGGTGTGAGATATTGTTTTCAAATACGAAATCAAACTGTTTTGATTATATAAAGAAATATTATTCACATTCTATATGAAAAATTAGATTAAAGTAAATATTTTGCAAATAAAATATTTTAAAGGAATTTGGGGTTTGAATTAGGAATTTAAATGGAATTACTGAAATTAGAAGCTTTATGGGTATCGATCTGATGTTGGTTTCGGCCTTCTGGGTTTATACTTGGGAAGTTATTCTCTTACTAGTTTATAGTTAGGGACTGATAGATGTATGGAGGAAGTGATGCATGAATCAGAAATGGAAACGTTTTTCAAAGTTAATAAGGTATATTTTCTAAAATTAGAAAATAAGGATTTGACGAATATATGGAACGGAAAATTGGGAAATGGGTAAATTAATGATAAATTAATTAAAGGGAAAATTTTGAATGATGATTGATCGGTAAGATTTCCATTTGGAAATACGACTGTTGTTTGTACACATGTTTTCCTTTGATAGTTATCAGCGACTATCAAAGTTTTTTATCATTTCCGTTGTCAATACGGAGAGACCGGGATCAGATTTGTTATCTTAAAACCACTTCGTATGGGCATTAGTGTTGTGAATCAAATATGATGAAGATAATGGAAGACGGAGTTTATGCAAGGGCTGTTCTGGAATAGTGCCTTGGGTTTGTCCAGTCCTAGGACAACTTGAATGGACGAATATCTGATAGAGCATATCTGGTAGATCGCGTAAGTTAATCATTTCAAACGTATTTACGTTGGTGGCGGAGGAATTCGTTTCTCTTAGCTTATACTAGTGGTATTTTTGGGAAAATGAATTTGTGATTTGACTGGTATGACAATGTGGCATTCAAAGTAAATGAAGGACTGGTCTGTTAAAAGATAAGTTATGACCTTAGGCCTTATCAACTGGGAAACGACAGAAATCGGGCTGTTAGCATGGCTAAGTTGGTCGCACCCAAGTAGGGTATATTGTCACCATCTAGAAAATATTCATATTTGTTACTTCTTCCAATTCTCTATCTCCCAGGAATGGTTATGTTGGTATACCAACTATAAGGTGACAATATATTTGGAATATTCAAGCGAAATGAATGGTCGATTATGTGTTGCTGAGTTACAAGATATTCTTGTTGCACTCCAGTGTATCGCTTCTAGAGTACACTAATCGGAAGGTGGTTCCATACCTTATCATAGTTGGAAATCGATTATCCAATAAGAGCCTGCGGTTTTTGATTATATATTATATATGTGGAACGTGAGATGAAAGTGTTCTACTAGATTGATATTTATTTATATTAGACATTATTATAATATCAGAAGACTATTGATTTTAAAAGAATGTTTTGGATGATCGTAAGGTAAAAACCATCCATGTTTAGGATCGGTCTTACGATTATTCTTTTCTTTCAAAGGATTTTAAAAGTTAAGTAAATGGTTGGAGTTTACTCACACCAGTCACATGACAAACCCAGAGTTTATCTTGTTTTGTTTTCCCTAAATTCTTGGGTGCCCAATTTTGTACAGGCAGTCAAGTAGTCGGGATTTTACAGATATAATTGGAAAGCTGGAGCGGGGGGCTTCAGGATTATATAGCTATTGTTATTTCCGCTATGTTATAAGTGTTGTACTCTGATTATTGTATTTTATACCAATACTATTTTATTCTAAAGTAATGTTATATAATATATTTTATTTGTTCCACTGTGAGGTTCGTGTTACTCTGATGTTGTAGTTGTCTTCATCTTCTTCTGTTCTAATTTTCTATCTTATCTATTCTCACCCTCTAACCTCTTTCTATTAACTATCCGGTATTTCCGATGCTTGGATAGTCGACTTGAATTCATGTCGAGTACCAAGGTCGTAAATTCCCTGGGTCGTTACATATATGCACAAGAGAAATATATATATGTGTACAAGCTAATCAAAATATAGAATAAAGAACAAAATATGGATTGCATGTAATAAATACATACATTGAAAAGGAATGGTTGCATGCAGTGTAAATATATTGCATGCACTGATTTGCAAACATAATGCATTAATATTAAAGGAGAAATAAAAGAAAAAGTTTCATGCAATGATTTAATTTAAATATTGTAACAATCATGAAAAAGAGAAGTAAGGAGAGAACAATAATTATCATTGTTCCAAGACTTGTTGACAAAAGCCTTAGTCCAGTTGGTTAAAACATGTGACTTGCATACAAGAGGTACAGAGTTCGATCCCTGCCAGCGCCAAATTTTTGTTTTAAGATAAACAGCTAAAATAACACATGTTCATTGGAGAAAATATGTTTAAACACACATATAAGGAAGTAAAGAAAATATATGTGTATATGTATATGAGTATACACACGCATATATGTGTAGGAATATATATATATATACACATATATATATATACAAGAGATAAAATTCAAGATAAAGCTGAAATCATAGAAATATGGAAAGAATAAAATAGCAATGCAGTACCATTTGACTTTTGAAAACAAAACCAAAGTTATGCGTATCTATATACGTGTAAAATTGTTAGAAGAATTGTATATGTATAAGAAGAATATATGTGAATATAACATTTAAATAAATCCCAGAAATTCAAAAGTTCAAAAATCAAATTTCTACACCAAAACAATTCAAACATTCGAAATTCAAATTTTTGCGCTTAATTGGCCCATTTGATTGGTAGGAAGTGATAATGCATGCCATGTTGGCTTTATTCTACTAGTCTAATTCAAAATTATTGTTGATGTGACAACTTCTTGTTGGCTATATGACATGGAGGGAATAGATTTCATTAGATAAATTAGACGGTTAACATCGATTTAAGCTTCATATATAAAGAACCATATAGCTCTCCATTCTCATTTGCTATTTCTTCACTCTCTTCTTCTTCTTCCTTCATGTAATTTTTGAATAAGATTATTATTTATAATATTGGAGCTCTGTCTAAATGAAAATTAAAGAAAAAAGAAAAATTTATTGTCAACAACAACAAATTCAAAAAATAAGGCGTTTTCAACTAAAACAACAGTACAAACTCATGACTCTCCATCTACAACCAATTCAAAGAGATTCTTTTCTTTATCGACATATCAAGGTGAGTTGATTTAAGTTATATCATTTTTGACAATGATATATTATCGTTTAACATTCCTCGTTATTATGCGATGTGAATTTGCTAGAATAATTAAAATGCATTGAAATGTTATATATGACATGTTGAAATATGATATACTGAAATGTTTAAACATATGTTAAAAATATTAAAATGGTGAATATGGCATGTTGCAATATTAATATGTTAAGATAATAATATGTTGGAAAAATTCATATGTTGAAATGCAAACTTGTCAAAATATGTGTAACTATTACCATTGTAATTACATGATTCACTTGTGGCATATTATTAGCTGTAGAATTGAGAAAATGACATGTTAACTTGTTAGATTTGAACAATTACATGATTAAACGATTACATGTCAGAATAGAAATTGTTGTATGTTAAAAAGAACATGCGATATAAAATAGGCATAATATGATAACATGTAAAATAGGTTGCGGTAAAAATGTGAAAATAATAATATGCCTAAATTTACAGTAAATAAGAAACTATAACTGCACTTAGACACGAGGTTAGATAACACTTATGGTAGAAGTCTGCCTGAAACCGCTCGACATATCCAGCATCCACAAGTGGTAAGTCTAATGTGAGGGGTCTAAGTACATAAATAAAACATGTAAAGGTGCTAAGTCACGAGGTTAAGTCAACTTGTGGAACAAGTCTGCCTGGAGCCGTCCGACAAATTCAGCATCCACAAGCGTAGGCTTAATGTGGGAGGTCTAGCGCATGTATATAAAAGGATAGAGATAAATTCCACTAATTGTAATGAATGGAACTGAATAAGGAAATGAATGAAATATACAACAGTAAAAGGAATGGAATGAATGGGGAACGATAGTAACCTATTATAAATAAATTACATTTAATGAGGATGTTATATAATGGTAGACTTGTCCAAGGGACAAGTGGATATTATAACTTAGGTTATAATAAACTAGTGAGAAAATGAGATAACTTGTGTAGTGAGATAAGTGGTACTTAATTGTAAATTAGGTAATTAGTAAATGGTGGAAAAACTATGAAATGGAAGAAGTTGTACTTAATTATAAATTAAGTAATTTGAAAACTTGGAAATCTGAAATATGCTGATTAGAATAACATGATAAGTTTTGTCGTAGGGACAAAAAGGAAATTATAATATAGGTTATAGAAAGGAGACTTATTAGTGAATCTTAGTTAAGAAAACTAAGTTAATAAGTAAATAATGATAAGTTGTAGTGACAGGGTAAGATGGAAATATGATTAAATAGGAAAGAATGAGGCAAACTTATGAAATGAAATAAGTTATATTTAATCATAAATAATGAGAGGCATGTTAACAGAAAACATGTAAATTGAGATATACTTAATTACATATTAAGTAGAACATGTTATTGTAACTATGAAATCAAACAAGAACGTAAGGGGATTGTGGATTACAGACCTAGAGAATAACATGCTATGGGCTTACTAATAAACTTAAATGCGTTAAGTTATATGACTGAAATTAATAAGCAAGAGGAACTTGGTAACTTGAATAAGAAGTCAATGGGAATGGGAATAACCAAGTTAAATGGAAACCTGACGAGGTAAAGCAAGTGCATAAAAGAATGTTTAGACATAGGATCTAGTTACACATTAAACTATGGTGCTTGGACCAGTCAGTATGCTTGAGGGAGAATAACCTAACGGGGTAGATCATCGTGGTTTCATGAGGCACGAGGGGAGCGCATGTTCATCTGATTATTCTGTCGGCTCCGAAGCACTGGAAGGGGAAGCACGCGGCTTCTCAAAGTACGTAAGGTGCTCTTGGTCGTCCTTTATGCGATGGCACATGTTTAGGCTATGCTCGTAGGGGTTGGGTCTGCACGTAACTACCAAGTTGGTGGGCCTTGACTGCAAAAGTAGCTTTCTAGTCAGAAAGCTGTGATGTGGTGACACTAGGGTGATTCGATGGTCGCCTCAACGGGCCGGTGGAGGTCAAGACCAATAGAGATAGTAGATCATCGGGTACCCATCATCGACAGCCAGTGGGCTGCGAAAAGACTAGAGCTAAACCCAATAGACCATTCACCTTTCACCATCAGGGTACGGTGGTTGAGTGGAGACACCAACTGGATGTTTAGATTGTTTGTTAGGGGCAACTCGCTTAGCTCTTGTAGTCTTTACTAGTCGAGGGAGGGACGGAGGCGGGGCCATAACCACCATGAAAAACAGAACCTTTGGATATCTATATTTTGAGGCTCTTAAACGCGGGCATGTATAGATATGGTAAAGCTCTCAACCAAGTTCCATGTTTCTTGTATATCCCTTCCATGGAACTCGATGCACATTATGGGCAGTTAAGGCATCGAGTACGGTTGATACGTACATGGGAAAGTCTAGATACACACATGTCGGCTTTGGGTGGTGTATCATTGACTTGAGGACATTACTCTAGTATGGATGTTTCAATCGATGGTGGCAGTCCGTACGCTTACGTATCATCATAACGATAAATATATGCGGAACGTAACAATGTTATGTAAAGATCTGTATGTCACTCCGTTGTAGGGTGGGGGACTGAGTTTATTTCTATGACATTTCAGTGGAAGCTGTGCGAGTGGGGTACCATGGGGTGTACCTCAATATTAGGGGGTAACTACATATATATATATATTGTATTAGGTTAATCCACTAAGAAGTAAATGGGTACAACGTGTGTGTAAGCCTTAAGTGTTGTTAAGTAACCTAATAAACAAGAAAATGTGATTGAACGGTACATGTAGGATGATCCAAAGTATATAATTTAAATCCAGTCACCAGAACTTGTGTTCTGACCCCCTCCTCATAACACACTTGAAGGTTAGATTTATGCCAGAGGCATGATAACTTTGGATACTGGATAAGCAGTATTTTTAATACGATAAGGCTATACTTTGATTGTATTATATTTTGTCCTTTCCGCTGTGAGATATTTTCCGAGCTCTGACATATTTTAGGTCTCTGCCTTTTCTGAAGGATACCAGAGCAAACCAACATGAGTTTTGATAGATTAGAATTTTGAAGAAAAAATCGGTCTGTCAGAACTCGGGTTGTTAAATCTGGTATCAGAGCCTAGGTCTAAGATTCCTGTATACGTAGTGAGTGAACGTATTTGTATTTTTAAAAATATAAATACTACATATATATACCTAGATCCATAGAGAAACCCACTAAATATAAAGCGTATAATATGATAAGAAATGGGATGTTTGTTTCGTACACCAAAGGAATAAATATGGAAATTTGAGACCCTTAGGAAATTTGGGTGGGAAGTGTAAAATATATTTTGAAATAGAGAAAGGAGGAACCCATATGTTAGTATTTTAGATTAGTGGCTTGGCAGTAAAATCATATAAATTGGGAAAGGTTCAAAAGAGAAAAATGGATTAGGAACATATATATATATATATATATATATATATATATATATGTTTGAGAGAATTGACTTTGTGGGAGTGTCTAGGAAAGCCTAGAAAAATTGGAAACGCGCTTTGAGTCTAACCCCATTGTTAACTTTTAAGAACTTGAAATTGTAAAAGTTTTGGGGAAAATGCTTTATGGAGTTTTCAAGTTTTAGTCTTAAAAGTTATAGTTTTAAATATATAAAGTATACACATTGTGTTTTAAAGTAAAATGGGATATATTTTGTAAATACTGATTTCTTGCGAAAACTTTGTCTAAAGTAAAATTCTCAAAGTAAAAGGTGCATATTATAGAGCATGTATAGCTCGCTACTTTTCTTGTTATATTTCATACAAGAATTTTTAATAAAGAAAGTTATGAAGTCTCCATTCTTTTGACAATCATTTTTGATAAATTGTTTAAAAGAGAAAATTTTGTTGGGTAGACAAAATAAGTTGTAGAAATTAAGACCAGAGTGGATGGTTGCACCTTGTAGTAAGAGACTGAACCGAGCTTATAGGTAAGAACAAGTTAAAAACCCGATTGAGAAATAGTTATCCTTATCTACTCCATATTTTTTTTATTTGAAAAAAAATGATTTACATTTTCTAATATAAAATTACATGTTTTATAGTTTGGCAAAAGTAAGTTTTGATGAGGAAAATAAAGTTCTGATACTTTTTAACTTTTGAAAAAGTGAAATGAAAATGCCAGACCATGTTTTAAAAGTTTGGAGTAGGTAAGGATTTGTGACGGCCTGGAATTTCGCTCGATCTGAATCAGTCGTTAAACCGATCTAGACCGTTCGAAACCCCTGAACGTTGAGAACAGGACAAATCAGAACACAAACAGAAGAACATTTCATTGTATATTACAACAGTTCCATCAGATACAAGAATATACAGAGTAAAAATGAATAAATATTACACAGAAATATCAGAGATTTAAATTACATTTGAATACATAGCAGCGGAAAAATAATATAAAACACAACTGAAGGTGATATACGGATACAGAGCTTTCCGGATATCATTCCAGCTGTAAACCAGGATCCTGTGAATATAAATCTGCAAAACCAAAACTACTAGCTGCCCGTGCGGAAAATAGGGGCACCCAGAGTTTAGGTTAAAACAATAAACTCCAGGTCAGTCATGTGACTGGTGTGAGAACTAAAACAGTTATTTAAAGCTTTACTTTAAAAGAGAGTGATTCAAGGGACCACGCCGTATAACACGGAACGGGTTTTCTCCCAAGAATACCAGTGCATAGAATAAACAACGCAATGCTTTTTCGAAAAATGAAGCTATTATAAGACCCAGGTCCTATCATACAATGCAACGCAAGCCGGGGGATAGGGTTTTCCCTTATAATAGCCAAACATGCTTGGTACGCTTAAAACAAATCATTTGATACTATAATAAGTGTATAGTGTCAAAACATTTCAATCATAAATATAAATCATAGACGGCATAGTATCCCATGCTACTATGTCGCCATACTAGGCTCTACAAATAAAGCCGCAATACACGTATTGGAAATTGGATTCCGTCATGAGTCGAGGCAAGGGGCAAGCTCCTCTCCGCTTCGAGACACTCTAGCAAATGCTCAGGACTACGCACACTGGGTAACCCTTGGATCGGTTGGGCCGGTCCTCACTTACGTTAGAGGATTGGCAATTCCTGAACACACGTTTCCCGGTCCTTACAGACCTATAATCGAGGCGCCTCGCATCCAACAACCACAAAGGTGAAAAGTATATAAATGTCAGGGCTGGTAAGTCACTGACACCACCAAAGCTAGAAAGAAACGTCGTGCTCTCCCAACGGCCCGTATCCCGTTTTTAACTCATACCGAGGTGTGAGGCTCGCGAATACACGTTATACACAAAGCTGCCACGTAGGCGTGCTTTGATCATCAACCACAAGACTTTGCTTTTCAACAGAAGCCTTGATCCATGCAACTCAGCATGCCACACAGGCAATTCATGCCATGCGATTGATATATATCGATATATAACCTCTAAGCTCGTACGTCTCAGAGAAGGGCGTTAAGCAAGAGAATAAATTCTCCGCCGCCAAACAGATATATATTTAATAGAAATCAATCAACACAGAATAAAATCCAATGTCAGACACACAATCCATTTACAAGTCCGTTCTGGGTCTGAACGAAACCGGAGGCACTTTCCTCGCATATCCATCCATCTCCAAGTACGTCTGGACAACCACCAACTATTTCCATCCTCTTGGGTGTACAGCCCAATCAGGATCGTCAGTAGTTATCCCTACGATGTGAAAACTTCCGGTCTTCGACCACCGTCTTCATCTTCGACTTATCGTCGAATCGGTTATTCAGAATGGGTATAAACCCGGACTTTCCGAACAACCCGCGTATATTGAAAACAAATGTTACACAAACACAACATACGCCTCATTCCAATTCATTAGTCACTAACTGCAAATTAGCAAGAGAACAATTTCCCAAACATTAACCCCGAAGGCCGAAACCAACATCAGATCAATACCCAGGAAACCATTCTTCTTAGCCAACCTACAGCTAGTTTCTAAATTCCACATTCTTAGGGAAAGATTCCCATTAATTTTATCCAAGATAAATCCTTTAAAATTTATCCTGTAATCTTCCTTTGGATGTCATTTAAAACCAATTTATGGTTTTTCCAACTAGTCGAGATTAGCGAACCGTAACGAAGTAATTATTTATTTTATTTCCCAATCCCAACCTATTCATCCCATGAAGCAAAACTGGTAATACTCCATATCTAACACCACTGTGTTATCGGTAAAATTAATTACCATTTCACGTTCAAATCTAATTAAAGATTTAACTATCGCTTTGGAGCAAAACTGGGGATACTCCATTCTCGCTCATTTTCTAAATTTGGTAATTTAGATTATCAATTTGAATTTCAATCTAATTGCAGATTCATTAAAACTCCTTTTACTGGGTTAAAGAACTAGGTGTTATTTAAAACACAGTTCACGACAAACCCAAATCACATTCTATTGGTTATCGGGTTAAAGAACTAATGTTCTTTAAAACATAGTTCACGATAAACCCATTTCAAATTCAATCAAATATATTAGAAATTCCGATTATTTAAAACCCCTTTTTAAATCTAATTTATTTATTTAAAAATAATTGGGTTTTAAATTTAGTTCAAAACTAGTTCATTTCGATAAAAATCTATTTTTATCTTTTCAAATATGGAGTTTTTCACCCCAATTTTTCTCAAATCATTTCTTATGATTTTACACAAATTATTGGTATTTTTAATAATTTTATCAAGGCCCGTACAGTCGATTTCCAACAATGGCCATCGAACTGCACTTACAGCGACCTTTTTCGAATTTGATTTGGACGTATCTCCAAATCCAACCGTTAGATTTTGAATTTCTAATATTCTTTGGAAAGCTCTTTTCGATACGAACCCAACGGTTCCG
Source organism: Allium sativum (assembly GCA_030737875.1). NCBI lineage: Eukaryota > Viridiplantae > Streptophyta > Magnoliopsida > Asparagales > Amaryllidaceae > Allium > Allium sativum. The sequence continues at coordinate 281,752,265 of CM060911.1, forward strand.
GTTTTAGGAGAATCCGATGGTCGGATCTCCCGTAATGTCCGTTTGAAATAAATGGTCGAAATTCACGAACTGCCGCGGCGCGGCGCGTTCTATTCAGGCCATTATATTATATATATAATATATATAATATATATTTCGTCGATTACTATTTAAAACGAATTATATAAATAGTTTTAAATTCGTTTCAAGAACCATTTCAACTTCTATTTCAATCCAAAGCAAAATTGAATTCTTCTTTAAAAATTCGGTTTAAAATTCATTCCTATTTAATTCAAATTTCAACTCAATTTGAATTCGTTTCAATTCGCTTTCAATTCAATTTGAATTCGTTTTCAATTCAATTCAATTCAAATTGGTTTTCTATTCGATTCAAATTCATTTTGGTTTTCTATTCGATTCAAATTCATTTTCTATTCAAATCAAATTCGTTTCGTTTTCTATTTGAATAAAATTTATTATATATTCAATTTGAAATCAAATTGGTTTTCTATTCCATTCAATTCGAAATCGTTTTATATTTACTTCAAATCGAAATCGTTTTATATTCAATTCATTTCGAAATCGTTATATATTCAATTCATTTCGAAATCGTTATATATTCAATTCATTTCGAAATCGTTTTATATTCAATTCATTTCGAAATCGTTTTATATTCAATTCATTTCGAAATCGTTATATATTCAATTCATTTCGAAATCGTTATATATTCAATTCATTTCGAAATCGTTATATATTCAATTCATTTCGAAATCTAATCGATATAAATATCGTTCGCGTCAAAATGGCGCATCTCTAATCAACACGGCTTTATATATTCTATTTCAAATATTTCTTTTTGTCAACACACGACTAATCTCAACGAATGAGTACCGTCCGTGTGTGACTATTTTTGTTAAAATACTTCGTTCAACACATGACTAATATCAACGGATGAATATAGTCAACACATGAACCTTTATTTTATAATATTCTTTATTTTATAAATTGGAATGAGGCCCAATCAATTACCATATAAAGTTAACTATATGGATTTTCATACAACACATGTATATAATAGCATTGAAAAATGATCAACCATCAACCAAAGTGCACTAAACTGTATAAGCATCAAATATAAATATCTAACGCTTATAACAGCCTGTCAATCTATCGATCGACATATTTAATCAGTCAGGATGAGTGAACTTTAAATTTCATCCCAACACCCGTGTAGGGTTTCAAACAATCAAACATAGATTTTATTCGTGCAGTTGGGCGATGTGTAAAATTTATCGACCCAATCAATATCAGTCAAATAGGTGTACATAAACAAACCGTCCGGTTTGTAAATGAATATTTTATTCTATTCTCATTCACGTTAAAAATTATATTTTTAACGATAAAACATTTAATTTTAACATATGAATATCTATTCAGTTCATTTATTCAATAAATGATTATTTTTATTTTTCTAACATATTTTAGAAAATTTCGGCGGCATAACGGCACGATACTAGAAACGGGACGAGGCCTAGCCTTATCCCCGGTCTAGTGAAGGCCCACGCCATTCACATATCAATTTTAATCAATTTCCAATTCAACCAATCAATTAAATCCAAATCAAATAATCTAACCAACTACACAACCAAACAAACAAGTCCATGGTATGTGGACGGGTGTCGGGTGCTACTAAGCACCGTCTGCATCCTAGTATATATATATATATCTAGAAAGATTAAATTGAAAGGTGAGAAGTTCTCACATATAGCTATCCAAACATCTTGACTCTTCTTTGATAGAAATCTTCATTGTTTTCGCATCTTCGTCAGCTTCGTCGTCCGTAGCCACTACATATATAAAAATCGAATTTTTACTTCGCTATTCAATATATAAAAATCTATTTTTCTATCGAAGTTCAATATATAAAAATTCTATTTTTCTATCGAAGTTCAATATATAAAAATTCTATTTTTCTATCGAAGTTCAATATATAGAAATTCTATTTTTCTATCGAAGTTCAATATATAAAAATTCTATTTTTCTATCGAAGTTCAATATATAAAAATTCTATTTTTATTCACTCTTCAATATAAAAATCATATTTTTATCGCTAACCTCATATTGTGAAAATAGAATTTTCATCTCTATTTCATATTTGTAAAAATAGAATTTTCACTTTGTTATACTTTATATAAAAATTGAATCTTTACTATGTTATTCAATATATAAAAATCGAATTTTTACTATGCTATTATATAGATAAAAATTATATTTTTATCACGTTATTTTCCATATAAAGATTTCCCTTTTCTAAAATAAAGATTTCGCCTTTCTAAATATAAAGATTTCGCCTTTCTAAATATAAAGATTTCGCCTTTCTAAATATAAAGATTTCGCCTTTATATAAATAAAGTTTTCGCCTTTACTATTTTTAAAATATCGTCTTTTCATTTTTAAAGATTTTACCTTTTCAATATCATCCCTATAGAAATCACATTTTATTTTGCTACTTATAAAAAGATGATATTTTTAATATTCCTAACATGTAAAAATTATATTTTTACCACTTCTACATAGTAAAGATTATATTTTTAATATTTTAAAAATATAAAAATCATATTTTTAAATCTTCTACTTGATAAAGATTATATTTTTAATACTTTAAAAATATAAAAATCATATTTTTAATTCTTCTACTCAATAAAAATTACGCCTTTTTAAATTTAAACCTTTAAAATAAAATCAAATTTAAAATTCCTTTTAAATCTGTTTTTAAATCTTAAAAATCAGTTTTAAGTTTCTTTTAAAAATTCAGTTTTAAGTTTCTTTTAAAAATTCAGTTTTTTTAAAAATAAATAAATAAAAACAGTTTTAATACTTTATATAAAAAAAACAGTTTTAACATAAATAAATAAAACAGTAAACTTACTGTGTTTGACGAACTGACAGAGGGGAAGGGGCAAATCGCGGCACTGGCGGTGGCAGGGCATCGTCGACGCTGGTGGCTGGAGGTGCTCCGACACTTGACGCGATGGATTAGGGAAGGTAGGGTTTTGAAGGGGTTTCGACGAGGGTGCTTGCGGTGGGGAAGGAGGTCTGGGGCGTCGTGCGTTGCAAGGAGGAGAAGGACTGGCGCCCAGCGCCGGCGGTGAAGAGGAGGGCGGCGCCTCGCCTCTGGTGGAGGGCGCGATCGATTAGGCTAGGGGGTTTTTTTTGTTTTTTTTTTTTTTTTCTGAATGAAAATTATGAAGGGGGGCTATATGTAAAAGGATTATTTATTTAATTGTTTTATTTTAATTCAAAAAGTCAACTTTTTGAATCGACCTCTAAAAGAGGTCCACCGCCTGTCGTCCCTAGCGTATTACCCCCATTCCGAATACAATGGGATATGTATCGCAAGCTGATTCGATAGTTGCAATCAGTTTCAGTTGAATTTACATTTAAATCATTATATTGAATTTTAAACGTACATTTCAAATTACCGGGGTCACATACTAACTAGAAAAATTCCAGAAAAATATTTTCTAGCTTCGTATTGACGATACGGTCCTATCAAAACTAGTTTCGTCGAATTCCGAGGCCGTTGGAAAAATGGCCAATTTCCAGTCGATTAAAATCAACTGAAACTGGTCAAACGCGTTTTCCTTTGCCACGCTCACATATTGATTCGAAAAATTATGAAATTTGAAACCTAGCAATAATTCAACATCACGGACCCAACAAAACTGGTTTCGTCGAAATCCGAGGTCATTTGCAAAATGTCCATTTTTAAGGGCCTGAATTCCATAGCGACTATTCAGAATTTTCAACTGGACATATCTCTCAATTTTTAAAGTGAAATCTCAGTTTCTTACATCCGTTAGAAAGATATTATCAATTAGACCCCATTATTTTTGGTTTCACTAAAATCCGGATTGTTTTGCACCCGGTACATTCAATTGAAGTTTGAAATCGAATTATCGAACTACCGCGCCATTTTCAATTCTATTTATAATTATATATAAATATTTATATTCTAACGACGACGCGTATAATATATACGTTCGAATTCTATTCAAAATAAATTTCTCGTCGATATTATTTAAAATAATCTATTTTAAATATTCAAAATTCGCTAAAATAAAAATTTTAAACTGGCCCAGATTTTCCGGGTTATTACAATCTCCCCCACTTAAAACTTTTCGTCCCCGAAAAGGAACAAAGTCGAAAGTGGTTTGATTATTCAGCTCTACGTTCGATCTGGCTTCCATTCTCCAACTTTTCAGTTTCTGAGAATTTTCAAAACTTCAAAAATTTGGCTAACACCCTAAATTTTCGAAAAATTTCGCCATAACCTCCCCTGCACCGGGAGCATCGGGGAATTTCAAATAGCTTCCCCGGTCCTTCAGATCTCAAAAAGAAAAAGAAAAAGCCAAGCGGCTAGCCAATAGGCTCACAAAATCATCATCACCCAAACAAAACAGGAAATTATGTAGTAAACATGTACCTATTTGTCGGGCAAACAAATTTTATTCTCTGGCTCTAGCCTCCTTGCTATGACCTGTTCAATATAAGTATATGTATATGCAAGCAAATGCGACCAATTATCAATACAAATCAATATTTGGTTCAATTAGGCATAAAGGTTCAAAATTAGCAAACAAATAAACAAACAACACAAACATCAATCAATTAGTGAATTAGAGTTTTCAAATTCATAATTTTGATACATATACAAAAAATCTTGTTTTTGATGCCAATTCACAACAAAGTGTTCTATATATATAAATTTTGGTTCTCACACCAGTCTAATGGAAATATATAGGTATCACACCTTCGTTACTCGAACATGAATACTAATGACAACTAGTCAATCATCAGAATCATCTTCGGGCCACTAGAGTATGATTCTATATCTATCCAATATATTAAAACTTCGAATATACGTTCATGACGCGTATATGCAAAATCTTTATATACTCGATTGTCCATATTCAAAATAAATAAATAATCAAATACGTATAAAATGATTTAAATTTACAAAACAAAATTGTTTTCATTTGAAAAATATACTCTTCACACTCGTTCTAGGATACTACTGATCCTATCTCTAACGAGTCATTCTAATTGGATATTACTAATCCAATATCTGATGAATTCTTTCATATGGTTCTAAGGTGTCTTGTTCTCGAGCTCTGTAAACCAAAGCTCTGATACCAAATGTGACGGCCTGGAATTTCGCTCGATCTGAATCAGTCGTTAAACCGATCTAGACCGTTCGAAACCCCTGAACGTTGAGAACAGGACAAATCAGAACACAAACAGAAGAACATTTCATTGTATATTACAACAGTTCCATCAGATACAAGAATATACAGAGTAAAAATGAATAAATATTACACAGAAATATCAGAGATTTAAATTACATTTGAATACATAGCAGCGGAAAAATAATATAAAACACAACTGAAGGTGATATACGGATACAGAGCTTTCCGGATATCATTCCAGCTGTAAACCAGGATCCTGTGAATATAAATCTGCAAAACCAAAACTACTAGCTGCCCGTGCGGAAAATAGGGGCACCCAGAGTTTAGGTTAAAACAATAAACTCCAGGTCAGTCATGTGACTGGTGTGAGAACTAAAACAGTTATTTAAAGCTTTACTTTAAAAGAGAGTGATTCAAGGGACCACGCCGTATAACACGGAACGGGTTTTCTCCCAAGAATACCAGTGCATAGAATAAACAACGCAATGCTTTTTCGAAAAATGAAGCTATTATAAGACCCAGGTCCTATCATACAATGCAACGCAAGCCGGGGGATAGGGTTTTCCCTTATAATAGCCAAACATGCTTGGTACGCTTAAAACAAATCATTTGATACTATAATAAGTGTATAGTGTCAAAACATTTCAATCATAAATATAAATCATAGACGGCATAGTATCCCATGCTACTATGTCGCCATACTAGGCTCTACAAATAAAGCCGCAATACACGTATTGGAAATTGGATTCCGTCATGAGTCGAGGCAAGGGGCAAGCTCCTCTCCGCTTCGAGACACTCTAGCAAATGCTCAGGACTACGCACACTGGGTAACCCTTGGATCGGTTGGGCCGGTCCTCACTTACGTTAGAGGATTGGCAATTCCTGAACACACGTTTCCCGGTCCTTACAGACCTATAATCGAGGCGCCTCGCATCCAACAACCACAAAGGTGAAAAGTATATAAATGTCAGGGCTGGTAAGTCACTGACACCACCAAAGCTAGAAAGAAACGTCGTGCTCTCCCAACGGCCCGTATCCCGTTTTTAACTCATACCGAGGTGTGAGGCTCGCGAATACACGTTATACACAAAGCTGCCACGTAGGCGTGCTTTGATCATCAACCACAAGACTTTGCTTTTCAACAGAAGCCTTGATCCATGCAACTCAGCATGCCACACAGGCAATTCATGCCATGCGATTGATATCTATCGATATATAACCTCTAAGCTCGTACGTCTCAGAGAAGGGCGTTAAGCAAGAGAATAAATTCTCCGCCGCCAAACAGATATATATTTAATAGAAATCAATCAACACAGAATAAAATCCAATGTCAGACACACAATCCATTTACAAGTCCGTTCTGGGTCTGAACGAAACCGGAGGCACTTTCCTCGCATATCCATCCATCTCCAAGTACGTCTGGACAACCACCAACTATTTCCATCCTCTTGGGTGTACAGCCCAATCAGGATCGTCAGTAGTTATCCCTACGATGTGAAAACTTCCGGTCTTCGACCACCGTCTTCATCTTCGACTTATCGTCGAATCGGTTATTCAGAATGGGTATAAACCCGGACTTTCCGAACAACCCGCGTATATTGAAAACAAATGTTACACAAACACAACATACGCCTCATTCCAATTCATTAGTCACTAACTGCAAATTAGCAAGAGAACAATTTCCCAAACATTAACCCCGAAGGCCGAAACCAACATCAGATCAATACCCAGGAAACCATTCTTCTTAGCCAACCTACAGCTAGTTTCTAAATTCCACATTCTTAGGGAAAGATTCCCATTAATTTTATCCAAGATAAATCCTTTAAAATTTATCCTGTAATCTTCCTTTGGATGTCATTTAAAACCAATTTATGGTTTTTCCAACTAGTCGAGATTAGCGAACCGTAACGAAGTAATTATTTATTTTATTTCCCAATCCCAACCTATTCATCCCATGAAGCAAAACTGGTAATACTCCATATCTAACACCACTGTGTTATCGGTAAAATTAATTACCATTTCACGTTCAAATCTAATTAAAGATTTAACTATCGCTTTGGAGCAAAACTGGGGATACTCCATTCTCGCTCATTTTCTAAATTTGGTAATTTAGATTATCAATTTGAATTTCAATCTAATTGCAGATTCATTAAAACTCCTTTTACTGGGTTAAAGAACTAGGTGTTATTTAAAACACAGTTCACGACAAACCCAAATCACATTCTATTGGTTATCGGGTTAAAGAACTAATGTTCTTTAAAACATAGTTCACGATAAACCCATTTCAAATTCAATCAAATATATTAGAAATTCCGATTATTTAAAACCCCTTTTTAAATCTAATTTATTTATTTAAAAATAATTGGGTTTTAAATTTAGTTCAAAACTAGTTCATTTCGATAAAAATCTATTTTTATCTTTTCAAATATGGAGTTTTTCACCCCAATTTTTCTCAAATCATTTCTTATGATTTTACACAAATTATTGGTATTTTTAATAATTTTATCAAGGCCCGTACAGTCGATTTCCAACAATGGCCATCGAACTGCACTTACAGCGACCTTTTTCGAATTTGATTTGGACGTATCTCCAAATCCAACCGTTAGATTTTGAATTTCTAATATTCTTTGGAAAGCTCTTTTCGATACGAACCCAACGGTTCCGGTTTTAGGAGAATCCGATGGTCGGATCTCCCGTAATGTCCGTTTGAAATAAATGGTCGAAATTCACGAACTGCCGCGGCGCGGCGCGTTCTATTCAGGCCATTATATTATATATATAATATATATAATATATATTTCGTCGATTACTATTTAAAACGAATTATATAAATAGTTTTAAATTCGTTTCAAGAACCATTTCAACTTCTATTTCAATCCAAAGCAAAATTGAATTCTTCTTTAAAAATTCGGTTTAAAATTCATTCCTATTTAATTCAAATTTCAACTCAATTTGAATTCGTTTCAATTCGCTTTCAATTCAATTTGAATTCGTTTTCAATTCAATTCAATTCAAATTGGTTTTCTATTCGATTCAAATTCATTTTGGTTTTCTATTCGATTCAAATTCATTTTCTATTCAAATCAAATTCGTTTCGTTTTCTATTTGAATAAAATTTATTATATATTCAATTTGAAATCAAATTGGTTTTCTATTCCATTCAATTCGAAATCGTTTTATATTTACTTCAAATCGAAATCGTTTTATATTCAATTCATTTCGAAATCGTTATATATTCAATTCATTTCGAAATCGTTATATATTCAATTCATTTCGAAATCGTTATATATTCAATTCATTTCGAAATCGTTTTATATTCAATTCATTTCGAAATCGTTTTATATTCAATTCATTTCGAAATCGTTATATATTCAATTCATTTCGAAATCGTTATATATTCAATTCATTTCGAAATCGTTATATATTCAATTCATTTCGAAATCTAATCGATATAAATATCGTTCGCGTCAAAATGGCGCATCTCTAATCAACACGGCTTTATATATTCTATTTCAAATATTTCTTTTTGTCAACACACGACTAATCTCAACGAATGAGTACCGTCCGTGTGTGACTATTTTTGTTAAAATACTTCGTTCAACACATGACTAATATCAACGGATGAATATAGTCAACACATGAACCTTTATTTTATAATATTCTTTATTTTATAAATTGGAATGAGGCCCAATCAATTACCATATAAAGTTAACTATATGGATTTTCATACAACACATGTATATAATAGCATTGAAAAATGATCAACCATCAACCAAAGTGCACTAAACTGTATAAGCATCAAATATAAATATCTAACGCTTATAACAGCCTGTCAATCTATCGATCGACATATTTAATCAGTCAGGATGAGTGAACTTTAAATTTCATCCCAACACCCGTGTAGGGTTTCAAACAATCAAACATAGATTTTATTCGTGCAGTTGGGCGATGTGTAAAATTTATCGACCCAATCAATATCAGTCAAATAGGTGTACATAAACAAACCGTCCGGTTTGTAAATGAATATTTTATTCTATTCTCATTCACGTTAAAAATTATATTTTTAACGATAAAACATTTAATTTTAACATATGAATATCTATTCAGTTCATTTATTCAATAAATGATTATTTTTATTTTTCTAACATATTTTAGAAAATTTCGGCGGCATAACGGCACGATACTAGAAACGGGACGAGGCCTAGCCTTATCCCCGGTCTAGTGAAGGCCCACGCCATTCACATATCAATTTTAATCAATTTCCAATTCAACCAATCAATTAAATCCAAATCAAATAATCTAACCAACTACACAACCAAACAAACAAGTCCATGGTATGTGGACGGGTGTCGGGTGCTACTAAGCACCGTCTGCATCCTAGTATATATATATATATCTAGAAAGATTAAATTGAAAGGTGAGAAGTTCTCACATATAGCTATCCAAACATCTTGACTCTTCTTTGATAGAAATCTTCATTGTTTTCGCATCTTCGTCAGCTTCGTCGTCCGTAGCCACTACATATATAAAAATCGAATTTTTACTTCGCTATTCAATATATAAAAATCTATTTTTCTATCGAAGTTCAATATATAAAAATTCTATTTTTCTATCGAAGTTCAATATATAAAAATTCTATTTTTCTATCGAAGTTCAATATATAGAAATTCTATTTTTCTATCGAAGTTCAATATATAAAAATTCTATTTTTCTATCGAAGTTCAATATATAAAAATTCTATTTTTATTCACTCTTCAATATAAAAATCATATTTTTATCGCTAACCTCATATTGTGAAAATAGAATTTTCATCTCTATTTCATATTTGTAAAAATAGAATTTTCACTTTGTTATACTTTATATAAAAATTGAATCTTTACTATGTTATTCAATATATAAAAATCGAATTTTTACTATGCTATTATATAGATAAAAATTATATTTTTATCACGTTATTTTCCATATAAAGATTTCCCTTTTCTAAAATAAAGATTTCGCCTTTCTAAATATAAAGATTTCGCCTTTCTAAATATAAAGATTTCGCCTTTCTAAATATAAAGATTTCGCCTTTATATAAATAAAGTTTTCGCCTTTACTATTTTTAAAATATCGTCTTTTCATTTTTAAAGATTTTACCTTTTCAATATCATCCCTATAGAAATCACATTTTATTTTGCTACTTATAAAAAGATGATATTTTTAATATTCCTAACATGTAAAAATTATATTTTTACCACTTCTACATAGTAAAGATTATATTTTTAATATTTTAAAAATATAAAAATCATATTTTTAAATCTTCTACTTGATAAAGATTATATTTTTAATACTTTAAAAATATAAAAATCATATTTTTAATTCTTCTACTCAATAAAAATTACGCCTTTTTAAATTTAAACCTTTAAAATAAAATCAAATTTAAAATTCCTTTTAAATCTGTTTTTAAATCTTAAAAATCAGTTTTAAGTTTCTTTTAAAAATTCAGTTTTAAGTTTCTTTTAAAAATTCAGTTTTTTTAAAAATAAATAAATAAAAACAGTTTTAATACTTTATATAAAAAATACAGTTTTAACATAAATAAATAAAACAGTAAACTTACTGTGTTTGACGAACTGACAGAGGGGAAGGGGCAAATCGCGGCACTGGCGGTGGCAGGGCATCGTCGACGCTGGTGGCTGGAGGTGCTCCGACACTTGACGCGATGGATTAGGGAAGGTAGGGTTTTGAAGGGGTTTCGACGAGGGTGCTTGCGGTGGGGAAGGAGGTCTGGGGCGTCGTGCGTTGCAAGGAGGAGAAGGACTGGCGCCCAGCGCCGGCGGTGAAGAGGAGGGCGGCGCCTCGCCTCTGGTGGAGGGCGCGATCGATTAGGCTAGGGGGTTTTTTTTGTTTTTTTTTTTTTTCTGAATGAAAATTATGAAGGGGGGCTATATGTAAAAGGATTATTTATTTAATTGTTTTATTTTAATTCAAAAAGTCAACTTTTTGAATCGACCTCTAAAAGAGGTCCACCGCCTGTCGTCCCTAGCGTATTACCCCCATTCCGAATACAATGGGATATGTATCGCAAGCTGATTCGATAGTTGCAATCAGTTTCAGTTGAATTTACATTTAAATCATTATATTGAATTTTAAACGTACATTTCAAATTACCGGGGTCACATACTAACTAGAAAAATTCCAGAAAAATATTTTCTAGCTTCGTATTGACGATACGGTCCTATCAAAACTAGTTTCGTCGAATTCCGAGGCCGTTGGAAAAATGGCCAATTTCCAGTCGATTAAAATCAACTGAAACTGGTCAAACGCGTTTTCCTTTGCCACGCTCACATATTGATTCGAAAAATTATGAAATTTGAAACCTAGCAATAATTCAACATCACGGACCCAACAAAACTGGTTTCGTCGAAATCCGAGGTCATTTGCAAAATGTCCATTTTTAAGGGCCTGAATTCCATAGCGACTATTCAGAATTTTCAACTGGACATATCTCTCAATTTTTAAAGTGAAATCTCAGTTTCTTACATCCGTTAGAAAGATATTATCAATTAGACCCCATTATTTTTGGTTTCACTAAAATCCGGATTGTTTTGCACCCGGTACATTCAATTGAAGTTTGAAATCGAATTATCGAACTACCGCGCCATTTTCAATTCTATTTATAATTATATATAAATATTTATATTCTAACGACGACGCGTATAATATATACGTTCGAATTCTATTCAAAATAAATTTCTCGTCGATATTATTTAAAATAATCTATTTTAAATATTCAAAATTCGCTAAAATAAAAATTTTAAACTGGCCCAGATTTTCCGGGTTATTACAGGATTAGTGCCTAGGGAAGATGAGAAAAGTTTTGAGGCTATGAAGTAAATAGCGAGAATTATCTTGGAATAATGATAAGTTCCCGTAGAATGTGTAAGCATTGAAAAGCCTAGGGTGTTGCTTGAAATAATTGTTGGTACACAACTAGGAATAGTGGTGACTGCTAGACATTAGAGGCAAGTAAGAATTTACATCCTATTGGTTGAATTTTTCAAAGGGGAAAATAGTCCCGATATTCTTGGCCCTTAGTAGTAGCTGCGTAGGGTGTTTGTTTTCCTGTTTTAGTTGAAAGACTAGAGGACTTATTTGAAAACCAAACTTAGATCGGATGATTAAATAAGCTAAGAAAAGAGATACAGTACAACTAAAAAGGAAACAACAAATTCAATAAAGCAACAAACATGATAAATTATTTGGAAAGATGGATAAAGATAAAAATTTCCAAGACAAGATGAAAAAGAAAATCAGTAACAGAGAAAAAAATTCTTATGAGGGTTGTGCTTGGATAGAAAAATAGGGGATCATTATAGAATAGTTTCATAAAATCCAAGTACGGTTGGAAAAAGGTAATTAAAACAAATATGGAAGTTGTAAAGTTTTCCTTTTTCCACCTTTTTGTAACATAAGAAATCGAATTTAGAAAATTAGATTTTTCTAAAATTCGAAAAATAAAGTTGGTTGCTAGGATTTTGGATGCAAAAATTGTATGAACTACACTCTTGCTCAGTAAAAGCATGGAAAATTTTGATGAAAAACATTTTTTATTTTCAATTATTTACATTCATGTAGAATTGCCAGTATATTTAGGGTGTGAGCATCATATTTTTAAAGAATTTTTGAAAATTTGCTTACACATAGGAGGTACCGCTTAGGCATACATGTATTATTATGTTATGTTTCACTATGCACAAGTGCACAATATTTGCAAAAATTGGATGCACACATGATGGATGTATATTATGCGAGAGGTTAACTGCTTTTACCCTTACCAAATTTCAAGGACGAAATTTCCTAAGAGTGGGAGAATATAACACCCCGCATTTTAAAGATAGTAAAATGTGAGTAACTTATATAAGTAATGAGGATTAAGTAAAACGGACTATTCCGCTGCGTCCGTCTCGGAATTCTGGTCAAGATAGACACCTGGTTTGAATAAAACAGACATCGTATGAAGAAGTTACTAAGCCTAGAAGTTTGTGTACGCACAAGAGAAATATATATATATATATATATATATGTATAAACAAATCAAGAAATAAAATAAAGAATAAAAGAAGGATTGCATGTAATAAATACATACATTGAAAAAAAAAGATTGGTTGCATGCAGTGTAAATATGTTGCATGCACTGATTTTCAAACATAATGCATTAATATTAAAAGAGAAACAAAAGAAAAGGATTCATGCAATGGTCTAATTTAAATATTGTAACAATCGTGAAAAAGACAAGTAAGGAGAGAACAATAATTATCATTGTTCTAAGACTTGTTAACAAAAGCCTTAGTAGTCCAGTTGGTTAGAACATGTGACTTGCATACAAGAGGTACAGAGTTCGACCCTCGCCAGTGCCATATTTTTGTTTAAAGGCAAACGGCTAAAATAACACATGTTCATTAGAGAAAATATGTTTAAAAACACATATAAGGAAGTAAAGGAAATATATGCATATATGTATATGAGAATAAATGCGCATATATGCGTAGGAATATATATATGTATGTATGTATATATACATATACACAAGAGATAAAATTCAAGATAAAGCTGAAATCATAGAAATGTGGCAAGAATCAAATAGCGGTACAATACCGTTTGAATTTTGAAAACGAAACAAAAGTTGTGCACGTATATATATACGCGTAAAATGGTCGTTAAAAGAATTGTATACGTATAAGAAGAATATATAAGAATATAATAGATAAATAAATTCCAAAAATTCAAAAGTTCGAAAATCAAATTTCTGCGCCAAAACAATTCAAACATTCGAAATTCAAACTTTGTGCCTAATTGGCACATTTAATTGGTAGAAGTGACAATGCATGTCATGTTGGCTTTATTCTACTGGTCCAATTAAAAATCACTGCTGATGTGGCAACTTCCTATTGGTTATATGACATGAAGAGAATAGATTCCATTAGGGAAAACAGATGGTTAGCATCGATTTAGGCTTCATATATAAAGGACCATATAGCTCTCCATTCTCATTTGCTGTTTCTTCACTCTCTTCTTCTTCCTCCATGTAATTTCTGAATAAAATTATTAATTATAATATTGGAACGCTGACTAAATGAAGATTAAAGATAAAAAAGGAAAAATTATCGTCAACAACGACAAATTCAGAAAATAAGGCGTTTCAAATTAAAACAACAATACAAACTTATGACTCTCCATCTCCAACCAATCCAAAGAGATTCTTTCCTAGATCGGCATATCAATAATATGCTTAAACGATTATATGATTTAACGATTACATGTCAGAATAGAGATTATTGTATGTTAGAAAGAACATGCGACATAAAATAGGCATAATATGATGACATGTAAAATAGGTTGCGGTAAAAAATGTGAAAAGAATAACATGCTTAAATTTAAAGTAAATAGGAAACTATAACCGCACTTAGACACGAAGTTAGATAACACATGTGGTAGAAGTCTCCTCGGAACCGCCCGTCATATCCAGCATCCACAAGTCATAAGTCAAATGTGAGAGGTCTAAGTGCATAAATAAAACATGTAAAGGTGCTAAGACATGAGGTTAAGTCAACTTGTGGAAGAAGTCTGCCCAGAACCGCATGGTAAATCCAGGATCCACAAGTGTTAGCTTAATGTGGGAGGTCTAGCGCATATACATATATATATATATATAAGGATAGAGATAAATGACACTAATTGTGATGAATGGAATTGAATAAGGAAATGAATGAAAGATACAATAGTAAAAGGACTGGAATGAACGGGGAATGATAATAACTTACTATAAATAAATTACATTTAATGAGGATGTTATATAATAGGTAGACTTGTCCTTGGGACAAATGGATATTATAACTTAGGTTATAATAAACTAGTGAGAAAATGAGATAACTTGTGTAGTGAGATAAGTGGTACTTAATTGTAAATTAGGTAATCAGTAAATGGTGGAAAAACTATGAAATGGAAGAAGTTGTA
The DNA here is from genome assembly GCA_030737875.1 of Allium sativum. NCBI lineage: Eukaryota > Viridiplantae > Streptophyta > Magnoliopsida > Asparagales > Amaryllidaceae > Allium > Allium sativum. The sequence goes on from CM060911.1 coordinate 281,767,489, forward strand.
CTTAATTATAAATTAAGTAATTTGAAAACTTGGAAATCTGAAATATGCTGATTAGAATAACATGTTAAGGTTTGTCCTAGGGACAAAAAGAAAATTATAATATAGGTTATAGAAAGGAGACTTATTAGTGAATCTTAGTTAAGAAAACTAAGTTAGTAAGTAAATAACGATAAGTTGTAGTGACAGGGTAAGATGGAAATATGATTAAATAGGAAAGAATAAGGCAAACTTATGAAATGAAATAAGTTATATTTAATCATAAATAATGAGAGGCATGTTAACAGAAAACATGTGAATTGAGATATACTTAGTTACATATTAAGTAGAATATGACGACCCCAAAACCCCGTACCGATGGAGACAAGGGTAATCTTTGGAATATAACACATAAACAGATAACAACAGAATAGAATTAAATAAATACACCAGATAATGTACAAATAATACACTGGATAAACATAATCATCAGAGTTACGCAGTATACAGGATCATACTTAGTACAAGTACAGTTCAACTATACATAAATGTCTACAGTGGAAAACAAACATAATATGTACAATAGGAGCTGAACAGCATAAAAGATATAAATGATAGAATCCATCTTCAGCTCCAGCTATCCAGAAAGAGCCTGCTAAAACCTGAATACAAGGCTACCCGTGTAGAAATAAGGGCACCCGAGTTTGCAAGTGAAACAAAATACGAGTCAGTCATGGGACTGGTATGAGAAATCTACTTAACACATTATATAATTGGCTAATCACAGGACCACGCCACTTTCGCAGAACGGGTTTACTCCATTGGATTGCCAGTGCTTTAAAACAAGTAAATCTTTTAAACATCGCAATGCTTTTTATAAAAATGAAGCCAATATAAGACTCAGTTCCCATCACACAATGTAACGCAAACCAGAGGATAGAGTTTTACTTATAATGGCAAAATATGCTTGATACGAATAAAACAAAAGAATTTGATATTATTACTAGTGTTTATATGTTTCAAAAACAATTTCAAATCATAAGTATCAATTATAGACGGCATTAATGCCCCATACCACTATGTCGCCATATATAGGTATACAATCAAAACCACACAGTCATGTATTTGGAAATTGGATTTCCGTCATGAACCAAGGCAAAAGATAGTCCTTACCGACTTCGAGACGCTCTAGCCCGCCCCTTAGGCAAGTGCTTAGTCAAGCCTTTGGATCGTCAGGGCCGGTCCACCGATGTGGATTAAAATTCGTGAACACTGCGTTTCCCCACCCTTTGTGGCGTAAATGAGCCAACGAATGACTCCATCGGTCCCGGATCGACCGATATATCCGAGGCACCTCGCAACAGCAACAACCACATAGGAGAAAATAATATAAATGTCAGCCAGTTCAAGCACTGACACCACCTCTAGCTAGAAGGAAACACATGCCCTCCCTGAGGTCCTCTCCCGTTTCTGGTTCATACCGGGGTGTGAGGCTCGCAAATTCAGGTTATACACAAAGCTACGCCACACAGGCGGTGCTTTGATCATCACCACAAGACTTTTCTTTTCAACAGAAGCATTTATCACTGCATCTTAGCATGCCACACAGGCAATTCACACCATGCAACTGATGGCTATCAATCACACAGAATGAATTCCAGTGTCAAACACACAGTCCATTTACAAGTCCGTTCTGGGTCTGAACGAAACCGGAGGCACTATATACCTCGCATGCCCATCGATCTCCACTTACGTCTGTACGATCACCACTCATTATCCATATTTCGGGATGCCTCCCAATCAAGACATCAGTTACCATCCAAACGAGGTGAAGATCTCCGGTCTTCAACCACCGTCATCATCATCGATTTCTTATCGTCGATTCAGTTATTCAGAATGGGATAAACTCGGTCTTTCTAAGAATCTCGCATATATAATAAACATGTGCTACACGAACACAACATACGCCTTATTCCAATTTATTACTCACTAACCGTGAATTAGCAAGAGAACGATTTTCCAAATATTAACCCTGAAGGCCAAAACCAACATCAGACCAATACCCAGAAACCATCCATCTTAGCTAACCTTCAGTTAGTTTCTAAATTTCACGTTCCATATCGTTTATAATATTTTATAACGATTTATCGCTATTTTTATTTATTTTAAAATAGCCAATTTATTCAAACGACGCTTCGGGCCATAACGCGACCATGGCGATGTTTTTCTTTAGATTTGATTTACACATATCTGAAAATATAACCATTGGATCATCACAAATTTTATATCATTAGAAAGCTCTTTTCAAAACGAATCCAACGGTTCCATAGTTGGGAAAATCCGACGGTCGGATCTCCCGGTACACTTGTTTGAAGTTTCGATCTCAAAATACGAACTGCAGTGTCGTTATTCGATTTAATTTAATTATATATATATATATAAATATAATCGATTCTAGCGTTGTTTTCCTTCAGATTTGAATTAAACATTCTGGACAATCCAACCGTTGGATCTTTACAAAGTGGGTGTCGTTGGAAAGATATTTCCAAAGCGAACCCAACGGTTTCGGTTTCGGGAAAATCCGATGGTCGGATCTCCTGCACTAATCGTTTGAAATCACGGTTTCAAAACACGAACTGCAGCTTCGTTATTCGGTATAATTTAATTATATATATATATATAACCGATTCTTCGATTCCAAAACTATTTTCTTTTGATACAATTGATAAAAATGATATTTTTATCCAACCGACAATTATTTCAACAATTCGTTATTTTTAACAATTCATGTATATAATAAAAATGTTATTTTTATTGCAAAACGATTCATTTCAAAACACGACTATTTTATATAGTTCATATAGATAATAAAAAAATATGATTTTCATTATAAAACAATTTATTTCAAAACATGACTATTTTATATAGTTCATATAGATGATAAGAATATGATTTTTATTATAAAACAATTTATTTCAAAACACGAATACCATTCAACACATGAATTTCTATTCAACGAATGAATTTCTATTCAACACATGAAGGTTTTCTATAGTTCGTATATATAAAATAAAAATGTGATTTTTATTGTTAAAACAATTTGGTTAAAACACGAATACCATGCAACACATGAATTTCTATTCAATGAATGAATTTCTATTCAACACATGAAGGTTTTCTATTCAACACACGAATATAGTTTCAACACATGAAAATAATTCTAACACATGAATACCATTCAAAATTTTGGCAGCACAATGGCAGGATAGTTAAAACCGGGGCCGTACCTAGTGCGGCTCCTCGCTCTACCTTAAAGCCTCGCAGCTTTTGACAATGGGGATTTCATGCATCTAGTTCGCATGCAGGTGGCATGTATTTTTTTTCATTTCCACAAACTAATCCGGTTTCAACCAAATAATTCTCAACCACAAACGGGTATTTTTCAACCACAATCAATCAATTTCAACCACAAACAATTCTAATCAACCATTTGCTGTCAATCAATTTTCACACCAATCATAACCAATAAATATCGTCCATGGTTTGTGGACGAGGGGCGTGTATATATAAGTATATTTCACTTCTATTCAACACATGTATAATTTTTACAACGCATATATAACATATACATCGACCGTACAGCTTATACAACGCTTATACATGTGGTGTACAACACTTATATAACCCATACATCGACTATATAATTTATACATCATCATTTTCCATATCATTTATAGTTTAGAAATATCACATTGGGTTCCACTCCACATAAGATAGCAGAAGGCTTAGAAAAATATGCGGTCTCTTCTTGAATGTAGAAGACGTCCACACGAGTCCAGTGTCTCTTGTTTCACAGAATTTCGTCAATATAGCAAAAAGATATGATTTTTACAATGAAATCAAAAACCGTAGCGCTTTAAACTGCTATAATATAGTTTAAAATAAAACAGCCGTATACCTTCAGCTATTCGTTCAAAACTAAGTCTGCGTTTTTCGACAAATCCGTGTAGCTAGGGGTCGATCGACATGCGCCACAGCGTAGAGCTAGGAGAGAGCTTCCCGACGCTACCCACCTTGCTCAGCCCGAAGTGGTGATCGGCACGCAAAACGAGGCGATGCGGCTGACCTTCCCTGGCGTGAATCTCGAGAACGGCGCAACTGTAGGAGGCGAGGCTGGGATGGATTTGAAGAGGAGGTCACGATCTACAAAAACCCCAAATGGGCCATGGTGGTTTGATGCGTGGTTGGAGAGGAATCGCAGAGAGAAGGTGGATAGGGGTTTCCATCGTCGGTTTGAGGGGGTAGCGGGTTTTCAAAGAGAGAGAGAGTTCTGATTGGCCAGGTTTTTTTTATATTTATATTTTAAAAAAAATTCAAAAATACCCCTTATCTCATACGAACTCCAATCAAAACCCAACGACTGTCGTCTCTAGCTATATACCCCTATTCCGAACACAATGGGATATGTTACGTAGGCCCATTCGACTGTTTCAGTTAGTTTTTCCCCAAAATAAAATATAAAACATTCAATATTCGATTTGAACGTACATTTCAATTTGCCAGGGGTACAAACTGATTCGAAAAATTCCAGAAAAATAAATCTAGCTATGTTTTGACGATACGGTCCCAACAAAACTAGTTTAGTCGAATTCTGAGACCGTTTGAAAAATGGCCCTTTTCTGGTCAATCCAATTTAACAGAAATTGACCAAACACATTTTCCTTTGCCACGCTCACATACTAGCTTCAAAAATTATGAAATTTGAAACCTAGCAATAATTTGACACCCCGGGTCCAAAAAAAGTGGTTTCGTCGAATTCCGAGGTCGTTTGGAAAATGGCCATTGTCACGGGCTATATAAACTCTATAGCGACCTTTCTGAAAATTCATTTGGCCATAACTTTTGCTTCCCACTATGAAACTTTGATTTTTCAGATTCGTTAGAAAGATATTCACTAACAGATTTAAATAGTTTTGGTTTCACTAAAATCCGTTTTGTTTGCACCCGGTACAGTCAGTCAAAGTTTGAATTCAAATTTTGAAACTACCACGCCATTTCAGGCCTTGTTTATATTTCAAAGTAATTATATTTATTTTCAAACTTCGATTCAAACTTACTTTTCATCATTATTATTTAAAATATTTAGTTTATATACTTTAAATCCACCAAATTAGCCAATTTAAAAATTTTAAATTGGTTCAGATTTTCCGGGTAGTTACAATCTCCCCCACCTAAAATTTTCGTCCCCGAAAAGGAACAAAGTCAAAAGTGGTTTGATTAATCAACTCTACTTCCAATCTGGCTTCCATCCTCCAACTTTTCAGTTTCTGAGAGTTTTCAAATTCTTCAAAAATTTGGCTAACACCCGGAATTTTCAAAAAATTTCGCCATAACCTCCTTTGTACGGAGAGGGGTTTGGAAATTAATTGGGCCGTATTAGGTACCCAATAAATCCTATAAAGAATACACATATTTATAGTGATGTATTCTGGTATTTACAGGGGAGCGTGTATAGATAATAACTCCAGAGAATAAATTCTCTTCACCTTGTTTAAGCCTGAGGGAGTGTGTATTTTTAATTACTTCAGAGAATAAATTCTCGTCACCTCATCCCGTGTGGGAAATAAATAATCCATGTGCCGTATCTAATAACTAGAGAGACGTGACTATTGTCAACTCCAGACCCGTGTGGAGTTTTTATTAATCTGACAATTTACCGTTACATTTTATATGGTCCATATCAGTCATCAGTTCAACCTGTAAAATATAGTCATCGCCATACAAGCCTCTCGTTCGTATGGTAAATTTTCAACATCGTCACACAAGCTCCAAATTCTTATGTGGTATATGATGAAGTATGCCTATCTTCAAGAAGTATGCCATACAGTGTAGTTCAAAATCAATTGTTACTATCCAATGGAGACATTTATTATTTCACACAGAACAACCAGAACTCCGCATCCAATGGCATTCACAGGAGTTGATATAATAATATTTCGCATCCAACTCATTAAGGTTTACCTATTTGTCAGGCACGCAAATAAATTCTTTACTCAACAACTAATCCATTTACCAGTTTCAAACATATATAATGCAAATGTATATAGTTCTATCTATTTTTAAATCAGTTCAATGTATGATTTAATCGAACAAATTCTACCATTCATTCTCTTATTGATTAAATTATCTATCGTTCTAATAATTTAATTAATCTAATCCACTATCACACAACACAAACAACAATCAATTTTATTTTTAACTTTTCAAAAATGTATCTTTTATATATTCAAAAATTATATTTCTAAAACAAGACTACATATATAATCACAAATACGTTATTTATAAACATATAACTCTCAACTCGTTCTAGGGCACTTCTGACCCCATTTCTAACGAGTTATTCTGATTGTGCTATACTCATACTAGGATATTGCTGATCCTATCTGTAATGAGTTATTCGTCCTTGAACATTACTGGTTCTATCTCTGACGAGTTCTTTAATATGTTATATTCTAGCACTAAGCTTAACCAAAGCTCTGATACCACGATGTGACGACCCCAAAACCCCGTACCGACGGAGACAAGGGTAATCTTTGGAATATATCACATAAATAGATAACAGCAGAACAGAATTAAATAAATACACCAGATAATGTACAAATAATACACTGGATAAATATAATCATCAGAGTTACGCAGTATACAGGATCATACTTAGTACAAATACAGTTCAACTATACATAAATGTCTACAGCGGAAAACAAACATAATATGTACAATAGGAGCTGAACAGCATAAAAGAGATAAGTGATAGAATCCATCTTCAGCTCCAGCTATCCAGAAAGAGCCTGCTAAAACCTGAATACAAGGCTGCCCGTGTAGAAATAAGGGCACCCGAGTTTGCAAGTGAAACAAACTACGAGTCAGTCACGGGACTGGTATGAGAAATCTGCTTAACACATTATATAATTGGCTAAGCACAGGACCACGCCACTTTCGCGGAACGGGTTTACTCCATTGGATTGCCAGTGCTTTAAAACAAGTAAATCTTTTAAACATCACAATGCTTTTTATAAAAATGAAGCCATTATAAGACTCAGTTCCCATCACACAATGCAACGCAAACCGAAGGATAGAGTTTTACCTTATAATAGCCAAAATATGCTTGATACGAATAAAACAAAAGAATTTGATATTATTACTAGAGTTTATATGTTTCAAAAACAATTTCAAATCATAAGTATCAATCATTGATGGCATTAATGCCCCATACCACTATGTCGCCATATATAGGTATACAATCAAAACCGCACAGTCACGTATTTGGAAATTGGATTTCCGTCATGAACCAAGGAAAAAGATAGTCCTTACCGACTTCGAGACGCTCTAGCCCGCCCCTCACGCAAGTACTCAGTCAAGCCTTTAGATCGTCAGGGTCGGTCCATCGATGTGGATTAAAATTCCTGGACACTGCATTTCCCCGCCCTATGGGGCGTAAATGAGCCAACGAATGACTCCATCGGTCCCGGATCGACCGATATATCTGAGGCGCCTCGCAATAGCAACAACCACATAGGTGAAAATAATATAAATGTTAGCCAGTTCAAGCACTGACACCACCTCTAGCTAGAAGGAAACACATGCCCTCCCTGAGGTCCTCTCCCGTTTCTGGTTCATACCAAGGTGTGAGGCTCGCGAATTCACGTTATACACAAAGCGACGCCACACAGGCGATGCTTTGATCATCACCACAAGACTTTGCTTTTCAACAGAAGCCTTGATCACTGCATTTTAGCATGCCACACAGGAAATTCACACCAAGCAACTGATGGCTATCAATCACACAGAATGAATTCAAATGTCAAACACACAGTCCATTTACAAGTCCGTTCTCGGTCTAAACGAAACCGGAGGCACTATATACCTCACATGCCCATCGATCTCCACGTACGTCTGGACGATCACCACTCATTATCCATATTTCGGGATGCCTCCCAATCAGGACATCAGTTACCATCCAAATGAGGTGAAGATCTCTGGTCTTCAACCACCGTCTTCATCATCGATTTCTTATCGTCGATTCAGTTATTCAAAATGGGATAAACCCAGTCTTTCTGAGCAACTCGCGTATATAATAAACAAGTTCTACACGAACACAACATAAGCATTATCCCAATTTATTAGTCACTAACAGTGAATTAGCAAGAGAACGATCTTCCAAATATTAACCCCGAAGGCTGAAACCAACATCAGACCAATACCCGGGTAACCATCCGTCTTAGCTAACCTTCAGTTAGTTTCTAAATTTCACGTTTCATATCGTTTATAATATTTTATAACGATTTATCGCTATTTTTATTTATTTTAAAATAGCCAATTTATTTAAACGACGCTACGGGCCATAACGCGGCCGTTGCGCTGTTTTTCTTTAGATTTGATTTACACATATCTGAAAATCTAACCATTGGATCATCACAAATTTTATATCATTAGAAAGCTCTTTTCAAAACGAATCCAACGGTTCTGGTTTTGGGAAAATCCGACGGTCGGATCTCCCGGTACACTTGTTTGAAGTTTCGATTTCAAAATACGAACTGCAGCGTCGTTATTCGATTTAATTTAATTATATATATATAATCGGTTCTGGCGCTGTTTTCCTTCAGATTTGAATTAAACATTCCGGATAATCCAACCGTTGTATATTTACAAAGTGGGTGTCGTTGGAAAGATATTTTCAAAGCGAACCCAACGGTTTCGGTTTCGGGAAAATCCGATGGTCGGATCTCCCGCACTAATCGTTTGAAATCACGGTTTCAAAACACGAACTGCAGCTTCGTTATTCGATATAATTTAATTATATATATATAAATATAATCGATTCTTCGATTTAAAAAATATTTTCTTTTCATACATATGATAAAAATGATATTTTTATCCAACCGACAATTATTTCAACACTTCGTTATTTTTAACAATTCATGTATATAATAAAAATGTGATTTCTATTGCAAAACAATTCATTTCAAAACACAACTATTTTATATAGTTCATATAGATAATAAAAAATATGATTTTTATTATAAAACAATTTATTTCAAAACACGACTATTTTATATAGTTCATATAGATGATAAAAATATGATTTTTATTATAAAACAATTTATTTCAAAACACGAATACCATTCAGCACACGAATTTCTATTCAACGAATGAATTTCTATTCAACACATGAAGGTTTTCTATAGTTCGTATATATAAAATAGAAATGTGATTTTTATTATTAAAACAATTTGTTTAAAACACGAATACCATTCAACACATGAATTTCTATTCAACAAATGAATTTCTATTCAACACATGAAGGTTTTCTTAAAGGCGAGTGGGATGCGAAAAGACTAGAGCTAAACCCAATAGACCATTTTCCTTTCACTATCGGGTACGGTGGTTGAGGGGAGACGCCAACTTGATGTTTAGATTATTTGTTAGGGGAAAGTCGCTTAACTCTTGTAGTCTTTACTAGTTGAGGGAGGGGCCGAGGTGGGGCCATAACCACCATGAATAACAGACCAAGGGAAATCTGTATTTTGTGGCTCTTAAAGGAGGGCCTGTATAGATACGGAAAACTCCCGACCAAGTTCAGTGTTTCTTGTATAGCCCTACCATAGAAATCAGTGTATATTATGTGCAGTTAAGGCATCAAATATGATTGATACGTACGGGGGAAAGTCTAGATACACGCATGTCAGCTCGGGGTGGCGTATCGTAGACTTAAAGACATTACTCTGGTATGGAATCTGATTCAATCGAAGGTGGCAGTCCATACGCTTACCCAGCATAGTAATGATAGATTTATGCAGAACATAACAATGTTGTGTTGAGATCCATACATCACTCCGATGTAGGATGAGGGACTGAGTTTATTTCTATGACATTTCAGTGGAAACCGTGCGAGTGGGGTTCCATAGGGTGTACCTCAATATTGGGGGGTAGCAACATATATACTGTATTAATCCATTGAGAAGTAAATAGGTACGACGTGTGTGTAAGTGTAACACCCCACATCCATTAAGGTCACTCATAAAGGGAATGCCTTAACTTCAATGGAGCATTATGGGTACTGGAACAGAAATATTACAAGACAGACATATATAAAACAGCGGAAAGTAAAGTGGAAGTACTTAAAATCATTTATTAAATATGATTGTTTACAATAAAAGCCCATCAACTTCAAATACCCAATTACATAGTTAAAATATCTGTCTTGCTCAAAAACAAAGAAGCATAAAAACAAATTGTAGTATTCCCCAATAAAGCAAAGCAAGCCATAGCCAAGAGAAATCCAAGCCATACATGAAAGAGCCTTGGAGCTTGGTAAGATCCGAACTAAGTTGTATTCCGACCCTACGAACCTGGGGGGGGGGGGGAACAGAAGAAAAAGAGGCGAAACAAAACGGGTCAATCATAAAGACTGAGTAAGTCCTAGTGACTTTCAGCACAAAAATAGTTAAGGATAATATGGCATGAGTAAACTGAAAGTAAACATAAGCATGATGACAAGATTAGCAACAGGCAAGATAACTAAGATGTGATTTTTGTCAAGTAACATCGCAAGGTTCCCATTCAAGATAAACTAAGTATAATTTCGTAAGATTCCTATCAAGCATATCACGATTCCTCTGCTTCACCATTAAAAGATTTCTGTGATATCTATTTGCTCTGCGCCAACTAACTAGTATCCTCACAAGTATCTTACAAGGAATGATCTGTATTCTTACTAGTACTCCAACTAGTGTCCTATGTTACAAGGATCCTTACCCCATACTAGTGTCCCAACTAGTAGCCCGTGTTATATAATAAGGTGATCCTTCCTATTGAACATAAGTGATAATAATAATGGTAGTTTCGTGTACCCCTAGCTGCTGTCATAGGTGCCGCCTGCTCCTATCTCCACTAGTGGTACCCACTACCCTCCCCATTCTAATTACAATATTCATAATACGGTAGCTGTACTCCTAGCTGCTGTCATAGGTGTCGCCTGCTCCTATCTCCACTAGTCGTACCCACTACCTTCCCCATTCGATCGGCTCCCTAACTCGTAAATACCTGTGCTGGCCCCACAGTGGGGTGTATCACTCCCCAAACTGGCAACACGATACAACAGAGATGCACGGCTTATACCTACACGATGCAACAACGTCTTACCTACCAGCCCGGGTCCACATACGCATATGAAACCCGTTGGACTTACGTTGCCACCGCTAACCCGTTTTGACCTCTTACAATCAAATCCAGTATGCGTGTCCCGTCCTCGACATGGGTCGAGCTCACAAAGATACATAATGGGCTACTGGTCTGAAAAGGGTCCCCTTTCCTCGACACAAGCTTCCCTCCTATTCTTGGTCCCCTCTATTAATTCTTACTTAACCCCTTCTTGTTCATGTCCACTTACATGCTTAAATTTTGGTTAAGTATACACCAGTTATGTCTTACATGTTACCCATGTCCTCCACTTAACCCCTACATCATCCTCATGTCTTAATACATGCTTTATCTTGGTTAAGTACTTATAGGTTATATTTAACATGTCATTCATATTACCCCATACGTCTGGGTTTAACCAAGCGCCTTGGCTTTATCTACCATTAGACCCTATGTCTATCCATTAACTATGCGCTTGTGCTGCCTCATCAGTCTTATCATTTAACTTGGTTATTTCCATTTATACCATCCTTCAACTTTGCTTATTAATTCAATTCTTAACTTGCACTATATTAAGTCCATTAATAAGCCCACAACATGTTATTCCTATGATTCACACATTAACCCCCGTTATGGTACAATAACATGTTCTTATTCAATCTTTACAACCAAGTGCCCCTTAACTTATAAACACACTGGAGAGAGAGAATAATTCCCTAAATACCAACCCCGAAGACCGGAATCAACATCAGATTGATAATCGGAGGATTATCCAACCTAACCAATGTTTTGTTCCTTTTTATAATATAACTTATGTCGCCTTCAATTGTAAATTCATTCTTGTCTTTACATATTGCTTTATCTACAATGAAGCACATCTTTCCTTATTACATAAGTTATCTCATCTTATCTATTGTTCCGCCTAACTTACTTTATTCCATAAGTTATCATTCCCACTTAGGCATTAATTAAGATTTACTTAACTCAACCATCCATGTCATAACAGTTAAGTGTCATTATCCTGGTCATATTACTTAACCCACCCATTCATACCATATTGGTTAAGTGTCATTAGCCTAATCATATTACTTAACCCACCCATTCATACCATATTGGTTAAGTGTTCTTAGTTTACTTAACCCGACCCACTTGTCTAATTACCATGTTATGTTGGTTAAGTATTACTATTCGTATTTCCATATGTCACCCATATGTCACCCACATGTCACCCACTTAACCCCCATGTCCCACCACATGTTTATCTGGTTAAGTATTTCTTAATTCATTAAGGCCGTAACCCTATAAAGACCTCTCACATTAGACTGACATTTATGGCAGCTGGATTTGCCGGGCGGGTCCGGGCAGTCTTACACCATAAAAGAGTCTAACCTCGTGTCTTTACAACTGTTACGCTTTTAATTTGGGCCTAGTATCTCTCACATTGGGCTACCATTTGTGACTACTGGATTTGCCGGGCGGGTCCGGGCAGTTTTACGTCACAAATGAGTCCAACCTCGTGTCCTAAGCATTGATTATCACTTATAATCATTTACCCCAGTCTTAATAATTTCCCTATTCAAATTATTAATTAATTCCTCATTTAATGATGTCCATAATTGACTCAATTATGTTCATCAATTAATGGTATGCAAAATCATACCAATTTTATCACAATTTATCTTATGCCATTAAAGGCAACTTACCCTAATTTATATTTATCCCTCCTTTAAGGCTATTACATTCCAACTACCCAAAACCCACTTAGGCATGTTCATATTAGTCCCTTTTCAAGACATAAATTATCATATGTGTTTCAACTACAAATCTCACCTAATCAACATATGCCCAAGTTCTAGATTACATGTCCGTTTTACATATGCCTAATTCATACCAAATTTACACATGTTCCGTTCATGCCATTTTATATGTATGCCCAATTTATGCCAATTTACACCTATCATGTTCTAGCCAAACTACATATGCCAATCCCAATTCTTGCAATTACCATTTTAATGGCGATACCCCAATTATCAAATTTCATATTAATGGCAATAATACCCATATATATCCAATTTTCATGTTATGCCATCAATTCCACCAATCGCATATATCCAAATAGGTAATATTCCCATACTTTTCCCCGTATTCAATCGTACGCAAAATCGTGGTTTAGGCCTAGATCCGAAATTGATCTAGGTTCATCAAAAGAAAATAAATAGGGGAAAGGTAGAATTTTGTAATAAAACAAGATCAGAGAGAAAACAGCATAAATCATCATGATAGGCATAAAGATTAGATCTTGATAATAATATCAACATGAATCCAAGAAACTGATTTACAATGACTGAATAGAGCATGAACTAGACATAAGAATGGAGGTGAACAAGTCTCAAAACTCAAGGTTCAAAGATAAACAGGAATAGATCTGAATTGATAAACATGCTTATATCCAATTACACTTTATTCCATAGCCATATTAAAATTAAGTATTTTAATCTAAAAAGTAACTAGAACTTACATAGCATGGCTAGCGAATTTAAAAACTGAAATCAATGTTGAAACGTTGTAGAGTTGTTGATTCATCTCCTTGAATTGTTGTAGAAGTCTTCACCTTTGCATTGGATTGCGTATGAAAGCTTAAGAAGAAGATTAGAGACGGCGGCCATGACCAAGAGGGATTTTAGTGGCATAACGGTGGCTAGACATGTTGTAGTGAATTAGGGTTAGGCCTTAGGTTGTATTTATAGATTTAGGAACTCATTTAGGCCCTTAGATCATACCTAGAGTCAATCCGGACCATCAAAACTCATCCCGGGCCTCAAAAATGGGTTCTGGGCCACATCAGGCCGACCAGGTCGACCTGTACAGGGGGGAGGTCGACACTACAGTCGACCTGGGGGGGGGGAGTCGACTGTGCAGTCGACACTACAGTCGTCCTGGGGTCAGTCTTCCTGAAAGTCTGCTGAAACTTGTACAGGCCATAACTTGGTCATACGGACTCCGATTTTCGAAAACTCGGACTCTACTTCATGTAAAATTTCGAGACGAACGCAATGGCGCAACCCATTTCCCTTGATTCTAATTTTAAAATTTAATTCTGCCTTGATTTATGATTTTAATATGTTATTAAAATTCGGGTTGTTACATTCTCCCCTCCTTAAAGGATTTCGTCCCCAAAATCTTCAAGTTAAGAAGAATGTGTCCTACCATCCAATCATCCATCTACTCAATCATCAATCACAGGCATTCATTGTCCTTAAGAAAATTCTAATGCTGTATGAACATATGCAAGAAGTGTGTGTATATGTTCCTTGTCTAATGCAAATGATCAGGCCTGATTGATCTTCTAGATGCAAAATATGTTTAGTGCCACGAGTCCAACCTGTATGCAAATAGTCCTAGTCACATAAACACTATATGTGTGCGCAAACATCCATCCATATGCAACATCCACATGATAAAACATTCAATTCCATCCATAAACAAGTGTAAACACTTATGCATATGCAATATGAAAGGTGACTGAGCCGATCTAGTGCCTAATGTGCGTGTATATGCATCCACGAGCAACCACTAGCAACCACTTGCAACCATCAATCATAACATGTCTCAAACACATGCTTACACCCAACTGTTCCTACCTAAAGATATAGTCGAATGATAGAAGCAAGTAAAAACTCTGCGCCCATCAAAGCTGGAAATCTACGTCACATATATACTGATTAGGAGAAGAATTCCCTAAGCACCAGCCCCGAAGACCGAAATCAACATCAGACTGACACCCAAAGAAATTCTCAACCCAACCAATATATATGTGATTCTAGGAAACTAAGCATGATGGACTCCTTTTAGGTCACAAGAAATCCCCTCCTATAACCAACCCATATCCTATAAAACCCAAAAGGTTTAATCAACCCAACGGACACCCTCAAGCCCCAACATGTAAAACTAACAGATGAGTCATACTCCCTATGGGGTTTGCAACAGAAATTGGATTGAGAATAGGACCGAGAGGATATACACAAAAGATAGCATGCAAGTAAGCTCTACAGGAAAAAGGAATCAAGAATATACTCTTAAAAAGAGATGTGATGCACGAATCTAGTCTTCAATCTTCTAAGTCGCATTTCCTTGAGCTTAACTCCATTGTGCTTTGACCATCTTTAACTTCACAATTTCATAGCTCCTTGTTTCTTATTTCCAAAATACGAGTTGGAACTCATTTCACTGTTGCCTCCCGTTCCACTTTCAATTATTCTCCCTCTAGTATACTCGGTCTCAAACATAACTGTGTACTGAGGGTTCCATATAAGCTCTCCAAAATTCACTAGTGAATCTTGGATCTCATTCACTTACTAGAAGGTATTCCACATAGATAAATTATCTAAATAAACAAATGTCAACCATGTTGCTAAATGTTCTTACTAAGGCGATTTTCTACATCACATGCATAAGTGAAATGAACCATCCGCCTTAGTGGCGAACACTACTCGAGCGGATCAATAAATGTATCTAGAGATTCTAGGTAACTAAGCATGGAAAAAAACCTAAGGGTTACACTAGACTTCGAGGGCATTACCGAGGCAAGTCAAGAGTCTAACTACCCTCCTTTCAAAACCGAGAATGGCACCCTTATTGGATAACCACTCCATCCCAAGAATCCACTCCTAGCCCAAAAATCATAAGCATTCCTTCTAAGCTCAATACCTAGACATCCAAACAAATCATGAATAAATGAGCCAATTCCCCAACAGGATTCGAGACAAAAATTGGGATCCTCCAATACGCTAGTACTAAGGTGCAGAGACTCAACTATCGAAGCAGAATTAAAAGGATGTGATGTACAAAACAAAGTTCTAGTGGGATGATTGAAAAGAAAGCTAAACTCGTAACAGAAACGTTACCGCCTCTCTTAGGTATACAATTGCCCTCTCGACGACCTTGCCTTTTGCCCTTGCTCTTGTCCTATAATACTTAACTACACTCCCTCCTTACCATACTAAAGATACTTTCTCTTGTAATGGGTTCTACTATTCTTTCACTTTGGCATCTTTCCTTTCACCTTTTTCCTCCTTCGTGGATAACAACTAGTCTCTTGTTCTTACTATCCTTGTATAGTTTGTTGACAAGTCCTTCGAAGCTACCTCCAACGAACGGCAACTCTACACAACTTGAAATAAGATTAGACGCAGATGGAACTACTGCGGCTACAGATGGAGGTTGGGCACTTCTTTGCCCTCCGACATATGTCGGATGTCTACGAAATTATGGTGAAAAGAGAGAGAGGAGAGATTTCAAGAGGGAATCAAAAGATAGTGCATATGGCTTTGGGGAATATTCCTTTTAATCAAAACAAAATTTTCTTGAAAATTTGCTTCTTTGTAAATGTTTTGAAAACTAGTTCAGAAGGTTTCTGAAAACTTTTGCCCAATCTGGTAACCTTCTGCTCTGATACCAAATGTAACACCCCACATCCATTAAGGTCACTCACAAAGGGAATGTCTTAACTTCAATGGAGCATTATGGGTGCTGGAATAGAAATATTACAAGACAGACATATATAAAACAGCGGAAAGTAAAGTGGAAGTACTTAAAATCATTTATTAAATATGATTGTTTACAATAAAATCCCATCAACTTCGAATACCCAATTACATAGTTAAAATATCTGTCTTGCTCAAAAACAAAGAAGCATAAAAACAAATTGTAGTATTCCCCAATAAAGCAAAGCAAGCCATAGCCAAGAGAAATCCAAGCCATACATGAAAGAGCCTTGGAGCTTGGTAAGATCCGAACTAAGTTGTATTCCGATCCTACGAACCTGGGGGGGGGGGGAAACAGAAGAAAAAGAGGCAAAACAAAACGGGTCAGTCATAAAGACTGAGTAAGTCCTAGTGACTTTCAGCACAAAAATAGTTAAGGATAATATGGCATGAGTAAACTGAAAGTAAACATAAGCATGATGACAAGATTAGCAACAGGCAAGATAACTAAGATGTGATTTTTGTCAAGTAACATCGCAAGGTTCCCATTCAAGATAAACTAAGTATAATTTCGTAAGATTCCTCTCAAGCATATCACGATTCCTCTGCTTCGCCATTAAAAGATTTCTGTGATATCTATTTGCTCTGCATCACCTAACTAGCATCCTCACAAGTGTCTTACAAGGAATGATCCATATTCTTACTAGTACTCCAACTAGTGTCCTATGTAACAAGGATCCTTACCCCCTACTAGTGTCCCAACTAGTAGCCCGTGTTATATAATAAGGTAATCCTGCCTACTGAACATAAGTGATAATAATAATGGTAGTTTCGTGTACCCCTAGCTGCTGTCATAGGTGTCGCCTGCTCCTATCTCCACTAGTGGTACCCACTACCCTCCCCATTCTAATTACAATATTCATAATACGGTAGTTGTACTCCTAGCTGTTGTCATAGGTGCCGCCTGCTCCTATCTCCACTAGTCGTACCCACTACCTTCCCCATTCGATCGGCTCCCTAACTCGTAGATACCCGTGCTGGCCCCATAGTGGGGTGTATCACTCCCCAAAGTGGCAACCCGATACAACAGAGATGCACGGCTTATACCTACACAATGCAACAACGTCTTACCTACCAGCCCGGGTCCACACACGCATATGAAACCCGTTGGACTTGCGTTGCCACCGCTAACCCGTTTTGACCTCTTACAATCAAAACCAGTATGCGTGTCCCGTCCTCGACATGGGTCGAGATCACAAAGATACGTAATGGGCTACTGGTCTGAAAAGGTTCCCCTTTCCTTGACACAAGCTTCCCTCCTATGCTTGGTCCCCTCTAGTAATTCTTACTTAACCCCTTCTTGTTCATGTCCACTTACATGCTTAAATTTTGGTCAAGTATACACCGGTTATGTCTTACATGTTACCCATGTCCTCCACTTAACCCCTACATCATCCTCATGTCTTAATACATGCTTTATCTTGGTTAAGTGCTTATAGGTTATATTTTACATGTCATACATATTACCCCATACGTCTGGGTTTAACCAAGCGCCTTGGCTTTATCTGCCATTAGACCCTATGTCTATCCATTAACTATGCGCTTGTGCTGCCTCATAAGTCTTATCATTTAACTTGGTTATTTCCATTTATACCATCCTACAACTTTGCTTATTAATTCAATTCTTAACTTGCACTATATTAAGTCCATTAATAAGCCCACAACATGTTATTCCTATGATTCACACATTAACCCCCGTTATGGTACAATGACATGTTCTTATTCAATCTTTACAACTAAGTACCCCTTAACTTATAAACACACTGGAGAGAGAGAATAATTCCCTAAATACCAACCCCGAAGACCGGAATCAACATCAGATTTATACTCAGAGGATTATCCAACCTAACCAATGTTTTGTTCCTTTTTATAATATAACTTATGTCGCCTTCAATTGTAAATTTATTCTTGTCTTTACATATTGCTTTATCTACAATGAAGCACATCTTTCCTTATTACATAAGTTATCTCATCTTATATATTGTTCCGCCTAACTTACTTTATTCCATAAGTTATCATTCCCACTTAGGCATTAATTAAGATTTACTTAACTCAACCATCCATGTCATAACAGTTAAGTGTCATTAGCCTGGTCATATTACTTAACCCACCCATTCATACCATATTGGTTAAGTGTCATTAGCCTAATCATATTACTTAACCCACCCATTCATACCATATTGGTTAAGTGTTCTTAGTTTACTTAACCCTACCCACTTGTCTAATTACCATGTTATGTTGGTTAAGTATTACTATTCGTATTTCCATATGTCACCCATATGTCACCCACATGTCACCCACTTAACCCCCATGTCCCACCACATGTTTATCTGGTTAAGTATTTCTTAATTCATTAAGGCTGTAACCCTATAAAGACCTCTCACATTAGACTGACATTTATGGCAGCTGGATTTGTCGGGCGGGTCCGGGCAGTCTTACACCATAAAAGAGTCTAACCTCGTGTCTTTACAACTGTTACGCTTTTAATTTGGGCCTAGGACCTCTCACATTGGGCTACCATTTGTGACTACTGGATTTGCCGGGCGGGTTTGGGTAGTTTTACGTCACAAATGAGTCCAACCTCGTGTCCTAAGCATTGATTATCACTTATAATCATTTACCCCAGTCTTAATAATTTCCCTATTCAAATTATTAATTAATTCCTCATTTAACGATGTCCATAATTGACTCGATTATGTTCATCAATTAATGGTATGCAAAATCATACCAATTTTATCACAATTTATCTTATGTCATTAAAGGCAACTTACCCTAATTTATATTTATCCCTCCTTTAAGGCTATTACATTCCAAATACCCAAAACCCATTTAGGCGTGTTCATATTAGTCCCTTTTCAAGACATAAATTATCATATGTGTTTCAACTACAAATCTCACCTAATCAACATATGCCCAAGTTCTAGATTACATGTCCGTTTTACATATGCCTAATTCATACCAAATTTACACATGTTCCGTTCATGCCATTTTATATGTATGCCCAATTTATGCCAATTTACACCTATCATGTTCTAGCCAAACTACATATGCCAATCCCAATTCTTGCAATTCCCATTTTATTGGCGATACCCCAATTATCAAATTTCATATTAATGGCAATAATACCCATATATCCAATTTTCATGTTATGCCATCAATTCCACCAATCGCATATATCCAAATAGGTAATATTCCCATACTTTTCCCCGTATTCAATCGTACGCAAAATCGTGGTTTAGGCCTAGATCCGAAATTGATATAGGTTCATCAAAAGAAAATAAATAGGGGAAAGGTAGAATTTTGCAATAAAACAAGATCAGAGAGAAAACAACATAAATCATCATGATAGGCATAAAGATTAGATCTTGATAATAATATCAGCATGAATCCAAGAAACTGATTTACAACGACTAAATATAGCATGAACTAGACATAAGAATGGAGGTGAACAAGTCTCAAAACTCAAGGTTCAAAGATAAACAAGAATAGATCTGAATTAATAAACATGCTTATATCCAATTATACTTTATTCCATAGCCATATTAAAATTAAGTATTTTAATCTAAAAAGTAACTAGAACTTACATAGCATGGCTAGCGAATTTAAAAACTGAAATCGATGTTAAAACGTTGTAGATTTGTTGATTCATCTCCTTGAATTGTTGTAGAAGTCTTCACCTTTGCATTGGATTGCGTATGAAAGCTTAAGAAGAAGATTAGAGACGGCGGCCATGACCAAGAGGGATTTTAGTAGCATAACGGTGGCTAGACATGTTGTAGTGAATTAGGGTTAGGCCTTAGGTTGTATTTATAGATGTAGGAACTCATTTAGGCCCTTAGATCATCCCTAGAGTCAATCCGGACCATCAAAACTCATCCCGGGCCTCAAAAATGGGTTCTGGGCCACATCAGGCCGACCAGGTCGACTTGTACAAGGGGGAGGTCGACACTACTGTCGACATGGGGGGGGGAGTCGACTTTGCAGTCGATACTACAGTCGACCTGGGGTCAGTCTTCCTGAAAGTCTGCTGAAACTTGTACAGGCCATAACTTGGTCATACGGACTGCGATTTTCGAAAAATCGGACTCTATTTCATGTAAAATTTCGAGACGAACGCAATGGCGCAACCCATTTCCCTTGATTCTTATTTTAAATTTAATTCTGCCTTGATTTATGATTTTAATATGTTATTAAAATTCGGGTTGTTACAGTAAGCCTTGAGTGCTGTTAACCCAAGTAACCTAATAAACAAGAAAATGTGATTGAACAGTATATGTAGGATTATCCAAAGTGTATAATTTAAATCCAGTCACCAGAACTTGTGTTCTGACCCCCTCCTCAAAACATACTCGCAGGTTAGATTTATGGCAGAGGCATGAAAGCTTTGGATACTGGTTAGGCAGTATTATTAATATGGTAAGGCTATACTTTGATTATATTATATTTTGTCCTTTCGCTTTGAGATATTTTCTGAGCTCTGGCATATTTTATGTCTCTGTCTTTTCTGCAGGATACCAGAGCAAACCAACATTAGTTTCAATAGATTAGAATTTTGAAGTAAAAAATTCGGTCTACGGGAACTTGGGTTGTTACAATTAAGCACCCTAATCTCAGTATGTAATATGTCTTTCCTAGCCAGTTTTTGGAAATTATCATATAGTTTCATTCCACTAAATATACAATACCAATGCTTTTGTAACTCAGTGCGCAAGATAGGCATTTAGTCATGTGCAAGTTAACATCTTGTATGCATATATTTTATTTTGGAATTTTTTTGAAAAAGTGAATAAATTTATAAAAAGTAATTAAGTTTACAATAATTTAACGAAGTGATCCAAGTTTTGTAAAAATTGAGCAATTAATAAAGACTAACATGATACATAAAATTTAACCAAAATTAGCAAACTCTTTTTGAAATTAAATTTGTCGAAAAATAATAAAGTATACAAAATATAGTATGTTTTCAAAATAAATCAATTTCATCAAAATAACGAAGCTAATAAAGTTTAACATTATTTTATAAAAGTTAATTAAGATGTACAAACACATGGTAAAATCAATTAAGTTTGTAAAATTTAATCAAGTTTTGTCAAAATTTAAATATATTTTAAATAAATTTATTAAAATTAACTAAGCTATATAAAATGTTAAATATTTAAACAAGTTTATATGAATTAAATAACCATCTAAATATTGACAATATTTTAGGAAAAGTAAATAAATTTACAAAATATAATAAAATTATAAATATTTAACGTATTTATCTAAGTATTATAAAATGTAACTTAATTTATAGAAAATAACAATTTTTTACAGAAGTAAACCGAGTTTTATAGAAATTAAGCTAGGGCTGTCATTCGATACCTGAAAAATTCGAAATCCATCTGCATCCATATCCGAAAAGCGATAAATATCCGATATCTAGAAAAACGAATGCTGATATAGTCACACTCGCATTCGAAAATTACCTGTTAGACATTTTTTCCATAACCAGTATAAATTATGTGTATTTTGGCATGGTGAAATATGCTAAATTATGATTTTATTAAGTTTAAAGTCTATATTGCACTTGTTAAACGCATGTTAATTTCTTAAAATTGTTTATTATCATCATATTTGTTTATATTAAGAACTTCAATAGTTAAGTGGATTGAAGGAAAAAACTTTATGTTAAACTAAAATTTTACATTTACATATCATGATTTATCATTCTTTGGCGGATCAGATAATTACCTGATATCTGCAAATACGGATATCTGAAAATAATTTCAAATGCGGATGCAAGTATGACACTATCTACATCCGAAAACATCCGTTGATAGCCCTAAATTAAGCAAGTTTATAAAAAATAAAAAAGTTTATAAAATTTAATCAAGGTTTGAAATATACTGTTTATAAAAATAACAAAGTTAATAAAGTTTAGTAATTGACTAAGTTTAATAATTTCGGTACTTTTTCGTTACTCATATAATAATAAGGACATGTAAATAAATAAAAACTAATTCTCTTTTGATTGAATGGATACGAATAGTCAACACTGGAGGAGAATTTGCATTGTTAAGTAAAGGAGTAAGTTATCTTTATAAATCATGCAAAAGTACTTGAAACTATGATACAAGAAGAACCTTTACCTGTTAAACTTTATAAGTTGGAAATATATAAATATAACCATGAAATTAGTTTGTTATAATTATATAGCTGATTGTAGATTAATATGCTTAAACGATGGACCAGGATCTTAGATGAGATTTAGAATAAGAATGGCAATGTGGCGGGTTTCTCGTGCCCCAAACCCGACCCAGACTTCTTAAACCTCACCCCAGACCCGCCCCGTAGACCCGGTGCGGGTCTGGAATTTCGCTCCATACCCGAAACCCGTACGGGTCAAGGTAGACCCGACCTGCCCCATGACCCGGTGATATTGTGTTCTAATGTACACAAATTTATATTCTTATATTTTTTATCACTAAAAGGTAAATTATATACATATTATAATGTGTTCACAATGATAAGAGAATATAATAAAACGAGTTATAAGATAATAGTGCAAAAAGCATGCATTTGTTATTACATGATTATAATTGATGTAACTTAATAATATAATTTTTTTTATAGTTTTTTGATTGAAAGAATATAATATTCAAGTTATAACCATATATACCCAAGAAAATTAATAAATAGTCATTATAGTTATAAAGTGTTTTAATTATGTTTCAATCATGCAGGTCGGGTTGGGGCGGGTTAACCATGCCCCGGACCCGACCCTAGACCTGGTCCTTCAATAGTGGGTGGTGGGTTTACCCGCCCCGAAGACCCTGTGGGGCGGGTCCAAATAGGTCAAAATAGGGGTGGGCTAAGCGGGTTTGGACCCTAGACCCGCCCCATTGCCATCCCTAATTTTGAAACTTGAGTATATTAAGTATTTAGAACAAAGCAATTCACGCAAGTAGGCCTATTTGTGTAAACAATAACACAACTAGCCATATTTTAGAAAAAATAACAGGTTTAGACCTGTTTTGGTTACTGAAGACTAGTTTTGGCTTTATTGATGGCGAGTTCCCAAAACTCGCCTTCAGAAAACCCACATTTTAACAAATTTAATAACAACACCACATCCGAACTAAATTACACACAGCACCACATTCAAACAAGTTTACATACAGTACCTGTTGTAGAGATATGTTGACTACTCGTTTTTACGTTAAAATCGACGCTCAATTTATATTATATAAAAATTCTGTAAAATCTATTAATAAATCGTTATGGTTTATAAACGATTCCACAATGACTTTTTGAAGATTGGTTTGGACATAATTAAAAATCTTAAAATGAAATCTTCATTTTTCTCTTCCGTTATAAATACATAGTTCAGTAGATTCGATCGTTTCTTGTTTTAAAGAAATCCGATTTATAACTAATCATATATATTCAGTTAAAGTTCAATACGTAAAACTACAAAATACTGTGACGGTAGGAGCTTGTTTTTAATTATATTATAAATTATACATTCAAATGTTGTTTAATTAATACGAATACCAAAACAAAAAATATAGATGGCAAATACGGTAAACCGAAGGCCAATCAAACTTGGAAACCGAATGACAAATAGTCGAATGTATCAAATAATTA
Organism: Allium sativum; assembly: GCA_030737875.1. Classification (NCBI taxonomy): domain Eukaryota; kingdom Viridiplantae; phylum Streptophyta; class Magnoliopsida; order Asparagales; family Amaryllidaceae; genus Allium; species Allium sativum. The sequence continues at coordinate 281,791,836 of CM060911.1, forward strand.
TATGCTAGTTTTTTCCAAAGATAAGAAATAAATAAACGTGCACCACTACTTCGACCAATCATACTCTAGCAATAATTAGACAAACACTACTATCCAATTAATTAGACATACGCTACTACTACAACCAATCATACGTACACTAGTTTTGCCTCGGCCGCTCGATTAGTCGTATGGAATTTGAAGACGAACCACTGCCGCTGCTACATCTAGTGCGTCGCGCACTGCTGGAACGGGGGTAATGTAGGTGTTGGTTGCGATGGGTCCAGCACAATTTCCTCATATGCTACTAGAGGAGGAGGAGGACTTGTAGGAGGAGATGATGACCTGTAGGAGGAGGAGATGGTGGTATTGGCCGACCAAATATGTTCCTGCACAAGATCACATCTAAAATCCTTTGTATGTTTGTGCACATAGTCCTTCCCTCATCGTCTGTCCGCCTCTGTCGGAGCTTCTCTGCTTCTTCCCATGCACGGTTAATACTGAAAGCCTGCAAATTTAAAACAAAATTAGATACAATGAATAAATGAAATTAATTGTATTTAATACTACACACATCAACTTACCACGTTCCTCTCTAGTGGTGCTCTGGTAACATAAGGTGCTAACGTCGAATCTACTCTGGGATAAAGGACATAGCGTCGTGCCATGTTCCAGTACCACCTCATGTACTGCGCCGTAGAAATGGTGTGCTCCCTCTCCATCTCAATATGATTCTCGGGTCATTCCGCATATCAACAAGTGTGGGATAGTCCTGCGCACTCTAACCATATTGGTAAGGAGGTGCATCATCCGGTATATGCTGCATTAGGCCAAACTGTCCATAACCCTATCAGGAACGTGCCAAGCGATGAAGATGTAGGCTATAGGTACTCTCGCCGTCCAAAGGTACCTATGATGTAACGTCCCGCATTTTTCATTGATATATGTTTGGATATTTAAATAAATTTCAATACTGAATTTGTAATATAAATGAATTTTTATATTAATTAAAACGAATTTTGAAACGTAAATATATATATAAAATATAAATGAGTTCGAAATGGCGTGGTAGTTCGTAATATTTAATTTGAACTTTAGTTGATCGTACTGAATACATTATAAGTCGGAATTCGCTGAAATAAGAAATATTCGAATCTGTTGAATTATAATTTTGTAATAAAAGAGAAAAATCAGAATTTCGTATTTTATACTGGGAGTTATGGCCAAATCAAATTTTCGAATAATTGCCACGAAATCATTTATAAACCGTAATGATTTATTTAATTAAATAAATCAATTTTAAATTAGTTGAATATTATTTTAACTTAAAAATATAATATCAAGATTTAAATTCATATTATTTCATTCTGGAAATTGTATAAATTCGGTTTGTAAAAAGATATGATAATAATAATTTATTTATTATTATTGGGTTAATTTATATTAAATTGAATTTAATGTTAAACCGTCATTTAGTTTAATATCTTCTGTATATGGTCGAATTGGATCGTGGAAACTGTTCCAGTGTGTTCAGAATGGCGGTAGAACCCTAGAAATGTCTTTTGTTGCGTTCAAATAGGGGTTTGTAACCGTAGTGTAATTTAATTTAAGGTACACTGCATTAAGAAAATAAAAAATCAAATTAAAAAAAACTGCAGATGACTTCTTCCCATCAGCATAGGCGCGTGTTTTCACCTTCACGTCACAGTTTCCTTCTCCACAAAAAAAAATTCTTCGCTGGAATCATATTCTACCCCTAAAGATAAGTGAGTGATTGAGTTCCACTTTGTTCCTATCCTACCATCGCTCTTGTATATATAATAACAGCTTGCGTTCATTCTTCCACGTCCCTCAAACCAGAAACAATCTCACCCATTTCATTCGCTTGTTCTGTTTCTTCCACCATCGAAAAATCGATCCATTGTTAAAATAAAAAAGATAAAAGTTTTCAATACAAAAATATCAATTTCTGTTCGCTGCGATTTAAAACTATGGCAAATCCTGAAGCTCAACACAAAAGGGGACTACTATTGGATCTGCGGAGTGGCTGAGGCTCGATGTCTGAACTCGAATTTAAAGAGCATGGAAATAGCGTATCGCGATATATTGGGAGGACGAGTTCAAGTTGAGGGGTACAATGTTTAGAGGAATACGAACTGTAAATTTTGGGAGTTGGTCTGTTGAATGCGAATTTGTAAAACTGGGATGTGAAGTTCAATGCGACAAGAGAGGAGACTGTATTGCGATGGATTGAGGGCTGACCGTGGTTCTGGAGTGTTGCGTTGATTGATAACGAACTGGGGAATTGGTGAGATGGTTGAGTTACCTTAATGGGATAATATTGGGATGTAAAATGAGGGCGATGAGGATGGTAAATGAATAAGGGGTTCACCAGCATGATGTTGGATAGATTGTGAAGTGTCTGATGCGAACCGGAAAAGAACGGAAGTGCTTTGGATACTGGAGTTTGAATATGGGTGATAGGCATTCAACAGTAGGCTCTTGAAATGGGGGAGAGTTCGGTGTCATATTTTTGTGAACGCAGACTGTCAGTGGAAGGTTCGTAGTAAGAAGGCTGATGTTGAATAATGTCGAACTGTTTGGTTTGTGATTTTAGGTTGTGATAATACCACTCAAGAAGTGGCATGTCCTTGGTAGAGCTTGGCAAGGTGGTGAAGGGTCTATCGGTGAGAAGACTGTGGTGAAGTCCGGGCACCGGATGTGGACTGTTGGATTTTGGCAAATCTGGATAGCGAAAGAGTGACGATGTAACACCCCACCTCCGCCAGGGTGTCTCTTGCAAGCACTCTGACTTTGGAGGGGCGTTTGAATCAGGTAAACATGCATAATGATATATCAAGGCAGAACAAGAACATATGTATATATGTAAACAGAGTAAATAACATAGATAAAACAACGGAAGATTTCAAACCATTTAAAAACAAGTCTGGTACAACATAATGTCAACTTTCCAAATACACAAGTCTAGATAAAAACAACATTACTGAAAAACTGAAATACATAAGTACTATCCCCAAAATAAGTGATAACCATAGCTAGCTTCATGTCAAGACCGTACATGAGCTAAAATCCCACAAGCAAGTGATCAGGAATCCAAGCTAAGCTCCAATATTCCCTCCCTGAGAACCTGGGGGGGGGGGGGAACGGAAGAAAAGAGGCAAAAGAAAACAGGTCAGTCAAAAAGACTGAGTAAGCCCTACTACAATCAATGTAAGCTGGTAAAGTTAACTGGCATGAGAAGCAGGGATGAACATAAGGATAACAACATACTAGCATGATGATTAACTAACAAGGTAGATAAAGGTGTCATCGCATAATCAGGATTAAGGTTTTGCACCATAGGTGTACTAGCAAACTAACATGACTTGAATAAACAAGTATTGATCCCTTGGCCCAAGCTTTGGCCCAATAACATGAAGTGACCCTCATACGAGGTCCAACCAAACGGTCTAGTCGATCGGCTCCCTATAAGCCTAACTCGTCACGTGTTGGTGTCAATGCGGCCCAAACATAATTGTAGTCAGACTGTGCAGGGTCTCCCGTCGGGTGTATCAAGCCCTAGGGTGGCAACCCCTGGACAACATAAACATGAGTGCACAGTCTCGATCTACTGGTACCCGTGCATGCTTTCCCCGGCTTCGGACTATGTGCACGACCATGGTCCGCCCGGAACTACACCGGCGTACCCATCTGCCGTCGCTTTTGGTCACTTACCTCCAGTCCAGTAATCGTGCTCCCTCCCTAGCCTAGACCCTAGGGCCTTAAAGATACAAACTTGGGATTACTGCTGGAGTGGACCCCCATTGCTAGGATTTTTCTAGTGGGTTAAGTACGGTTTAACCCTCTTGCTAATCATGGATTAACTTGGTTAAGTGTAACGATGAGTTCACGACTTAACCCCGAATAATCTACCAAGCCCAAATTGGTTAAGTATTAAGTGGACCATGACTTAACCCTAATCACGAGGCATAAATTAATTTAATGCGCCTTAACCTCTCACATTAGACCTTGCTGTGGTTACTAGTTAAGCCGGGCGGGTCCGGGTAGCTTTACACCACAACTTGGTCTAACCTCGGGTTCAAGGTACAACATGACCAACTTCTCACATTGGGTCCTATTGTTTGTAGCAACTAGTTAAGCCGGTCGGTTCCGGGTAGGTTTACGCTACAAACTCAACCCAATCTCGAGTTGGTCACACTTATCTTTTCTAAGTGTCATGTCCATCATGTTTCCCAAAACATGTTACAAGTTTTCAAGCATTTGGGTAGACCTAACTTAATAGGTAAATTCCCAAAGGGTAGACCTAACTTAATAGGTAAATTCCCAAGCTTATGTTTTTATGTCTTTTAAGTTTACCCAACCCCAAATGCAATCCCATCGCTTACATATCGCAATAGCGCATAAAGGATAGAAAGAGGGAACTTGGCATAATCATGACATAAAGGTGTTGAAGCCACAAGTTCAACATGGTGGCATATGAAATGTACATGTGTTCATATACTTGCATATTACATTTTTAGGCCTCAAAAGCATGCATAAAACCAAACTTAGCATATTGGTGGTACATGGTGATAAATGACATGTAGAAATGGCCATAAGTTCGCATTTAGCCTCACATGCAAGTTATCATAAGAAATATGATAACTTACATGTTGCCAAAATGCAACCTTTAGCATAAAGCTTGAAGCTTTAAGCTCATAAACCCAAGATAATCTTGCATAACATGATAACATGAACAAAAGGATCAACCCAAACTTGCATAACATAACTTGCATATCATATGACAAACTTGTATATCAAACTTGCATAACATAACTTGATGAACTTGCATAGCACATCATAGTAAACTTGCATAACACATCATAGTAAACTTGCATAACACATCATAGTAAACTTGCATATCATAATGATCAAACACAACTTGCATCATTCATTAACTTTAGAGTTTAAGTATGAAAGTAGAAAAGGGCTTACAATGCTTATGAAGACACAAAAATATGACAAAGCCCTTATGCAACCAATTAAACCCAAAATGCAAGCTTCAATAGAAAAACCCTTAAGCCAAAATGATCAAAACCCTTGCTTTATGATGCAAATATAGAAACTTGACTTGAATGCAAGCTAATGATGCTCATACAAGCTTGAAAACACTTGTATGCATGGAAAATCTCATAGAAATTTATTTAGGAATTTTATGAAGAGAGTGGAGGCCATGAGAGGATTGATTTTGCCATAGTTTAGTTACTTGAATGAATAATGATGATTTAGGGTTAGGTTAGGGCCTTATTTATAGAGATTAGGACTAGTTCTAGCCTTAGGATTAAACCCTAGTTCCAATCTCAGCCCTTAAAACCGAATCTGGCCCCCAAGCTCAACACAAACCCAAAATGGTGCACCAGGCAGGACTGCCCGGCTGAGCCAAGTCGACAGCCAAGTCGACAGGGCTGTCGACTTGGTCCAACCAAGTCGACTCCCAAGTCGACAGGGCTGTCGACTTGGGTACTCTGGCGGGAATTTTCCCGCCTGACCCAATCTTACCCAATTTTCCAAATTCAAACTTGAATTTGAAATCTGTTTTTACTTTGAAATTTTCTGAAAACTTCGTTGGGCCTTAATCGGGTCATACGGACTCCGATTTTCGAAAACTCGGACTCTATTTCGCGTATTTTTCCGAGACGAACGCAATGGCATAACCCGTTTCCCTTGATTCAGATTTTAGAATTAAATTCTGCCTCGATTTACGTTATAACAGGTTATTGAAAATACGGGTTGTTACATTCTCCCCTCCTTAAAGGATTTCGTCCCCGAAATCTTCAAGTTAGGAAGAACGTATCCTACCATCCAACATCCATCTACTCAAAACATCATCCACGAGCAATCATTGTCCTTACAAGATTCTAAATGTTGTATGAACATATGCAAAGGTGTGTGTATATGTACTTATCTAATGCAAATATCATCAATGCAAATTATGTTAGTGAAATGAATCCATATGTATGCAATTCCTAACATAATGTATAACATCTATATGCGTGCACATAACATACATCCATATGCGACATCCATGTGATAACACAAAAATTTTCATCCATGAATAAGCGTAAACACTCATGCATATGCAATATGAGGAGTGTGTGAGCCGATCTAGTGCCTAACGTGTATAATGCATCCACGAGTAACCACTTGCAAACACTTGCAACCACTTGCAACCATCAAGCATAACATGTTTCAAACACATGTTTCATCCAAAGGGTTTCTACCTAAGGTTCTCATGACAAGATTAACACGATAAACTAGATAAACATGGATAGCAAAGAGAAAGATATGCTAACAAAGAAAAGAGATTGAGAGTGTACCCTTAAAAAAGGAATGGATAAAGCCCACGCATCTTCTCCTCGGTTTCCCAAGTTGCGTCTTCTTCGGCTTCACCCCATTGAACCTTCACCAACTTGACCTCTCGATTCCTTAGCTTCTTGGTCTCCGTCCCCAAGATACGAATCGGAGCTCTCCTCAAGGTAGCCTCTTTCTCCACTTCTACATCTTTCAGAACACTTGGCTCAACAACCTCTGCTGATTCATGTAAACACTTCCGGAGATGCGAGACATGAAAAACATCGTGTACTCCGGCAAGCTTCTCGGGCAACTCCACTCTATAAGCCATCTGCCCGATCCTCTCTATAATAGGGAATGGTCCAACAAACCTCGGTGCTAACTTTCCAACGGCTCCAAATCCGACCACATTCCGCAAAGGAGAAACCTTCACGAAAACCATATCCCCGACATCAAACTCCAAATCAGTTCTTCGCTTATCAGCATAGGATTTCTGTCGGTCTTGGGCCGCTTTCATCCGTCTCTGAATCAACTCGACCTTCTCGGATGTATCTCTGATCATATCAGGCCCAAGTATAAGCTCATCTGTAGTCTCCCACCAACATGTAGGCGACTTGCACGACCTCCCATATAAAGCTTCAAATGGTGCCATCCCTATGCTTGCCTGATAGCTGTTATTATATGCAAACTCAACAAGAGGAAGATGGTCTTACCAAGTACCACCAAATCCAGAATACAAAGCCTCAACAGATCCTCGAGTACCCTATTCACCCTTTCGGTTTGACCGTCCGTCTGAGGGTGATAAGCCGTACTTAGATTCAACCTCATGCCCATAGCTTCTTGCAAGCTATTCCAGAATTGACTTGTAAAGATTGGGTCACGGTCACTGACAATACTAGAAGGGACTCCATGTAGTCTCACAATCTCACGAAGATATACAGACGCTAGCCAAGATGCGGTCCTCTTGTTCTTCACCGGAATGAAATGAGCACTCTTCGTAAGTCTATCCACAATAACCCAAATGCTCGTATTCCCTTTCCTTGACCTTGGTAGCCCATCGATAAAATCCATGGAAATACTCTCCCACTTCCAAAGTGGAACGTCTAGAGGATGCAATAGCCCACCGGGCTTCTTTGACTCGGCCTTAACTTGCTGGCAAATGATACATCTAGAGACAAACTCTGCCACATCCTTCTTCATCCCAGGCCAAAAGAAAATGCGCTTCATATCTTTATACATCTTATCTCCGCCCGGATGTATAGTCAACTTAGAGCGATGCGATTCCTCAAGAACTTTTCTTACTAAATCTTCTACCATTGGAACACATAACCTTCCGTCTCTCCTCAGCCAACCCTTGTCATCAATAGAATATCGAGCGAGATGACTAGACGCCTCTCCTCGAATCAGCTTATCCATAATCTCCACTATCTGAGGGTCTTCTCTCTGCGAAGCCCCAACTTGATCAAGAAGGGTAGGTCTGAGTTCCAGAGATGCTAAAGAACCGGTCATCGACTCAACCGCCAAAGAGAAATCAAAGGTTGCCACGTACTCTAAATTCTTCATCTCAACGAATAGAGGACTCAGAGTCAACCTTTTTCTACTTAACGCATCTGCTACCACATTCCCCTTGCCAGGGGTATAAGCTATCTCAAAATCGTAGGACGCCAAGAATTCCATCCATCTTTGTTGCCTCAGATTCAGATCCTTCTGAGAAAAGAGATACTTCAATGACTTGTGATCGGTATAAAGCTCAAATCTTTCTCCCAGAAGATAATGGCGCCAAGCCTTGAGTGCATATACTATTGCTGCCAACTCTAAGTCATGAGTGGGATAATTCTTCTCATGCACTTTGAGTTGTCTACCGCCAAAGCATATCACTCTTCCTTCTTGCATCAAAACAGCTCCTAACCCCGTGCCACATGCCTCGGTGTATACTGTAAATAACTTCCCTCCATCGGGCAAACTAGAACAGGTGCTGATGTAAGAGCTCTCTTGAGCTTCTGAAAAGCAAGCTCGCATTCTATGCTCCAAGCAAAAACTAAATTCTTCTTCGTCAATTTAGTGAGAGGAGCAGAAATCTTCGCGAAGTCCTTGATGAACTTCCGGTAAAAGCCTGCAAGACCTAGAAAACTTCTCACTTCGGTTGCATTCGTTGGAGTCTTCCAATCCTGAACTGCAACTACCTTAGCGGGATCCACCGCTAAGCCTTGCTTAGATACTATATGCCCAAGGAATCTAACTTCCCTTCTCCAAAAGTGACACTTGGAGAACTTGGCCTTCAACTGATGCGCTCTAAGCGTATCCATCACCTCCTTGAGATGTCTAGCATGTTCTTCTTCATCCTTAGAGAAGATCAGAATATCATCTTCGAAGACCACGACAAACTTGTTCAAGAACTCCCTGAACACCCTACTCATCAAGTCCACGAAATATGTGGGTGCATTAGTCAAGCCGAACGGCATGACAAGCCATTCGAAGAATCCATCTGGCGTTCTGAACGCAGTCTTGTCTATACTATCTTCAGCTACCCTGAGCTGATGGAATCCAGTAGCAAGATCTAGCTGAGAGAAAATAGAAGCACCGACAAGCTGGTCAAAGAGATCATCAATCCTCGGTAACGGGTGTCTGTTCTTCTTAGTCAGCTTATTCAACTCTCGATAATCAACACAAAGTCGGAGAGAACCGTCTGCCTTGGTAGCAAATACCACAGGCGCTCCCCATTCAGATATACTTCGTCTAATGAAGTTCTTCTCAAGCAACTCCTTCACTTGCTTACTTAGCTCCCGCCTTTCACGTGGAGCCCTGTGCCGAACGGGCAAAGAAACCGGCTTTGCATTATCCACCAGATAAATGCGGAAATCAATCTCTCGCTTAGGGGGCAACCCCCTAACTTCATCAAAAACATCCGGATACTCTCGAACCACTCTCACAGACTGAAGAGTTTCCATTGACGAGTCGAGTGATTCAAGATAGCACAACATGACGGGACCTCTCAGATTACAAGAAATTTCTAGGGTGTTTCCGAGGCGAGTCACGAGCCTCACAACCCTATGCTCACAATCAAGGATGGCTCCATATCTGGACAACCAATCCATGCCCAATATCAATCCGTATCCCCTAAAACCAAGAACATAAGCACTACACAAGAACTCTACACTCAGTATAGAGATCCTCAAATCCCCACATATCATAGACAAATGGGCGGAACCCCCAATATGATTTGAGACACAGACGGGATCATCTACCAAGCTAGTACTAAGGTGCAAACTATCAACAAGATCAGATGAGATAAAGCTATGCGATGCACCAGAATCAAACAAGGTACGAACTGGAAAATTAGAAATATATACAAGGCTCTCAACAGAAATACTACCTCGATCGGGAACTGGAGCGGCATTGAGAGCATGAACTTGCCCTCCTGAAGGTCCAGCACGCTGAGTCTGACCCTGGCCTTGCCCTTGCTTCTTCGGGCAATCCTTACTGAAATGTCCAGTCTCACCGCAGAAAAAGCATTCACCATTCTTCCTTTTCCTCTTCTTACAATCCTTAATAAGATGTCCAACTGAACCGCAATAATGGCACTTCCCCTTGTTGTTCTTGCCCTTGTTGTTGTTCCCCTTGTTGCCTTGACTCTTTTTCTTGTTCTTGTTCTGATTGCCTTGACTGTTCTGACCACTTGGATTACCCTGATTTCCTTTCCACTGGGAATCAGTCTTCTTGGCTTGAGTATCATTCATCTTGATCTCTTTCTTGACATCTCCCTGAAGTAACGCCATATCAACCAAGCTCTCAAACGTGGCCCCATGGGGAATATGTGACATAGCCAATCCCTGCAACGGCTCATTCAATCCTCTAGCAAAACGAAGAGCCTTCTTCTGAGGAGTATTCACCATATCCAAGCCAAAACGAGCTAACTGATTGAACTCGTTCACACATTCTTTGACAGACTTATCTCCTTGTTTCAAAGTTATGAACCTCTCCATTTGCAGATTCTCCTCAGCAGAAGATAGAAACTTAAGCACGAACCTTGCCCTGAAATCGGCCTAAGTCTCAACAGGCCTAGTACCATTGGTGACTTCCCACCAATAAGCGGCTTCATCCTTCATAAGCCAAACCGCCAACAAGATCTTCCTCTGATCGTCTAACCCAAAGATAGCAAATAAATCCTCGGTCTCTTTCAACCAATTTCTGGCCTCTACAAAAGTCTCAGTGCCTTGAAAGTTCTTGCCACCCATTGCTTTGAAATCTTTGCAAGTCTTTGCGAAGTCAGCTTGAGGATGCTGAGGGGGAGGAGGAAGAGGAACCTCAGCGACAGGAGGAGGAGGAACATTGACTACCGGAGGAGGAGGAGGAGGAACATTAACTACTGGGGGAGGAGGAGGAGGGACATTTGCGGGGCCGGCTTCGGTCGCCCAAGCCTCCAAAAGTCTCCTATACCAAACAGGTACGTGCACTCCCTCCGGAATAGCAAAGTTATCGGCCATACTGAAAATGAAGAAAAAGACAGATTCAGAATGGAGAAAAACGAAGGAATTTTCCTAGCCTCCAAAAGTCTCCTATACCAAACAGGTACGTGCACTCCCTCCGGAATAGCAAAGTTATCGGCCATACTGAAAATGAAGAAAAAGACAGATTCAGAATGGAGAAAAACGAAGGAATTTTGCTAATGGCTTTTTGGGGAATAGCCTTTAAAATAAACTAGACTTTTCTTTGGAAAATACTTTACTTGGTTTTGAAAATAGTTTTCCAAAAGTTTTAAAAACCTTTTTGTTCCTTCTCGTAAACCTGGCTCTGATACCAAATGTAACACCCCACCTCCGCCAGGGTGTCTCTTGCAAGCACTCTGACTTTGGAGGGGCGTTTGAATCAGGTAAACATGCATAATGATATATCAAGGCAGAACAAGAACATATGTATATATGTAAACAGAGTAAATAACATAGATAAAACAGCGGAAGATTTCAAACCATTTCAAAACAAGTCTGGTACAACATAATGTCAACTTTCCAAATACACAAGTCTAGATAAAAACAACATTACTGAAAAACTGAAATACATAAGTACTATCCCCAAAATAAGTGATAACCATAGCTAGCTTCATGTCAAGACGGTACATGAGCTAAAATCCCACAAGCAAGTGATCAGGAATCCAAGCTAAGCTCCAATATTCCCTCCCTGAGAACCTGGGGGGGGGGGAAACGGAAGAAAAGAGGCGAAAGAAAACAGGTCAGTCAAAAAGACTGAGTAAGCCCTACTACAATCAATGTAAACTGGTAAAGTTAACTGGCATGAGAAGCAGGGATGAACATAAGGATAACAACATACTAGCATGATGATTAACTAACAAGGTAGATAAAGGTGTCATCGCATAATCAGGATTAAGGTTTTGCACCACAGGTGTACTAGCAAACTAACATGACTTGAATAAACAAGTATTGATCCCTTGGCCCAAGCTTTGGCCCAATAACATGAAGTGACCCTCATACGAGGTCCAACCAAACGGTCTAGTCGATCGGCTCCCTATAAGCCTAACTCGTCACGTGTTGGTGTCAATGCGGCCCAAACATAATTGTAGTCAGACTGTGCAGGGTCTCCCGTCGGGTGTATCAAGCCCTAGGGTGGCAACCCCTGGACACCATAAACATGAGTGCACAGTCTCGATCTACTGGTACCCATGCATGCTTTCCCCGGCTTCGGACTATGTGCACGACCATGGTCCGCCCGGAACTACACCGGCGTACCCATCTGCCGTCGCTTTTGGTCACTTACCTCCAATCCAGTAATCGTGCTCCCTCCCTAGCCTAGACCCTAGGGCCTTAATGATACAAACTTGGGATTACTGCTGGAGTGGACCCCCATTGCTAGGATTTTTCTAGTGGGTTAAGTACGGTTTAACCCTCTTGCTAGGATTTTTCTAGTGGGTTAAGCCGAAGTGTTTGAGTGACTTGAATTAAGGCATTACAATAGAGTGATGGTGCAATAATAGTTCAGAAAGGAGTATGAATGTTGAAAAGAAGAAGGGCGATTGTCAGCAAGGTATACATTTTTAAATAAAATTTAAAATGCATAGATAATTTAGTTTAAATAGTTCATTTAAATAAATATTTAATCGTTAAATAAAATATTAATCATAGGCAATTTGTATTCGAGACAAATGAAGTAGACTATTCGTGGATGAAACGATGTGGAATTAAAACGGATATTCGGCAAAGAACCGAGGTGAGTTAAACTCACTCAGTAATTATTAAGAACTATTTTTAATAGTTCAAAATTTATTTTATTGTTTGTTGGTTGATAATTGAAAGATATAAAGTGATAATAGTATATTATAATACTATATAATAATAATATTGGTGATTGGTGGTTGGATTTCCCGCAGTACCATTAGCGGATGCCCGCAGTACCATTAGCGGATGATTTCCCTATGCGCCCCACAATATATATAGTGGATGACCTTCTAAACTGTGATATCCTGCCTCGAAGCAGGATGGGTATTATTAATATTATTGACTAACGTCTGTGGATGCAGGAGAAGCAGGTTGGAGGAATCCAACTGGATTCCTCAACATTTATTTATTTGTTGTTCATATTTATGCTGATATATGATGTGTTTATACCCTGTGACAATCACTACATGAAAATGAGGTCTTTAACTACCAATTGTAAGTGTAGGTAAAACTAACATAATGGTGGGTAATATATTTTAGCTACCAATATTGGATTGGTAGAAATTGGGTAGGAAAAGCTTAGTAGAGAAAGGGATTTATTTACCTACACTTATTGATATTGGTAGGTAAAAGAATTAATGGACACCACTGCCTTATGACTCGAATAATGAGTCACCAACTGGTTTGTTTGATGATGTGTCATCCTAGATGGCTGTTGACATGGTTGGTGATGTGTCATCCTATATGGATGCTGACGTGGTTGTCATAATAGTATACACATGACATATATTATGCTGACACTTGGCATTTAACGGTTGGTTCATGTGTCAAACAATAATTTTTCCATGTGTCATCATTTGACTAGTGCATATGACATCATTTTTTAGGCCATATGGCAATATTTGTTATAAATAAATATTTAAAGAATTGAATATTTACACAGAATTTATTTTTATGAAAATAACAAATATTTATTTAATTAAATATTTATTACACATTCGAATTGTACACATATTGTTTCCTCACTATTATACAATCACTTATACATACACTTCCTCACTACATTTCACTCGTATACGTTGGCTCCTTACTACATACTAATTCACTCATATACATGTACACAGTTAGTCAATCATACTCTCACTCTAGTTTTAGTCATCGGCTTCTTGATCCAGAATTTGTCCAATCGTCTATCATACCTGTCATAATAAAATAGCATAGTAAATTGAAAAGAAGCAATTTAATTCGCAAACATAGTTTTGATATAAATTTATTCACCTTAGTAAGTTGGGTTGTTTCTCACAATTTTTCTAAACAGGATGAAACGAGTGTGTGTACCTATCATAATAGATTTATTAGCTTTTTCCTACCAATATAAGGCAAAACATAAATATAAGCTTTAAAATCCAATCAATTAGTTTTATATCAAATCAAATCAGAGATTAGTAGAAAGTTATCAAATGAGATCAACATCAAATCAAATTAAATTAGCATTGAAAATGAAACAAATATATGAGAATTAATTAACACAGATATGAATCAAATCTTAAATGGTAATAAATTAATGTTAATATATAAAAGTATGAAATAAATTAACGTAAATGTTAATATGTTATCATTTATTACATACTTGTTTTAACGTTAACTAACATTAAATGGTAACATGTTAATTTATACAATTATGAAGTTGAGTAATGTTAATTTATACAAGTGCAAGCAATTATTAACGTTAATAAATGCTACCATGTAACCATTTATACAAATAATATGTTACCATATAAGAAATGATGTCATATTAATTTATGTTAATTTATATGTAAATGCTACCATGTAACCATTTATACAAATAATATGTTACCATGTACGAAATGATGCCATATTAATTTACGTTAATTTATATGTAAATTAACATGGTAACATTTAATATGTAAATTAACATAAATTAACATGGCACCATTTTAAGTTACCATTTGTTTAATAAATTAATTTATACAAATGTTACCATTTATAAATGCTACCTTGTATAATCTAAGGTTAATTAACAATAATCAACTGCAATTAATTTATACAAGTATGAAATAAATTTATACAAGCGTTAATATATATATATATATATATATATTCAGTTATCACTAACCAGTTTTTTATGGATGCCAAGCTGAGCCTATGTTATAACTTCAAGTAGCTCTTCTAATGTTCCATAACCATCTGGGAATGTAGTAGAATAATATCATAAAATATAAAATGAAGGAAAGATAAAATAAAATTTGTAACATACTGGATAAAAATTAACCAGATAATGTAATGAATGCATCAGAGTGCTTAGCCATTTCTGCCTTTCTTTGATGCATGTCGCTCACTTATTTCACTACCCCATACGTTCCTCCAATTAACTACATTATAAACAAAATATGAGAATGAAACCTTTGACTTTTATCAGATATGAATTTTAAGCCAAGATCACCTCTTTAGCCATTAGAGCCCTTGGTATGATCCAAATGTTTCCACGCATAAAATAAAGAAAATTGATTAAGGTAAGAAATTTGTAAAACATGAAAAGAAAAAAGGGATGTAAATAATATAAGTTAATTACCAAGTAGCATGACCATTAGCATTGTGAATAGCTTCAGAAACTGAACCCATGACCCCAAAGCTACCATCCCCATAAACCAGATCCATTTTTCTAGCCATTTGTAAATAAATAAATAGATAACGTAAGACAGGAAGGAAGGAAGAAAAAGGAAAAAATAAATTACCTCTAGAGATGAAAATAAAAGGTTTTCTACGCATTAAAATTGTGGTGAATACTAGCATCAGTAAGCAGTTATTAATGTTAATAAATGCTACCATGTAACCATTTATACAAATAATGTGTTACCATGTAAAAAATGGTACCATATTAATTTACGTTAATTTATATGTAAGTTTACATGGTACCATTTAATATGTAAATTAACGTAAATTAACTTGGTACCATGTAATGTTAACCATTTATTTGATAAATTAATTTATACAAATTTTACCATTTATAAATGCTACCATGTATAAATTAACATTAATTAATGTTAATCAATTGCAACTAATTTATACAAGTATAAAATAAATTAACACAAACGTTAATATGTTTCCTTTTATATCAAGTATTGAGTCTATCATGTATAAATTAATCAACGTTAATATGTTACCATTTATTTCATACAAACGTTAAATGGTAACTCTTGATAAATTAACACAAATGTTAAGCAAGGCCAATGTCAACCATGTTTTAACAAAACAAATATGAAATAATGTATAGGGAATTAAAGAAAAAATATATACATTAATTAACACAAACTTTTGATATATATATATATATATATATATATATATATATATATATACAAACAAAATTGAATTGATTCATTTGTCCGTAAATATAGATCTAATATTAAAATGGAATTGAATGTATATTATATTATTCAAACATCATGTGTAAGAATAGCAAAGAATAAAAAAAAGAATAAGAGGATATACATGAATCTAGTTAATTCCGTTATATGCATGAATCTCTTCCTTATATCATTGAATTTATTTGCTATATGCATGAATGTAATTGATTCGTACAATTATTTTGGAGCTGGAGCTAAAGCTAGAAAATATACTAATTTGGCCTGCAGAATACACAGATGCAAATTTATCAGATGCCCACATCATTATTATTTTGTTATTTTGTTGTTACTGTGCAGACTCATGTGTTAATAAAAAGGTTGAAAAAATATAGTTATTAGGGTATTTCATGAAACATGTTTTTAGAAAGAGAAGTAAATCAATTAAGTTGTAAAGTAAGAATGCCTTGCTTTTTTTAGAAAGGGACGTAAACATAGCAACTATAATAAATAGTTGTCATCAAGATTATTGGTATTTATTTGTAGTGGCAGTTTTTGTGTTTTATATTTTGGTCAATCAAAAGAGACAATGCGGATTGTGGCCACAAAAGAGATCACGTGGATTGAGATTTGTACCGTTAGATTAAATTTAAAATAAGCTATTAAATTTATAGTCGGAGAGGATGGTATAAATTGTGTCCCTGCAATAAACTAGAGAAAATATATTTTGGTCATTCCAGATGATGACATATTAGCATGAAATTGTGAAACATTTGTGAAAAATTTAAAGTTAATCAAATGTTTGGAAAAAATTAAGAATGTATGGTATGTTATTAACAAATGATTATTTAATATTAATTATTTACAATTTAATTATTGTTTATCAATTTAATAACTGTTAGTTATTTCGAATTTCAGAATAATTATTAATAATTAATAAAGAAATTAATTTACAAAAAACATTGCTAGAATATATAAGTGAAATCTTCAATTCAAAAAAATTACTAAAATATAATTTTTTGACACATAATCGAGCGACTCAGCATTATTTTTAATGAAAGTTTAAAATGATACGAGAAAAATGTAGGGGTTAATCGAAAAAAAAAATCCCCTTCTGTATATGTGTAGATAATACATTTTACCTACCTATAATTACAGGTAGATAATCATCATTTAACAATTTTATAAAATTGACAACATTTACCTACTAGTAAATTTTACCATTAAATATTGGTAGATAAAGGTTCTCTTTACCTACCTATATCTATTGGTACGTAAAATATTGGTAGATAAAGGTCAAATTTCTTGTAGTGAATTTATAGTATAGTTTGATGTGTTAGTAACACTGGTTGTTGATTTTGGACATTATAAACATCCTAAATAATGATATATGGATTTCAAATAGAAATTGAAATATAAAGAGAGCTTAAAGGAAATATATATTTTAAACAGAAATGTTTATTTAGAACCTGAATTAAATAGAATTTAAAAATAAAATATTTGTTTTAAAACAATTGTGTTAAGGAGGCAATTTTATAAACATCGTTTATAAAGAAATGAAATGGTTATCATTTGAGAATGTTGAAAAATAATTTCAATATGGGTTTGGAAGAAAAATAGAAATCGGTTTTAAAACCAATATTTTAGATTCAAATTATCCAAGTTGCAAAAGAAAAGTTTAAAAGAGATTATTTGGAATAAATCTACAAATTGAAGTTATAATTTGAAATTTAAAATTAGAATTTACAAATATGAAATCAAGTTCACTAAATAAGTTGAAAATGGATATTATGTATGGCTAGGGCAAATAAAGGCTAATGTAAATAATTTACAAATGTAAATTTGTTAAAAGCAAGTTAAGAAGGGATTTTTAATGTATAGATTCTAATTGTATTTGAGTCAACCTAACTTTATATACTATTTTAAATAATACATATGAGATGAAGAGGAAAATTTATAAAAGAAATTATTTTGGGGGAATTTGTGGAAAATGTAAAGTATGTGTAAATTTGGAAAAGAAATGGAAATCAAAAAGTAAACTATTATTTTAAAAATAGATTAAAATCTTCCCAATTTGCAAAGTAAAATAACAAGAAGATTTTATAACGAACAGAAGTTATAAAAGAAAATAGAATTAGAACTTGAAATTGCAAGTATTAATTATTAAGTCAAATATGAACTGGTATTATGGGGTATTATTCACAGTTAAGATGAATAAGGGATAGAGTAAATATTTTCTTTAAAACGAATGTACTCTTAATTCTGTCCATACGTAAGTGTAATTTTAGAAACTAAGGTAAACAAATCTTTAAAACGAATTAAATCTCGTGTATTCTAAAATAAGCTAGGATCTTTATTTGCTGGCATCTTGCACAGCTACTAGGAAAGATTTTTCATTTGAACGTGCTATTACTTCATGTTGAAGGAATCCCCTAGAACGTCAAAACTACTAAAACTGGAAATATAAGAAAATATATTTTCCTTAATCACTAAGAAATGACACGGTTGTACTAGGAACAAGCCATACCCTTATCACTAAAGCTAGGATCCTATAAATGTAACCTCACGTCCTTTCCATCACCAAAGCATGCTTTAGCCATCACCCTATGTTCCAGCTATCCTATATAGTCTATTACTTAACGGCGAAGGATTTCTTGCTATATAAATACTGGGGAATGATGTCTTCTTTTTGGAGTAAATCACCGAAGCTTCAATGTCTCTCGAGATTTTAAAACAAATAAATCCTAGCTAAAAAGAAAGAAAAATCACTCGCTCATTCTAGGATCACCAAACAATATTCGATGAACCCATGGACGGTGGGGTTTCACGCAGGGGCTTCACGCTGGGAACTGACGGTGGCCAGAAAAGGTACTGTGAGTTGAAAAGAAGGGGGAGGATGGTGAAAGGAAAGTGAAGAAATGATGCATGAAAATAATTAAGCAGTGGAGTATGCATTTGGAAGATTCACGTGTGAGTGAGGAAAGTGCGTTGATGTTCTGGAGGGGGACTAAGGCGGTGAAGTGATCTGCATGGAAGGGTCTCTTAGTATGGATGCTTATATGTGGGAGCATGCAAAAGTAGTGGGGTTCAAAGGGATTGCTCGGTGGGATGCATGGCTGAAGGAGAGAGGAGCAAGGCGTGAAATGAAATGGCATTAAATGGAAGGGAGTTTAACGTCGGATTTAAAAGAGGGACGTTGGGTGTAAACACACGCATGGGATTGACAGATAATAACAAAGAGGAGAGTTTTGGTGCTAGTGTAAGGCGTTTACATAGAGCGATGAGGGATATGGAAGCCGGTGGAGTAATCGGCCATGAGAGCAATAGGTTCGAAGTTCCACTGTAGAAAGCATGACTGGAAATTCGAAAGTTAAGGGGACTTGCGGCTGAGGACATGAAGTATGGAATCCAAAAAGTGCTGTAAGTGTTGGTGCAAAGCGTGTAAGGGACTAGAGAAATACTTTGGAGCTTTTCAGTGAATTTGAAGACCAGTTTCTCAAGCATATAGCTGTTAGCAAGGTCAGTAGAGTGCTTCCAATATATATTCTTGTTGGAGGTGGAAACTGATACGTGGACTGAGAGGTTTTGGGTAAATCCAAGTTGTCTTTATAAGAGGAGAGAGAATGGTTTAATCCATGCTTTTGGTTAATCCTTACGTGGACCGTGGAGACTGAAACATGGAAGGAACAAGGGATGCAGACGATGTGGTGGTTGAAGAGGGGTGACCGGAATGTGTGTTGAAGTGTGGTTATGAAGGGGAGTATTGCACTGTGTAAGTGCATGTACAGGAAAATTTGAAATGAGAAAATATACATATATATGATGATCGAAAAAGAAAAGTGACTGAACAACGGAGACACGGTTATTGGTGGATACGAGTAGAGTAAAATGGTTTGGGTTCGGATATTGGTTCGTTAGGAGCAGAAAATGGCGTGAAGCATTCGTGTCTTGAGCAAGCCGGTAGATGTTTCAGCGTGAACAATGGCATAATTAAATGCCTGATCAGATTGACTAACGCAAATCATTATTCAACGGTTAACGCGCGACGGTGAGTAAAATCACTAACTCTGATCCATTTTAAAATATTATAATTATATTTTAATGTTGTTAAATGCTGTGTGATGGTCGATTAGTTAGATTACAATTCATTTGGTTGAATATTATATATCATCATCGATTGGACACTGATTCCATCAATTAGAATACTCCATAGCATAGAGTTAGTGATAATTGTGTGGACTAACATTTGTGGATGCGGAAACCGGTTGGAGGTGTTTGTTTTGTATTCGCTGTTCAAACACGAATTACATTTAAAACCCCTTATGAATAATTGATGTTGAATAAAAATTCAGCATTTGCTTTGATAAATAAATAAATGATATCGATAAAAAAAGGGTGGTAACAGTCGACCGTAAACCCATTGTTTGTTAAGAAGTTGATTGGCCGTCAGGAAAATCAACGAAGTTAATTATAAAAATTATATTTTTATAATTAAAGTGAAGTTTTAAATTATAATAGAAGTTCTATTATAAACCAGTATTTTAGAGTTCGTTTCTATAAAATAAATAAAAACGATTGTTGACATGTAAATGAGTTTATAAAGCAGAAATTATCCGACGATTAAATATTTGGATAATTTTATTTAAGATAAACAATTTAGAAATATTATTAGATTAATTATATTAATCTAATGTTGAGAAGTAATTAAAATCAGTTAACGAATTTACTGATGGAATGAAGTTGATTTAATCAACTGTTATTTGGGAAAATGATTATTAGATTAATTGGTCTTTAATTAATCTAATGAAACAATTTAGAAAAAAATTAATCAAAGTTTATGAGATTTAATTACCTTTTAGTTTAAGAAGTTATAAGTAGAACTATGGAATGGGAAAGCAAAGAGTAAATGTTTAAAAATAAATAATCATAAACAACAGAGATTTCAAAAGTAAGAATATGGTGTTATAAAAACCATAGTCAAAATTAAACAAGAAAATACGGTATGAGGGATACTTTAAGTAATAAGGAGTTTAGAGTTACATACTTATATTTGTTCTAAGGTAAGAACGTTGTCGATCAAGGTCTGAGAGGTAAATAAAATACCCCAACTTGAGCGGCTTCACTATTATCGAAGAACGATATCAGTTTGTAAAGGTAAGAGATGTCAAGATTAGTATAAAGAGAATATGATAGCGTATTGCAAGTCTGAAACTATAGCGATAAAATAAACGCTGCTGACTAGATTTAAGCGCGACTGTTATATCAAGATTAGTATAAAGGGAATATGGCTGCATATTGCAAGTCTGAAAACTATAGCGATAAAATAAGCGTTGTTGACTAGGCTTAAGCGTGACTGTTATGTCAAGATTAGTTATAAAGGAGAATATTACACCGTATGACAAATTTTGAATGGTAACGATAAATTAGCGCTATTAACCAAACTTAAGCGTGATTTTTATGTATAGCAGCACTTCCTAGGAAATGAAAACGGTTGGGTTTGAAATCCACTTATTCTAGAGTAATAAGTAACGACGTTTGTTCAAGGAAATATAAGAATAAGTTAGAAGGAGAAATTTGAGAATCGTGGTAGAAAACGATGGCAGCATTTCGATGTTCGAAATGTAATTAGAATTAAACCATTAGGATTTGGAAGTATAATTCGATGAAGTCGAATGTATTAAAGTAAATTATTTTAGGAATTATAATCTGATAGGATCGTTAATACTTAGCTTAAACCAATAAATTATAATATGATATGTAATCAGTGTTTAGTTATAAACTTGATAAGAAGATGTCTTAGAGAACAGAGTTTATAAATTAGATTGGGAATATAAAGTATGAAAGAGATTTCGGAAAACGAGATAATGGTATTGATTTTCTAAATAAAGAGTATATTGATAAAGGTGTTCAGATTTCTATAATAGCATGATATTCAACTTTTAAAGTGAATAATGTTTTAAAAGTGAACGGTTGGCCGATTTAAAATATTTATAATGAAATTGGAATTAGTTTTCCAATGTAGATAGGGTAGATTATCCAAGCATAGAAATAAAGAACGTGATAAGAATGGAAATGTTTCGAACGTTAATAACGTATGTTTCTGGAACGTGAGAGAACAAGAGTTTATAATAACTGGAAATGTTTTCCAAGAAGTGTAAAAATGATAAATCGGGATTGTAGAAATATCTGGTAAGATACGAAAATTGGGATAATAAAAATGAATAATAAAAAGTGCCCGTGGTTTTGGGATGTTAGTTATATATTAGAATGGATGTTGTTTTTACTCCGATAGTTAAATAACCGACCATCGAAGTGTTTTGACCATCGTTGTCAATACGGAGAGACCGGTTAGATATATTGTTCGGAAACCACTCCGTATAGGCATAAGCATTGCGAATTATATTATGCTGAAGACATTTTAAGACGGAGTAAAATGCAAGGGTCGTCCAGTTCCATAATAGTACTTTCTGCTTGTCCAGTCCTAGGACAACTTGTATGGACGAGTGTCTGACAGAGTATTTCCAACGGTCACGCCATTGATTTTTACAAATATACCAATTTGGTGGGGAGAAGGTAACTTCTCTTTATTCTACACCTAGCGTGCATTTGTGTAATCAATATGTGATTAAGGATTTGACGATGTGGCATTCAAAGTGAATGGTGATCAGATGTTCTGAAGATAGATGTAGCCTCTAGCCTCACAACCAGGAAGTAACAAAGGTTGGGCTAGGCAGCATGGCTAGTTGGGTCATCACCAAGCAGGGTGTATTGTCACCGATCTAGAGAAAATTCATATTTATACTTCTTTTCGATTCTGTATCTTCGGATGACAGTTGGATGGCCTACAACTGTGGTGGCAATATTTTCGCGACACTCAAGCTAAATGAGTGAGCGGTCATGTGTGGCCGGGTTGCAAGACGTTCTTGTTGAACCTGCAATGTATACCCTCTAGAGTACACTGATCGGAAGGTGCTCCCATACCTTGTCTGTTGGAATCCATTCTCCAATAAGCGCCCTACGGTTTATGATTTTATACTATATATATGTGGAGCGTGAGATGCAAGCGTTCTGCTACTTGGATATTTATGTGTTTAGGCATTATCATAATATCACCGGTTTTGATATCATAGATATTTTGGGTTATAGTAAGGTTTTTCAAAGTTAAATAGTATAATTGGAATTTACTCACACCAGTCCCATGACTGACCCAGAGTTTATTTTGTTTGTTTTACCTAAACTCTTGGGTGCCCAAATTTGTACGGGCAGTCAAGTGTTTCAGGCTTTTACAGAGTCACTTGGAGGAGCTAAAAGCAGAAGACCTCACCATTAGTTATGTAAAGATTATTTCCGTTGTGATGTATACCATGTATTATACTCTAATATGGTATGTATATATACAAACCCAGATTTGTATTTCAAACTTGTTATATAATAAAGATTATTATTCCGCTGTGAGATTCGTGTTTACTCTGATTATGTTCAGTGTTCTCCTTCTTCCTCTATTCTATTAGTTCTATCTTTTCTATCTCATCCTCGAAATTCTTCTATTAATGATCTGAATTATCGTGCACTTTGAGTTGAATGTGTGGAATATTAGTCAGCTCAAATTGGTACGAATTTTCCATCCATTACACAAATTTCGAATAGTCGTCGTGAAATCATTTATAAACCATAACGATTTATTTAATTAAATAAATCGATTTTAAATCAGCTGAATATTATTTTAACTTGATAATATAATACCAAGATTTAAATTCCTATTATTTCATTCTAGAAGTTGTATAGATTCGTTTTGTAAAAATATATGATAATAAAATTTATTTTTTATTATTGGGTCAATTTATATTAAATTTAATTTAATGTTAAACCGTCATTTAATTTTGATATCTTATGTATATGGTCGAATTGGACAGTGGAAACTGTTCCAGTGTGTTCAACATAGGGGTAGAACCCTAGAAATGTCTTTTGTTGTGTTCGAATAGGGGTTCGTAACCGTAGTGTATTTTAATTTAAGGTACACCACGTTAATTAAATAAAAAATCAAATTAAAACAAAATTTGCGGACGACTTCTTCCCATCAGCAAAGGCACGTGTTTTCACCTTCACCTCACAGTGTTTCCTCCCCCCCCCCCAAAAAAAAAAAAAGAATCTTCACTGGAATCATATTCTACTCCTAAAGATAAATGAGTGATTGAGTTCCACATTGTTCCGATCCTACCATCGCTCTTCTATATATAATAACAGCTCGCGTTCATTCTTCCACACCCCTCAAACCAGAAACAATCTCACCCATTTCATTCTCTCGTTCCGCTTCTTCCACCAACGAAAAATCGATCTATTGTTAAAATTAAAAAGAGAAAAGTTTTCAAAACAAAAAAACCGATTTCTGTTCACGGCGATTTAAAACTATGATAAATCCTGAATCTCGACACAAAAGGGGACCACGATTGGATCTGCGGAGTGGCTGAGGCTCGATGCCTAAACTCGAATTTAAAGAGCACGGAAATAGCGTATCGCGATATACTGGGAGGACGAGTTCAAGTTGAGGAGTACAATGTTTAGAGGAATACGAATTGTAAATTTTGGGAGTTGGTCTGTTGAATGCGAATTTGTAAAACTGGGATGTGGAGTTAAACGCGACAAGAGAGCAGACTGTATTGCGATGGATTGAGGGCTGACCGTGGTTCTGGAGTGTTGCGTTGATTGATAACGAACTTGGGAATTGGTGAGATGACTGAGTTACCTTTATGGGAGAATATTGGGATGTAAAATGAGGGAGATGAGGATGGTAAATGAATGAGGGGTTCACCAGCGTGATGTTGGATAGAGTGTGAAGTGTCTAATGCGAACTGGAAAAGAACGGAAGTGCTTTGGATACTGGAGTTTGAATATGGGTGATAGGTATTCAGCAGTAGGCTTTTGAAATAGGGGAGATTTCGGTGTCATATTTTTGTGAACGCAGGCTGTCAGTGGAAGGTTTGTAGTAAGAAAGCTGATGTTGAATAATGTTGAACTAGTTGGTTTTTGATTTTAGGTAATGATAATACCACTCAAGAAGTGGCCTGTACTTGGTAGAGCTTGGCAAGGCGGTGAAGGGCTTGTTAGTGAGAGGACTGTGGTGAAGTCTTGGCACCGGATGTGGACTGTTGGATTTTGGCAAATCTGGACAGTGAAAGAGTGATGAAGCTGAAGTGTTTGAGTGACTTGAATTAAAGCATTACAATAGAGTGATGGTGCAACAATAGTTCGGAAAGGAGTATGAATGTTGGAAAGAAGAAGGGCGACTGTCAGCAAGGTATACATTTTTATATAAAATTTAAAATGCATAAATAATTTATTTAAAATAGTTCATTTAAATATATATTTAATCATTAAATAAAATATTAATCGTAGGTAATTTGTATTCGAGACAAATGAAGTAGACGATTCGTGGCTGAAACGATATGGAATTAAAATGAATATCCGGCAAAGAACCGAGGTGAGTTAAACTCACTCAGTAATTATTAATAACCATTTCTAATAGTTCAAAATTTATGATATTGCTTGTTGGTTGATAATTGAATGATATAAAGTGACAATAGTATATTATAATATTATATAATAATAATATTTGTGATTGGTGGTTGGATTTCCCGCAGTACCATTAGCGGATGCCCGTAGTACCATTAGCGGATGATTTCCCTATGCGCCCCAAAATATATATAGAGGATGACCTTCTATACCGTGATATCCTGCCTCAAAGTAGGATGGGTATTATTAATATTGTTGACTAACGTCTGTGGATGCAGGAGAAGCAGGTTGGAGGAATCCAACTGGATTCCTCAACATTTATTTATTTGTTGTTCATATATGTAACGACCCGTATTTTCCAGTCGATTATATAAATTATTTTATTGTTTAAAATGTCAATTTGAATTTAAATAATGGATTTTAATTGTTTTGAATACTTAATTAGTGATCTAAATAAATAATATAATATTTTAATTCCATAATATTTGGAAATTTGTTGAATTTGATGTATAACGTGTATCGGAAAAATATAAAGAGTAATATTGTTTATATTGAAAATATATCGACGATTTCGTTTAGTTAACGGCCGTTGAACGTATAATTTATATTTTAATTATATAACGAGCCGCAGTGGCGCAGCAGTTCGTAAATTGGAGTTTTGAACTTCAATTGACTGTACAGGGTTCAAAATAAGTCGGATTTTCTCGAAACAAGAAACTTCAGGACCGATTGGCAATATCTTTCTAATGAAAGAGAAAAATCCAGTTTCCATAGCGTAGATTTTATTTTATGTCCAAATCAAATTTTAAAATAGTCGTTGTGGAATTCCTTTATAAATTTTATTGTTATTTATATTAAAATAAAGGGGTTTTTAAATATTTTGAATATCGATTTGGCTTGGAATTTACCCGGGATATTTTATTCTGGTAATATATGCAATTCTAGTTGTATATGGCCAATTTCAATATTTTATTAATATTATATTGAGGTATTTTAAAATTGGTTTATTTTATTTGAATTGGGCAGTTATAAAAGGGACTTTATTCAAACAACCATTGTTTTCGACGAAACAAATTTTATTGAGACCGCAACAACAAATTATTGCTAGATTTCAAGTTGCGTGTAACAACCCATATTTTTGAATAACATGTTATAACGTAAATCAAGGCAGAATTGAATTTTAAAATCTGAATCAAGGGAAACGTGCTGTGCCATTGCGTTCATCTCGGAAAAATACACGAAATAGAGTCCGAGTTTTCGGAAATCGGAGTCCGTATGACCAAGTTATGGCCCGTCAAAGTTTTCAGAAAATTTCAAGTTCAAAAACAGTTCAAAATTGAATTCAGAATTCAAATTCAGCCAAGCAGGACAGGCGGGAAAATTCCAGCCGCCCCCAAGTCGACTAGGGAGTCGACACACCCCAGGTGGTGTCGACTGCCCAGTCGACACCCCTGTCGACTTGGGTGGTCGGCCAGTTTGGCCTGGGTGTACCTGACTTGTTCCTCAAGACATGCTTTAGGGCTGGTGACGGATTTTAATGGCTCAGATCTGAATTAGGGTTAATCCTATGGCCTAAACTAACCTAAACTTCTATAAAAGGACCCTAATACCTAGCCTAAACCATCATAAATCAATCCTACAACTAGGTTATGCCAAAATGTTTAATCATGGCCTCCACCCTCTTGTCATAGTCTCCATCTTCATTCATATGAGAGTTCCTAAGCTTGTTTGAGAGTTTCTAGGTTTGATTCAAGGCCAAAGTTCAATCTTTCTTCATCAAAACAAGGATCTTTCTTCATACAAATCAAAGGAGCTTCTTGTTTCTCAAGACAATTTGGAGCTTATATTCATTTGGGGACTTCTAGTGTGGCTTTGTCTCAATCTTGTTTATTTTGTTCTATTCTTCATAGCATTGTATGCCCTATTCTACTCTTAGATTTAAACTATGAAGTTAAATATGACATGTTGCAAGTTGAGTTTGGGCCTAAGTATGATTTGTGCTTTGAATCTATCATGTTATGCATAGATTTGTTCTATGTATGTTTGTAAAGCTATCACCTTGACTTTGTGGATTGAAAGCTATGAGCTTTGTTTGGAAATTTTGCATAATGCAACATAGAAACTCTCATAACCTTTATGTTAACTTGCATATGATGTTATATGCGAATCACTAGTTATCATCCTATGCCATCTATGACCATGTATCACCTATTTGCTAAGTTTAATGCCATACATGTGTAGATTGGAATTGAACCTAAGTGCAATATTTGCCTTGAACCTATCATTGTATGCATAGATCTATTCATGCCTCTCTTGATCTATGATTGTGAACCTATCATGAACCTAGTACCGTTCATGTTGACTTTTGGGAAAAATGCTATGAAATGGATTATGGTTTATGCATGTTAACAAACCTTAACCCCTCATGTTTCTTAACATGCATATGATGATATTGAGCCTATTTGCTAATTATGCTATCATACGTGTTTGTGGCCAAATCACCCTTATGCTATTATGCATGCTTGTGGCCAAATCACCCTTATGCTATTATGCATGCTTGAGGCCAAAGCACCCTTATGCTATTTGATATGTTTGAGGCCAAGTCACCTTTTATGCTATCATACATGTCGGGGCCATATGCTAGTATGTTGAACACTTTTGCCTCATATATCACCATGTTGAACTTGTGATAGACTTTGCCACTTTATGCCCAACTTATCATATCATTATGTTTCCCCTTTTTGATCTAATTGCGTTGATGCGAATTTCCGTGCGATGGGTTTACGTTATGGGTAAACTTAAATGACATGAAACATGACTTGAAAATATGACATGTGATTATACTTGAAACATGAACATGGACATGACATGTTGAAAACATGAAAGTGGCCAACTCGAGGTTGGGTTGAGTTTGTAGCATAAATCTACCCGGAACCGACCGGCTTAACTAGTGGCTACAAACAATAGGACTCAATGTGAGTAGTTGGTCATATCGCACTTAAAACCCGAGGTTAGACTAGGTTGTGGTGTAAAGCTACCCGGACCCGCCCGGCTTAACTAGTAACCACAACAAAGTCTAATGTGAGAGGTTGGGGTGCATTAAGTTAATTAATGCCACATGGTAGGGTTATGTCATGGACTACTTGAATACTTAACCAATTAAACACGATGGATTGGTAGGGTTAAGTCATGGACTACTTGAATATACTTAACCAGTTGAACATGATGTATTGATAGGGTTAAGTCATGAACTGCTTGGATACACTTGACCAACTCAATACATGGTTAGGATAGGGTTAACCACACTTAACCCGTTTAAAACCCTAGTTACGTGATCCTTTTCAGCAGTAACCTACTTGGGAGTATCTGGATACCCTGGACTAGGCTTGGGTGGGGCACGATTACTGACTGATTGTAAGAGACCAAAAGAGACGGCTAAAGAGTGCACCGGTTGTTCAGGCGGACCATGGTCGTGCACATTAAGTCCGGTGTTGAACATGGGCACCAGTAGGTTTAGACTGTGCATGCTTGAATTGTTTCTGTGGTTTACACCTTAGGGCTGGATACACCCTAGGGTGGACCTTGCACAGTTAACTACATTCCATGATTAGGCCGTATGACACCGATACACGACGAGTTAGGCTTATAGGGAGCCGATCGACTAGACCGAGTAGTTGGACCTTGATTTAGGTCATCTCATGATGTTGGGCCAACTTTGGGCCAAGGGATCATTTCTTGTTTGTACTTGACATGGATTAGAATACTAGTACACCTGGTGCAACTTAACCTTGTATATGCGATGCCATATTTGATCTATCTTGCTAACTTTTCACCATGCCAGTTATCATCCTATGTTTCATCTCTGTTTTACATGTCCAGTTAACTTTATTAGTTTTTATACTAATAGTAGGTAGGACTTACCAGTCTTTTTGACTGACTCGTTTCCTTTCGCCTCTTTTCTTCCGTTCCCCCCCCAGGTTCTCAGGGTGGAAATACTAGCACCTAGCTTGGATCTTTAGCTTTCTTACTGGATAGCTCATGTACGGTTTGGACTTGAGCTTGCTATGGCTTTATCACTTCTACTATGGGGAATAGTTTACTTTATGTTATTTCCAGTTTTCAGTTTATGTTTCTAGACTTGTAGTAGTTGGAAAATAATGACTCAGTATTTTGATGTAACTTGACTATGGTTTTGAAATAGTAGTTTTATCCGCTGCTTTACTTACTCTATTTACTAACATGTTCTGTCTTGTGATATCTTTATGCATGTTTACCTTATCCAACACCCCTCCAAAGCCAGTGTACTTGCAAGATTGACCCTGGCGGAGGTGAGGTGGTACATTTGGTATCAGAGCATAAGGTTTACGAGATTGAACAAAAGGTTTTTGAAACTTACCTTTTGAAAAACTATTTTCAAAAACCAATTAAGTATTTTCAAAGAAAAGTCTAGTTTATTTTAAAAGGCTATTCCCCAAAAGCCATTAGCACTATCCTTTGTTTCCTCGTTCTCAATTTATCTTTTTCTTCGTTTCAGTATGGCCGATAATTTTGCCATTCTGGAAGGCGTACCTGTACCTATTTGGTTTAGAAGGTACATGGAGGCAAGGGCGAATGAAGCCGGCCCCGCGGACATTCCTCCTCCTTCCCCCATGGCTAACATTCCTCCCCCTCCCGTAGCTGAGGTTCCTCCTCCTCCTCCGCATCCACAAGCGGATTTCGCGAAGATTTGCAAGGACTTTAAGGCGATGGGTGGCAAGAATTTTGTTGGGACAGAGACTTATGTTGAGGCAAGAAACTGGTTAAAAGAAACTGAAGACCTCTTTGCTATCTTTGATGTGGAAGACCATAGAAAAGTTCTGTTGGCAGTATGGCTATTGAAAGAGGAAGCTGCATATTGGTGGGTAGTCACCACCACTACTAGGCCAATTCAAACTTGGGATGATTTTAGGAGAAGGTTTGGACTGAGGTTTCTATCATCAGCAGAAGAGAACCTTCAGATGGAGAGGTTCCTATCTCTAAAGCAAGGGGACATGACAGTTAGGGAATACGTGGATATGTTTAATCAACTTGCTCGGTTCGGTCTAGACTTGGTTAACACAACTCAGAAGAAGGCCCTACACTTTGCTCTAGGATTGAATGAGCCATTGCACAATTTGGCCATGTCCCATATACCCATGGGGGCGACCTTCGAGAGTTTGGTGAATATGGCCCTGCTTCAAGAGGAAGATAAGAGTGGCAAGAAGGAGGTCAAGGCAAATGAGTCTCAAGGCAAGGGGAAAGATTCCGAGAAAGGAGACAAGAACAACAGAAGGGAAACAACGGCAACAACAACAACAAGGCAAGAGAGACAAGGAAGTGCAACTACTGCGGGATCATTGGGCACATAGCCAAAGATTGTAAGAAGAAGAAGAGGAAGCTGGGCGTATGCTTTCATTGTGGAGAGACTGGACACCATAGTAAGGATTGCCCGAAAAAGCGAGGACAAGGAAAAAGGCAAACTCAGCGAGCATGACCCTCTGGAGGGCAGTTGCAGGCTCTCCTCGCTCTTCCAGCCTTTGGTCGAGGTAGTGTTTCTATAGAAAGCCATGTTTACATTTCTGATTTCCCTGTTCGTACCTCTTTTGATTCTGGCGCATCGCATAGTTTTATTTCTGATCTTGTTGAAAGTTTGCACCTAAGTACTAGTCTAGTTGAAAATCCCGTTAGTATTTCAAATCCGATTGGGGGTTCCGCCCATCTATCTGCGATTTGTATGGATTTGAAAATCTCTATCTTGAGCGTAGAATTCATGTGTAATGCTTATGTTCTCGGGTTTATGGGACACGGGTTGATTTTGGGCATGGATTGGTTGTCCAGTTATGGAGCCATTCTTGACTGTGAGCATAGGGTAGTGAGGCTCATGACTCGCCTCAGTAATTCCCTAGAAATTTCTGGTAACCCTATGTATCCCGTCGTGTCATGTTATCTTGAATCTCTTGACTCGTCCATCGATGATCTGCAATCTGTGAGAGTGGTCCGAGAATATCCTGGTGTCTTTGAAGAGGTTAAGGGGTTACCCCCTAAAACCAGAGATAGACTTCCGTATTCATCTTGTTGATAATGCCAAGCCAGTTTCATTGCCTGTTAGGCACATGGCCCCGCGAGAAAGAAGAAAGCTTAGCAAGCAAATCAAGGAGTTGCTTGAGAAAAATTTCACTAGGCGAAGCATTTCAGAATGGGGTGCTCCGGTGGTGTTCGCCACTAAGGCGGATAGTCCATTTCGCTTAAGCATGGGTTATAGAAATCACTCTAGTAAGTACCTTTGGCAACGTGGATTGGCATTTGTTTTCAAGAGATAGTTCTTCTGCGTGGAATACCGTATAGGATGTAAACGAGATCCAGGATTCACTAACGAATTTTGGAAATCTTGCATGAAACCATGAGCACGCAGTTATGTTTAAGCCAAGTATTCTAGGGAAAGAATAAGTGGAAGTGGAATGAGAGGCAACGGTGAAATAAGTTCTAACTCATGTTTTGGAAATAAGAATTAAGAAGCTACGGAATTGTGAAGTTAAAAGAAGGTTAAGGCACGATAGGATTAAGCTCAAGAAAATGCGACTTAGAAGATTGAAGACCAGATACACGCATCATATCTCTTTTTAAGAATATATCCTTGATCCCTATTATTCTGTAGAACTTACTCGCATGTTATCTTTTAAGTATATCCTCTCGGTCCTATTTTCAATCTTAGTTCTGTCGCAAACCCCATAAGGAGTATGATTCGCCTGTTTGTGATATATAGTTGGGGTGAAGATGTCCGTCAAGTTGACCAAACTATTTGGGCTTTATGGGATATGGGTCATAGTTGATTGACTTACGAAGAGTGCTCACTTTATTCCGGTGAAGAGCAAGAGGACCGCATCATGGCTAGCATCTGTTTATCTTCGAGAGATAGTGCGGTTGCATGGAGTTCTTTCTAGCATAGTTAGCGATCGTGACCCAATCTTCACTAGCCAATTTTGGAGTAGTTTGCAAGAAGCGATGGGTACGCGATTGAATCTAAGTACGGCCTATCACCCACAGACGGATGGTCAGACCGAAAGGGTGAATAGGGTACTAGAAAATCTGTTGAGGCCATGCATTCTTGGCTTTGGTGGTACTTGGGAAGATCATCTTCCTCTCGTAGAGTTTGCTTATAATAACAGCTATCAGGCAAGCATAGGAATGGCACAATTCGAAGCTTTGTATGGGAGGCCGTGCAAGTCACCAACATGTTGGTGGGGGACGACGGATAAGCTTATACTTGGGCCCGACATGATAAGAGACACATCCGAGAAGGTTGAGTTGATTCGAAGGCGGATGAAAACGGCCCAAGACAGACAAAAATCCTATGCAGACAAGCGAAGGACAGACTTAGAGTTTGAAGTAGGAGATATGGTCTTTGTGAAGGTTTCTCCTTTGCGAATTGTGGTTCGTTTTGGAGCGGTTGGGAAGCTGGCACCAAGGTTCGTAGGACCCTTCCCTATTATAGAGATGATTGGGAAGATGGCTTATAAGGTGGAATTGCCCGAGAAGCTGGCAGGAGTGCACAATGTTTTTCATGTCTCGCATCTCCGAAAATGCCTACATGAGTTAGCCAAGGTAGTTGAGCCTAGTATTCTTGAAGACGTGGAGGTAGAGAAAGAGGCAACCCTGAGGAGAGCTCCGATTCGTATCTTGGGAACGGAGATCAAGAAGCTGAGGAATCGAGAAGTCAAGTTAGTAAAGGTTCAGTGGAGTGAAGCCGATGAAGATGCAACTTGGGAAACCGAGGAGAAGATGCGTGGGCTTCATCCATTCCTTTTAGAGGGTACATTCTCAATCTCTTTTCCTAGTTAGCATATCTTTCTTTTGCTATCCATGTTTATCTTGTTATCTCGTTAATCCTGTCATGAGAACCTTAGGTAGGAGCCCTTTGGATGAAACATGTATTTGAAACATGTTATGCTTGATGGCTGCAAGTGGTTGCAAGTGTTTGCAAGTGGATACTCGTGGATGCATGATACACCTTAGGCACTAAGATCGGCTCACACACTTTCATAATTGCATATGCATAAGTGCTTATACTTATTCATGGCTGAAACTTGTTATGCTATCACGTGGATGTTGCATATGGATGAATGTTATGTGCACTCATGTAGAGATTATGAATTATGTTAGGAATTTGCATACATATGGACTCATTTCACTAACATACTTTGCATTAAGGAGGTTTACTGAATCAGTAACAGCCTGATTTTCGCATTAGATAAGTACATATACACATACCTTTGCATATGTTCATACAGCATTTAGAATCCTTTAAGGACAATGACTGCTCGTGGATGATGTTTTGAGTAGATGGATGATGGATGGTAGGATACGTTCTTCCTAACTTGAAGATTTCGGGGACGAAATCCTTTAAGGTGGGGAGAATGTAACAACCCGTATTTTTGAATAACATGTTATAAAGTAAATCAAGGCAGAATTAAATTTTAAAATCTGAATCAAGGGAAACGGGCTGTGCCATTGCGTTCGTCTCGGAAAAATACGCGAAATAGAGTCCGAGTTTTCAGAAATCGGAGTCCGTATGACCAAGTTATGGCCCGTCAAAGTTTTCAGAAAATTTCAAGTTCAAAAACAGTTCAAATTTGAATTCAAAATTCAAATTCAGCCAAGCAGGACAGGCGGGAAAATTCCCGCCGCCCCCAAGTCGACTGGGGAGTCGACTTGGGAGTCGACACACCCCAGGTGGTGTCGACTGCCCAGTCGACACCCCTGTCGACTTGGGTGGTCGGCCAGTTTGGCCTGGGTGTACCTGACTTGTTCCTCAAGACATGCTTTAGGGCTGGTGATGGATTTTAATGGCCCAGATCTGAATTAGGGTTAATCCTATGGCCTAAACTAACCTAAACTTCTACAAAAGGACCCTAATACCTAGCCTAAACCATCATAAATCAATCCTACAACTAGGTTATGCCAAAATGTTTAATCATGGCCTCCACCACCCTCTTGTCATAGTCTCCATCTTCATTCATATGAGAGTTCCTAAGCTTGTTTGAGAGTTTCTAAGTTTGATTCAAGGCCAAAGTTCAATCTTTCTTCATCAAAACAAGGATCTTTCTTCATACAAATCAAAGGATCTTCTTGTTTCTCAAGACAACTTGGAGCTTATATTCATTTGGGGACTTCTAGTGTGGCTTCGTCTCAATCTTGTTTATTTTGTTCTAGTCTTCATAGCATTGTAAGCCCTATTCTACTCTTAGATTTAAACTATGAAGTTAAATATGACATGTTGCAAGTTGAGTTTGGGCCTAAGTATGATTTGTGCTTTGAATCTATCATGTTATGCATAGATTTGTTCTATGTATGTTTGTAAAGCTATCACCTTGACTTTGTGGATTGAAAGCTATGAGCTTTGTTTGGAAATGTTGCATAATGCAACATAGAAACTCTCATAACCTTTATGTTAACTTGCATATGATGTTATATGCGAATAACTAGTTATCATCCTATGCCATCTATGACCATGTATCACCTATTTGCTAAGTTTAATGCCATACATGTGTAGTTTGGAATTGAACCTAAGTGCAATATTTGCCTTGAACCTATCATTGTATGCATAGATCTATTCATGCCTCTCTTGATCTATGATTGTGGACCTATCATGAACCTAGTACCGTTCATGTTGACTTTTGGGAAAAATGCTATGAAATGGATTATGGTTTATGCATGTTAACAAACCTTAACCCCTCATGTTTCTTAACATGCATATGATGATATTGAGCCTATTTGCTAATTATGCTATCATACGTGTTTGTGGCCAAATCACCCTTATGCTATTATGCATGCTTGTGGCCAAATCACCCTTATGCTATTATGCATGCTTGAGGCCAAAGCACCCTTATGCTATTTGATATGTTCGAGGCCAAGTCACCTTTTATGCTATCATACATGTCGGGGCCATATGCTAGTATGTTGAACACTTTTGCCTCATATATCACCATGTTGAACTTGTGATAGACTTTGCCACTTTATGCCCAACTTATCATATCATTATGTTTCCCCTTTTTGATCTAATTGTGTTGATGCGAACTTCCGTGCGATGGGGTTACGTTATGGGTAAACTTAAATGACATAAAACATGACTTGAAAATACGACTTGTGATTATACTTGAAACATGAACATGGACATGACATGTAGAAAACATGAAAGTGGCCAACTCGAGGTTGGGTTGAGTTTGTAGCATAAATCTACCCGGAACCGACCGGCTTAACTAGTGGCTACAAACAATAGGACTCAATGTGAGTAGTTGGTCATATCGCACTTAAAACCCGAGGTTAGACTAGGTTGTGGTGTAAAGCTACCCGGACCCGCCCGGCTTAACTAGTAACCACAACAAAGTCTAATGTGAGAGGTTGGGGTGCATTAAGTTAATTAATGCCACATGGTAGGGTTAAGTCATGCACTACTTGAATACTTAACCAATTAAACACGATGGATTGGTAGGGTTAATTCATGGACTACTTGAATATACTTAACTAGTTGAACACGGTGTATTGATAGGGTTAAGTCATGAACTGCTTGGATACACTTGACCAACTCAATACATGGTTAGGATAGGGTTAACCACACTTAACCCATTTAAAACCCTAGTTATGTGGTCCTTTTCAGCAGTAACCTACTTGGGAGTATCTGGATACCCTGGACTAGGCTAGGGTGGGGCACGATTACTGACTGATTGTAAGAGAACAAAAGAGACGGCTGAAGAGTGCACCGGTTGTTCAGGCGGACCATGGTCGTGCACATTAAGTCCGGAGTTGAACATGGGCACCGGTAGGTTTAGACTGTGCGTGCTTGAATTTTGTCTTTGGTTTACACCTTAGGGCTGGATACACCCTAGGGTGGACCTTGCACAGTTAACTACATTCCATGATTAGGCCGTATGACACCGATACACGACAAGTTAGGCTTATAGGGAGCCGATCGACTACACCGAGTAGTTGGACCTTGATTTAGGTCATCTCATGATGTTGGGCCAACTTTGGGCCAAGGGATCATTTCTTGTTTATACTTGACATGGATTAGAATACTAGTACACCTGGTGCAACTTAACCTTGTATATGCGATGCCATATTTGATCTATCTTGCTAACTTTTCACCATGCCAGTTATCATCCTATGTTTCATCTCTGTTTTACATGTCCAGTCAACTTTATTTGTTTTTATACTAATAGTAGGTAGGACTTACCAGTCTTTTTGACTGACCCGTTTCCTTTCGCCTCTTTTCTTCCGTCCCCCCCCCCCCATGTTCTCAGGGTGGAAATACTAGCACCTAGCTTGGATCTTTAGCTTGCTTACTGGATAGCTCATGTACGGTTTGGACTTGAGCTTGCTATGGCTTTATCACTTCTACTATGGGGAATAGTTTACTTTATGTTATTTCCAGTTTTCAGTTTATGTTTCTAGACTTGTAGTAGTTGGAAAATAATGACCTAGTATTTTGATGTAACTTGACTATGGTTTTGAAATAGTAGTTTTATCCGCTGCTTTACTTACTCTGTTTACTAACATGTTATGTCTTATGATATCTTTATGCATGTTTACCTTGTCCAACACCCCTGCAAAGCCAGTGTACTTGCAAGAGTGACCCTGGCGGAGGTGAGGTGTTACATTGCGCGTCAGTCGGGGTTATTTTGTGGGCGTGGAAAAATAAAATGCAAATAAAAACGATCAATTGGACGTGAACGAGCACTGTTTGAGCAAACGGACTCGGAATTCAACGAGAAAAGATTCGTTAAGGCCGTATCGTCAAATTATACTATGCCATCCAGTTGCGTTACGAATGGAGCTTGTATGAGAGCACAGGAGCCAATAACAACATTCAGAAATAGCGATAGACACGAAATAAAAATCATCAGTCGTTGTCAGTCGTCACGTCAAGTTAAAATATAATAAACCCCGCATATATATACCCCCTAATCAGAAATGCCAGCCCAAGTCTCAAAATTCGTCCATCAATTTTGCGAAAAACCCCCTAATCATAAACAATTTATTTCTCTCGATCCGTGAAGAATTTGCTAGGGGAACCTGAAGTAAAAACGTAGACCGAATCGAGGGCTAGCTACGGTAAAAAGTTGGGGAGGTATCGTCGAGTGTGGTGGAAGGAAATTGCGAGTAAAGGTGAGAAACTGATTTCGTTTTTGGGGCTTTTGGTGGTGTTTGGGTGGACGATCGATGGTGGAGTCAAAGACGATGTTGCAGAGGACAAAGAGGTGGTGATTTTTGGCTTTGGTCGGAGGTGTTGAAACGGGTTGTGGTGGCCGGCGTCGTTAGTTGAACGGAGGTGGACAATTTGGGGTTTTCTTTTTTTATGGCGACTGAGATTTAAGAAATTGATGGTGGAAGTGGATGAACTGGTGGCGGACACCTGAAGAGAAGGGATGGCGGTGGCGAGACCTTTCGATCGACAGTGGTCTTGTGGGTTCGGATGCTGTGTAGGGGGAGAAATCGAGTGGAAGTGGGTTACGGTCGTGGTGTTTTTCCGATGTGATGGAAGCGATTGGGTGGTTGGATATAACGTCCCGCATTTTGTCGGTTTGTATTTGAATATTTAAATCAGTTTAAAATATTGGATTTGTAATATAAGTGGATCTATATATTAATTAAAACGAAGTTGAACGTAGAAAAATATATATTAAATATAATCGAGCCCGAAATATCGCGGCAGTTCGTAATTTAACGTTTTGAACTTCAACTGAGTGTACATGACTCGTTTTAAATCGGATTTCTTCGAAATAAGA
This sequence comes from Allium sativum, assembly GCA_030737875.1. Classification (NCBI taxonomy): domain Eukaryota; kingdom Viridiplantae; phylum Streptophyta; class Magnoliopsida; order Asparagales; family Amaryllidaceae; genus Allium; species Allium sativum. The sequence continues at coordinate 281,830,008 of CM060911.1, forward strand.
AGCGTTGGAATCTGTTCAACTGTATCTTTCTAACGGAAGTGGAAACTGAAGATTTCGGCGTATAGATTGCGAGATATGTCCAAATCAAATATTCAGAAAGTCGCTATAGAATCGTTTGTTGACCGTAACGGTTTATTTGATATAACTAAATATCGGATTCGAATTTGGATAAGGTTCTTTTGAGGCACAGTGATAATTTAATTTTTAGAATTTTACTGTAATTTTTAATTAATTAAATAGGAAACTTTTTATTTGGAGTATTTTGCAACCTGTATCGGTATTTCGGGGTTTCAAAATATGAGTTAATCTACTGGTACTATTATATTTTTGGGATCGTGACACCTCATTGAGCGCTACTGTATTCTTATATTTGTCCGTAGCGGCTCGGACATGAATGTAATTTTACGTAATGAAGCATATCCAAACATTTAAATACTCAAAGCATGAACGGTACAAACTAATATCCTAAGCAACAAAAACATGAATACAGACTACCCACACCATGCATTAAATAATGGTACAAACTATACTAGCTAAGTGTACAACCCCATATTTTCAAACAAACATGCAGACCAGTAAATGCTATCCTACTAAATATCTATGCCTAGCTACATATCAACGTAAAATCCGCAAGTATATCACAAGACACATGCTATGTTAAAATCAAACCATACTCTACTACTTGGCTAGTTTCCGTATGTGTACAGACTATCTACTATTGCTACCGCCCCTACTGCCCTACTCTTCATACAGTACCTTTTCATTCAATGAAGAATAACCTACCCCGCATAAGCTTTGCCTTAGCTAAGAAGAAATATAATAAATATCCTTTACCTTAGCAGCTAAGTTTGTACAACCACTCTAACCATTACCAATTACTTCACACTCAAGGTAAATTGTGTAGGATCGTAGCATTATGTTTCAAACCATTACCCTATGCTCCTACTCCTTAGCAACGAAGTAATCTTTTCTGTATAAACCAGCGAAACACTCGTCATTTCTCCACCGCAAAAATGTAAACAATCCAAATGGAAATGGAAGATGTGAAGTGTGGTGAAGTGGCGTTTGAAAGAGAGGAGGGTGGTGCTGCAGGTGCCATGCATGCAAAACGAAAATAGTAAATAAAAGTGGCGTACTGGAAAAATAGATATTGGTGTAGTTTGTGTAAGAAGGGTGAAGCTCACGTGTTCATTTGCAGTAGGAAGAAGGGAAGCGTTCAAGCGTGGAGTATGTGAGAATGTGTTATGCGTTAGATATTGAGAGGCGCTGCATTTATTGTTGGTGAAAGGGGTACTTGCGGTGCAAAGTTGGAACATGGAATGGCTTTCGAAAAAGCTTACTGGAGTGGAAATATCACATGAGAATGGGGCGAAGTGCGTGCATTTCCAAAAAGGTGCAAGTTAAGCAACAGCAAGGAAAGCGTGACAACAGGTCTGGCAAGGCAAAAATAGATACAGGTCTGTTTCTTCTTGAATGGGGGTGGACCGTTCAGATCATATGTGGGGGTAGAAAATGAAATCATGGAAAAATGGAAACAAGGGGGGAGCATTGTTGAAGTGGTCATATGGAGCGTGTACTTGGGCAAAGTTATGGAGGTGAGCGAAAGGGTTGTAGTGTGATGTTGCTGTATAAGGCAAACCAATATTATGAAAATGGTGTTCAAAGCACGTTGGATTGGTTGGTAGTAACGTGAGTTAGTACACTTGTGTATGAAGGATATTAGCTGACGTATAACGTAGGACGGTGGGGAAGCTGAGGGAATAGGGTAACAGCTGGTTGCGCTAGTATATGTTACTAGAGATGGGAGGTTTTAAAAATAGAACAGGAAGTTGCTTGCGATATTGTTTTGAGAAAATGAAGGAGTTGTCGGGTCTGGTTGTGTAGCGTGGATGGGTTATGAAGAGGATGGGCCAATAGGAAATATAAATGAAATAAACAGAAGGGCCCGTTCAATTTTTAAACAAAGAAAGAAACAAAGTGGCGAAACAGTTGAAGAAGAAGCTTGGGGTTTTTTAAAACGAGGTAAGGAGAAAAGAAGCTTTAATGCTGGTGGATGGACTATAACATGGATGGAGCGGTGTATATTTTTATGCAATAGTGCGTGAAAGGTTGACGTGAAACATGAACGGACTGGGGCGGAGTTGTATGGAGCAAAGTAAAACGCTGCATTCAGATCTATCAACTGACGCAAATCGTTGTTTAACGGTTAACATGCAAGGTGAGTAAATTAACTAACTCTAATCTGTTTTAAAATATTATAATTATATTTAATTGTTGTTTGAATGCTGTGTGATGGTCATTTAGGTAGATCACAATTAAATTGGTTGAAAAATATATCATTGCATATGTTAGACACTGATTCAGTCAATTTAATATTCCCTAGTATGGAATCAGTTATAATTGTTTGACTAACACCTGTTGATGTGGAAACCGGTTGGAGGAATCCGACCGGATTCCTCAATATTTATATGAACTGTTTGTTTTGTATGCACTGTTTGAACTCGAATTACATTTAAAACCCCGTGTGAACAATTGATGTTGAATGAAAATTCAGCATTTGGTTCGATAACTAAATAAATGATATCGATTAAGAAAGTGGTAACAGTCGACAGTAAGCCCATCGTTTGGTTAAGGAGTTGATTGGCCATCAGGCAAATCAACGAAGCTAATTATAAAAATTATATTTTTATAATTAAAGCGAAGTTTTAAATTTAAAATAGAAGTTCTATTATAAACCAGTATTATAGAGTTCGTTTTTATAAAATAAATAGAAACGATTATTGACATTTAAATAAGTTTATAAAGCAGAAATTATCCGACGATTAAATATTTGGATAATTTTATTTAAGATAAACAATTTAGAAATATTATTAGATTAGTTATATTAATCTAATGTTGAGAAGTAATTAAAATCAGTTAACGAATTTACTGATGGAATGAAGTTGATTTAATCAACTGTTATTTGGGAAAATGATTATTAGATTAATTGGTCTTTAATTAATCTAATGAAACAATTTAGAAATAAATTAGTCAAAATTTATGAGATTAATTTACCTTTCAGTTTAAGAAGTTATAAGTAGAACTGTGGAATGGAATAGCGAAGAGTTAATGTTTAAAAATAAATAATCATAAACAACCGAGATTTCAAAGTAAGAATATGGTGTTATAAAAACCATAGTCAAAATTAAACAAGAAAATACGGTCTGATAGACATTATAAGTAATAAGGAATTAGAGTTACAGACTTATATCTGTTCTAAGGTAAGAACGTTGTCGATCATGGTCTGAGAGGTAAATAAAATACCCCAACTTGAACGGCATCACTATTATCGAGGAACGATATCAGTTTGTAATGGGAAAAGAGATGTCAAAATTAGTTACAAAAAGAATATGGCAGCGTATTGCAAGTCTGAAAACTATAGCGATAAAATAAACGCTGTTGACTAGGTTTAAGCGCGACTGCTATGTCAAGACTAGTATAAAGGGAATATGGAAGCATATTGCAAGTCTTAGAACTATAGCGATAAAATAAACGTTGTTGATTAGGCTTAAGCATGACTATTATGTCAAGATTAGTTATAAAGGAGAATATTACAGCGTATGACAAGTTTTGAACTGTAACGATAAATTAACGCTGTTAACCAGACTTAAGCATGATTTTTATATATAGTAGCACTTCTTAAGGAATGAAACAATTTTGTTTGAGATCCACTTATTCTGAAATAATAAGTAAAGACGTTTGTTCAAAGATAATATAAGAATAAGTTTAGAAACAGAAATGAGAGAATCATGGTAGAAAACGATGGCAGTATTTCGATGTTCGAAATATAATTAGAATTAAACCATTAGGATTTGGAATTATAATTCGATGAAGTCGAATGTATTAAAGTAAATTATTTTAGGAATTATAATCTGATAAGATCGATTCTTAGCTTAAACAAATAAATTATAATAGGATATGTAATCAGTATTTAGTTATAAACTTGATATGGATAAGAAGTTGACTTAGAGAACAGAGTTTATAAGGTGGATTGGGAATATAAAGTATGAAAGAGATTTCGGTAAACGAGATAATGGTATTGATTATCTAAATAAAGAGTTATTTGATAAAGGTATTCAGATTTCTATAACAGGAATGGTATTCATATTTTTAAGTGAATAATGTTTTAAAAGTAAACGGTTGGCCGACTAAAATATTTATAATGAAATTGGAAATATTTTTCCAATAAAGATAGGGTATATGATCCAAGTGTAGAAACCAAGAAATGTGAAAAGAATGAAAATGTTTCGAACGTTAATAACGTATATTTTCTGGAAAATGGGAAGTAAGAGTTAAATAACTGGGATTGTTTTTTTAGGAAGTATGAAAAGGCTAAAACGGGATTTGAGAAATATCCGGTAAGATATGGGAATTCGAATAATAAAACGAATGTTAAATAAAAGTGCCCGTGGTTGTGTGATGTTTAGTTATACATTAGAATGGATGTTTGTTTTTACTTCGATGGTTAAATAACCGGCTATCGAAGTGTTTGACCATCATTGTCAATATGGAGAGACCGGTTGGATTTATTATCCGAAAACCACTCCTTATAGGCATAAGCGCTGCGAATTAGATATGCTGAAATTAATTGAAGACGGAGTAAAATGCAAGGGTCGTCCAGTTCTAGAATGGTATTTTCTATTTGTCCAGTCCCAGGACAACTTGTATGGACGAGTGTCTAACAGAGTATTTCCAACGGTCAAGCCATTGATTTTACGAATATACCAAGTTGGTGGGGAGAATGTAACCTCTCTTTATTCTTGTAAAAACCCGTTACTTCCCCGGTGAGGAAAGCGCGGATACTTCGAGAACAAGCCACAACAGAACGCAGGCGGAAGAACATTTCATTGTATATTACAACATTTCATCAGAATACAAGAATATACAGAGTATAAATGAATATTACACAGAAATATCAGAGATTTAAATTACATTTAAATACATCGCAGCGGAAATAATACAAAACACAACTAGAAGGAGATATATGGATACAAAGCTTTCCGGATATCGTTCCAGCTGTAAACCAGGATCCTGTGAATAAAAATCTGCAAAACCAAAACTACTAGCTGCCCGTGTCAAAATAAGGGCACCCAGAGTTTAGGTTAAAACAATAAACTCCAGGTCAGTCATGGGACTGGTGTGAGAACTAAAACAGTTGTAGATCTTTATTTTAAAGTTAGGTAAATCAAGGGACCACGCCATATAACACGGAACGGGTTTCCTCCCAAGAATACCAGTGCATAAAACAAACAGCGCAATGCTAAATAAAGAAAAATGAAGCTAATATAAGACCCAGGTCCTATCACACAATGCAACGCAAGCCGGTGGGTAGGGTTTTTACCTTATAATAGCCAAGAATGCTTGATACATTTAAAACAAATCTTTTGATACTATAATAAGTGTATAGCGCATAAAACAACTTCAAATCATAAGTATTAATCATAGACGGCATAAGCACCCCATCCCACTATGTTGCCATACTAGGCTCTACAAATAAAACCGCAAATGTCATGTATTTGGAAATTGGATTTCCGTCTGTGAACCGAGGCAAAAGACAGTCCTCAACCGATTCGAGACTGTCTAGTCTGAGTCTCAGGGCAAGTACTCAGTCAAGCCACTTGGATCGTCAGGTCCGGTCCACCGATGTGGATTAAAATGCCTGAACACTGCGTTTCCCCGCCCTATGGGGCGTAAGTGAGCCAACGAATGACTCCATCGGACCCGGATCGTCCGATCAAACCGAAGCGCCTCGCAACAGCAATAACCATATAAGTCAAACTTGTCAGGGCGTGTAAAACCACTGACGCCACTTCTAACTAGAAAGAAACGCATGTCCTCCCTGAGGTCTGTCTCCCGTTTTTAGTTCATACCGGGTGTGAAACTCGCGAAGTAAACGTTACACAAAGCTACGCCACAAAGGCCGTGCTTTGATCATCTACCACAAGACTTTGCTTTTCAACAGAAGCCTTGATCATTTGCATCTTAGCATGCCACACAGGCAAACCACTCCATGCAACCGATATCGAACACATAGAATGAAATCCAATGTCAGACACACAGTCCATTTACAAGTCCGTTCTGGGTCTGAACGAAACCGGAGGCACCTAGTACCCCGCACATCCATCGATCTCCAAATACGTCTGGACGATCACCAACTGTTTCCATCTTCTTGGGTGTACATCCCAATCAAGATCATCAGTAATCACCCAAACGATGTGAAGACCTCCGGTCTGCGACCACCGTCTTCATTTTCAACTTAACGTCGTATCAGTTATTCAGAATGGAATAAACCCGGTCTTTCCGAATAACTCGCGTATATTATAAACAAGTGTTACTCAAACACAACATACGCCTCATTCCAATTCATCTGTCACTAACCGTAAATTAATCAAGAGAATAATCCTCCAAATATTAACCCCGAAGGCCGAAACCAACATTAGATCAATATCCAAAAAACCATTCTGCTTAGCTAACCGACAGTTAGTTTCTAAATTTCACATTCATAGGGAAAGGTTCCCATTAATTTTATCAAAGATAAATTCCTTTAAATTTATTCTTTAATCTTCTTTTGAATATCAATTCAAACTAGTCGGGATTAACGAACCTTACCGAAGTAATCATTTGTTTTAATTTCCCAACCCCAACCTATTCATCCCATGAAGTAAAACTGGTAATACTTCATATCTAACACCACGGTGTTATCGGTAAATTTAATTACCATTTCACGTTCAAATCTAATTAAAGATTTAACTATCGCCTGGAGCAAAACTGGTGATACTCCATTCTCAATCTTTTCAATCTAATTAAAGATTCATTAAAACTCCACTTAGTTTTAATCTGTGACTGGGTTAAAGAATCAGTGTCATTTAAAACACGGTTCATGATAAACCCCAAAATCACATCACATTTCAATCAGTCCCTAATCGTAAATTAGCAAGTGAGCAATTCCCTAAGTATTAACCCCGAAGGCCGAAACCAACATCAGATCAATACCCCAAGAACCATTCAACTTAACTAATCTCCAGTTAGTCTCTGATTTTCTTAACTCCTTTGGGTCTAAGAACAGTATTATTGAAGATACCGTTCACGACAACCCAAAATCACATTCTATTAATTATCGAGTTAAAGAACAAGTGTTATTTAAAACACTATTCACGATAAACCCAAAAATCAATGCCAATTCAATTCCAATTAAATATTATTTAATTGGTACACTTCATTAAATCTAAATAAAAAGATTTAATCTTTTTCTCAACTGGGCTTAAGAACAGTGTTAATGAAGACACCATTCACGACAAACCCAAATCACATTTAATATTAAACACAAGGCTCTGAATAGAAAATATACCGGCTTATATTCAATATCAAATTCTACGACCAACAAATATCGTATTGGAAATAACGATATATATATCTTTCAAATTCCCATAACAATATCTGTATAATCACGAAATCCAACATCGAAATATTCCAAAGACAATTTCGATTCAAATCCACTCCAATTCAATTATTGGAATTTATGGTTACTTTTAAAACCTTTTCCAAATTCAATTTATTTATTTAAAAATAAATAGAATTATAATTCTAGTTCAAAACTAGTTCATTTCGATAAAAATCTATTTTTATCTTTTCAAATATGGAGTTTTCATCCCAATTCTTCCTAAATCATTTCTTATGATTTTACACAAATTATTACTATTTTTAATAATTTTATTAAGGCCCATACAGTCGATTTCCATCAACGGCCATCGAACTGCACTTACAGCGACCTTTCCCAAATTTGATTTGGACATAATTCCAAATACAACCGCTAGATTTCTAATTTCTGATATTCATTAGAAAGCTCTTTTCGATACGAACCCAACGGTTCCGGTTTTAAGAGAATCCGACGGTCGGATCTCCCGCAATATCCATTTGAAGTCAATGGTCGAAATTCACGAACTACCGCAGCGCAGCGCATTCTATCCAGGCCATTATATTATATTTATAATATATATAATATATACTTCATCGATTACCTTTTAAAACGTATTTTATAAATCGTTTTTAAATTCGTTTTCAAAACGATTTCCACTTCATTTCAAATTCAAATCAAAATTGAATTTCTCCTGATAAATTCGTTTCAAATTCATTTCAAATTGATTTCAATTCAAATCGATTTTTATTTCAATTTCAGTTCGTTTTGAATTCAATTCAATTTCAATTTGAATTAATTTCTATTCAATTTAAATTCGAATTCATTTCTATTCAATTTAATTCGAATTTCTGTTCTTTTCAAAATATCAGATTTTGAAATCACTTTCGATATTCATTATAAATTGAATAAAATCGATATAAATCTCGTTCACGTCAAAATGGCGTCAATCTAATCAACACGGCTTCGTATATTCTATCTTCAAATATTCTATTCAAATATTTCTTTTTCAAATATTTCCATTCAAATATTTCTTTTTCAAAACAGGAATGAGGCCCAATCAATTACCATATAATGTTAGTTATATGGATTTTCTACCACACATGTATTCAATAACAACGATGAATAATCAACCATCATCCAAAGTGCATTTTACACTGTACAAGCATCAAATATAAATATTTAACGCTCATAACAGTCTGTCCGTCAATCGATCGACATACAGCTAATTATTGGGACTAGTGTATGTCATATATCATCCCAATACCCGTGTGGGGTTTTCAAACAATCAAACACATATTTTATTTGTGCAGTTAGACGATGTGTAAAATTTATAGTCCCAATCAATATCAGTCAAATATGTGTATATAAACAAATCGTTCGATTTGTTTATATTAATCTATTTCATTTCATATACACGTTAAAAATATTTTAACTATATAAATATTTTATTTCATTTCACATCACATCACACAATCAACTACACATCAAAATCAAACAAGCATACAAGTCGTCCATGGTCTGTGGACGATGGGTGTCGGGTGCTACTAAACACCGTCTGCATCCTAGTATATATTATTAACTAGAAAAATTAAATTAAAGGTGAGAAGTTCTCACAGAGGGTTCCACTCCCCCATGCTTTGCTTTCGAACTGCTGAGTCTGCTTGAAATTTCTATGTAGTTCTTTTCACGCTGTTCACAATAAAAATTATATTTTTATCACTGCATTATAATAAATAAAAATCATATTTTTATTTCTTCTTCATATATATTTTTGACGCTTCATTCTATATGAAAATTATATTTTTGTATTTCTACTTCATATACAAAGATTGAATTTTTATATCATCACTATAAAAATCACATTTTTACTTCATTATATATAATAAAAATCAGATTTTTATTTCACTACTCATATAAAGATAATATTTTTATATTCTCTATTATATAGAAATTCTATTTTCAATACACTACTTATATAAAAATAGTATTTTTATATCTTCTATTATATAAAGATCCTATTTTTTAATACTATACTTATATAAAAATAATATTTTTATTATTCCTACTATATAAAAATCGTATCTTTATGATGCTACATATATGAAAAAAACTCAAGTTTACTTTGCTCCAAACGAATAAAAATCTCGCCTTTTTATAAATAAAAATTTCGCCCTTTTATAAATAAAAATTTATATTTTTATTCTTAACATCATATAAAAATTTATATTTAAAGATCCAATGTTTATACCGCAAATCACTTAATAAAAATCTAATCTTTTTATTAAAAAAAATCTAAACTTTTCTCATAAATGCTAATCTATACATATATCTATAAAACTGATTTTATAAATGTGGTTTAACATATAAAAAACCAGATTTTGAAATTAAAATAGACATAAAACTTACTAATTTAGATCGGAGGGGGTGTTTGGGGTTCGCCGGAGGTTGGCAGGCGGCGGTGGGCCCTGTAGTCGGCGGTGGCGGAGCTACGGATGCTGAAGGTGGCGGTTGGATGCGGGTTGGACGGAGAAAGGTCTTGGGGTCTTTGTTTATTCGAGAAGAAGGGGGGAAAGTGGAAGAAGGGTGGCCGGCGACGGGGAAGTGGGGTGGTGGCGGATCCGCCTGGAGGCGGCGCGGCGGAGGAGCCCCTCCCCAGGGCGACGGCGGCTGCGCGATCCCCCTCTTTTTTTCTGTAATGAATTGAATCGGTCAACGGGGGGGGGGGGGGGGGGGTGGGGGGGAAGACTTAAGAGGAAAAGGAGGTGAAGGGGAATATATTTAATTATTATTTTAATTTTAAAAAGCAACTTTTTCATTCGAACTCGAAACGAGACCCACCGCCTGTCGTCCATAGCTAATTACCCCCATTCCGAACACAATGAGATATATATCATAGGCTGATTCGATCGTTTCTATCAATTTTCCGTCAAAATCAACATATAAATCTATATATTGAATTTGAACGTGCATTTCAATTTACTGGGGTCACATACTAACTCGAAAAATTCCCGAAAAATATTTTCTAGCTTCGTATTGACGCTACGGTCCTAACAAAACTAGTTTCGTCGAATTCCGAGACCGTTTGAAAAATGGCCATTTTCCAGTCGATTAAAATCAACTGAAACTGGTCAAACGCGTTTTCCTTTGCCACGCTCACATATTGATTCGAAAAATTACGAAATTCGAAACCTAGCAATAACTAAACATCACGGATCCAACAAAAGTGGTTTCGTCGAAATCCGAGGTCGTTTGCAAAAATTCCATTTTTAAGGGCCTGAATTTCATAGCGACCATTCAGAATTTTCAACTGGACATATCTTTTGATTTCCGTTATGAAATTTCAATTTTTCGGATTCGTTGGAAAGATATTCTCAATTAGATTCAAATATTTTTAGTTTCACTAAAATCCGGTTTATTTTGCACCCGGTACATTCATTTGAATTTTGAAATCGAATTATCGAACTACCGCGTCGTTTTCAATTCCTTTTATAAATATAAATAAATATTTATATTCCAACGTCGACGTATGTAAATATATACGTTCTAATTCTATTCAAAATAAATTTCTCGTCGTTATTATTTAAAATAATTCATTTTAAATATTCAAAATTCGCTAAAATTGCCAAAATAAAAATTTTAAATTGGCTCGGATTTCCGGGTTATTACAATCTCCTCCACTTAAAACTTTTCATCCCCGGAAAGGAACAAAGCCGAAAGTTGTTTTAAAAACCAACTCAACTTTCATTATTTTCATTACGGCTTAAGTTCTTCAACTTTTCAGTTTCTAAGAACTTTTTAAATTTTTCAAAAATTTGGCTAACTCCCTAAACTTTCGAAAAATTTCGCCATAACCTCCCCTACACCAGGAGCACCGGGAAAATCCCAAAATTGCCATACAGGCCCTCTGATCTCAAAAAGAAAAAGAAAAAGCCAAGCGGCTAGCCAATCCGCTCATAAAATCATCATCACCCAAACAAAACAGTAAATTATGATAAACATGTACCTATTTGTCGGGCAAACAAATTTTATTCTCTGCTCTAGCCTCCTTGCTATGACCTGTTCAATGTAAAGACATGTATATGCATGCAATTGCAACCAATTTTCAATACAATTCACAATTTGATTCAATTTGGCTATATGGTACAAATTTTAATTAATCAACCAATAATCAACAACACAACCATCAATCAATTAGTTGATTAGCTTTTGAAATTCATAACTTTGATACATAGTCAAAAATCAAATTTTTGATGCCAAATCACAACAATAGGCCCTATCCAGTTTCGGTTCTCACACCAGTCAATAGAAAATATATAAAAATCTCACTTTCGTCGCTCGAAAATAAATACTGGCGATGGTGCCCCATCACCAGAATTATCCCCGGGCAACTAGAGGGATTCTATATCTATCCAGTATATTAAAACTTCGAATACACGTTTGCAAGACATATATGCAAAAAATTTATATAATGGATTGTCCAAATCAATATAAATAAATAATCAAATACGAATAATTGATTTAAATTTTCAAAACAAAAATTGTTTTCATTTTAAAAATATACTCTTCACACTCGTTCTAGGATACTACTGATCCCATCTCTAACGAGTCATTCCCATTGGATATTGCTAATCCAATTATCTGATGAATTCTTTCGTTTGGTTCTAATGTGTCTTGTTCTCTGAGCTTTGTAAACCAAAGCTCTGATACCAACTGTAAAAACCCGTTACTTCCCCGGTGAGGAAAGCGCGGATACTTCGAGAACAAGCCACAACAGAATGCAGGCGGAAGAACATTTCATTGTATATTACAACAATTCATCAGAATGCAAGAATATACAGAGTATAAATGAATATTACACAGAAATATCATAGATTTAAATTACATTTAAATACATCGCAGCGGAAATAATACAAAACACAACTAGAAGGAGATATACGGATACAAAACTTTCCGGATATCGTTCCAGCTGTAAACCAGGATCCTATGAATAAGAATCTGCAAAACCAAAACTACTAGCTACCCGTGTCAAAATAAGGGCACCCAGAGTTTAGGTTAAAACAATAAACTCCAGGTCAGTCATGGGACTGGTGTGAGAACTAAAACAGTTGTAAATCTTTATTTTAAAGTTAGGTAAATCAAGGGACCACGCCGTATAACACGGAACGGGTTTCCTCCAAAGAATACCAGTGCATAAAACAAACAACGCAATGCTAAATAAAGAAAAATGAAGCTATTATAAGACCCAGGTCCTATCACACAATGCAACGCAAGCCGGGGGATAGGGTTTTTACATTATAATAGCCAAGAATGCTTGATACGCTTAAAACAAATCTTTTGATACTATAATAAGTGTATAGTGCATAAAACAACTTCAAATCATAAGTATCAATCATAGACGGCATAAGCGCCCCATCCCACTATGTCGCCATACTAGGCTCTACAAATAAAACCGCAAATGTCACGTATTTGGAAATTGGATTTCCGTCTGTGAACCGAGGCAAAAGACAGTCCTCAACCGATTCGAGACTGTCTAGTCCGAGTCTCAGGGCAAGTACTCAGTCAATCCACTTGGATCGTTAGGGCCGGTCCACCGATGTGGATTAAAATGACTGAACACTGCGTTTCCCCGCCCTATGGGGCGTAAGTGAGCCAACGAACGACTCCATCGGACCAGGATCGTCCGACTAAACCGAAGCGCCTCGCAACAGCAACAACCACATAAGCCAAACTTGTCAGGGCATGTAAAACCAGTGACGCAACTTCTAACTAGAAAGAAACGCATGTCCTCCTTGAGGTCCGTCTCCCGTTTTTGGTTCATACCGGGTGTGAAACTCGCGAAGTAAACGTTACACAAAGCTATGCCACAAAGGCCGTGCTTTGATCATCTACCACAAGACTTTGCTTTTCAACAGAAGCCTTGATCATTTGCATCTTAGCATGCCACACAGGCAAACCACTCCATGCAACTGATATCGATCACATAGAATGAAATCCAATGTCAAACACACAGTCCATTTACAAGTCCGTTCTGGGTCTGAACGAAACCGGAGGCACCTAGTACCCCGCACATCCATCGATCTCCAAATACGTCTGGACGATCACCAAATGTTTCCATCTTCTTGGGTGTACATCCCAATCAAGATCATCAGTAATCACCCAAACGATGTGAAGACCTCCGGTCTGTGACCACCGTCTTCATCTTTGACTTATCGTCGTATCAGTTATTCAGAATGGGATAAACCCAGTCTTTCTGAATAACTCGCGTATATTATAAACAAGTGTTACACAAACACAACATACGCCTCATTCCAATTCATCTGTCACTAACCGTAAATTAATCAAGAGAATAATCCTTCAAATATTAACCCCGAAGGCTGAAACCAACATCAGATCAATATCCAGAAAACCATTCTGCTTAGCTAACCGACAAATAGTTTCTAAATTTCACATTCATAGGGAAAGGTTCCCATTAATTTTATCAAAGATAAATTCCTTTAAATTTATTCTTTAATCTTCTTTTGAATATCAATTCAAACTAGTCGGGATTAACGAACCTTACCGAAGTAATCATTTGTTTTAATTTCCCAACCCCAACCTATTCATCCCATGAAGTAAAACTGGTAATACTTCATATCTAACACCACGGTGTTATCGGTAAATTTAATTACCATTTCACGTTCAAATCTAATTAAAGATTTAACTATTGCCTGGAGCAAAACTGGTGATACTCCATTCTCAATCTTTTCAATCTAATTAAAGATTCATTAAAACTCCACTTAGTTTTAATCTGTGACTGGGTTAAAGAATCAGTGTCATTTAAAACACGGTTCACGATAAACCCCAAAATCACATCACATTTCAATCAGTCCCTAATCGTAAATTAGAAAGTGAGCAATTCCCTAAGTATTAACCCCGAAGGCCGAAACCAACATCAGATCAATACCCTAGGAACCATTCAACTTAACTAATCTCCAGTTAGTCTCTGATTTTCTTAACTCCTTTGGGTCTAAGAACAGTATTATTGAAGATACCGTTCACGACAACCCAAAATCACATTCTATTAGTTATCGGGTTAAAGAACAAGTGTTATTTAAAACACTGTTCACGATAAACCCAAAAATCAATGCCAATTCAATTCCAATTAAATATTATTTAATTGGTACACTTCATTAAATCTAAATAAAAAGATTTAATCTTTTTCTCAACTGGGCTTAAGAACAGTGTTAATGAAGACACCATTCACGACAAACCCAAATCACATTTGATATTAAACACAAGGCTCTAAATAGAAAATATACCGGCTTATATTCAATATCAAATTCTACGACCAACAAATATCGTATTGGAAATAACGATATATATATATATATCTTTCAAATTCCTATAACAATATCTGTATAATCACGAAATCCAACATCGAAATATTCCAAAGACAATTTCGATTCAAATCCACTCCAATTCAATTATTGGAATTAATGATTACTTTTAAAACCTTTTTCAAATTCAATTTATTTATTTAAAAATAAATAGAATTATAATTCTTGTTCAAAACTAGTTCATTTCGATAAAAATCTATTTTTATCTTTTCAAATATGGAGTTTTTCATCCCAATTCTTCCCAAATCATTTCTTATGATTTTACATAAATTATTACTATTTTTAAAATTTTTATTAAGGCCCGTACAGTCGATTTCCATCAACGACCATCGAACTACACTTACAGCGACCTTTTTCAAATTTGATTTGGACATAATTCCAAATCCAACCGTTAGATTTCTAATTTCTAATATTCGTTAGAAAGATCTTTTCGATACGAACCCAACGGTTCCGGTTTTAAGAGAATCCGACGGTCGGATCTCCCGCAATATCCATTTGAAGTCAATGGTCGAAATTCACGAACTACCGCAGCGCGGCGCGTTCTATCCAGGCCATTATATTATATATATAATATATATAATATATACTTCGTCGATTACCTTTTAAAACGTATTTTATAAATCGTTTTTAAATTCGTTTTCAAAACGATTTCCACTTCATTTCAAATTCAAATCAAAATTGAATTTCTCTTGATAAATTCGTTTCAAATTCATTTCAAATTGATTTCAATTCAAATCGATTTTTATTTCAATTTCAGTTCGTTTTCAATTCAATTCAATTTCAATTTGAATTAATTTCTATTCAATTTAAATGCGAATTCATTTCTATTCAATTTAATTCGAATTTCTATTCTTTTCAAAATATCAGATTTTGAAATCACTTTCGATATTCATTATAACTTGAACAAAATCGATATAAATCTCGTTCACGTCAAAATGGCGTCAATCTAATCAACACGGCTTCGTATATTCTATCTTCAAATATTCTATTCAAATATTTCTTTTTCAAATATTTCCATTCAAATATTTCTTTTTCAAAACTGGAATGAGGCCCAATCAATTACCGTATAATGTTAATTATATGGATTTTCTACCACACATGTATTCAATAACAACGATGAATAATCAACCATCATCCAAAGTGCATTTTACACTGTACAAGCATCAAATATAAATATTTAACGCTCATAACAGTCTGTCCATCAATCGATCGACATACAGCTAATTATTGGGACTAGTGTATGTCATATATCATCCCAATACCCGTGTGGGGTTTTCAAACAATCAAACACAGATTTTATTTGTGTAGTTAGGCGATGTGTAAAATTTATCGTCCCAATCAATATCAGTCAAATATGTGTATATAAACAAATCGTTCGATTTGTTTATATTAATCTATTTCATTTCATATACACGTTAAAAATATTTAAACTATATAAATATTTTATTTCATTTCACATCACATCACACAATCAACTACACATCAAAATCAAACAAGCATACAAGCCATCCATGGTCTGTGGACGACGGGTGTCGGGTGCTACTAAACACCGTCTGCATCCTAGTATATATTATTAACTAGAAAAATTAAATTAAAGGTGAGAAGTTCTCACAGAGGGTTCCACTCCGCCGTGCTTTGCTTTCGAACTGCTGAATCTGCTTGAAATTCCTATGTAGTTCTTTTCACGCTGTTCACAATAAAAATTATATTTTTATCACTGCATTCTAATAAATAAAAATCATATTTTTATTTCTTCTTCATATATATTTTCGATGCTTCATTCTATATGAAAATTATATTTTTGTATTTCTACTTCATATACAAAGATTGAATTTTTATATCATCACTATAAAAATCACATTTTTACTTCATTATATATAATAAAAATCAGATTTTTATTTCACTACTCATATAAAGATAATATTTTTATATTCTCTATTATATATAAATTCTATTTTCAATACACTACTTATATAAAAATAGTATTTTTATATCTTCTATTATATAAAGATCCTATTTTTTAATACTATACTTATATAAAAATAATATTTTTATTATTCCTACTATATAAAAATCATATCTTTATGACGCTACATATATGATAAAAACTCAAGTTTACTTTGCTCCAAACGAATAAAAATCTCGCCTTTTTATAAATAAAAATTTCGCCCTTTTATAAATAAATATTTATATTTTTATTCTTAACATCATATAAAAATTTATATTTAAAGATCCAATGTTTATACCGCAAATCACTTAATAAAAATCTAATCTTTTTATTAAAAAAAATCTAAACTTTTCTCATAAATGCTAATCTATACATATATCTATAAAACTGATTTTATAAATGTGTTTTAACATATAAAAAAACCAGATTTTAAAATTAAAATAGACATAAAACTTACTAATTTAGATCGGAGGGGGGTGTTTGGGGTTCGCCGGAGGTTGGCAGGCGGCGGTGGGCCCTGTAGTCGGCGGTGGCGGAGCTACGGATGCTGGAGGTGGCGATTGGATGCGGGTTGGAGGGAGAAAGGGCTTGGGGTCTTCCTTTATTCTAGAAGAAGGGGGAAAGAGGAAGAAGGGTGGCCGGCGACGGGGAAGAGGGGTGGTGGCGGATCCGCCTGGAGGCGGCGCGGCGGAGGAGCCCCTCCCCAGGGCGATGGCGGCTGCGCGATCCCCCCCTTTTTTCTTTTTTATTTTTTTTATTTTTCTGAAATGAATTAAATCGGTCAACGGGGGGAAGACTTATGAGGAAAAGGAGGTGAAGGGGAATATATTTAATTATTATTTTAATTTTAAAAAGCAACTTTTTCATTCGAACTCGAAACGAGACCCACCGCCTGTCGTCCATAGCTAATTACCCCCATTCCGAACATAATGGGATATGTATCATAGGCTGATTCGATCGTTTCTATCAGTTTCCGTCAAAATCAACATATAAATCTATATATTGAATTTGAACGCGCATTTCAATTTACTGGGGTCACATACTAACTCGAAAAAATCCTGAAAAATATTTTCTAGCTTCGTATTGATGATACGGTCCTAACAAAACTAGTTTCGTCGAATTCTGAGACCGTTTGAAAAATGGCCATTTTCCAGTCGATTAAAATCAACTGAAACTGGTCAAACGCATTTTCCTTTGCCACGCTCACATATTGATTCGAAAAATTACGAAATTCGAAACATAGCAATAACTTAACATCACGGATCCAACAAATGTGGTTTCGTCGAAATCCGAGGTCTTTTGCAAAAATTCCATTTTTGAGGGCCTGAATTTCATAGCGACTATTCAGAATTTTCAACTGGAACTATCTTTTGATTCCCGCAATGAAATTTCAATTTTTCTGATTCGTTGGAAAGATATTCTCAATTAGATTCAAATATTTTTGGTTTCACTAAAATCTGGTTTATTTTGCACCCGGTACATTCATTTGAATTTTGAAATCGAATTATCGAACTACCGCGTCGTTTTCTATTCCTTTTATAAATATAAATAAATATTTATATTCCAACGTCGAAGTATATAAACATATACGTTCTAATTCTATTCAAAATAAATTTCTCGTCGTTATTATTTAAAATAATTCATTTTAAATATTCAAAATTCGCTAAAATTGCCAAAATAAAAATTTTAAATTGGCTCGGATTTCCGGTTATTACAATTCTACACCCAGTGTGTATTTGTGTAATCAATATATGATTACGGATTTGACGATGTGGCATTCAAAGTGAACGGTGATCAGATGTTCTAAAGATAGACGTAGCCTCTAGCCTCACAACCAGGAAGTAACAAAAGTTGGGCTAGGCAGCATGGCTAGTTGGCTCATCCCCAAGCAGGGTGTATTGTCACCGATCTAGAGAAAATTCATATTTATACTTCTTTTTGATTCTATATCTTCGGATGACGGTTGGATGGCCTACAACCGTGGTGGCACTATATTCGCGACACTCAAGCTAAATGAGTGAGCGGTCATGTGTGGCCGGGTTGCAAGACGTTCTTGTTGAACCCAGGTGTATCCCCACTAGAGTACACTGTTCGGAAGGTGCTCCCATACCTTTTCTGTTGGAATCCATTCTCCAATAAGCGCCCTATGGTTTATGATTTTATACTATATATATGTAGAGCGTGAGATGCAAGCGTTCTGCAACTTGGATAATTATTTGTTTAGACATTATCATAATATCACTGGTTTTGATATCAAAGTAATTTGGGTTATAGTAAGGTAAAAGCCGTCCCATGTTTATGTGTGGGCTGGTCTTACTATTATCCTTTTATTTCAAAAGGATTTTCTTCAAAGTAAAACCGTATGGTTAGAATTTACTCACACTAGTCACATGACTGATTCAGAGTTTATTTGTTTGTGTTTTCCCTAAACTCTTGGGTGCCGAAATTTGTACGGGCATTCAAGTGTTTTAGGTTTTTACAGATACATATGGAGGAGCTCGAAGCAGGAGACTTCACCATTAGTTATTTAGAGATTATTTCCGCTGCGATGTATATGAGTTATACTCTGATATGATATGTAAGTACAAATTCATATTTGTATTTCAAAGTTATGTGATATAATACATTTTATTTATTCCGCTGTGAGTTTCGTGTTTACTCTGATTCTGATGTTCTTCTTCTTCTTCTATTCTATTAGTTCTATCTTATCTATCTCATCCTCTAAATTCTTCTAATGATGTTCCGGTATTTTCAATGCTTGAGTAATTGATAGTGTATTTATGTTGATTTTCTGGATCGAAAATTCCGCGCCATTACAGTTGGTATCAGAGCTGAAGGTTAAGTGATTACCTTGTCTCTGTGGCGTGACTCAGTAGAGATAGTGTTAGTAACACCCTAGATTGAGTTTGAGTGTATATATATATATATATGAGTGCGTATTTGTATATTAATATAAAAACTGTTTTATATTGTGTTGATTGGTCAGTCGAGTGGTTTATGAATTCCGGTCGAAACAGTAATGCAAACTATATCGATAGGTGTTTCTAAACTCTTGAACTGAGTAATTTTTGACATAGTAAGTTTTAAAAAAAAGGGTAAATAAAATAATTTTACCCAAAAATATATTTTGATATAAAGAAAGCATATATATTGGAATTATCTAATATATATTGATAGTGTTGATCGTTATTATGATCGAATAAGATTTATAATTTAGTTGGTTATATAAATAACCAATCGAAATATTTTATAAGCATAATATGCAAAATCAGATGAACTAAATCTGAATTTAAAACCAGAATTGAAATAAAACTCTAGAAATTTGAGAAGATGTTGTAAATGAATTCTAGATTAAATATATGGAAATTTTAAGATCTTGGGTGAATTTAGAAATGTTTTCTAAACCTGTGGAGTATACTTTGTAGTGATTTCAAAATGAAAATGTTTGAAAATAAGTTTTGAAAGCGATAAAGTATTGAACTCACATGGGTTGCTGGAAAATAATTCTGCTGATGATTGCAGCATCGTCAGTGTTCATTTTCGAGTTTCTAAGCGATGAATTACTACCAAGGATTTTGTTTTGAATTGCTTTGAGAAAATAAGTTGTTCGGAAATTCAAATGTTTTGAATTGCTATTATTATACAGATTTCAAACTGATTTGAAATAAAACCCTGGAGTTTGAATCCCGGAATTTGAAATTTACTTCTGAAGTAAATAAATAGAAAATTTAACTAAGTTAAATAAAATTGGTTTGGATTAGAGGTAATCTGGAATGAAATCAAATTGGTGAGCAAGAATTTGGAATTAAAATTTGAATCGAAGTTTGAAATGGAATTTTACTTGGCCATAAGGAAGTGATTGTTTTAAGGATAAGTTGATTGGAGATCAAATGGAAATGCATCTGTATATGCTGATAGGACAACAAATGGAATAGAAAAGAGTCGAATGCCCGATAAAAAGGTATAAGTTTACAGTATATTTGGGTACAAGATTTTTGAGCTACTTTGAAAAGTCGTTTGGTTATTTGATTTGGAAGAGGCCCAGAGAGGCGAATGGTAGTAGCACCGGATAAGCCATGCAGAGGAGATGCTGGCGAACTTCTCTGAAAATTTAAGTTGTCAGGAAATTTTCAGAATTTTGAAAATATTCGAAATAAGAAGGAATTAATATTTAATTGGAATTAATCAGTTCAGTTGAAACTGAAATTATGAAGTAAACCAAAAAGTTTTTTAACCTGTTTATAATAGAGATTGTAGCATTTTCCCTATCTTAGAAATTTCGAGGACGAAATTATTATAAGGGGGAAGGAATGTAACGTCCCGCTTTTTTGTCGGTTTGTATTTGAATATTTAAATCAGTTTAAAATATTGGATTTTTAATATAAGTGGATTTATATATTAATTAAAATGAAGTTGAACGTAGAAAAATATATATTAAATATAATTGAGCCGAAAATATCGCGGCAGTTGGTAATTTAACGTTTTGAACTTCAACTGAGTGTACAGGACTCGTTTTAAATCAGATTTCTTCGAAATAAGAAGCGTTGGAATCTGTTGAACTGTATCTTTCTAACAGAAGTGGAAAATGAAGATTTCGGCGTATAGATTGCGAGATATGTCCAAATCAAATATTCAGAAAGTCGCTATAGAATCGTTTATCGACCGTAACGGTTTATTTGATATAACTAAATATCGGATTCGAATTTGGATAAGGTTCTTTTGAGGCACAGTGATAATTTAATTTTTAGAATTTTACTGTAATTTTTAATTAATTAAATAGGCAACTTTTTATTTGGAGTATTTTGCACCCTGTATCGGTATTTCAGGGTTTCAAAATATGAGTTAATCTACTGGTATTATTATATTTTTGGGATTGTGACACCTCATTGAGCACGACTGTATTCTTATATCTGTCCGTAGTGGCTCGGACATGAATGTAATTTTACGTAACGAAGCATACCCAAACATTTAAATACTCAAAGCATGAACGGTACAAACTAATATCCTACGCAACAAAAACATGAATACAGACTACCCACACCATGCATTAAATAATGGTACAAACTATACTAGCTATGTGTACAACCCCATGTTTTCAAACAAACATGCAGACCAGTAAATGCTATCCTACTAAATATCTATGCCTAGCTACATATCAACGTAAAATCCGCAAGTATATCACAAGACACATGCTATGTTAAAATCAAACCATACTCTACTACTTGGCTAGTTTCCGTACGTGTACAGACTATCTACTATTGCTACCGCCCCTATTGCCCTACTCTTCATACAGTACCTTTTCATTCAATGAAGAATAAGCTACCCCTAATATGCTTTGCCTTAGCTAAGAAGAAATATAATAAATATCCTTTACCTTAGCAGCTAAGTTTGTACAACCACTCTAACCATTACCTATTACTTCACACTCAAGGTAAATTGTGTAGTATCATAGCATTATGTTTCAAACCATTACCCTATGCTCCTACTCCTTAGCAACGAAGTAATCTTTTCTGTATAAACCAGCGAAACACTCGTCATTTCTCCACCGCAAAAATGTAAACAATCCAAATGGAAATGGAAGATGTGAAGTGTGGTGAAGTGGCGTTTGAAAAAGAGGAGGGAGGTGTTGCAGGTGTCATGCATGCAAAACGAAAATAGTAAATAAAAGTGGCGTACTGGAAAACTAGATAATGGTGTAGTTTGTGTAAGAAGGGTGAAGCTCATGTGTTCATTTGCAGTAGGAAGAAGGGAAGCGTTCAAGCGTGGAGTATGTGAGAATGTGTTATGCGTTAGATATTGAGAGGCGCTGCATGTATTGTAGGTGAAATGGGTACTTGCGGTGCAAAGTTGGAACATGGAATGGCTTTCGAAAAAGCTTACTGGAGTGGAAATATCACATGAGAATGGGGCGAAGTGCATGCATTTCCAAAAAGGTGCAAGTTAAGCAACAGCAAGGAAAGCGTGACAACAGGTCTGGCAAGGCAAAAATAGATACAGGTCTGTTTCTTCTTGAATGGGGGTGGACCGTTCAGATCATATGTGGGGGTAGAAAATGAAATCACGGCAAAATGGAAACAAGGGGGTTGCTGGGTTGAAGTGGTCATATAGAGAGTGTACTTGGGCAAAGTTATGGAGGTGAGCGAATGGGTTGTAGTGTGATGTTGCTGTATATGGCAAACCAATATTATGAAAATGGTGTTCAAAGCGCGTTGGATTGGTTGTTAGTAATGCGAGTTGGTGCACTTCTGTATAAAGGATATTGGCTGACGTATAACGTAGGACGGTGGGGAAGCTGAGGGAATAGGGTAACAGCAGGTTGCGCTAGTATATGTTACTAGAGATGGGAGGTTTTAAAAATAGAACAGGAAGTTGCTTGCGATATTGTTTTGAGAAAATGAAGGAGTTGTCGGGTCTGGTTGTGTAGCGTGGATGGGTTATGAAGAGGATGGGCCAATAGGAAATATAAATGAAATAAACAGAAGGGCCCGTTCAATTTTTAAACAAAGAAAGAAACAAAGGGGTGAAATAGTTGAAGAAGAAGCTTGGGGTTTTTTAAAACGAGATAAGGAGAAAAGAAGCTTTAACACTGGTGGAAGGACTATTACATGGATGGAGCGGTGTATATTTTCATGCAACAGTGCGTGAAAGGTTGACGTGAAACATGAACGGACTGGGGCGGAGTTGTATGGAGCAAAATAAAACGCTGCATTCGGATCTATCAACTGACGCAAATCGTTGTTTAACGGTTAACGCGTAAGGTGAGTAAATTCACTAACTTTAATCTGTTTTAAAATATTATCATTATATTTTAATGTTGTTTGAATGCTGTGTGATGGTCATTTAGGTAGATCACAATTAAATTGGTTGAAAAATATATCATTGCATATGTTAGACACTGATTCAGTCAATTTAATATTCCCTAGTATGGAATCAGTTATAATTGTTTGACTAACACCTGTTGATGTGGAAACCGGTTGGAGGAATCCGACCGGATTCGTCGATATTTATATGAACTGTTTGTTTTGTATGCACTGTTTGAACCCGAATTACATTTAAAACCCCGTGTGAATAATTGATGTTGAATGAAAATTCAGCATTTGGTTCGATAACTAAATAAATGATATCGATTAAGAAAGTGGTAACAGTCGACAGTAAGCCCATCGTTTGGTTAAGGAGTTGATTGGCCGTCAGGCAAATCAATGAAGTTAATTATAAAAATTATATTTTTATAATTAAAGCGAAGTGTTAAATTTATAATAGAAGTTCTATTATAAACCAGTATTATAGAGTTCGTTTTTATAAAATAAATAGAAACGATTGTTGACATTTAAATAAGTTTATAAAGCAGAAATTATCCGACGATTAAATATTTGGATAATTATATATTTAAGATAAACAATTTAGAAATATTATTAGATTAATTATATTAATCTAATGTTGAGGAGTAATTAAAATCAGTTACCAAATTTACAGATGGAATGAGGTTGATTTAATCAACTGTTATTTGGGAAAATGATTATTAGATTAATTGGTCTTTAATTAATCTAATGAAACAATTTAGAAATAAATTAATCAAAATTTATGAGATTTAATTACCTTTTAGTTTAAGAAGTTATAAGTAGAACTGTGGAATGGAATAGCGAAGAGTTAATGTTTAAAAATAAATAATCATAAACAACCGAGATTTCAAAGTAAGAATATGGTGTTATAAAAACCATAGTCAAAATTAAACAAGAAAATACGGTCTAATAGACATTATAAGTAATAAGGAATTAGAGTTATAGACTTATATCTGTTCTAAGGTAAGAACGTTGTCGATCAAGGTCTGAGAGGTAAATAAAATACCCTAACTTGAACGGCATCACTATTATCGAGGAACGATATCAGTTTGTAATGGGAAAAGAGATGTCAAAATTTGTTACAAAAAGAATATGGCAGCGTATTGCAAGTCTGAAAACTATAGCGATAAAATAAACGCTGTTGACTAGGTTTAAGCGCGACCGCTATGTCAAGACTAGTATAAAGGGAATATTGCAGCATATTGCAAGTCTTAGAACTATAGAGATAAAATAAACGCTATTGATTAGGCTTAAGCGTGACTATTATGTCAGGATTAGTTATAAAGGAGAATATTACAGCGTATGACAAGTTTTGAACTGTAACGAGAAATTAACGCTGTTAACCAGACTTAAGCATGATTTTTATATATAACAGCACTTCCTAAGGAATGAAACATTTTTTATTGAGATCCACTTATTCTGAAATAATAAGTAACGACGTTTGTTCAAAGATACTATAAGAACAAGTTTAGAAAGAGAAATGAGAGAATCATGGTAGAAAACGATGGCAGTATTTCGATGTTCGAAATATAATTAGAATTAAACCATTAGGATTTGGAATTATAATTCGACGAAGTCAAATGTATTAAAGTAAATTATTTTAGGAATTATAATCTGATAAGATCGATTCTTAGCTTAAACAAATAAATTATAATAGGATATGTAATCAGTATTTAGTTATAAACTTGATATTGATAAGAAGTTGACTTAGAGAACAGAGTTTATAAGGTGGATTGGGAATATTAAGTATGAAAGAGATTTTGGTAAACGAGATAATGGTATTGATTATCAAAATAAAGAGTTATTTGATAAAGGTATTCAGATTTCTATAACAGGAATGGTATTCATATTTTTAAGTGAATAATGTTTTAAAAGTAAACGGTTGGCCGACTAAAATATTTAATGAAATTGGAAATATTTTTCCAATAAAGATAGGGTATATGATCCAAGTGTATAAACCAAGAAATGTGAAAAGAATGAAAATGTTTCGAACGTTAATAACGTATATTTTCTGGAAAATGGGAAGTAAGAGTTAAATAACTGGGAATGTTTTTTTAGGAAGTATGAAAAGGCTAAAACGGGATTTGAGAAATATCCAGTAAGATATGGGAATTCGAATAATAAAACGAATGTTAAATAAAAGTGCCCATGGTTGTGTGATGTTTAGTTACATTAGAATGTATGTTTGTTTTTACTTCGATGGTTAAATAACCGGCTATCGAAGTGTTTGACCATCGTTGTCAATATGGAGAGACCGGTTGGATTTATTATCCGAAAACCACTCCGTATAGGCATAAGCGCTACGAATTAGATATGCTGAAATTAATTGAAGACGGAGTAAAATGCAAGGGTCGTCCAGTTCTAGAATGGTATTTTATTTTTGTCCAGTCCTAGGACAACTTGTATGGACGAGTGTCTGACAGAGTATTTCCAACGGTCACGCCGTTGATTCTACAAATATACCAAGTTGGTGGGGAGAATGTAACTTCTCTTTATTCTACACCCAGTGTGTATTTGTGTAATAAATATGTGATTACGGATTTGATGATGTGGCATTCAAAGTGAATGGTGATCAGATGTTCTAAAGATAGACATAGCCTCTAGCCTCACAACCAGGAAGTTACAAAAGTTGGGCTAGGCAGCATGGCTAGTTGGGTCATCCCCAAGCAGAGTGTATTGTCACCGATCTAGAGAAAATTCATATTTATACTTCTTTTTGATTCTGTATCTTCGGATGACGGTTGGATGGCCTGCAACCGTTGTAACAACCCTGAATTTTGGGGTAAATTTAAAATTTTATTTAAAGTGATTTTATATAAATTCCATTCCAAGCCCGAAAGGGTGCGGTAATTTCTATTTTTAATTTTGAACTTTGTGAAATTGTATAAAATTTGTTTCAAAATGAAATTGGATAAAACAAGAAATTGTGACCAGCATGAGAATTTATTTTTAATTAAATTTAATTTATTTTATTATTAATTCTTTTTTATTAAAGAATATTGATTGATTGATATGCTATGTAGTGATATTTGAAATACGGTTCTAGGTTGTTTATGACCGTATGTTGTTAGATCCGCGAATCTAAATATTAGATCTGAAACTATTGGCTAATTAATAGAGATTATTTGTTAATGATATTGAACCATACTTCGCCGATTTGTCATATGCCAAAATATACACCACCTGAATATTATCTTGATATGAATTGTTAGATGTATACTTGTTTGGATATTTGGATGTGGTTGTTGATTGGATTATATAAATTTACATCTTATGTTGTAAAAATAATAATATAGAATTTGCGATGATTTACATTTTTATTATGTAAACCAAAATTTTGGAATTTACGATGATTTACAATTTAGTATGTAAATCAAAATTTTAGAAATTGCGATGATATACATTTTAGTATGCAAATTAAAAGTTAAAAATTAGCGATGACATGAATTGACAGTTTATTTTGTAAATTTAATATTAAAATTTTGCGTTGACATGAATTTACATTTTATTGTGTAAATTCAATATTAAAATTTGGCAATGACATGAATTTACATTTTATTTTGTAAATTCAATATTAAAACTTTGTGACGACACAAATTTTACATTTTATTATGTAAATAAAGTTAGAATTGTGCGTTGACATAGAATTTACATGTTTATTTGTAAATTATAGTTAGAATTTTGCGTTGATACACAAATTTACATTTTATTATGTAAATTAAGGCTAGAATTTTGCGTTAATATAAAATTTACATTTTATCATGTAAATTAAAGTTAGAATTTGGCGATATCGTAATGTTTACATTTTATTTTGTAAATTTAAAGTTAGACTTTGCGATGACATTAAAATTACATTTTGTTTTGTAAATTTAAAATTAGAATTTTGCAATGTCATGAAGATGTACATTTTATTATGTAAGTTAAAATTAGAATTTGTGATGACATGAAATTTTACATGTTATTATGTAAATAAAGTATTTTCACCGTATGCATAAATTTACATTACTTTCAATGTAAATTAAATAGTAAATTTAACCGTAGGATGTTACTAACATTTTTAACGTTAATATAACACTATGGGTTGTCATTAACATTTTTAATGTTAATATTTAAAAGGAATTTAACATTTTTGTTAATGATAATAATAAGAGAATTTACATCGTATGAGAATTTAACATTTTTGTTAATGTTAAAAATTAGAATTTACATCGTATGAGAATTTAACATTTTTGTTAATGTTAAAAATAAGAAATTTCATCGTATGACAAATTTAACATTTTCGTTAATGTTAAAAATAAGAAAATACACCGTGTGTTAATTAACATTATTTTTAGTGTTAATTTAAAAGAAAGTTCATCGTATGTTAATTAACATTATTTTAATGTTAATATCAGCATAATTTCACCATAGGAATATTTACATTAATTTTAATGTAATAAAAAGAATGGACTTTACATTGTGTTTAAAGAGTAAATTTTACATTGTAAAGAAGAATGGATTTTATATTTTAACTTGAGAATAGAAGTTTACATTTTGTTGAATGCAAATTCAAGAAATTGTGACAAGCATGAGAATTTACATTTTTCTTAATGTAAATATATAGAAATTTCACCGTATGTAAAATTTACATTTTTCTTAATGTAAATATACATGAATTTCACCGTATGTCCATTTTACATTATTTTTAATTTAAATTATATAGTAATCACAACGTAGGATAATTTTGCATTATTTTATAATGTAAATAAAAAGGGGATTTACAATGTAGGAAATTAACATTATTTATAATGTTAAGATAAAAGAATGATATCGTAGGATGAATTGACATTATTTATAATGTTAATTAAAAGAAAATTTACCGTAGGATAAGTGACATTATTTATGATGTTAATAAAAAGAGAATTGACCGTAGGATAAGTTACGTTATTTTATAATGTAATTTAAAGAAATTTAGACTGCATGAAATAAAATACATTTTTATATGCATTTTATAAATGAAATTAGACCGCATGACCTGAATTACATTTATTTATGTAATTTATGAATGAATGAAGCCCGCATAATATAAAATACATTTTTATATGTATTTTATGAATGAATTAAGACCTCATAATATAAAATACATTTTTATGTGTATTTTATGAATGAATTAACATCGCATAATATAAAATACATTTTTATATGTATTTTATGAATGAATTAAGACCTCATAAAATAAATTACATTTTTATATGTATTTTATGAATGAATTAACATCGCATGAAATAAAATACATTTGTATATGCATTTTATGAATGAGTTAAGATCGCATGAAATAAATTACATTTTATTTTATAATTTATGAATGAAATTAGTGCGCATAAAGTAAATTACATTTTTATATGTAATTTATGAATGAATTTTCATCGTATGACATAAATTACATATTATTATGTAAATTATGAATGAATTTAACCCACATGAATGAATTTCATTTTATTCTATGAAATGAATGTATGGATTTACTTTGTAAATAAAGATTACATTTATATAATGTAAACAAGAAGTAGGATTCACATTGTAAACAAAATTTATATTTTTATATGTACTTAAGAACGATGAATTATAAATTACATTTTACATGTAAGAAGGAATTGGACGATGAAATATGATTTACATTTTACCGTAAATTAAAGAAATTAAAAGAATCAAAAAGGAAGAATTCATCATTCAAGTATGATTTGCATTTCTCTAGAAATGAAGGGATAAAAGGATAAAGAAGGAAAATATACTTAAGAATAAAGAGTTAAACGGGTTACATTTATATATATATATATATATATATATATATATATATATATATAATTAAAATTAAACGAATCGAGCGCGGTAGTTCGCGTTTTAAAATTATATCTTTAAATGACAATACAATAAGATCCGACCGTCAGATTTTCTTGAGACTGAAACCGCTAGGACCCTCTTGGAAAAATCTTTCCAACGATATATAATACGTCAAAATCCAACGGTTAGATTTTGAGATATGTTAAAATCAAAATTGATTGAAATAGCACCAAAATCGACATTGACCTGAATCGTCGTTGATTAAAGATTTAATTATTTTTAATTAAATAAAATAGGAAATAATCGTTATAAATTAGAAATAACGATAAGGAAGAGTTTTCAATATATATATATATATATATATATATATACGAAGATTATTTGGAAAGGCCGAGTTAATCTCATTCCAAATAATCAAAACGACGATGAAAATTGAAGAAGAAGACGACTAATGAAGACCGTCATTCTTCCCCTCAGGAAGACAGCGATTGAGGCTTTGAATTGACTTGCTCCCAATTCGAGGTCATGATCGTCGTTCGAACGAACATGTTGATTGAACGGATTTGGCTTTCGCTCAGACCCTTAGCATAAGTATAAATGGATTGCATGTCTGACGTGGTATTCCTTTACACTGTATCTATTGATCTCTGCTAAACATATATATGTTTGGTGTCTTTCACCCTTCTCTGAGACGTACGATCTCAGAAGTTATATGTTGGCGGAAACCAATGATATGGTATGGATTGACGATGTGGCATGCCAAGATGCATGTGATCAAGGCTTTGTTGAAAAGCAGGCCTTGTGGGATGATCAAAGCATAGCCTGTTTAGGCATAGCTTTGTGTATGACGTGACTTCACGAGCCTCACACACCGGCGGAGTCTAAAACGGGAGAAGGGAACGCAGGGAGTGCACACGTTTCTTTCTAGCTAGAGTGGTGCCAGGGACCTACCAGCGCTGGCATTTATTCATTGTGGTTGTTGGATTTTTCGAGGCCTCGGTTTTATGCGATCGCCACTGGCCGTATTATAGGTCCAAAAGGACTGGGAAGCATGTGTTTAGGAATTTGCAATCCATTAAGCGTTAACGTATGGACCGGCCCTGCAGGATCCAAGGGTTGGACAGAGTACCAATCCTGGGGCATTGCTAGAGTGCCTCGAATCGGTAAGGAGCTCCTCCCTAGCCTTGACTCAGATGGAAATCCAAATTCCAAATACGACCCTGCGGTTTTGATTGTATTACTAGTATGGAGATATAGTAGGATGGGGTACTATGTTTCCTAGGATTGATACATTTATTTTGAAATGTTTTATTATACACTAATTATAATATTAAACTCGTATTTGCCGTATTTAGCATGTTTAATCACCATAAGGGAAAACTCTATCCTCTGGTGTGCATTGCATTGTGTGATGGGACTTGAGTCTTATGGTGATTCCATTTTTCTAAAAAGCATTGCGATGTTGTACGTTCTGACACTTTAAATTATGCACGACAATCCATTGAGTAAACCCGTTCCGCATTAGCGGCGTGGTCTTTGGATTTGTCATATTATTATTACTAAACTAGTTATGAATTCTCATACCAGTCCCACGACTGACCCGTAGTTTGTTTCACCTTTTTGCAAACTCGGGTGCCCTCTTTTCTACACGGGAAGCCAAGTAAACAGGTTCATTCTTTGCTTGGATTCTTGTCTTGGAGTTGCTCATTATCTTTGCTTGGATTTGCTTTTGCGGAGAGGTGATGACTTGGAGCTTTGAGGACAGCTATCATTTACTTCTATTGCATTTTTCTATCTTTAAGTTCAGTCATTAGACTTGTTTCTTTCGTATTGCTTATTTTGAGAGTTGGAACTTATTTCCATTTCTGCAAACTTGATGTAATAATTTGGAATTCTGTGACTGTTGGGATTCTATGGTTTATGACATTATATTTCCGCTGCTATAATGTTATTATTCTATGGGTTTTCCTCTGCTATGTTGTATCAGTGATGTGTATTGTTATATTTATGTTGTATTCCATATGATTATTCCTTACTTCCACCTAGTGGAGGTTTGGGGTCATCACAACAGTGGTGGCACTATATTCGCGACACTCAAGCTAAATGAGTGAGCGGTCATGTGTGGCCGGGTTGCAAGACGTTCTTGTTGAACCTAGGTGTATCCCCTCTAGAGTACACTGTTCGGAAGGTGCTCCCATACCTTGTCTGTTGGAATCTATTCTCCAATAAGAGCCCTGCGGTTTACGATTTTATACTATATATATGTAGAGCGTGAGATGCAAGCGTTCTGCTACTTGGATAATTATTTGTTTAGACATTATCATAATATCACTGGTTTTGATATCAAAGTAATTTGGCTTATGGTAAGGTAAAAGCCGTCCATGTTTATGTGTGGGCTGATCTTACTATTATCCTTTTGTTTCAAAAGGATTTTCTTCAAAGTAAAACCGTATGGATAGAATTTACTCACACTAGTCACATGACTGACCCAGAGTTTATTTGTTTGTGTTTTCCCTAAACTCTTGGGTGCCCAAATTTGTATGGGCAGTCAAGTGTTTCAAGTTTTTACAGATACATATGGAGGAGATCGAAGCAGGATACTTCACCATTAGTTATTTAGAGATTATTTCCGCTGCGATGTATATGAGTTATACTCTGATATGATATGTAAGTACAAATTCATATTTGTATTTCAAAGTTATGTGATATAATACATTTTATTTATTCTGCTGTGAGTTTCGTGTTTACTCTGATTCTAATGTTCTTCTTCTTCTTCTTCTATTCTATTAGTTCTATCTTATCTATCTCATCCTCTAAATTCTTCTAATAATGTTCCGGTATTTTCGATGCTCGAGTAATTGATAGTGTATTTATGTTGATTTTCTGGATCGAAAATTTCGCGCCATTACATTGGAGGTCTGAGCGTGGGGGGAGGAGTTAGTGGCAGTTGCAATGGTGGTGCTGGCATGGGCTCAGGTGGGTAAGATCGTCGGAGTGGGGGCTTCAGGCGACGTCGAGTGTTGAACGATGGTATCAAGAAGAAGTAGTTACGGGTACACGACCTTCGGTGATGGAAAACGCGTGGAAAACAGTATTAAGTGGTGCAGACGTGGACAACTTAAAGAATTAAGGTGAATTATAAATTTAATTAATTAATATATCGTTAAATTTTTATTAACTTTAAAATGCAATAATTCTTACATATGTTAACGGATTTACACGAAACATGATCCATTGGGATCGTGGCGATGGAGGCTACGCGTACACGTTGGTCCGGTCAGAAACTGAAGCTATTGGAATTCTGTGTAATTATAAATTCAGTTTAAAATTATACGAAAAGGACGCTGAAATCACCGACAAACAATTTACTAGTGAGTTAATTCTCACACTTTTCCGTACTACTATGATGTGATAAATCCACATAAGTTAAAATATCACATATATTAGTTGATTGGCTGCATTGGTTGCTTATGGTTGATTTAATGGTTGTTGTTAATTTTATTATCGTCGTTAATTTATTTATTTAAATTATATTATATCATGAAATGTTATAATAATCTATGGTGTAGGGAAGAACAGGTCGGAGGAATCAATTCGAATTCCTCAATATTTGCGTATTATTTGTTTCATGTGGTTTATATATGAACTTTTACCCCAAATGATATCAAACCTATTCAGATTGAATATATGTCAATCATGTTGTGATTTTTAACCAACCGACAATATTGGTTAAGTAGTTGGCAGTGAGGGCCTAGAATAAATTATTTATGACGTCGTTTTGCCGTTAAGCGAACTGACAAAGATTTTAGTTATAAATTTATCTTTTTAGCTGAAATGAAATTTGAAGTTGTTTATACAAGTTAATAAAAAAGAAATTTTATAAAATATATTTATAATCATGTTTTATACAAGAATTTATTTAGACATTTTATAAAATGAATCATTATGTCATTGATGATTAGAAAGGTAGAAATTTATATATGAATTGGTAAAATTGGATAATTGTTTTATAAAACAACTAAATGATCTTTTTAAATTAATTGAGTTATTAATTAGTTTAAAAAAGGAAACGGTGAGTGAATATCAGTTAATGGTTAACTGATGTTGACGGTCGACAAAAGCGACTGTTTTAACTAAAGTTAACAATTTGGTTGATTTGATTTTTATTAATAAAATCGATAATTTTCGAACATTCGTTAAAACATAACGAAGGCTGTTTCAAATTAGTTAATATTTGATTAACTATATTTTTCATAATTATCAAGTTAATTTTTGTTAATAAGGTTAATTATAATTTTAAAAATCTTTTAAATGATTAATTATTATCTAATTCTAATTAATAAGGGAATTAACTACCTTTAGAGTGGTTAATGTTAAAGTAAATTGTCAGTTTTGAATAATGATAATTAAAGCAATTTTGGTTTAAAGGATAAAATTAAGTGTGATCAAATGGTAGTACGTTTTGATTTCAATAAGAGGTTATAAAAGGGAGTTATAATCCATGATTATAAACAAAGTATGTAAATGGAAGTAGTAAGCTAGTGTGTGAATCCCAATAAGGTTTTATTTAAGTAAACAATTATAGTTAAAATAAGACTTAAAAGAGGTTTTAATGGAGTTGGAATATTTACTTAATATATTAAGTAAAAATATTCAAAGGAAATTTCCAACGGAAGAAGTGGGTTATAAAACCATATTGAAACCCAAGGGCAAATAAGGTTTTGTCGACGAAGTTACTTAATCAAGAAACGAGAATTTACACATGAAGTAGGTTTTCGAATAAAAGAAAATGGTTTATCAAACCATGATAAGTGGAAATGAAAAGGAAATATCAAGATTTTAAATTGTAAACCTTTATTGTCTCGCAATAAGAACGTTATCGGTCAAGGTCTGAGAGGTAATTAAAATACCCCAACTTGAAAGGCTTCACTATTATCAAAAGATAATATTGGTTTGTAAGGGTAGAGGAAGTTGGAAATGACATGTCAAGGAAATAAAAGTGAAGTTTGTTAAATAAGTTATTCGAAAGCGAGTATTGATTATATTTTCAAAGTAATAAACCACAAGAGTTTTGTCGAGAAAATTATGAAATTGATTATAAGAATCGATGAGATAGTTAATGAAGTATTTTAATATAAATGACCTAAGTTGCCAATGTACATAACAATGTTGTTATCATTTGATAGTTAAACAACCGACTACCAAATAAATTATTCCACTGGACTTTTTGACGTGTTGTTTCGAAGAGATCGGGATGGGAACTAGACCCAAAACCACTTCGAATCAACTGTGCGATTGATTAGCACAGAAATGTTTTTATTTTTATGCTTATATCTTATCTTTATTGTATATAAATAAATGCTACTTTGGGTTTTTTGTGTGTTTTTACAGGCCATTGATTAATTGTCTCCTTCATTAAATAAAAGACCACTGATAAGAAAATGAAGCTACTTTCCCATCTCAACAAGTTTTCAATCACAAAGGAAGTCGTAGCACATTGGTTAAGGCATGGAAATCTGTACAGAAAGACCTGGGTTCGATTCCCATCAAACTCTCTTTTTGCTGAAGAATGGAACGTGTTCACACTGCCTCCCTTGCTTTGAAGAATTTATGGATTAGTGATTTATGGTGTGTGTATATATATATATATATATATATATATATTCATATGTATGAATATATGATATACACTAATCCATAAATATATCATATATTCATACATATGAATATATATATACACCATAAATTTCACAACATAAATCACCTTAATATGTAAGATTTCAAAATGACCAACAGTTGTTCTTTAAAAGATGTCATTAAAGAAAGAAGTTCATCAAGTTGTCTGTCTTTTTCACCAAGCTGTCTATCTTGCTTTTCTACCCTTTCTCTAAGAATGTTAAGGTGATATTCTTCAGAATCATTGATTTGAGAGCTCTCGTTTTGGATTTCTTGATTTTCAAAATTATAGCCCACATCAATTTCACAATCAATATTATTTCCATTGTGGTAGTTGTTTGAATTTTCAGAAAAATGATATGGGAAATCATTTTGATTTTGAAAATTAGGTTCATAACCAAAACTGTCAAAATTCGAGGGAAAACTGCAATTTTGGTCATATTCCAGATGTGGATATGAGTTGTTATTTTGAAGATTTTGATCGATTTGAAAATCATTTTCATATCCAAAATTATTTTCGAATTGGTTTCCAACCCTGTATTGATGTTGATCAAAGGTATATTGGGATTCAAAGCTATTGTGACGAACAAGGAATTTCGCTCGGTCCGAACCAGTCGCTAAACCGACCCAGACCGTTCGAAACGCCCTATCGTTGAGAACACGACAAAATAGAACGCATACAGAAGAACATTTCATTGTATATTACAACAATGCATCAGATTACAAGAATATACAGAGTATAAAAGAATATTACACAGAAATATCAGAGATTTAAATTTCATTTAAATACATAGCAGCGGAAAATAATACAATACACAACTAGAAGGAGATATACGGATACAAAGCTTTTCGGATATCGTTCCAGCTGTAAACCAGGATCCTGTGAATATAAATCTGCAAAACCAAAACTACTAGCTGCCCGTGTCGAAAATAAGGGCACCCAGAGTTTAGGTTAAAACAATAAACTCCAGGTCAGTCATGTGACTGGTGTGAGAACTAAAACAGTTATAATTCTTTATTTTCAAAGTTCGGTAAATCAAGGGACCACGCCGTATAACACGGAACGGGTTTCCTCCCAAGAATACTAGTGCATAAAACAAACAGCGCAATGCTAAATAAAGAAAAATGAAGCTGTTATAAGACCCAGGTCCCATCACACAATGCAACGCAGCCGGGGGATAGGGTTTTCCCTTATAACAGCCAAAGAATGCTTGATACGTTTAAAACAAATCATTTGATACTATAATAAGTGCATAGTGTATAAAACAACTTCAAATCATAAGTATCAATCATAGGCGGCATGAATGCCCCATACCACTATGTCGCCATATATAGGTTATACAATCAAAATCGCAAAGTCACGTATTTGGAAATTGGGTTTCCATCTATGAACCGAGGCAAAAGATAGTCCTCAACCGATTCGAGACGCTCTAGCCCGTGCCTCAGGACCCAGACACAGGTGGGCCCTTGGATCGTCAGGGCCGGTCCACCGATGTGGATTAAAATTCCTCAACACTGCGTTTCCCCGCCCTTTGGGGCGTCAATGAGCCAACGAATGACTCCATCGGACCCGGATCGTCCGATCAAACCGAGGCGCCTCGCAATAGCAACAACCACACAGGTGAAAAGTATATAAATGTCAGGGCTGGTAGGTCACTGACACCACCCTAGCTAGAAAGAAACGCATGCCCTCCCTGAGGTCCGTCTCCCGTTTTTGGTTCACAACCGGGGTGTGAGGCTCGCGAATTCACGTTACACAAAGCGGTGCCACACAGGCTGTGCTTTGATCATCACCACAAGACTTTGCTTTTCAACAGAAGCCTCGATCAATTGCCACTTAGGCATGCCACACAGGCAATTCACTCCATGCGTTTGATATCCATCAATATATAACCCCTGAGCTCGTACGTCTCAGAGAAGGGCGTTAAGCAAGAGAATAAATTCTCCGCTGCCAAACAGATATATATTTAATAGAGATCAATCACACGGACTAAAATCCAATGTCAGACACACAGTCCATTTACAAGTCCGTTCTGGGTTTGAACGAAACCGGAGGCACCTAGTACCCCGCATATCCATCGATCTCCAAGTACGTCTGGATGATCCCTAACTTTTTCCATCTTCTTGGGTGTACAGCCCAATCAAGATCATCAGTAATCACCCAAACGACATGAAGACTTCTGGTCTTCGACCACCGTCTTCATCTTCGACACCACGTCGAATCAGTTATTCAGAATGGGATAAACCCGGTCTTTCTGAATAACTCGCGTATATATTATAAAAGTGTTACACAAACACAACATACGCCTCATTCCTATTCAGAATATTCTTTTATTCAAATATCCCTATACTTTGGGAAAAGTTCCCATTAATTTTATCAAAGATAAATTCTTGAATTTATTCTTTAATCTCCTTTGAATATCAATTCAAACTAGTCGGGATTAGCGAACCACACCGAAGTAATCATTTATTTTATTTCCCAATCCCAACCTATTCATCCCATGAAGTAAAACTGGTGATACTTCATATCTAACACCACAGTGTTATCGGTAATTCAATTACCATTTCACGTTCAAATCTAATTAAAGATTTAACTATCGCCTGGAGTAAAACTGGTGATACTCCATTCTCGATCTTTTCAATCTATTTAAAGATTCACTAAAACTCCACTTAGTTTTAATCGCTAACTGGGTTAAAGAATCAGTGTCATTTAAAACACGGTTCACGATAGACCCAAAATCACATTCATTAATTATCAGGTTAAAGAACGAGTGTTATTTAAAACACTGCTCACGATAAACCCAAAAATCAATACCAATTCAATTCCAATTAAATATCATTTAATTGGTATACTTCATTAAATCTAAATAAAAAGATTTAATCTTTTCTCAACTAGGTTCAAGAACAGTGTTAATGAAGACACCATTCACGACAAACCCAAATCAAATTTGATATCCAATATAAGGCTCTGAATAGAAAATATATCGGCTTATATTCAATATCAAATTCTACGATTAACAAATGTCGTATTGGAAATAACGATATAAATATCTACATCTTTCAAATTTCCATAACAACATCTGTATAATCCCGAATTCCAACATCGAAATATTCCAAAGACAATTTCGATTCAAATCCACTCCAATGCAATCATTGGAAATTCTGGTTATTTTTAAAACCCTTTTCAAATTCAATTTATTTACCTAAAAATAAATAGAATTATAATTCTAGTTCAAAACTAGTTTATTTCGATAAAAATCTATTTTTATCTTTTCAAATATGGAGTTTTTCATCCCAAACTTTCACAAATCATTTCTTATGATTTTACACAAATTATTACTATTTTTAATAATTTTATTAAGGCCCGTACAGTCGATTTCCATCAATGGCCATCGAACTGCACTTACAGCGACCTTTTTCAAATTTGATTTGGACATAATTCCAAATCCAACCGTTAGATTTGAAATTTCTAACATTCGTTAGAAAGCTCTTTTCGATACGAACCCAACGGTTCCGGTTTTAGGAGAATCCGACGGTCGGATCTCCCGCAATGTCCGTTTGAAATAAATGGTCGAAATTCACGAACTGCCGCGGCGCGGCGCGTTCTATTCAGGCCATTATATTATATATATAATATATATAATATATACTTCGTCGATTTTCTATTCAAAACGAATTATATAAATAGTTTTAAAATTCGTTTCAAAATCTATTTCAACTTCCATTTCAATTCAAAGCAAAATTCAATTCTTCTTTATAAATTCGTTTCAAAGTTCATTTCTATTCAATTCAAATTTCAATTCAATTTGAATTCATTTCAATTCACTTTCAATTCAATTCGAAATCGTTTTCAATTCAATTCATTTCGAAATCGTTTTCAATTCAATTTATTTCGAAATCGTTTTCAATTCAATTTATTTCGAAATCGTTTTCAATTCAATTTATTTCGAAATCGTTTTCAAAATCGATATAAATATCGATTCACGTCAAAATGGCGTCAATCTAATCAACACGGCTTCATATATTCCTTTATTTTCAAATATTCTATTTCAAATATTTCTTTTTCAAAACTGGAATGAGGCCCAATCAATTACCATATAAAATTAATTATATGGATTTTCATACAACACATGTATATAATAGCATTGAAAATAATCAACCATCAACCAAAGTGCACTACACTGTATAAGCATCAAATATAGATATTCAACGCTTATAACAGCCTGTCAATCAATCGATCGACATATTTAATCAATCAGGATGAGTGAACTTCAAATTTCATCCCAACACCCGTGTGGGGTTTCAAACAATTAAACACATATTTTATTTGTGCAAGTGGGCGACGTGTAAAATTTATCGACCCAATCAATGTCCTTCAAATAGGTGTACATAAACAAACCGTCCGGTTTGTAAATCAATATTTATTTATTCACATTCACGTCAAAATTATATTTTAACGATAAAACATTTTATTTCAACACATGAATTTCTATTCAGTTCATTTCTTCAATAAAATGATATTTTATTTTTCTAACATATTTTAGAAAATTTCGGCGGCATAACGGCACGATACTAGAAACGGGACAAGGCCTAGCCTTATCCCCGGTCTAGTGAAGGCCCACGCCATTCACACATCAATCAAATCAATTTCATCTCACCAAACAATTCAATTCAAACAAATAATTCAACTAATCTATGCAACCAAACAAACAAGTCCATGGTCTGTGGACGATTGTGTCGGGTGCTACTAAGCACCGTCTGCATCCTAGTATATAAATATAACTAGAAAAAGAAATTGAAGAGTGAGAAGTTCTCACCGATAGCTATCCAACTTCACGATACTTCATTGACAGAAATCTTCTTCATTATCCCATCTTCGTCATCTTCGTTGCCCGCAGTCACTATATATATAAAAATCACACATTTTTATATTTCGATGTTTTTAAAATAAAAATCACATTTTTATTTATTCACTTTCAATTTAAAAGTCATATTTTTATAATCACTTCATATGTCTAAAAATCGAATTTTTTTACTACGATGTTCAACATATAAAAATCCCATTTCAAAAATAAAGTTTTCGCCTTTATAAAAATAAAGTTTTCGCCTTTTCAACTATAAATATTTCGCTTTTTCAAATTTAAAGATTTCACCTTTTCTAATTTAAAGATTTCACCTTTTCTAATTTAAAGATTTCACCTTTTCTAATTTAAAGATTTCACCTTTTCTAATTTAAAGATTTCACCTTTCTCTAATTTAAAGATTTCACCTTTCTCTAATTTAAAGATTTCACCTTTTCTAATTTAAAGATTTCACCTTTCTCTAATTTAAAGATTTCACCTTTCTCTAATTTAAAGATTTCACCTTTTCTAATTTAAAGATTTCACCTTTCTCTAATTTAAAGATTTCACCTTTCTCTAATTTAAAATCTAAAAATAAAATCAGTTTTTAAAACCTTAAAAAAAAATTCGGTTTAAAATCCTAAAAAAAACAGTTTATTTACTGCTAATATAAAATAAAAATAAAATAAACTAATAAAATAAAATAAATAAAAAAACTTACATGGGGGGGGGGTGCGCTGGTGGTCAGTGGAGGCAACTGGAGGCTGAGGGGCGAGCGGCTAGGGCCTGGCGTCGGAATGGTGGTGCCTGGCCACAGGCGGCGCGATGCGGGTGAGGTCGGGAGGCAGCTGCGAGGGAGGCGTCGGGATTTTCTGGGGGAGGCTCGAGTTCGAGAGGAGAGAGGAAAGAGTTGCGAGGGGGAGGAGAGGAACCCTGGCGGAGGGCGCCGCCTTCAGCGGTGGCAGCGGCGGTGGAGGAGGCCGCTCCGCCCCTCCGTCCTCCTCGTTCTTCCTTGTTTTTTTTTTCGATCTGAATCAAACTGAAACGGGGGGGGGGCCTGAGCGGGTTTAAGGGGGGAGATTTTATTTTTTTTTATTTTTTTATTATTTAATTATTTTATTTTATTTTTCACTTAAAAGCAACTTTTAATTTCGACCTCAAAACGAGGCCCACCGCCTGTCGCCCATAGCATTTCACCCCCATTCCGAACACAATGGGATATGTATCGCCAGCTGATTCGATCGTTACAATCAGTTTCCTTTGAATTTACATTTAAATCACTATATTGAATTTTAAACGTACATTTCAAATTACCGGGGCCACATACGAACTCTAAAAATTCTAGAAAAATATTTTCTAGCTTCGTATTGACGATACGGTCCTAACAAAACTAGTTTCGTCGAATTCTGAGACCGTTAGAAAAATGGCCATTTTCCAGTCGATTAAAACCAACTGAAACTGGTCAAACGCGTTTTCCTTTGCCACGCTCACATATTGATTCGAAAAATTATGAAATTTGAAACCTAGCAATAATTTGACATCACGGACCCAATAAAACTGGTTTCGTCGAAATCCGAGGTCGTTTGCAAAATGTCCATTTTTAAGGGCCTGAATTCCATAGCGACTATTCAGAATTTTCAACTGGACATATCTTATCATTTATAAAGTGAAATCTCAGTTTGTTAACTTCGTTGGAAAGATATCGTCAATTAGATCCTAATGTTTTTGGTTTCACTAAAATCCGGATTGTTTTGCTCCCGGTACATTCAATTGAAGTTTGAAATCGAATTATCGAACTACCGCGCCATTTTCCATTCTATTTATAATTATATATAAATATTTATATTCTAACGACGGCGTATATAATATATACGTCGAATTCTATTCAAAATAAATTTCTCGTCGATTTTATTTAAAATAATTCATTTTAAATATTCAAAATTCGCTAAAATTGCCAAAATAAAAATTTTAAACTGGCCCAGATTTTCCGGGTTGTTACAATCTCCCCCACTTAAAACTTTTCGTCCCCGAAAAGGAACAAAGTCGAAAGTGGTTTGATTAATCAACTCTACGTTCGATCTGGTTTTCATTCTCCAACTTTTCAGTTTCTGAGAATTTTCAAAATTTCAAAAATTTGGCTAACACCCTAAATTTTTGAAAAATTTCGCCATAACCTCCCCTGCACCGGGAGCATCGGGGAATTTCAAATAGCTTCCCCGGTCCTTCAGATCTCAAAAAGAAAAAGAAAAAGCCAAGCGGCTAGCCAATAGGCTCACAAAATCATCATCACCCAAACAATACAGTAAATTATGTAGTAAACATGTACCTATTTGTCGGGCAAACAAATTTTATTCTCTGCTCTAGCCTCCTTGCTATGACCTGTTCAATGATATATATGTATATGCAAGCAAAAGCAACCAATTTTTAATACAATTCAACATTTGGTTCAATTAGCCTAAATGGTTCACAATTATCAAACAAATAAACAAACATCAATCAATTAGTGACTTTAACGTTTCAAATTGATAATTTTACTACATATAAAGAAAATCATGTTTTTGATGCCAATTCACAACAATGTATTCTAACTATATAAGTTTTGGTTCTCACACCAGTCTAATGGAAATATATAGATATCACACCTTCGAAACACGAAAATAATTACTAATGATGACGCGTCAATCATCAGAATCAGGTCCGTGCGACTAGAGTGTGCTTCTATATCTATCCAGTATATTAAAATTTCAAATATACGTTTGCAAGGCGCATATGCAAAATCTTTATATACTGGACTGTCCAAATCAATATAAAATAAATAATCAAATACGAATAATCGAATTTAAATTTCAAAACAAAAATGTTTTCATTTTCAAAAATATACTCTTCACACTCGTTCTAGGATACTACTGATCCCATCTCTAACGAGTCATTCTAATTGGATATTACTAATCCAATATCTGATGAATTCTTTCGTATGGTTCTAATGTGCCTTGTTCTCTG
Source organism: Allium sativum (assembly GCA_030737875.1). Taxonomy (NCBI): domain Eukaryota; kingdom Viridiplantae; phylum Streptophyta; class Magnoliopsida; order Asparagales; family Amaryllidaceae; genus Allium; species Allium sativum. The sequence continues at coordinate 281,872,964 of CM060911.1, forward strand.
AGCTTTGTAAACCAAAGCTCTGATACCACGTGTGACGAACAAGGAATTTCGCTCGGTCCGAACCAGTCGCTAAACCGACCCAGACCGTTCGAAACGCCCTATCGTTGAGAACACGACAAAATAGAACGCATACAGAAGAACATTTCATTGTATATTACAACAATGCATCAGATTACAAGAATATACAGAGTATAAAAGAATATTACACAGAAATATCAGAGATTTAAATTACATTTAAATACATAGCAGCGGAAAATAATACAATACACAACTAGAAGGAGATATACGGATACAAAGCTTTCCGGATATCGTTCCAGCTGTAAACCAGGATCCTGTGAATATAAATCTGCAAAACCAAAACTACTAGCTGCCCGTGTCGAAAATAAGGGCACCCAGAGTTTAGGTTAAAACAATAAACTCCAGGTCAGTCATGTGACTGGTGTGAGAACTAAAACAGTTATAATTCTTTATTTTCAAAGTTCGGTAAATCAAGGGACCACGCCGTATAACACGGAACGGGTTTCCTCCCAAGAATACCTGTGCATAAAACAAACAGCGCAATGCTAAATAAAGAAAAATGAAGCTGTTATAAGACCCAGGTCCCATCACACAATGCAACGCAGCCGGGGGATAGGGTTTTCCCTTATAACAGCCAAAGAATGCTTGATACGTTTAAAACAAATCATTTGATACTATAATAAGTGCATAGTGTATAAAACAACTTCAAATCATAAGTATCAATCATAGGCGGCATGAATGCCCCATACCACTATGTCGCCATATATAGGTTATACAATCAAAATCGCAAAGTCACGTATTTGGAAATTGGGTTTCCATCTATGAACCGAGGCAAAAGATAGTCCTCAACCGATTCGAGACGCTCTAGCCCGTGCCTCAGGACCCAGACACAGGTGGGCCCTTGGATCGTCAGGGCCGGTCCACCGATGTGGATTAAAATTCCTGAACACTGCGTTTCCCCGCCCTTTGGGGCGTCAATGAGCCAACGAATGACTCCATCGGACCCGGATCGTCCGATCAAACCGAGGCGCCTCGCAACAGCAACAACCACACAGGTGAAAAGTATATAAATGTCAGGGCTGGTAGGTCACTGACACCACCCTAGCTAGAAAGAAACGCATGCCCTCCCTGAGGTCCGTCTCCCGTTTTTGGTTCACAACCGGGGTGTGAGGCTCGCGAATTCACGTTACACAAAGCGGTGCCACACAGGCTGTGCTTTGATCATCACCACAAGACTTTGCTTTTCAACAGAAGCCTCGATCAATTGCCACTTAGGCATGCCACACAGGCAATTCACTCCATGCGTTTGATATCCATCAATATATAACCCCTGAGCTCGTACGTCTCAGAGAAGGGCGTTAAGCAAGAGAATAAATTCTCCGCCGCCAAACAGATATATATTTAATAGAGATCAATCACACGGACTAAAATCCAATGTCAGACACACAGTCCATTTACAAGTCCGTTCTGGGTCTGAACGAAACCGGAGGCACCTAGTACCCCGCATATCCATCGATCTCCAAGTACGTCTGGATGATCCCTAACTTTTTCCATCTTCTTGGGTGTACAGCCCAATCAAGATCATCAGTAATCACCCAAACGACATGAAGACTTCTGGTCTTCGACCACCGTCTTCATCTTCGACACCACGTCGAATCAGTTATTCAGAATGGGATAAACCCGGTCTTTCTGAATAACTCGCGTATATTTTATAAAAGTGTTACACAAACACAACATACACCTCATTCCTATTCAGAATATTCTTTTATTCAAATATCCCTATACTTTGGGAAAAGTTCCCATTAATTTTATCAAAGATAAATTCTTGAATTTATTCTTTAATCTCCTTTGAATATCAATTCAAACTAGTCGGGATTAGCGAACCACACCGAAGTAATCATTTATTTTATTTCCCAATCCCAACCTATTCATCCCATGAAGTAAAACTGGTGATACTTCATATCTAACACCACAGTGTTATCGGTAATTCAATTACCATTTCACGTTCAAATCTAATTAAAGATTTAACTATCGCCTGGAGTAAAACTGGTGATACTCCATTCTCGATCTTTTCAATCTATTTAAAGATTCACTAAAACTCCACTTAGTTTTAATCGCTAACTGGGTTAAAGAATCAGTGTCATTTAAAACACGGTTCACGATAGACCCAAAATCACATTCATTAATTATCAGGTTAAAGAACGAGTGTTATTTAAAACACTGCTCACGATAAACCCAAAAATCAATACCAATTCAATTCCAATTATATATCATTTAATTGGTATACTTCATTAAATCTAAATAAAAAGATTTAATCTTTTCTCAACTAGGTTCAAGAACAGTGTTAATGAAGACACCATTCACGACAAACCCAAATCACATTTGATATCCAATATAAGGCTCTGAATAGAAAATATATCGGCTTATATTCAATATCAAATTCTACGATTAACAAATGTCGTATTGGAAATAACGATATAAATATCTACATCTTTCAAATTTCCATAACAACATCTGTATAATCCCGAATTCCAACATCGAAATATTCCAAAGACAATTTCGATTCAAATCCACTCCAATGCAATCATTGGAAATTCTGGTTATTTTTAAAACCCTTTTCAAATTCAATTTATTTACCTAAAAATAAATAGAATTATAATTCTAGTTCAAAACTAGTTTATTTCGATAAAAATCTATTTTTATCTTTTCAAATATGGAGTTTTTCATCCCAAACTTTCACAAATCATTTCTTATGATTTTACACAAATTATTACTATTTTTAATAATTTTATTAAGGCCCGTACAGTCGATTTCCATCAATGGCCATCGAACTGCACTTACAGCGACCTTTTTCAAATTTGATTTGGACATAATTCCAAATCCAACCGTTAGATTTGAAATTTCTAACATTCGTTAGAAAGCTCTTTTCGATACGAACCCAACGGTTCCGGTTTTAGGAGAATCCGACGGTCGGATCTCCCGCAATGTCCGTTTGAAATAAATGGTCGAAATTCACGAACTGCCGCGGCGCGGCGCGTTCTATTCAGGCCATTATATAATATATATAATATATATAATATATACTTCGTCGATTTTCTATTCAAAACGAATTATATAAATAGTTTTAAAATTCGTTTCAAAATCTATTTCAACTTCCATTTCAATTCAAAGCAAAATTCAATTCTTCTTTATAAATTCGTTTCAAAGTTCATTTCTATTCAATTCAAATTTCAATTCAATTTGAATTCATTTCAATTCAATTCGAAATCGTTTTCAATTCAATTCATTTCGAAATCGTTTTCAATTCAATTTATTTCGAAATCGTTTTCAATTCAATTTATTTCGAAATCGTTTTCAATTCAATTTATTTCGAAATCGTTTTCAAAATCGATATAAATATCGATTCACGTCAAAATGGCGTCAATCTAATCAACACGGCTTCATATATTCCTTTATTTTCAAATATTCTATTTCAAATATTTCTTTTTCAAAACTGGAATGAGGCCCAATCAATTACCATATAAAATTAATTATATGGATTTTCATACAACACATGTATATAATAGCATTGAAAATAATCAACCATCAACCAAAGTGCACTACACTGTATAAGCATCAAATATAGATATTCAACGCTTATAACAGCCTGTCAATCAATCGATCGACATATTTAATCAATCAGGATGAGTGAACTTCAAATTTCATCCCAACACCCGTGTGGGGTTTCAAACAATTAAACACATATTTTATTTGTGCAAGTGGGCGACGTGTAAAATTTATCGACCCAATCAATGTCCTTCAAATAGGTGTACATAAACAAACCGTCCGGTTTGTAAATCAATATTTATTTATTCACATTCACGTCAAAATTATATTTTAACGATAAAACATTTTATTTCAACACATGAATTTCTATTCAGTTCATTTCTTCAATAAAATGATATTTTATTTTTCTAACATATTTTAGAAAATTTCGGCGGCATAACGGCACGATACTAGAAACGGGACAAGGCCTAGCCTTATCCCCGGTCTAGTGAAGGCCCACGCCATTCACACATCAATCAAATCAATTTCATCTCACCAAACAATTCAATTCAAACAAATAATTCAACTAATCTATGCAACCAAACAAACAAGTCCATGGTCTGTGGACGATTGTGTCGGGTGCTACTAAGCACCGTCTGCATCCTAGTATATAAATATAACTAGAAAAAGAAATTGAAGAGTGAGAAGTTCTCACCGATAGCTATCCAACTTCACGATACTTCATTGACAGAAATCTTCTTCATTATCCCATCTTCGTCATCTTCGTTGCCCGCAGTCACTATATATATAAAAATCACACATTTTTATATTTCGATGTTTTTAAAATAAAAATCACATTTTTATTTATTCACTTTCAATTTAAAAGTCATATTTTTATAATCACTTCATATGTCTAAAAATCGAATTTTTTTACTACGATGTTCAACATATAAAAATCCCATTTCAAAAATAAAGTTTTCGCCTTTATAAAAATAAAGTTTTCGCCTTTTCAACTATAAATATTTCGCTTTTTCAAATTTAAAGATTTCACCTTTTCTAATTTAAAGATTTCACCTTTTCTAATTTAAAGATTTCACCTTTTCTAATTTAAAGATTTCACCTTTTCTAATTTAAAGATTTCACCTTTCTCTAATTTAAAGATTTCACCTTTCTCTAATTTAAAGATTTCACCTTTCTCTAATTTAAAGATTTCACCTTTTCTAATTTAAAGATTTCACCTTTCTCTAATTTAAAGATTTCACCTTTCTCTAATTTAAAGATTTCACCTTTTCTAATTTAAAGATTTCACCTTTCTCTAATTTAAAGATTTCACCTTTCTCTAATTTAAAATCTAAAAATAAAATCAGTTTTTAAAACCTTAAAAAAAATCGGTTTAAAATTCTAAAAAAAACAGTTTATTTACTGCTAATATAAAATAAAAATAAAATAAACTAAATAAAAAAACTTACATGGGGGGGGTGCGCTGGTGGTCAGTGGAGGCAACTGGAGGCTGAGGGGCGAGCGGCTAGGGCCTGGCGTCGGAATGGTGGTGCCTGGCCACAGGCGGCGCGATGCGGGTGAGGTCGGGAGGCAGCTGCGAGGGAGGCGTCGGGATTTTCTGGGGGAGGCTTGAGTTCGAGAGGAGAGAGGAAAGAGTTGCGAGGGGGAGGAGAGGAACCCTGGCGGAGGGCGCCGCCTTCAGCGGTGGCAGCGGCGGTGGAGGAGGCCGCTCCGCCCCTCCGTCCTCCTCGTTCTTCCTTTTTTTTTTTTTTCGATCTGAATCAAACTGAAAAGGGGGGGGCCTGAGCGGGTTTAAGGGGGGAGATTTTCTTTTTTTTATTTTTTTATTATTTAATTATTTTATTTTATTTTTCACTTAAAAGCAACTTTTAATTTCGACCTCAAAACGAGGCCCACCGCCTGTCGCCCATAGCGTTTCACCCCCATTCCGAACACAATGGGATATGTATCGCCAGCTGATTCGATCGTTACAATCAGTTTCCTTTGAATTTACATTTAAATCACTATATTGAATTTTAAACGTACATTTCAAATTACCGGGGCCACATACGAACTCTAAAAATTCTAGAAAAATATTTTCTAGGTTCGTATTGACGATACGGTCCAAACAAAACTAGTTTCGTCGAATTCTGAGACCGTTAGAAAAATGGCCATTTTCCAGTCGATTAAAATCAACTGAAACTGGTCAAACGCGTTTTCCTTTGCCACGCTCACAAATTGATTCGAAAAATTATGAAATTTGAAACCTAGCAGTAACTTGACATCACGGACCCAATAAAACTGGTTTCGTCGAAATCCGAGGTCGTTTGCAAAATGTCCATTTTTAAGGGCCTGAATTCCATAGCGACTATTCAGAATTTTCAACTGGACATATCTTATCATTTATAAAGTGAAATCTCAGTTTGTTAACTTCGTTGGAAAGATATCGTCAATTAGATCCTAATGTTTTTGGTTTCACTAAAATTCGGATTGTTTTGCTCCCGGTACATTCAATTGAAGTTTGAAATCGAATTATCGAACTACCGCGCCATTTTCCATTCTATTTATAATTATATATAAATATTTACATTCTAACGACGGCGTATATAATATATACGTCGAATTCTATTCAAAATAAATTTCTCGTCGATTTTATTTAAAATAATTCATTTTAAATATTCAAAATTCGCTAAAATTGCCAAAATAAAAATTTTAAACTGGCCCAGATTTTCCGGGTTGTTACAGCTATTTTGATATGTATGTGGCCCATAATCGAAATTATTGAAATTTGAATTGAAGTCGCCATTTCGATCATAACTTTGAAAATGTTGGTCATTTTGAAAATTTTGAAAATTGTTGACATTTGGGTCGTGAAATTTTGGAAAATCTTGCTTCATGAGTTGTAATTCAAAATCATACTCTTCAAGAGGACGTCTACTCCGATTATTATCCTACATATCTCTCAATGATTTTTTTGAATTAGACATTTTAAAGAAGTCACGGCAAGACAGAAAGTATTCTCACTTCAAAATAATATAAAATAATAATATGTGTTCTATTAATTAACTGACTCAATTAGAAGGGGGAAGAGGGTCTTATGGCCGTTCACGTATAGTATAGATACTAAGGGATATGACCAATGTTTTACGGGTAGTATGCAACCTCTTTTGCTAATAGTTCAATAAATTGAACTACTATATATCCGCGATCCAATTATATGAGACAGTCAACTACACAAAGCACCACTTTTCAATCATATTATTTCAAAAATCAAATCAAGTTTTGAAAATCGACGAGAGTGATGACTTTACGTACGTAAATTCGTTCCTCACAAACAGATTCAGAAATATCAGTCACAGAACAGTGGCAGAATTATAACAGAAAAATTAAAATATTGTACAAGCAAGCCGCTGCCCTGCAGAAAATTTTTACAAGCAATTTCAATATTTTTCAAAACAGCAGAGCACCTGTAGAGTTCAGAAAATTTTACAGTGGTGTATAGCTGTGCAGAACGATTGAAAAACACTGGTAATTCAAATCAATTATTTGCAGATCGATAGACTTCCTTGTCCGCTTTGTTTGTAATCTTTCTCCCTTTGATCCTTTGAATTGATTTTCCTTTCCCGCTTCGAATATTGAATATATTTTTTAGAGCAGAAAAAATTAAAATAAAACAAACAACAATGAAAAATAAAATAAAATAAACAGCTGATTTGACCAAAGAAAAAAATATATAAAACAAACAAACTAACCTAGCAAAAGAAAAAAAAAATCAAAACTTCACTAGAAACTAAAACTAAGCTTGAAAAGGAAAAAAATAAAATAAAAAAAATAAAAACAAAATAGTCTCAATGTAATCAAGACTCTACACTACTCATGCCACTCACGTGGATAGTTTCTCACCCAGGATAACAAGACACGTGCTCTCTCTTTCTCTATTCTTTTTTCGGTTCTATAAAAACACGACAAATAACAAAAACCATCACCAGAGCTCAATGAATTGAATCCAACAAACTAAAAAGTCTCGCCGCTTTTTTTTTTCTTTTCTGAAATCGATATGAATCTCAAATTGATCGAAGCTGGTTGGCGTATGGATTTAGAATCACAAATAGTGGATTGGGTTCGCGATGGGATCGTGAATTCGAATTTGGTGGTAGGGGTTGTTTTGTTTGTGACGTGAAGCAAACTGGGGTTTGGGTATTGGGTTCTGATGAGGGTTTGTGGAGTTTTGCGCGGTAGAAGGAGGCTTGGGAGTGGAATTGAAGCTGTGAACTTGGTTGAGGTTTGAGGAATTTTAGAGGTAACTGAAGAGGGCTCAGTGATTTGTGAAGAGGATGATGGAAGTTTCGAACGTGGTGATAAGTTAGAGATTGTATGCGAGCAGCGTGGTATGATGGAGGGTATCACGATTTGGATTTTGAACTGGTATTGGTGAATTCGATTTTCTTTTTTTGAGGCTTTTCGAATTGCGGTTTATGCGAACTGTTTATGGGTTTGGATGATTTATGGGATTTGCGTGGAAGTTTGTGTGATGGAATATAGGTGTTGATCTGATGTGTGGTTGGGAGGATGATTTGCTGTGGGGGTCAGATGCGAATTGGTATGTGGATTAAAGGAGAAAATTGAGGCTGTTGTGACGATGAAGTATGGTGGAGGACTGCTTGTTGAGGCGATCTGCAGTGTTCTGGGAAGGAGGGTTCTTTGGAGATGGCGCGGTAGGCTTGTGTACCTGATGGTGTTAGAATTGTGAAAGAGGGTGATCGCTTGGGAAGAGGATGGTGATGGGAAGGTCTGAAGGGCGTGATAGATTTGTTTGGATGTTGAATGGTAGATGGCGGAGGAGAATATAGAAGAAAGAAAGAAAAAAAATGAAGGGAGGATTTTTTTTAATTTTTTTTGGTAAGACCTGTAAAAGAGAAGAAATTTGTACAGAACTTATGTAGTAAAAAAAAAAGGAAAGAAAGAGAAAACAAATTGGCAAAGGCAGAAAATCAGTTAAAGGAAAGAATCGGAAAAGCAAGCAAGCTTTTTTTTTTAAAAAAAGAAGAAGATGTTGGTGGAAAGGGAGAACGGGATGAACTTGAACGTGATGATCAGTGGTGAGATTTTGTGTGGAGCACAAGAGAGCAAATAAGGAAAAAAAATTCACAACAATTTTTTTTTTCGAAAATTTGTAACTGAAGAAACTAGAAAAAAAAGGAAACAAATGAAAAGTAAAATCAGTGAGGAAATAAAAAGAGGAAAGAAATAGGAAAAACAATGCAAGTTTTTTTTCTCCTGGTTTAGTGATTACAGCATCAATTACGTTAATACCAAATCAACCAACCAAGATCTATTTTTTCTATATATACCAGAATCAAAAAGAAAAATAAAATAAAATAAAAACTAACATGAATCAGAAATTAAATAAATAATAAAATTTAATCGTTACCTCCCTGGCAACGGCGCCAAAAACTTGATCGTCGCTAATCTATGAATCATAAAAGCGCGACATTTAAATTAAATTCTACAAGCATACAGGTGTGTAGCATACAGGTCGAACACAGGGATGTAAATTAAAATCAAATTATTTATCTAATCTCTTGGGCGAATTAGACGAAGCCTGGAGATTTTGTTGAAATAAAAACAAATTGACATTGCGAACTTAGGAATTATCGTTGAATCTAATCAACGATTAATCACTAAAGAAAGTAAATTGCAAGACAAGAACAACAATGCAGAAAATCAAAGTGCAGAATAAGAAGAACAACAAAAAAAATGAAATTAGGATTGTCGTTGAAACTAATCAAACGACTAATCACTAATGAAACAAATGTAAAATACAACTAGTACTCTACCGAATCTAATCGGGTAGATGACACTAGTTGCTAAAAAAAAATACTAGAAAATAAAAGAAGAAGAAGAGGATTTTTTATTAGAGTAATGGAATACAGAAATGAGATGCCCGTTACAATGGGTATACATGTGCTTATATAGGTTGTAACGACCCGTATTCTACACATCATAGGATTGTAGAATATTTATTTCTTCCCCATGTGAAGTCGTATGGTCATGTAACTTGGGAAACATCTATTAGAGTCATTTTCCATGCTTATGATTTTTGTCGATTTTTAAATGACCATTTTGCCCCTAGTTGGTACTGTTTTGGCCATAACTTTTGATTGGAAAGGAATTTTGACCTGAAACCACTTCCATTCTATTCGTTTGATAGTTTCTCTTTCCGTAGAGTGGTCATAATAGCCAAACGGACTTACCGTTTGGGAGATATGGCTGAAACAAGGTTTGGAGGGTGAAAAACTGCTTAACCGGGCCAAATCGGGTGATTAGTGGGTAGGCCCATAACCCATTTCGGGATTAGGGTTATGGGAGGGCTGAAATGAGATGGAGAATCATTCCATTTCAGTTTTCTAGCCTCCACTTATCACCAAGGATCCGTAAAAATGGCCTCCAACCTCTAGATCACCTCCAAATCATCTTTTGGTCAAGGTTTTGGCTTAGCAACCCCTAATCAAAGAAGATCTTCACCTAATCAACCTTGGAGCTGCTGTTAGCATTGGGATTCGCATCAAATCAGAGCATTATTTCAGATCTTAGTTTGTTTTGTGGCTAAGGTGAGTGATTTGCTTAGTTTTGCACTAATTATGGCTAATTAGGAGTGATTAGTGCTAATTAACGAATTTAAACATGATAAAATTCTGGAAATATGTCTATAAAATTCGGAATGATGTTTTAGACCTCTGATACGAATTTGGGTTAATTTGGTTAAGATTTGCTAATCCTATCATCAGTTTCACCTAAATATGCTTAAGGGGAAATATGAGATTTTGGGCATGTTTGATCCATTTTTACCTATCATATTGGTGTTTTGATGTTTGTGGTTGATTATGTATGTTGCTATGACTGTATGAAATGCTTTGTGACTGTTTAGAATAGTTAGAATGGTCGAAAACGCCGTCGAGGGGCGTAAACAGCTCGCTGGACAAGGTGCAGGGGTTCGGATCGCATAGGGGGTTGAGGGACGATCGGATCGCCCTATGGGATCGTGGGGGCATCCCCACGAGTCGAGTCACCTCCTCCGAACCGAACCGCCTGTGCAAGGCCCACGAAGCGAATCGATGCAGCGTCGTGCCAAACTGAAGTACTCCGATCCGGATCGCGAATAAGCATTACGACCCGATCCGTCCATGAAGGGTGAGCACGATCCGTCGACCTGGAGAAGGGCGTCCGATCCGAACCGCTTGAAGAACCACGATCCGATCCGTATGGGGTGTCCCGATCCGAACCGAGAAGGGGAGCACGATCCGAAGCAAAGGAAGGGAGGACCACGACCCGATCCGACGTAGGAGGCGCGACCCGATCCGCTGAAGAATGTGAAGGCTGATCCGATCCGATTTGATTGTGATGATCAATAACCCGAGATGCAAAGGTAGTCCAAATGGAAGCTAGAGCTCAGGATCCCGGGACCAGTTGGGAACCAATGAGTTCACTTCATGGTTGGACTTTGCTGCGGGACGCGTGCTAAGGAGTTGTCGACGTTCATAACTTCGATTCACCACTAAGAATGATGGGCTACTTATCAGTGCAGTAGGGTCATTATGACCTGAGGGGCAAAGTGATGGTAGCAAGACTACGTTATCAGTGCAGTAGGGTCATTATGACCCGAGGGGCAAGGTGATGCGTAGTAAGACTATGAGCCAGCGCAGATGGGGTGAATAGCTCCATGGGGCAAGTGGACATAGTAAGGATTAGTAAGGCTATGAGCCAGCGCAGATGGGGTTAATAACTCCATGGGGCAAGTGGACATAGCGAGGAATTAGTGGCTACGTTATCAGTGCAGTGAAGTCATTTATGACTTCATGGGGCAAAGTGATCGTGGCAAGGAATGTTGGGTGATCGAAGTGGTGAATATCGTATGCTTTACGCACTGAGTGAGAGATGTGAGGATGGATGCTATGTTTGATTGTTTGCCATCCCTATGACATGCACACCTCCCTCACCTCCGTATCTTTACACTGTTTGATATGATACCTTAGAGTGTTGTACAGTATGTAGTGCTAACTCTTTGGTTGCAGGTCCAGGTTCAGGTATGTTTTAGTCTACCTGTTATTGTTCACTTTTGATGCTTATCGCTCATACCAGGCTTTATGTCTGACCCAGAGTTTTATGTCTCCTCTTATTACTCTGGGTGCTCACACGAGCAGACTAGAGACAGGTTAGCTGGTGGTGCGCGAGTAGCTGATTCAGAGGCGGGCAGGAGGCTTCCACGTATGATATATATATACACATTCTCCCTGTGTCGTTGGTGGTCGCTACTTGGGCATTAGTAGTGTACCTCGTTTATCTTGCTTTTGCTTTGAGACAGTTTGGAAGTTGTAATAAGCTGTATTTTTGGATTTCCGCTGCTTTGATGTTTAGTTCTGATTTTCAGCTTATGCACTGTCTCTCCTGTTTTATGTCAAGTATGTTACTATTATATTTTGTTCTATGCACTGTGAGACATTCTACAGGTTCTTTGTATGTTCATTTCCTTCTTCCTTTTTCCTTCTGGCGACCCGTTCCGTGCTAACTGGACACGTGTACAGCGCACTTTTGGAGTAAATGTCGGTTGGTGCGGGGCGGGGCGCTACATAGGTGAACTGAAAAACCCTAATCCTCTAATGGGCCATGACTCAACCTCTTGAAAATAATATATTCACAAATAAAAGAGATAAGATAAACTTGAAATATTCCAAGCAGCTTTCCTCTTTTGATTGGTCATGTGGCAAATTGATTGGCATTTTTCAAGAGATTTGAAGTTGATTGGTAAATTGATTGGCATCATGATTGGCATTTATCTAATCAAATCTTCATCTTTATGGAGAGTAAAAAATGAAAGATTCCCTTTGATTTATCTATGAAGAATACTTCCAATTCTTGAAATATTTATTAGTGTATATCATATATTCATACATATGAATATATATGTACACCATAAATCACTAATCCATAAATTCTTCAAAGCAAGGGAGGCAGTGTGAACGCGTTCCATTCTTCAGCAAAAAGAGAGTTTGATGGGAATCGAACCCAGGTCTTTCTGTACAAATTTCCATGCCTTAACCAATGTGCTACGGCTTCCTTTGTGATTGAAAACTTGTTGAGATGGGAAAGTAGCTTCTTTTTCTTATCAGTGGTCTTTTATTTAATGAAGGAGACAATTAATCAATGACCTGTAAAAACACACAAAATACCCAAAGTAGCATTTATTTATATACAATAAAGATAAGATATAAGCATAAAAATAAACACATTTCTGTGCTAATCAAATACCCCCACACTTATCTTTTACTCGTCCTCGAGTAAAACAAGAAATGAAAAACTAAACTAGATAGGTCACACTTTCGTAGGAAACACGATTGCATTGAGCGTATGCAACAAGCCATTAAACCTCTAGGTGTCCCTAGTAGGACGAGTGGTGTCTCGTGAGGGTTTTCAGCGGATACTACCCACAAAATCCAAATGCAGTATGATATGATTCTAATGAAACTACATGAATGCAATGGACATATGCAAATAAAAACGAAAAATGAAAACACGACTTATTTCAGGAAAGTGGTAAAACAAATTAAGTTAATAATTTCTAATCAGTTGATTTTATTTTAGATACCTCAACTTGTCACTAATTTTCAATATAAATAAAGTTTTCAAATGTTAAATTCCAGTTTGGCCAGTTTGTTCGGTCGATAACATAGTGCAGCCATGAAATAGATTCTTAGTTTGCTTGGCACAGTTTGCAAAGTGGTATTATTATTTTCTCATGTATGACTAGTCAAATCAATAAGGTCAAGAAGTGTTTGGGCATCGTCGCTTATTCTTTATTCTATAAAATTTTAAAATTTATGATTAAGTACATACACCTAACTTAGAAGACCAAGGTTTACCACCCATGCACTGCCTCGCGGACTAACGGAGAGTGGTAAAGAGCTTGGCGGATTGTGCAGGCCGACTTTGACTTTGTCAACAACGTGTCGGTAATCCTTATGTGTCCAATCTCATAAAATGAGACAAAGATATTCCAACGCTGACTTTGTCAACAACATGTCGGATAGAGCTTGGCAGGTTTGCACACCAACGCTTGATATACAAGAAATGTTGGATACCCTTGGATTACTATTATTTAAAAATATAAGCAAAAAAGAGAGTTACGCGAATTCAACTTAACACAACTTAGTTTTAAAGATTCGAAAAGCCAATATAAGTATTTTAAGTCCACTTATTTAAACAAAGACTACAATATAGAATAGATTTCATGGCGATCACCTAAGAATCTCCCTATGTACCAGTTACACTATTATCCCTCAAAATTCAACTTTTCATTATATTTCTTATTTGATCTTAGCTGAGAGAGAAAAAAATACTATCAACTGATTAACAATTCTTAACTTATTTTGTTGTATCAATCTAAAATGAGTCATGCTTCAAAAAAAAAAATTTGGCATGTTACTACGATTTAAAATGCATGATGGTCCTATATGAAAAGAAAGAAAAAAAATTAAAGAAAAATAAAAGGATGTAATGCAGACTCCCCCCACACTAGAACTAAACAGTGTCCACACTGTAAACGTTTCCTAAATTTGAAAGATCGTACCCAAAGGTGAATGAGTTGTAAAATTATTTGAAGAATGAAATGCAGTCTAGCAATATGTAAGAATGGATCATATGTACAATGATATATGTGTTTGCGGTGCACGCGATGCAAAGAATACCACCATCATTTTCCCCCGCACTTTGTTCTTGCCCTATGAGTCACATTCCCACTATGCCTAGGCATGTTTTCTAATAAGCAAAGGTTTTTGAAAACCATCTCATCTTTAAACCTAGATTTATAGTCCAGGAGATAAATATCCAGGGTCGTCCTAACATGAAGTTTTTCAACCAAGCCAGCATTCCAAAAGTAATTCATGTGCTCAACAAATTTATCAGTGTAATTTTTCAAAAATTTGTGATCGTATATAAATTCAATGAAATTTGAAATCTGAGTGTTGTTCAAGACCATGTGATCACTTTTCTCAACTGACAATGTATTTTCAACAACGACAATTTCATGTTCGTTTGAAATTTTCTCAAAGTTAAAATTTTCAAACTCGTGACGTGAATCCACTTCATCCTCATTTGGCAACTAATCCTCATACAATCCAAAGAATTCATGTTCATTAAAATCCTTCTCCAAATTTGAATTGAAAAATTCAACATTTTCATTCTGTTCAATTTCTAGAATTTCAAGTTTTTCACAGCCTGAAAGAGGAAGATCATAATCTAGGCTTAAATCTTTTTCTTGAAAAGAGCTGAAGTCCAAATCATTTAACGAATTGTGAACAACTTCATTTAGATCGTTATTCTCAATTTTGAAAGTTATTGTTTGAAAATTTTCACTATCAGTAAAGAAAGGATTATTTTCTGATTCATCGCTTGTTTGAATTTGATTTTGTTGCATGAGTTGTTCTTTAAAAGATGTCATTAAAGAAAGAAGTTCATCAAGTTGTCTATCTTTTTCACCAAGCTGTCTATCTTGCTTTTCTACCCTTTCTCTAAGAATGTTAAGGTGATATTCTTCAGAATCATTGATTTGAGAGCTCTCGTTTTGGATTTCTTGATTTTCAAAATTATAGTCCACATCAATTTCACAATCAATATTATTTCCAATGTGGTAGTTGTTTGAATTTTCAGAAAAATGATATTGGAAATCATTTTGATTTTGAAAATTAGGTTCATAACCAAAACTGTCGAAATTCGAGGGAAAACTGCAATTTTGGTCATATTCAAGATGTGGATATGAGTTGTTATTTTGAAGATTTTGATCGATTTGAAAATCATTTTCATATCCAAAATTATTTTCGAATTGGTTTCCAACCCTGTATTGATGTTGATCAAAGGTATATTAGGATTCAAAGCTATTTTGATATGGATGTGGCCCATAATCGAAATTATTGAAATTTGAATTGAAGTCGCCATTTCGATCATAACTTTGAAAATGTTGGTCATTTTGAAAATTTTGAAAATTGTTGACATTTGGGTCGTGAAATTTTGGAAAATCTTGCTTCATGAGTTGTAATTCAAAATCATACTCTTCAAGAGGACGTCTATTCCGATTATTATCCCACATATCTCTCAATGATTTTTTTGAATTAGACATTTTAAAGAAGTCACGGCAAGACAGAAAGTATTCTCACTTCAAAATAATATAAAATAATAAGCCGTGCTCTATTAATTAACTGACTCAATTAGAAGGGGGAAGAGGGTCTTATGGCCGTTCACGTATAGTATAGATACTAAGGGATACGACCAATGTTTTACGGGTAGTATGCAACCTCTTTTGCTAATAGTTCAATAAATTGAACTACTATATATCCGCGATCCAATTATATGAGATAGTCAACTTCACAAAGCACCACTTTTCAATCATATTATTTCAAAAATCAAATCAAGTTTTGAAAATCGACGAGAGTGATGACTTCACGTACGTAAATACGTTCCTCACAAATAGATTCAGAAATATCAGTCACAGAACAGTCGCAGAATAATAACAGAAAATTGAAAATATTGTACAAGCAAGCCGCTACCCTGTAGAAAATTTTCACAAGCAATTTCAATATTTTTCAAAACAGCAGAGCACCTGTAGAGTTCAGAAAATTTTACAGTGGTGTATAGCTGTGCAAAACGATTGAAAAACATTGGCAATTCAAATCAATTGTTTGCAGATCGATTGACTTCCTTGTCCGCTTTGTTTGTAATCTTTCTCCCTTTGATCCTTTGAATTGATTTTCCTTTCCCGCTTCGAATATTGATTTTTTTTTTGAGATAAGAAAAAATTAAAATAAAACAAACAACAATGAAAAATAAAATAAAACTAATAGCTGATTTGACCAAAGAAAAAAAAATATAAAACAAACAAACTAACCTAGGAAAAGAAAAAAAAATCAAAACTTCACTAGAAACTAAAACTAAGCTTGAAAAGAAAAAAAACAAAATAAAAAAAATAAAAACAAAATAGTCTCAATGTAATCAAGACTCTACACTACTCATGCCACTCACGTGGATGGTTTCTCACCCAGGATAACAAGACACGTGCTCTCTCTTTCTCTATTCTTTTTTCGGTTCTATAAAAACACGACAAATACCAAAAACCATCACCGAGAACTCAAAGAATTGAATCAACCAAACTAAAAAGTCTCGTCGCTTTTTATTTTATTTTCTGAAATCGATATGAATCTCAAATCGATCGAAGCGGGTTGGCGTATGGATTTAGAATCGCAAATAGTGGATTGGGTTTGCGATGGGTTCGTGAATTCGAATTTGGTGGTAGGGGTTGTTTTGTTTGTAACGTAAAGCAAACTGGGGTTTGGGTATTGGGTACAAATGAGGGTTTGTGGAGTTTTGCGCGGTAGAAGGAGGCTTGGGAGTGGAATTGAAGCTGTGAACTTGGTTGAGGTTTGAGGAATTTTAGAGGTGACTGAAGAGGGCTCGGTGATTTGTGAAGAGGATGATGGAAGTTTCGAACGTGGTGATAAGTTAGAGATTGTATGCGAGCAGCATGGTATGATGGAGGGTATCACGATTTGGATTTCGAACTGGTATTGGTGAATTCGATTTTCTTTTTTTGAGGCTTTTCGAATTGCGGTTTATGCGAACTGTTTATGGGTTTAGATGGTTTATGGGATTTGCGTTGAAGTTTGTGTGATGGAATATAGGTGTTGATGATCTGATGAGGGGTTGGGAGGATGATTTGCTGTGGGGGTCAGATGCGAATTGGGTATGTGGATTAAAGGAGAAAATTGAGGCTGTTGTGACGATGAAGTGCGGTGGAGGACTGCTTGTTGAGGCGATCTGCAGTGTTCTGGGAAGGAGGGTTCTTTGGAGATGGCGCGGTAGGCTTGTGTACGTGATGGTGTTAGAATTGTGAAAGAGGGTGATCGCTTGGGAAGAGGATGGTGATGGGAAGGTCTGAAGGGCGTGATAGATTTGTTTGGATGTTGAATGGTAGATGGCGGAGGAGAATATAGAAGAAAGAAAAAAAAAAGAAAGGGAGGATTTTTTTTGGTAAGACCTGTAAAAGAGAAGAAATTTGTACAGAACTTATTGAGTAAAAAAAAGGGAAAGAAAGAGAAAAAAATTTGGCAAAGGCAGAAAATCAGTTTAAAGGAAAGAATCGGAAAAACAAGTAAACTTTTTTGTTAAAAAAAGAAGAAGAAGATGTTTGTGGAAAGGGAGAACGGGATGAACTTGAACGTGATGATCAGTGGTGAGATTTTGTGTGGAGCACAAGAGTGCAAATAAGGAAAAAAATCACAGCAATTATTTTTTCGAAAATTTGTAACTGAAGAAAATAGAAAAAAAGGAAACAAATGAAAAGAAAAATCGGTGAGGAAATAAAAAGAGGAAAGAAATAGGAAAAACAATGCATGTTTTTTTTTCTTCTGGTTTAGTGATTACAACATCAATTACGTTAATACCAAATCAACCAACCAAGATCTATTTTTTCTATATATACAAGAATCAAAAAGAAAAAAATAAATAAAATAAAAACTAACACGAATCAGAAATTATATAAATAATAAAATTTAATCGTTACCTCCCTGGCAACGGCGCCAAAAACTTGATCGACGCTTCCTATGAATTAGAAAAGCGCGATATTTAAATTAAATTCAACAAGCGTACAGGTGTGTAGCATACAGGTCGAACACAGGGAGGTAGATTAAAATCAAATAATTTATTTAATCTCTTGGGCGAGTTAGACGATTTTCTAGGTTGGTTTTTGAAAACAATAAAAATTGAAACTGCGATCCGATTCAGACCAAATCTAATTGAACCGACGATCAAATCATAATTATCAATTGGAAATTAAAATGCAAAACAGAAATAAAATGCAGAAAGTAAAATTGCAGGAAAAGAAGAACAACAAAAAGTAAAATAGGATTGTCGTTGAAACTAATCAAATGACTAATCACTAACAAAAAATGTAAAATACAATTGGTGCTCTTCCAAAACTAATTGTGAAGACAACACTGATTGCTAAGAAAAAGAAAATTGCAGAAATAAAAGAAGAAGAACTTTTATTAATGGAGAAGAGAATATAGAATAATGGAGATCGTCATTACAATGGGTATACATGTGCTTATATAGGTGAACTGAAAAACCCTAATCCTCTAATGGGCCATGACTCAACCTCTTGAAAATAATATATTCACAAATAAAAGAGATAAGATAAACTTGGAATATTCCATGCAGCTTTCCTCTTTTGATTGGTCATGTGGCAAATTGATTGGCATTTTCGAAGAGATATGAAGTTGATTGGTAAATTGATTGGCATCTATCTATTCAAATCTTCATCTTTATAGAGAGTAAAAAATGAAAGATTCCCTTTGATTTATCTCTGAAGAATACTTCCAATTCTTGAAATATTTATTAGTGTATATCATATATTCATACATATGAATATATATATATACACCATAAATCACTAATCCATAAATTCTTCAAAGCAAGGGAGGCAGTGTGAACGCGTTCCATTCTTCAGCAAAAAGAGAGTTTGATAGGAATCGAACCCAGGTCTTTCTGTACAGATTTCCATGCCTTAACCAATGTGCTACGACTTCCTTTGTCATTGAAAACTTGTTGAGATGGGAAAGTAGCTTCTTTTTCTTATCAGTGGTCTTTTATTTAATGAAGGAGACAATTAATCAATGACCTGTAAAAACACACAAAATACCCAAAATAGCATTTATTTATATACAATAAAGATAAGATATAAGCATAAAAATAAACACATTTCTGTGCAAATCAGCGATCACTGCTAACGTGCAAGCAATGAAGATGGAGCATTGAAGACCATAGATCTTCATAAATGGAAGAACCACTTACGATCTCTGAGTCGACGCAGAGATATATAGGGGTTCTTTGATGGTTGAAATCTACGGGTTGCAAGGAGTTCTCGCTACTGATCCTTAGGTGATTCCTATATAGGATGCGGTAGGAGAGTGCCTTCGTTTCAACCTGTTTCTGGATGAATTGTATGGACGAGTGTCTGACATAGTATTTCCAGATGGTCACGTATATAGTTTTCTCCAACCATACCAAGAGTGGAAGCGGAGAAGGAAACTTCTTTTAGCTAACACGTAATGTACAGTTGTAGACGTCAATTAGTGATTTTGATGGATCTGACAATGTGGCATTCAAAGTGAATCTGATGTTAAGATACAACGCAGCCTCAAGCCTCATCAACTGGGAGATGACAAAATCAGGAAAGCAGTGTGGCAATGTGGGTCGCTCCCATTAGGGTGTATAATCGCCTATCTAGAGAAATTCTTTTTTCTTCTTAAATCTATCGATGCCGTCCCTATCGGGAAACGGTGGTTTGATCCCAACCGTTGGTGATATACATTCGATACACTCAAGCGAAATGAGTGGTCGGTCATGTGTGGGCCAGGTTGCAAGACATTCTTGTTGAACCCAGTGTATTCGCCTCTAGAGATACACTATCGGCAGGTGGTCCCATACCTTGTCATAGCTGGAATCCAATTTCCAATAAGCGCCCGCGATTTTTGATTGTATACTATATATGTAGAGCGTGAGATGCAAGCGTTCTGCTAATTTGTTATTTATTTGTGGTTTGATAGACACTATTATAATATCAGATAAGATATTGATTTCAAAAATGTTTTGGGTTATAGTAAGGTAAAAACCTTCCGTGTTTATGTGTGGACTGGTCTTACTATTAGCCTTTTATTTCAAAAGGATCTCCAAAGTTAAATAAGTTGTTTTTGTTGTGAATTTATCATTGAAAGTATTCCAGATTGACTCGGTGAATTTTGCTTTTCTTCAAATGTGCTTGGGTCAGACCGAGTATATTTACAGGTTAGGTTTCACTTGGAATTTCTTCCAGGAGTTAGAAGCAGGAGGCTTCATCGTTAGTTACCTAAAGTGTATTTTCTGCTGTGTCTGATATATGATGTACTCTGATGATTGGTATGTATATATACAGTTTCTTTTATAAAGAGATTTGATATATTATATTCATTCGTTCCGCTGTTAGAGTGTGATGTGTTCTTCTTCTTTTTCTTCTATTCTAACATTTCTTTCTTTCTATTTCTCATCCTCTAACTTCTTTATATTAACAGTCAGGGGTTCAATACTTGGATTTTTGGCAAGTGATATGGGATTGTGTATCATTATTGAAAGTTCGAGCATCGAATTTCCCAGGCCGTTAGAGTTGGTATCAGAGCTATTGTTTAGTGATAACCTTGGCTCTGTGGTGTAACTCAATAGAGGTGGGGTTAGTAGTACCCTAGACTGAGTTGAGTATATATATGAGAGCACGTATTTGTATTTGAAAATAAAAAATTATTTTAAATATTTTGGAAATAGGGTAAATGAAATAATTTTGCCCAAATATATTTATACATAGAAAAGGAATTATTTTATCGAATTACTGAGATAATTGATGGTTGGATTGATTTGGATGGAATTTAAAATCAAATATGGAAATACGACTTGACTTGGTCGAGTCGAGTTAAATCAGAATTGGATATGGTGTTGGGATTGAATAAAATACCTTTGGAATTTGGTAATAGAACTGATAATTGAATAAGGAATCGATTTGATATGAATCGATATGTTAAACCAAAATGAAAGCAAACGAAAATATAAATATTGAATCAAAATGATTTGGTTGGATTGTTTTGCATTGTTTGTTTGTTTGTTGTTTGGTTGTTGGATGGTTTGCATAAATTCACCAATAGGTAAATTGGAAAAAATGAATAAATTGGAAAGTTAAGTAAGTAAAATACAGTATGATAAGGGTGATTGGAAACCAGGAGATTTAACCCTGTAATGATGCCAAGTATTTGATTTTGGGGATTTGTGTGATCAAAGGTATACCATTAAAATATTATTTCATATATTGTTACTTACCTGATAAATGCAGTTAACTACAGGTATGAGATGGCTTTGAATTGGATTGCGTAATTGCTTTAAATTGAGAATTTTACTTGATAACGCTTGCAAAAAGGTACGCCTACGCAAAATATAAAATTTTGGGTTTTTATTTGAGTTTTGGGATCTGATTTTGGATTTTCCGGCCATGAGAGTCGATGTATACATATTTCTTGAACCTGCAATATTGCAGATGTCCCTCCGTACAGGGGAGACGCTGCCGAAATTTTTCCAAAATTTAAGGTGTTAGAAATTTTTTGAAGATTTTTGTGAAAATTTTTGTTATCAGAAAGAAATTAGTTTTTAAACCAATCAGATTAGTTTTGGAAATAAAACCGTGTTTTAATTTAATATTTTTGTAAAGATAATGGGATTGTACCATTCTTTCTGCCATAGCAATTTCGAGGACGAAATTATTTTAAGGGGGAAGGAATGTAACTACCCGTATTTTACGGTCGATTATTTAAATTATTTTATTGTTTTAAATGACAATTTGAATTTAAATAATGGATTTTAATTGTTTTGAATATTTAATTAGTGATATAAATAAATAATATAATATAGTAATTCCATAATATTTGGAAATTTGTTGAATTTGCTGCATAACGTGTATCGGTAAAATATAAAGAGTAATATTGTTTATATTGAAAAAATATCGACGATTTCGTTTAGTTAACGTCCGTTGAACGTATAATTTATATTTTAATTATATAATGAGCTACAGCGGCGTGGCAGTTTGTAAATTGGAGTTTTGAACTTCAATTGACTATACAGGGTTCAAAATAAGTCGGATTTTCTCGAAACAAGAAACGTTAGGACCGATTGGGCAATATCTTTTTAATGAAAGAGAAAAATCCAGTTTTCATAGCGTAGATTATATTTTATGTCCAAATCAAATTTTAAAATAGTCGCTGTGGAATTCCTTTATAAATTTTATCATTATTTATATTAAAATAAAGGGGTTTTTAAATATTTTGAATATCGATTTGGCTTGGAATTCAACCCAGGATATTTTATTCTGGTAATATATGTAATTCTGGTCGTATATGGCCAATTTCAATATTTTATTGATATTATATTGAGGTATTTTAAAATTGGTTTATTTTATTCGAATTGGGCAGTTATAAAAGGGACTTTATTCAAACGACCTCTGTTTTCGATGAAACAAATTTTATTGAGACCGCAACAACAAATTATTGCTAGATTCAAGTTGTGCGTCAATCGGGGTTATTTTGTGAGCGTGGAAAAATAAAATTCAAATAAAAACGATCAATTGGATGTGAACGAGCACAGTTAGAGCAAACGGACTCGGAATTCGACAAAACAAGATTTGTTAGGGCCGTACCGTCAAATTATACTTTGCCTTCTAGTTGCATCACGAACGGAGCTTGTATGTGAGCACAGGAGCCAATAACAATATTCAGAAATAGCGATAGACACGAAATAAAAATAGCGATAGACACGAAATAAACCCTGCTTATATATACCCCCTAATCAAAAATGCCAGCCCAAGTCTCAAAATCCATCCATCAATTTTGCGAAAAACCCCCTAATCATAAAGTAATTTATTTCTCCCGATCCGTGAAGAATTTTCTAGGGGAACTTGAAGTAAGAACGTAGATCGGGTCGAGGGCTAGCTACGGTAAAAAGTTGGGGAGGTATCGTCGAGTGTGGTGGCCGGAAATCGCGAGTAAAGGTGAGAAAAAGTTTTTGTTTTTGGGGCTCTTGGTAGTGTTTGGGTGGATGATTGATGGTGGAGTTAAAGATGATGTTGTAGAGGACAAAGAGGTGGTGATTTTTGGCTTTGGTCGGAGGTGTTGAAACGGGCTGTGGTGGCCGGCGTCGTTAGTTGAATGGAGGTGGAAATTTTGGGGTTTTCTTTTTTTATGGCGACTGAAATTTCAGAAATTGACGGTGGAAGAGGATGAACTAGTGGCGGAAACCTGAAGAGAAGGGTTGACAGTGGCGAGACCTTTCAATCGACGGTGGTCTTGTGGGTTCCGAAGCTATGTAGGGGGAGAAATCGAGGTGGAAGTGGGTTACGGTCGGGGTATTTTCCGATGTGGTGGAAGCGAATGGGTGGCCGGAGGTCTAAACTTGGGGGGAGGAGTCAGTGGCGATTGTGATGGTGGTGCTGGCGTGGGCTCAGGTGGGTCAGATCGTCGGAGTGGGGGCTTCAGGTGACGTCGAGTGCTGAACGATGGTATCAAGAAGAAGTAGTTATAGGTTCAGGAACTTCGGTGATGGAAAACGCGTGGAAACAGTATTAAGTGGTGCTGACGTGGAAAACTTAAAAAATTAAGGTGAATTATAAATTTAATTAATTAATATATCGTTAAATTTTTATAAACTTTAAAATGCAATAATTCTTACATACGTTAATGGATTTACACGAAACAAGATCCATTGGGATCGTGGCGACGGAGGCTACGCGTACACGTTGGTCCGGTCAGAAACTGAAGCTGTTGGAATTCTGTGTAATTTTAAATTCAGTTTAAAATTATACGAAAAGGACGCTGAAATCATCGATAAACAATTTACTGGTGAGTTAATTCTCATACTTTTCTGGACTACTATGATGTGATAAATCCACATAAGTTAAAATATCACATATATGAGTTGATTGGCTGCATTGGTTGCTTATGGTTGATTTAATAGTTGTTATTAATTTTATTATCGTCATTACTTTATTTTTTTAAATTATATTATATCATGAAATGTTATAATAATCTATGGTGTAGGGAAGAACAGGTCGGAGGAATCAATTCGAATTCCTCAATATTTGCGTATTATTTGTTTCATGTGGTTTATATATGAACTGTTACCCCAAATGATATCAAACCTATTCAGATTGAATATATGTCAATCATGTTGTTATTTTTAACCAACCGACAATATTGGTTAAGTAGTTGGCAGTGAGGGCCTAGAATAAATTATTTATGACATCGTTTTGCCGTTAGGCGAACTGACAAAGATTTTAGTTATAAATTTATCTTTATAACTGAAATGAAATTTGAAGTTGTTTATACAAGTTAATAAAAAAGAAATTTTATAAAATATATTTATAATCATGTTTTATATAAGAATTTATTTAAACATTTTATAAAGTGAATCATTATGTCATTGATGATTAGAAAAGTAGAAATTTATATACGGATTGGTAAAATTGGATAATTGTTTTATAAAACAATTAAATGATCTTTTTAAATTAATTAAGTTATTAATTAATTTTAAAAAAGGAAACGGTGAGTGAATATGGAACGATAAGGAATTTCGCTCGATCTGAATCGATCGCTAAAACGACCAAGGCCGTTCGAAACCCCTGATTGTTTTGAGAACACGACAAATCGGAACGCAAATAGAAGAACATTTCATTGTATATTACAACAATTCCATCAGAATACAAGAATATACAGAGTATGAATAAATATTACACATTCGATAAATATCATAGATTACAATACATTACATAGCAGCGGAAAATAATACAAAGCACAACTGAAGGAGATATATGGATACAGAGCTTTCCAGATATCATTCCAGCTGTAAATCAGGATCCTGTGAATATAAATCTGCGAAACCAAAACTACTAGCTGCCCGTGTCAAAATAAGGGCACCCAGAGTTTAGGTTAAAACAATAAACTCCTGGTCAGTCATGTGACTGGTGTGAGAACTAAAACACTTATTAATCTTTATTTTAAAGTTAGGTAAATCAAGGGACCACGCCGTATAACATGGATCGGGTTTCCTCCCAAGAATACCAGTGCATAAAACAACAACGCAATGCTAAATAAAGAACAATGAAGCTATTACAAGACCCAGGTCCCATCACTTAATGCAACACAAGCCGGAGGATTGGGTTTAACCTTATAATAGTCAAAGAATGCTTGATATGCTAGATTTCATCTTTTATTATTACTATAAGTGTATAGTGTCAAAACAATTTCAATCATAAGTATTAATCATAGACGACATGGGTACCATATATCATGTCGCCAATACTAGGCTCTACAATCAAAACCGCACATGTCACGGATTGGAAGTTGGATTTCCATCTGTGAACCAAGGCAAGGGATCGTCCTTACCGAATTCGACACGCTCTAGCCCATGTCTCAGGAACAGAACACATTGTCCTTTGGAGCGACAGGGCCCGTCCACCGATGTGGATTAAAATGCCTGAACACGGCGTTTCCCCATCCTATGGGGTGTCAATGAGTCCAATGACTCCATCGGCTCCACATCGGTTGATTTGATGCGACTGCTTTAACTAAAGTTAACAATTTGGTTGATTTGATTTTTATTAATCAAATCGATAATTTTCGAATATTCGTTAAAACTTAACGAAGGTTATTTCAAATTAGTTAATCTTTGATTAACTATATTTTTGATAATTATCAAGTCAATTTTTGTTAATAAGGTTAATTATAATTTTAAAAATCTTTTAAATGATTAATTATTCTCTAATTCTAATTAATAAGGAAATTAACTACCTTTAGAGTGGTTAATGTTAAAGTAAATTGTCAGTTTTGAATAATGATAACTAAAGCAATTATGGTTTAAAGGATAAAATTAAGTGTGATCAAATGGTAGTATGTTTTGATTTCAATAATAGGTTATAAAAGGGATTTCTAATCCATGATTATAAACAAAGTATGTAAATGGAAGAAGTAAGCTAGTGTGTGAATCCCAATAAATTTTATTTAAGTAAATGATTATAGTTAAAATAAGACATAAAAGAGGTTTTAATGGAGTTGGAATATTTACTTAATATATTAAGTAAATAGATTAGAAGGAAATTTCCAATGGAAGAAGTGGGTTATAAAACCATATTGAAACCCAAGGGCAAATAAGGTTTTGTCGACGAAGTTACTTAATCAAGAAAAGAGAATATACATGTGAAGTGGGTTTTCGAATAAAAGAAAATGGTTTATCAAACCATGATAAGTGGAAATGAGAATGAAATATCAGGATTTTAAATTGTAAACCTTTATTGTCTCGCAATAAGAACGTTGTCGGTCAAGGTCTGAGAGGTAATAAAATACCCCAACTTGAAAGGCTTCACTATTATCAAAAGATAATATTGGTTTGTAAGGGTAGAGGAGGTTGGAAATGACATGTCGAGGAAATAAAAGTGAAGTTTGTTAAATAAGTTATTCGAAAGCGAGTATTTATTATATTTTCAAAGTAATAAACCACAAGAGTTTTGTCGAGATAATTATAAAATCGATTATAAGAATCGATGAGATAGATAATGAAGTATTTTAATATAAATGACCTGATTTGCCAATGTACTTAACAATGTTGTTATCATTTGATAGTTAAACAACCGACTATCAAATAAATTATTCCACTAGACTTTTTGACGTGTTGTTTCGAAGAGACCGGGATGGGAACTACACCCAAAACCACTTCGAATCAGCTGTGCGATCACGACTAATCTGCAAGCGATGAAGATGGAGCATTGAAGACTATATATCTTCATAAATGGAAGAACCACTTACGATCTCTGAGTCGACGCAGAGATATACTGGGGTTCTGTCATGGTTAAAATCTACGGGTTGCAAGGACTTCTCGCTATTGATCCTTGGGTGATTCCTATATAGGATGCGGTAGGAGAGTGCCTTCGGTTCATCCTGTTCTGGATGACTTGTATGGATGAGTGTCTGACAGAGTATTTCTAGATGGTCACGTATATTGATTTCTCCAAACATACCAAGAGTGGAAGCGGAGAAGAAAACTTCTTTTAGCTAACACGTAATGTATTGTTGTAGACGTCAATTAATGTTTTCGATGGATCTGACAATGTGGCATTCGAAGTGAATCTGATGTGAAGATAAAACGCAGCCTCAAGCCTCATCAACTAGGAGATGACAAAAATCGAGCAGGCAATGTGGCTATGTGGGTCGCTCCCATTATGGTGTATAATCACCTATCTAGAGAAAATTTTTTTGCTTCTTAAATCTATCAATGCTGTCTCTATCGGGAAACGGTGGTTTGAGCCCAACCGTTGGTGATATACATTCGATACACTCAAAAGAAATGAGTGGTCGGTCATGTGTGGGCCGGGTTGTAAGACGTTCTTGTTGAACCCAGTGTATTCGCCTCTAGATATACACTATCGGTAGGTGGTCCCATACCTTGTCATAGTTAGAATCCAATTTCCAATAAGCGCCAGCGGTTTTTGATTGTATACAATATAGTTGAGCGTGAGATGCAAGCGTTCTGCTAATTTGTTACTTATTTGTGGTTTGATAGACACTATTATAATATCAGATAAGATATTGATTTCAAAAATGTTTTGGGTTATAGTAAGGTAAAAACCGTTTGTGTTTATGTGCGGACTGGTCTTACTATTAACCTTTTATTTCAAAAGGATTTCCAAAGTTAAATAAGTGGTTTATGTTGTGAATTTATCACTGAAAGTATTCCAGACTAACTAGGTGAATTTTGCTTTGCTTCAAATGTGCTCGGGTCAGACCGAGTATATTTACAAGTTAGGTTTCGCTTGGAATTTCTTCCAGGAGCTAGAAGCAGGAGGCTTCACCATTAGTTATCTAAAGTGTATTTCCGCTGTGTCTGATATATGATGTACTCTGATGATTGGTATGTATATATACAATTTCTTTTATAAAGAGATTTGATATATTATATTTATTCGTTCCGCTGTGAGAGTCTGATGTGTTCTTCTTCTTTTTCTTCTATTCTAACATTTCTTTCTTTCTAATTCTCATCCTCTAACTTCTTTATATTAACAGTCAAGGGTTCGATACTTGGATTTTTGGCAAGTGATACTGGATTGTGTATCATTATAGAAAATTCGAGCATTGAATTTCCCAGGCCGTTACAATATATATGCTGATATATGATGTGTTTATGCCCTGTGACAGTTTGTAGTATAGTTGGATGTGTTAGTAACACTGGTTGTTGATTTTGGATATTATAAATATCCTAAATAATGATATATGGATTTCAAATAGAAATTGAAATATAAAGAGAGCTTAAAGGAAATATATATTTTAAACAGAAATGTTTATTTAGAACTTGAATTAAATAGAATTTAAAAATAAAATATTTGTTTTAAAACAAATGTGTTAAGGAGGCGATTTTACAAACGTCGTTTATAAAGAAATGAAATGGTTATCATTTGAGAATGTTTAAAAATAATTTCAATATGGATTTAGAAGAAAAATAGAAATCGGTTCTAAAACCAATATTTTAGATTTAAATTTTCCAAGTTGCAAAAGAAAAGTTTAAAAGAGATTATTTGGAATAAATCTACAAATTGAAGTTATAAGTTGAAATTTAAAACTTGAATTTACAAATATGAAATCAAGTTCACTAAATAAGTCGAAAGTGGATATTATGTATGGATAAGGCAAATAAGGGCTAATGTAAATAATTTACAAATGTAAATTTGTTAAAAGCATGTTAAGAAGGGATTTTTAATGTATAGCTTCTAATTGTATTGGAGTTAACATATATTTATATAATACTTTAAATAATACATATGAGATGAATAGGAAAATTTATAAAAGAAATTATTTTGGGGGTATTTGTGTAAAACGTAAAGTATGTGTAAATTTGGAAAAGAAATGGAAATTGAAAAGTAAACTATTATTTTAAAATAGATTGAAATCTTCCCAATTTGCACAGGAAAAATGTAGCATCCTGGAAAATTCGATGCTCGAATTTCTGCATTTAACACCACTGTGTCCAAACTCTAGTACCGAACATCCGGAAAGCTAGAAGAAAGAAGTTAGAGGATGAGATAGAAAAGATAGAACTTATAGAATAGAAGAATAAGAAGACATCAGAATTACACAGCGGAATAAATCTCACAGCGGAATTTCACAAATTACATAATATATTACAATACAGAGTTTGTTACATCAGAGTACATCATTCGAATACAACATCATATGTGAAACTGGCCCAATACATAAACTGGATACTTAGAGATGGATATAGCTACTGGTCTTGAACTTGAACTTCATCAGATTCCACTTGCCTTACCTGAATTACTTGCCTACTCATAACAAGCGTTATGAGTACCCAAGAGTTTAGGAAACACAGAAAATAAACTCTGGGTCAGTCAGGGGACTGGTGTGAGTAAACACCGTTAAATAGATTAGAAAACAGGGAATAAGGCTTTCCATTTTGGACAGATTTACTTTATAAATCTTTAGATCATTCCATGTCTAATATCTGGATAATAACCTAAGTAATTTATATCAAAACATTTGATATTACTATAGTTTGTATCAAATAAATAACCATCTAGTGAAACGCTTGCATCTCACGTTCACATATATAGTATAAAATCATAAACCACAGAGCTTTTATTGGAGATTGGATTCCAACAGACAAGATATGGGAGCACCCACCGATCAGTGTACTCTAGAGGCTATACACTGCAGGTTCAACAAGAACGTCTTGCAACCTGGCCACACATGACCGACCACTCATTTAGCTTGAGTGTATCGAATATATTATCACCCCACGGTGGTAGCTAGCCAACCGTCCCAAAAGATGCAGCATTGAAATATAGATTAAGAAGACAAATAGGAATTTCTCTAGATGGTGATAATACACCCTGCTTGGGAATGACCCAACTAGCCATGCTGCCTAGCCCAACTTTTGTTACTTCCTGGTTGTGAGGCTAGAGGCTACGTTTGCTTCTAGAACACCTGTCCACCATTCACTCTGAGTGCCACATTGTCAAATCCGTAATCACATATTGATTATAAAAATGCACTCCGGGTGTAAAATAAAGAGAAGTTACCTTCTCCCCACCAACATGGTATATTTGTAAAATCAACGGGCGTGATCGTTGGAAATACTCTGTCGGACACTCGTCCATACAAGTTGTCCTGGGACTGGACAAACCGAAGGCACTATTCTGTTAAAACCAAATAGCCCTTGCATATCTTCATCTTCAGTTATCTTTAATATTCTCTGACACGTGACATATAAATCAAATCGAAATGGAATATTAATTCCGGACTCTTCAAAATGATTAGCGTAATGTCTTTTAAAGTCGGACGATATTTAAGGAGACTGACTTATATAAAATCTTTACTTTATCACGTCATTTAATTTTTCTAACTAAAAAGCCCGTGCTTCGCAAACGACAATTTATACCATAATGTTAATTCATTTATTTCGACAATTCAATCATTTCTCGATTTAATTATAGTTATTGGCATAAGTTGATTAAGTTAAAATAATATTCGCTTTAAACCATCTGCGTTAATTTCACACAATATTACTGACGATTAGTCACCACTCATTGATCACTTCATATTGTTGATTATAGTTCAACAAATCCGACTTGAACCAATTATCTGAATTTTTGAAATAATAGATTCGTATTGAATTATTTTGATTAATTTAGAAGGAAAGAAATTAATTCTAGTAATTATAACTTCATAATTTTCTGACGAAGTACATCTCCATTTATTTCGATCATATCCCGATCGTCCACTATCTGCCTTTTTGATTTCCTCGTCCATATGAATGCTTCTTCCCTTAATTTCTTATTTTAACTCACACTAAAAAAACTTTATAATTAAATGTCTAAATTTCCCTTCCTTTCCTTGATTTTATTTATTTATTCCCTAATTTCCTAAAACCCTCGAGGCCCACTACTTCGACCCATTTGCACAACTCCCAGTTTCCACACACCACTTCCTAACTGGCTAAACCCTTCTCATGGTTCATATAAACCCGTATTCACTTATTCCTGCTCAAAAATTTCAGTCTGGTAATCACCTATAAATGCTGCCGTATTTAATTCAAACTAAATATGTGTTCTTGTTTTCTTTATGTTTATCATTTACTACTTTTCTTTCCTTTCAGATTACGTTACAGTTGTCTCCTTCCTTATCTTGTTTTCACATCTCCATTACTACATGTGCTCACTTCTCCTTTCAGAAAATATCAGCCAGTGATCATGCTCCAACCATGCTTGTCACTCCTCCTATTTAAACTTTTATTAATCTTATCAAAACTGGGCCGAGCCCAAGTTTCCCCTGTCCTACATGTTGTGCACATATTAGACTTCAACGACTCTCTATGCCATGAATTACAAGTGCGCCAATATATTTGGTGTACACTGATGGTAATGATATTATTGACTACTAGGATGTAAGTGCATTTATCCTGTTCAAGATGCATTCATATACCTCAGGAGCCTTTTTCCTCTTCTCTTCAGATGTCTGTGCATTCCTGTGCACCGTGCACATGCACGGCCTCGCCTTTGGTGGTCGTACTTCCGCTACCATCTCCGCAAATGCGGCTTCGACTCCAGAAACCATTACATCCCTTATTCCATGCTCCTGTGACTTGAATCCAGCCTTTTGTGTTCAACCCATTCTTCACCCATGTTTACATCGATCAACAGCTCCAGATCCCCCCACTTATTGACCCCTTCCAGTCAACTCCGGCTACTAGGAGTGCCTGCACCACCACCCTCCGACTCTCTGCCCTCAGGGGCGCCTCCTCATCGAAATCCGTCCAACTCGATTCACTGAGGACCCCACACTAACCTCTCAAAACCCGTACCCAAACTATTACCCAAAAACCTAAATCAGCTTCGATCACCACATCCACACACTAGAAAAATGATTGGTTATTTTTCCTTCC
This sequence comes from Allium sativum, assembly GCA_030737875.1. Taxonomy (NCBI): domain Eukaryota; kingdom Viridiplantae; phylum Streptophyta; class Magnoliopsida; order Asparagales; family Amaryllidaceae; genus Allium; species Allium sativum. The sequence goes on from CM060911.1 coordinate 281,905,115, forward strand.
ACCTACGTCCATTCATACTCCTCCCGACCCAACCGTCCGTCCTCCGATCATCTTGGGTGATCGGAAATTCCCCAAGACCGAAATATAGTTAACCCTATATGCCTATTGAATTTCAACGCTAAAAATTACCACTTGAGTTTTAAAAATCATGATTTTCATGGGTGAACCACATCGTATAATTGAATCACGAAATCGCGACATTTGTATTTTTGAGTTTTTAAACATGTCACTGTAAGTCAAGTATTCTGGAAATCACAGACCAAGGTTTTAAGTTCAAATCCTTTTTAAATAATAGTGAGGCCTAAATAACCAACTTCCATGTTGGAATTAAATAATAAACGAACTAGAGATTTAGTTATTTACTTTTAATATCAAGTGGGAGTGTAAATTTCCTTTGAGTTTTCATCTACAGGCATTTTTACATGCTTAACAGAAATCTAATCCTTTTCTATAACATTCTATTATTGGTATAAGACAACCAGAACTTCTATGTATAATTGAATCACCATAATTAAGAACATCAAACAGTTTCAGACAAAGATATGTGAGGAGTTCACTTATATATATACATAAGTGCTCTGTTCTTATGTTTGCTTCCAGGTATTCTAATCATCCTAGTTTGATATGCAGGTCAATTGGAAAGAATTCACTTATTTAGTTTACATATACAGGGCCTCTTTTAAGCGTTGGCATTGTTATCAGATCAGGTTTTTAGATGATATGTACAACACTAATACCAGAGAACATTCAATACAAATAAGGTAAGGATTTAACTTAGATTTTTAAAGTTGAGTTTACTCACACATAAGGTAGCCATGCAGTAATCAAAGGAATGTTTTACTCAGTTAGTTCTACGTTTGTATGACGACTAGTACCATCATCTATGTATAAATAGCAAAGAAAGGATAAGTTTACTCACCATGTTTGCTTTCCCCTGCTCTTCTAACTATCCTGCCATTGTTCTACTTGATCACCAGTTTCCTTTTTGTGTGAGGATATGTATGGTTTCTATGTGGTTTATATAGGCAAGTTAAAACTATTAAACAATTCTCTTTTTCTATACAATGTTACACTATATATGCTAGTTTTAGACTCATTATTTTTTTAGGTTTGTAGGCGCTACAGTGCTTCTAGCTTTGGACTTAATCTTTAAGCAACCTTATTTTATGATAGATATTTACTCAAATTTGTCTTCACATTAGCTCCTAGAACACTACACCCCTCTAAGGCCATAACTAATTAATGCAGTGGAATGGTTCAGAAATGTTTAGTCTTGTCTGTAGTTTTGCTGTAGTATTTTTAGGTGATGGTTTGTAAATCCTAGCTGTACTATTTACAAGGGTTAAATCTCATTAAAACTTTGACTTACGGCCATACTTCTTTGTTCTTGTTTGATGAGTCATTTTATCGAACACGTGGTGTGCTTCATAGTATTAACCTTTGTGTTAGCTGGAATGTTTTCTTGTACATATGTTGCTCTTAATTGTCCATACATAGGTTCCTAAAGTAAAGTTCATTTATATTTAAATGCCATTTTACATACATAAATATGTGCATTGAGTTTTAATTGTATGTGTATGTCTAATGTTTTTGTTGCAAGCCTTCATTTATATATTTATGTTAAAACATTACTCTAATTAGATGTATATTCCTACATGCATACATTTATACATTTACATATATATTATACTTAATTTAATTAACTTATAATAATCAATGCTTATTATTAAACAAAGTCATCTAAAAACCGGGACATTACAGTCCACCCCCCTTAAAAGAATTTCGTCCCTGAAATTAAAGAGTGACGAATAGATTTTTGTTTTAATTAAAATTGAACACATATCCGTAACTATCTATCGCACCGTCCGGATAGATTTCTTATTTAATTTATTAACTAGAACTCACAATATGATTTTCGCTCCAAAGAATTCTAATTTACTAAATGTTGTACATAAAAGTTTAAATTACAAATTACCTCGTTGCAGGGAACTCATTTTAATCACTTTGAAATTTTATTCCACTATTCAACTTAATTTCTCATATTAATCTCCACTTCATAATTCATCTCCATTTTTCCTTATCCTGAGGTCGACCCAAATTCATTCGACCCCTCCCATTGGTTGTCGTGATGGTCCTACCCGCTCCTCCGCCTTTTCTTCTACGAAAGCTCATTTTCAACTATCGGATTATACAGTTTTATAATCGATACTTAATTGAAAGATATTCTTAGGCCTAACTTAAGTCAATAACTAAGGTCGTCCTATATTAAAATAGTTTTTCATAAAAATATGCTCTCTCGACACTTACCCAAACTCAATCTAGGGTGTTACTAACCCTATCTCTACTGAGTTACACCACAGAGCCAAGGTTACTGCTCAACCAATAGCTCTGATACCAACTGTAGCATCCCGGAAAATTCGACGCTCGAATTTCGACATTTAACACCACTGTGTCCAAAGTCGAGTACCGAACATCCAGAAAGCTAGAAGAAAGAAGTTAGAGGATGAGATAGAAAAGATAAAACTTATAGAATAGAAGAATAAGAAGACATCAGAATTACACAGCGGAATAAATCTCACAGCGGAATTTCACAAATTACATAATATATTACAATACAGAGTTTGTTACATCAGAGTACATCATTCGAATACAACATCATATGTGAAACTAGCCCAATACATAAACTGGATACTTAGAGATGGATATAGCTACTGGTCTTGAACTTGAACTTCATCAGATTCCACTTGCCTTACCTGAATTACTTGCCTACTCATAACAAGCTTTATGAGTACCCAAGAGTTTAGGAAACACAGAAAATAAACTCTGGGTCAGTCAGGGGACTGGTGTTAGTAAACACAGTTAAATAGATTAGAAAACAGGGAATAAGGTTTTCCATTTTAGACAGATTTACTTTAGAAATCTTTAGATCATTCCATGTCTAATATCTGGATAGTGACCTAAGTAATTTATATCAAAACGTTTGATATTACTATAGTTTGTATCAAATAAATAACCATCTAGTGAAACGCTTGCATCTCACGTTCACATATATAGTATAAAATCATAAACCACAGGGCTTTTATTGGAGATTGGATTCCAACAGACAAGGTATGGGAGCACCCACCGATCAGTGTACTCTAGAGGCTATACACTACAGGTTCAACAAGAACGTCTTGCAACCCGGCCACACATGACCGACCACTCATTTAGCTTGAGTGTATCGAATGTATTATCAGCCCACGGTGGTAGCTAGCCAACCATCCCGAAAGCTGCAGCATTGAAACATAGATTAAGAAGACAAATAGGAATTTCTCTAGATGGTGTTAATACACCCTGCTTGGGAATGACCCAACTAGCCATGCTGCCTAGCCCAACTTTTGTTACTTCCTGGTTGTGAGGCTAGAGGCTACGTTATCTTCTAGGACACCGGTCCACCATTCACTCTGAATGCCACATTGTCGAATCCGTAATCACATATTGATTATAAAAATACACTCTGGGTGTAAAATAAAGAGAAGTTACCTTCTCCCCACCAACGTGGTATATTTGTAAAATCAACGGGCGTGATCATTGGAAATACTCTGTCGGACACTCGTCCATACAAGTTGTCCTGGGACTGGACAAACCGAAGGCACTATTCAGTTAAAACCAAATAGTCCTTGCATATCTCCGTCTTTAGTTATCTTCAATATTCTCTGACACGTGACGTATAAATCAAATCGAAATGGAATATTAATTCCGGACTCTTTGAAATGATTAGCGTAATGTCTTTTAAAGTCAGACGATATTTAAGGAGACTGACTTATATAAAATCTTTACTTTATCACATCATTTAATTTTTCTAACTAAAAATCCCGTGCTTCGCAAACGACAATTTATACCATAATGTTAATTCATTTATGTCGACAATTCAATCATTTCTCGATTTAATTATAGTTATTGGCATAAGTTGATTAAGTTAAAATAATATTCGCTTTAAACCATCTGCGTTAATTTCAACAATATTACTGACGATTAGTCACCACTCATTGATCACTTCATATTGTTGATTATAGTTCAACAAATCCGACTTCAACCAATTATCTGAATTTTTGAAATAATAGATTCGTATTGAAATATTTTAATTAATTTAGAAGGAAAAAAATTAATTCTAGTAATTATAACTTCGTAATTTTCTAACGAAGTACGTCTCCATTTATTTCGATCATACCCCGTTCGTCCACTATCTGCCTTTTGGATTTCCTCGTCCATATGAATGCTTCTTCCCTTAATTTCTTATTTTAACTCATACTAAAAAAAACTTTATAATTAAATGTCTAAATTTCCCTTCCTTTCCTTGATTTTATTTATTTATTCTCTAATTTCCTAAAACCCTCGAGGCCCACTACTTCGACCCATTAGCACAACTCCCAGTTTCCACGCACCACTTCTAACCGGCTAAACCCTTCTCATGGTTCATATAAACCTGTATTCACTTATTCCTGCTCAAGAATTTCAGTCTGGTAATCACCTATAAATGCTGCCGTATTTAATTCAAACTAAATATGTGTTCTTGTTTTCTTTATGTTTATCATTTACTACTTTTCTTTCCTTTCAGATTATGTTACAGTTGTCTCCTTCCTTATCTTGTTTTCACATCTCCATTACTACATGTGCTCACTTCTCGTTTCAGAAAATATCAGCCAGTGATCATGCTCCAACCATGCTTGTCACTCCTCCAATTTAAACTTTTATTAATCTAATCAAAACTAGGTCGAGCCCATGTTTCCCCTGTCCTACATGTTGTGCACATATCAGACTTTAACGACTCTCTATGCCATGAATTACAAGTGCGCCAGTATATTTGGTGTACACTAATGGTAATGATATTATTGACTACTGGGATGTAAGTGCATTTCTCCTGTTCAAGATGCATTCATATACCTCAGGAGCCTTTTTCCTCTTCTCTTCAGATGTCTGTGCATTTCTGTGCACCGTGCACATGCACGGCCTCGCCTTTGGTGGTCGTACTTCCGCTACCATCTCCGCAAATGCGGCTTCGACTCCAGAAACCATTCCAGCCCTTATTCCATGCTCCTGTGACTTGAATCCAGCTTTTTGTGTTCAACCCATTCTTCACCCATGTTTACATCGATCAACAGCTCCAGGTCACCCCACGTATTGACCCCTTCCAGTCAACTCTGGCTACTTGGAGTGCCTGCGCCACCACCCTCCGACTCTTCGCCCTCACGTGCACCTCCTCATCGAAATCTGTCCCACTCGATTCACTGAGGACCCCACACTAGCCTCTCAAAACCCGTACCCAAACTATTACCCCAAAACCTAAATCAGCTTCGATCACCACATCCGCACACTAGAAAAATGATTGGTTATTTTTTCTCCCGCCTACGTCCATTCATACTCCTCCCGACCCAACCGTCCATCCTCCGATCATCTTGGGTGATCGGAAATTCCCCAAGACCGAAATATGGTTAACCCTATATGCCTATTGAATTTCAACGCTAAAAATTACCACTTGAGTTTTAAAAATCATGATTTTCATGGGTGAACCACATCGTATAATTGAATCACGAAATCGCAACGTTTGAATTTTTGAGTTTTTAGACATGTCACTGTAAGTCAAGTATTCTGGAAATCACAGACCAAGGTTTTAAGTTCAAATCCTTTTTAAATAATAGTGAGGCCTAAATAACCAACTTCCATGTTGGAATTAAATAATAAACGAACTAGAGATTTAGTTATTTACTTTTAATATCAAGTGGGAGTGTAAATTTCCTTCGAGTTTTCATGTACAGGCATTTTTATATGCTTAACAGAAATCTAATCCTTTTCTATAACATTCTATTACTGGTATAAGACAACCAGAACTTCTATGTATAATTGAATCACCAAAATTAAGAACATCAAACAGTTTCAGACAAAGATATGTGAGGAGTTCACTTATATATATACATAAGTGCTTTGTTCTTATATTTGCTTCCAGGTATTCTAATCATCCTAGTTTGATATGCAGGTCAATTGGTAAGAATTCACTTATTTGGTTTACATATACAGGGCCTCTTTTATGTGTTGGCATTGTTATCAAATTGTGTTTTTAGATGATATGTACAACACTAATACCAGAGAACATTCAATAAAAATAAGGTAAGGATTTAACTGAGATTTTTAAAGTTGAGTTTACTCACACATAAGGTAGCCATGCAGTAATCAAAGGAATGTTTTACTCAGTTAGTTCTACATTTGTATGACAACTAGTACCATCATCTACGTATAAAAAGCAAAGAAAGGATAAGTTTGCTCACCATGTTTGCTTTCCCCTGCTCTTCTAACTATCCTGCCATTGTTCTACTTGATCTCCAATTTCCGTTTGTCTGAGGCAATGTATGGTTTCTATGTGGTTTATATAGGCACGTTAAAACTATTAAACAATTCTCATTTTCTATACAATGTTTCACTGTATATGCTAGCTTTAGACTCATTATTTTTTTAGGTTTGTAGGCGCTACAGTGCTTCTAGCTTTGGACTTAATCTTTAAGCAACCTTATTTTATGATAGATATTTACTCAAATTTGTCTTCACATTAGCTCCTAGAACACTACACCGCTCTAAGGCCATAACTAATTAATGCATTGGAATGGTTCGGAAATGTTTAGTCTTGTCTGTAGTTTTGCTGTAGTATTTTTAGGGGATGGTTTGTAAATCCTAGCTATACTATTTACAAGGCTTAAATCTCATTAAAACTTTGACTTACGGCCATACTTCTTTGTTCTTGTTTGATGAGTCATTTTATCGAACACATGGTGTGCTTCATAGTATTAACCTTTGTGTTAGCTAGAATGTTTTCTTGTACATATGTTGCTCTTAATTGTCCATACATAGGTTTCTAAACTAAAGTTCATTTATATTTAAATGCCATTTTACATACATAAATATGTGCATTGAGTTTTAATTGTATGTGTATATCTAATGTTTTTATTGCAAGCCTTCATTTATATATTTACGTTAAAACATTACTCTAATTAGATGTATATTCCTACATGCATACATTTATACATTTACATATATATTATACTTAATTTAATTAACTTATAATAATCAATGCTTATTATTAAACAAAGTCGTCTAAAAACCGGGACATTACAAAAAAAAATAAGAAGATTTTATAACGAATAGATGTTATAAAAGAAAATAGAATTAGAACTTGAAGTTGCAAGTATTAATTATTAAGTCAAATATGAACTGGTATTAAGGGGTATTATTCACAGTTAAGATGAATAAGGGATAGAGAAATTATTTTACAAATGGAAATACGTAGAAGAAAGGAGAAAAAGTGTTTTAAAGTTTTAATTCTAATTGAGTTTAAATCGAACTAATTAAAATAATATAATACAGATTTTATTAAAGGATTTTATATAAGAGTTTATAGATAATATTCTTGAGTAGTAAGAATTGGCAAAATGATAATTATATTTTGTGGAATGAAGTTATTAAAATAAGCTAAGATAAGTTGTAAAATCATAAAGGTGTTTTGTAAAGAATATTTATGGGAATATTCAATAATGGTTTTGTAAATCATATTTAAGTAAAATATTTGATTTGGAGATAAATATCTCGTTGGAAGTGAAAATGAATAATTGGAATTTTTATTCGTTAGAAGATAAGAATGAAATTCAGGAAATTAGAAACTGACTGGGGATTAGCGAGCTGAATAGTTTTTTTTGAGTAATGATCTGATGTTTGTTTCGGGCTTCAGGGTTGGTGCTTAGGGAACTATTCTCTTGCTAGTTTAAGGTTAGGGACTAATGACCGAAATGAGGAATATGTTCTTAAAAGTATTTTAAGATGATAGAGTTTTGAATATTCCTATATATTAAAATATGAAGATGAAATGAGTATTTCAAACAATGGAAATTAGAGAAGTTTTGAATTAACGAATGGTTAATCAAAAGAGTCTAAAATGGTAATGGATATTAAAACAGTGAATTTAGTTTTCTTTGATGGATGAATGGTTGTTTTATTTGATAGTTAAATAACCGACTATCAAATCTATCCTAATACGATTGTTGGTACGGAAAGACTGGGATCGAATTTATGTTCGAAAACCATTCCAAACCAACAAATACGAAAACGTAGAAAATACGGATTGAAGATGGAGCAATAAAGACCGTAGATCTTCATAAGCGAAAGGGCTACTTGTCGAATTCTCTGGAGTCGCGCACAGAGATATTCTAATGGAAATCATGTCGTTGTTGAAATCGACGGATTGCAAGGACTTCTCGCTACTAATCTATAGGGTAACTCATAGGATGTGGTAGGAGGGTGCCTTCGGTTCATCCTGTTCCTGGATGACTCGTATGGATGATGTGAATGTGGCCAGATGTTCAAAAGTGAATTAACCTCAAGCCTCATCAGTTGGGAAATGACGGAAATCAGGCAGGCAGCATGGCTAAGTGGGCCTCTCCCATTAGGGTGTATAATCACCTATTTAGATAAATTTAATTTCCTTCTTTATTCTATTCGATGCTGTCCCTTTCGGGAAACGGTGGTTTGAGCCCAACTGTTGGTGATATACATTTGATACACTTAAGCAAAATGAGTGGTCGGTCATCTGTGGCTGAGTTGCAAGATGTTCTTGTTGAGCTCCAGTGTATCCCATCTATAGTACACTGATCAGAAGGTGGTTCCATAACTTGTCATAGTTGGAATTTCAAATCTCCAATAAGCGCCCCTGGTTTTTGATTTTATATTATATGTGTAGAGCGTGAGATGTAAACGTTCTACTAGATGATTATTTATTTGATCTAGACATTATCATACTATCAGAATAATTATGATTTCAAATAAATGGTTTGGGTTATCATAAGGTAAAAACCGTCCATGTTTATGTAGGGATTGGTCTTACGATTATTCTTTTATTTGGAAATGATTTTGACTTTAAAATCAAGATGGATGATACTAATAATTTAAATGAGTTTTCTCACGCTGGTTCACCAGACTGGCCTGTGATGTTCGTAATACTCGGGCCAGTCCGAGTTACAGGTCCAGGATAAGATTTTATGAATCCCAAGAGACGAGTTGGAGGAAATCAGACGTGTGATATATGAAGTTATTATTATGTTGTGTGCTGTAAATATAGACAGGCTGTTATAACAGTCCAGATGGATTAAATGTCCACTGTACTCTGATAACTGTAAGTATTATACCAAGTTTTCAATAAAAATTAATTTCTGTACTATATTTTTTTCCGCTGCGATGTGAGACTCTGATATTGTGGTTAGTTGTTCTTCTTCTTTTTCTTCCACTCTAATCTTTCTTTCTTATCTTTTTCTCATCCTCTAATTTCTTTCTATTAGTTTTCTGGATTTTCGATAATTTAATCTGGACACAGGGTGTAGTAGTGTCTGAATTCAAGAGTCGAAATTCCCGAGATGCTACATATGAGCTCTGCACATGACTGGTAGTGTGGCAAGTAACTCCTAAGTGTACGGCATCCATGTAACCTTTTCTTCAGTAAAGATGTCGAACTTATTACGGTAAAACTGCAACTCTCGTCGTGGTGTATGTCGCGTATCTTACATCCAAACCACCTGTTACATGATATTAAATGTACATATAATAGAAATGGTATGTGTTGTGTTTAATAAAATAAACGATCAAATATTATACCAAGCTCCAAGCGGCATCGATGGGTCGATGGGATTAGGCGTCACTACTAATCTTCCGACGGGAAGTGCAGGTCCAAAGTTGCGTTTGAAAATATACTATTCATACAAGAGAATGATGCATAATGAAATTGTATAACAGCAAATTATATAAATACCTGAACTAGTGTCATGCAACCAGCAATAGTGCCAAATTGTTGTAGCACGAGCTTAAACAACTCCTGATATGCATAGGCCAATACTGCACTACCCCACAAATATGTAGTGCATTGCCCGAGATCAGCTAAATATGGTACCCGTCTCATCTATATGGGTCTTAGTATGATCGATCATCATTCTGCAAAATTAATGGGCAGTAAAATGCAATGATCCCGTTGCTAAACCTCCACCTCGGTGATATCTACAGGAATATCATGTGTCAATTAATTACGGTACCATGTGATCTCAACATACTCGCCACCCCTTAATTGATCGGACGGTGGATCTAGCCCAAGTAGGTTGTCAGAAAGCTGCAAATAATCATATCCCACACCATCGTACACAATAGCATTGCCTTCAATAGGCAATCCAAGCAAAACAGCCACATATCCCAAAGTAATAGTCATTTCACCGACTAGTAGGTGAAATGTGGAAGTCTCAGGCCTCCACCTATCTACTAAAGCACCAATAAGACAATGATTAAGCTGAATGTATCCTAAGCAAAAAATGCGCATAAATCTAGCTCTCTCGATCTCGGTAAGGACGCGAGGATCTGAGGATGTCACTTTCTAAAGTGATGTCGAGTGGTCAATGACAAACTCAGTATTGTCACTTTGGAAATTTAATAGATACAAAAATGGGGGTTTGACGTAAAATGCAGAAAAGAATACTAAACATCAAAAAATGAAAATAGTAACAAATTGCTATCTCTGTACGAGTACGATTTGATGTCCTATGTTGCTGCTAAAGATATAACATGCTCGGATCAACAGGTCTAGGCTCCATCTTGAAATACTCTGCAAAATGCATTTACAGAAGTATTATTTTCAAAAACATGGTGTACAATTCAAAAACTAATGTAAACATGTTATACTTTTCTACTCGTTTTCATCAACAAGAAAAATTATCTACGACAACAATTCCAACCCAATACAATGATTTTTTTCAATTCGCACATGTCTACACAAATTAACAGCTTCAACAGGTCGTCAAACTCGTGTTCCAACCATCTAAACTTCAAACAAACAAGCTTACTACTCGACCACACACAACTTTGTTTGTATCCAACCGCATTACCATAAAACGTACTAAATCCAAACTGTAACACTCAATAACCAAACATTGTATAACCAACATGCTAAAATCAATACAATGAACAACGTACACATCAAAAATTTTAATTACATCATACAAGTTACGTGCTTGTAAGCCACAGTCAGTTTCCTACCCAATAATAAATACATGTATATGACCTAATTTCAAAATTAAGCGTTTTGATTTTGATTTTTACCTATTTCGTGTTGTATGCCGGATGTGCTAGCCGTTGTGAGCTTGTGAGTACGAATTGGATGAAAAATGGGTGAATTTTTTTTTCTATGCTGAAAGAAATTGGGAGAAAGGGGAAAGTGAATGGGACCGGAAGAAGAAAGGGTCTCGGGTTTATTTTTATGCAGGGTTTTAATGAAGCTATCATGCCCCGAATTCTCCTGGCCTCCGAAGAGACGGGAAAATGCGGATTGTGTTGAGGACACGACACATCAGAACACAAACATGAGAACATTTCATTGCTATTACAATAATTTACATTAAAGTACAAGATATCAGAGTATGAAATAAATAATATACAGCGAAAATACAATATTAGAGATTTAGATTACATTTAAATGCATAAACATAATATGCTGAGGAAAACATCAACTAGCACAACTAAAAGAAATACGCAGATACAAACCTTTTCGAATATAGCTCCAGTTGTAATCTAGGATCTTATATAAGTAATATCTGCGAAAACCAAAACTACAAGCTACACGTGTGAAAAATATGGGCAACCAGAGTTTAGGTCAAAACAACAAACTCCGAGTCAGTCATGGGACTGGTGTGAGAACTCAAAACAGTTATTAAACTTTTAGTTTAAAATAGGGTACATCACGGGGCCACGCCGTATGTCAAGGAACGGGTTCATTCCCATGAATACTCTGAAATAAAACAATTTATAACCAACACAATGCTTTTTTCTCCATTCCTCTTCAATTTCTTATGATTTCCTAAACCTAACATTTAGGAAACTGGTTTGTTTTGTGCATATTGAAGATTCGTGAGTAATATTGGAGTAGTTGTTCTAGCCAAGCTTTGGATCGATTCTTGCTTTAGCAAGAAAAGGTGAGTTCTTCGTGAACTCACATCAATGCCTCAAGCTTTAAGCTTGTATAATGTTCCCGTGGCACGTTTGAACTGTGTATATGTTGTGTATGCATTGGGTTAATCACTTGAGTTGTTGATTTCCTTGTTTTCTAGTACCGGAAATCTTAGTATAATCTATATTCGGAATGTATATGCAATAAGTGAAGCTCTTATGTGCGCACAAGTCCTTAAAATTTCCCTTTGGCATTGCCAAACCATCGTGTCATAGTTTGAATTGCATTTGATTACTTTGGTTACAGAATTTAGGAATCTTGGAATTTATAATTTAATTCATTGCAATCTCATGTATATATGTTTATGCATGTGAGTTTTGTGATATGAGTAATTTGGCCACCATTTGAGGCTTCATTGGCATTTAGGAGTCATCACACAACATCACAATTGATCCAGGCTCGTCCAACGCCGATTCCACATTCATTGGCAAGCAAAATAATTAATTGCTTCAGCTTAGACGTCTGACCATATAGGTCAAATGCATGTTCAAACCCTCGGAAAAAATAAAAAGATTATTGTCTGTTAGCTCGGATACGACGCCTTAGACGTCTGATGCCTATTTCTGGGCTGTTGACTGGTGGAGACCACGGTCAATAGTTTCGGTCCATCTGAGATCATTCCCGGCCAAGTTTGGCCCATTTCGCCTTTGTTTGTGACTTTTCAATTTCTCTGGTTCATAGATTTCTACGTTTCGATTTCATGAATTTTTGGTTTATTTGTGGTGAACAAAATTATAATCAATAATCGTGAGATTTTGTTTACGTTATTAAAACATAAATTCTTAGTTCGATCGTTATTTCGATCGCTATTACACAAGATTTTCCACTTCGAAACAAAATAAAAGGGTCTAAAATCATTAGTAGATACCAATCCTTCTATTAAATGGATTCTAACTCTATTTCATTTATGAAGTTATTTTCCAAATTGGTTTCTAATTTGACTTCATTATATGAAGTTATTTTATAAATTGATTTACAAACCTACTAGTACATATTTATATAAAAAATTCTCGTTCATATGAGAAACCTAACTAAACTCCTTAGTAAAGACAAGGACTATTACCCCTTGTGTTTACTTTGATGGTTAATTATTTGACTTGTTTGATTAAACACCGTGGCAATGGTTGTTTTGTACTTCTAGTGCAATATACAACTTGTTCGTATATTTTCGAGTAGGGCAAGTGGTTATGGGACATGTAGCCCAACTCTTATATTTACTAACTTGTTGTAATTTACACTATATTTGATCAATTTTGATCATATCGATGATCTTTGGATCATCCCGAGGATCTATGGAACATTCCGACCTTCAGGTCACTTTAATGATCTTAGGATCATTATTTTAGGAACTTCGGTTGGTCTTCGGATCATTGATTTCGGAACTTCGGTTCTGGTGGATCTTCGGATCATTTGAGCCTACGGGCTCCCGCCTTGACCTAGGCCTTCCCCACCTTTGGGATATTCTAGAGTTCTAATTTATTGATTTCTTAAATCTTAGTTTTAATTGACATATGTGCTGTCAATTCTCGTATTGATATTAATTTATCAAATCTTAGTTTTAACTGATGTATGTGCTATCAATTTTTGTATTGGAATTAATTTATCAATCTTAGTTTCTTTGTTATTGGGATATCCTCTTCTTTGGCATATTTTCTGGACATATCGAGTCTTCACATTCACTTGTGACCATTGTTGTTATTACTCCTATGTCATTTCCTGATTATATCTCTTATCCTTTTTCATGATGAGTACAGTTAGACTGGTCCGTTTATTGTTTATTTTCTTATAAATAATACTCGGGTCAGACCGAGTATTACAGGTGCTTTTTCTTGACTATAGCTTGGACTAGTTCTTACTTTAGGAAAACCGCACTGGTTTTTGTAGTTTTATCTTTCATGTAATCGTGATAGTAACTCTTATGTGCATATATTGTGACGACCCAAACTTCCGTGCTATGAAAGTAAGGATAATCATAAGAGTATAACATAATTAAAACAATGACAGATCTCAGATAATAGCAGAACATATAAACCATTGCAGCGGAAATGGAAATGTCATCACAAACATCATCATAGAACATCAGAGTACGTAGTACAGGATACACTTAGCAAAATAGATGTCTAAAACAGGGAAAGAAATAGTCTCAATCTCCCAAAATACATCAATACTCAATATTGTCTCAATGTCTCAAGCAGTAAATAAAAAGAAAAGATCCTTCATCATCTTCATCAGCAAGCTCTAGTCCAGAAAACATCCCTACCTGAAACCTGTCAATTGGCTGCCCATGTGGAAAGAGGGCACCCGAGTTTGCAAAGTGAAACAAACTACGAGTGTGTCATGGGACTGGTGTGAGAAATCTTACTAAACTAATAATAGGGCTAATCACTGGACCACGCCGCTAATGCGGAACGGGTTTACTCCATTGGATTGCCAGTGCACAAGTTTTATAAATTATAAAGTCAAAAACAACGCAATGCTTTTTAGAAAATGAAATCATTAAAAGAATCATGTCTCATCACATAATGCAATGCAAACGGAGGATAGAGTTTTACCTTATAATGATCAAAAATGCTTGATACGTAGAAAATAGTATTTTTAATATTATTATTAGTGTCTAATATAGTTTCAAAAATAATTCAAAGTAAATGTATCAATCCTAGACGGCATAGCTACCATATACTATGTCTCCATATATATGTATACAATCAAAATCATAATGTCATATTGGAGTTTGGGTTTCCATCATGAGTCAAGGCTAGGGACGATCTCCTAACTGATTTGAGACACTCTAGCAATGTCTCAGAATTCCCCGCAGTGAACCCTTGGATCCTGCAGGGCCGGTCCACAAATAATGCTAGTGGATTAGTTATGCCTGAACACACGCTTCCTGATCCTATTGGACCTATAAATTGGCCATTGGCGACCAATAAAAATATCCGAGGTGCCTTATTCCATCAACCACATAAGTAAAAATGTCGGCCTTGTAAAAACCCAAACACCATTTCTAGCTAGAAATAAATGTGTGCACTCCCTGCATTCCCTTGTCCCGTTTTTGACTCTATCGGGGTGTGAGGCTCGCGAGGTAACGTAATACACAAAGCTTTGCCTAAATAGGCTATGCATTGATCATCATTCTCAAGGCTCTGGTTTTCAACAAAAGCCTCGATCAATTGCATCTTAGCTTGTCACATTGACAGTCCATACCATGCGATCGATAACTACCAATATATAACCTTCGAGCTCATGTGTCTCAAAGAAGGGTGTTAACCAAAAGAATAAATTTTCCGCCACCACAGATATATATTAATAGATACCAATTTAATCACACAGCATGAAGTTCAATTTACAAGTCCATTTTGGGTCTGAACGAAACTGGAGTCACCTTATTCCTCGTCCCGTGTGTCCAATACGGAAGTGAGGTGCTCGCGTATCCGGACGATCAACAAGTACATCCAGACAACTACCACTTTAACCCTTTAATAGTAGCTAGCCAAAGCTAGGCATCAGTAGTTATCCTTTCGATGTGAAGATCATCGGTCTTCAATCGCCATCTTTAAGATCTTCAATTTAGATCGTCGTATGACAATTTGAAATAAGATTTTACTCGGTCTTTTCAAATGATCCTCACATATATATAATTTGAAATCATTTCGTATCATTTATGGTATTTAATAACGATTAATTTTTATTTTTATTTATATAAAATAGCCAAATTTAATTAACGACGCTTCGGGTCGATGGGCGACCATAGCACTGTTTTTACCAAAATTTGATTTACACATATCTTAAAATCTAACCATTGGATTTTAACAAAATTCATATCGATGGAAAGACCTTCCCAAAACAGTCCTAACGGTTCCAATTTTGGGAAAATTCGATAATCGCATCTTACGGTATAATCGTTTGAAGTTACGATTGCCGAAACGTGAACTACCGCACGCGATTCGTTTAATTTTAATTAATTAATATATATATATATATACTAATCATTGGTGGTTTCAACTATTTACAGACAATCACATGCAATCCAAATACAGTCTATATTCATGTTAGAGATTTTATATATGATTTTCATAATTCTACTAACATGATAAAAATGATGATTTGACATAAATCATGTTTTTAATGACTAATTATTTTCAACAGTAATTACATTAGAAATATATTTTCCTAATGTTCACTCTTTTTGTTGAAACCAAATGATAATAACAACATAGATTTTATTCCTACTATTTTTATTGCATCTGAATATAAGATAAAAATATGACATTTTAAATCTATTCTTTTTATTGTCTCTATAATGACAATAAAAATGTAACATTAAAATATGTTCTTTTTTATTTTCTCTAAAATGACAATAAAATTGTCACATTAAAATCTGTTCTTTTTTTATAATCTCTAAAATGACAATAAAAAGTTAACATTAAAATCTGTTCTTTAATTTCGTATCTAAAATGTTGTTAAAATGTAGCCTTTGACTTTACATCTAAATTGTAAATAAAAATGTAACCTTTGGTGTATTCCCTTATTCACATTTATTTGGACAATAAAATGATACTTCAATTCTTGTCATTTTTTTTGCTACAACTAAAATGTAAATAAAATGTAACTTTTAAACCTTATCTTTTTATTGTCTCTAATTTAAAAGTAAAAATGATACTTTTAGTCCTATTCTTTTATTTACATCTAAATTGTAGATAAAAAAAAGTAGCTTCTAACTTAAAAGTAAAAATGCAACATTTAATTCATGTTTTATTTGCATCAAAGAATGCAAATAAAAATGCAACCTTTAAATTCATGTTTTATTTGCATCAAAGAATGCAAATAAAAATACAACTTTTAAATCAATATTTTATTCACATAAAAAATGCAAACAAAAAAAATGTAACTTTCATTTTAAGGTTTTTATTTGCATCTAAATTGCAAACAAAAATGCCACTTTCATTTTAATGTTTTTGTTTGCATCTAAATTGCAAACAAAAAATGCAACTTTCATTTTAATGTTTTTGTTTGCATCTAAATTGCAAACAAAAATGCAACTTTCATTTTAATGTTTTTGTTTGCATGTAAATTGCAAACAAAAAAAATGCAACTTTCCTTTTTATGTTTTTGTTTACATCTAAATTGCAAATAAAAATGCAAATTTCATTTTAATGTTTTTGCTTGCATCTAAATTGCAAACAAAAATACAACTTTCATTTTAATGTTTTTGTTTGCATCTAAATTGCAAACAAAAAAAATGCAACTTGCCTTTTAATGTTTTTGTTTACATCATAGAGTGCAAATAAAAATTTAACTTTTTATTTAATGTTTTATTTGCATCAAAAAATGCAAATAAAAATTCAACTTCTAATTTCAACATTTTATTTGCATCAAAGAATGCAAATAAAAATATAACTTTTCATTTCAATGTTTTATTTGCATCAAAGATTGCAAATAAAAATATAACTTTTAATAGGATATTTATTTGCATCTAAATTTACAAATAAATAAAAAAATGTAATTTTTTTCTACTACATTCAAACAACAACAAAGGGGTGTTTTTATCAATCAACACAAAAAGTGATGTATTTTATATTGAATTGAAAGTTTAACCCAATTCAATAACATAAACAAGGTGATGTTTTTATTGAATTGAAAATTCTAATTCAATTCAATAATATAAACAAAAATGATAATTTTAATTGAATTGACAATTCTATTTCAATTCAACAATATAAACAACATGATACTTTTAATTGGATTGATGATTCTATTTCAATTCATAATATAAAAAAATGATAATTTTATTGAATTTACAATTCTAATCCAATCCAATAAAAATGACAAAATAATATTTTATATTGAATCGACAATCTAATTCAATCCAATAAAAATGAAAAATAATATTTTATATTGAATTGACAATCTAATTCAATCAAATAAAAATGACAAAATAATATTTTATATTGAATTGACAATCTGATTCAATCCAATAAAAATGACAAAATAATATTTGATATTGAATTGTCAATCTAATTCAATCCAATAAAAATGATACTACACATGAGTCACCAAATATTGACAAAGAGAAAATTATTTAATTTATCCTACACATTTAGATCTATAATTATTCATCACCAAATAATAGATCAATCATCATCCAAAATTTCAGATTAAAAGCAGATCTAAATCATATTCATGCAATCATTACAAAGCAAGTAAAATAATTAAATTGATTAATTATAAAAAAAATTAGAAATCTCACTGTCGTGTTGCAAATTTGTCCAAAATTCTATTAGTTCAGAATTGCTCCTTTTCAGTCTAGGAACGTAGATCTCTGTCGTACGATCGCAACGCTTCAGAAATTGATCAATTCTGAATCAGTACGAATGAGTTATGATTTAATTAAGTTTTACAACATTTTAAATTAATTAAATTTTAAAATATAGTTCTATACCCATCTTCCTCAATACTCAGATGAAGGCTGCGTTGAAACCCAACTATTTCGGTTCTAGGGCTCCTATTTGCTCGCGGATCGAGGTGCTAGAAGCCAATCAGAGACTGCAATGTCGACGGAGGGAGTGTGGAGTGCGTGCGCCTCGAGTGGGGTGGGGCTCGATTGAGCAGGGAGGTCGGGACGGCGGTTGAAACCCGTCGGGTTTGGGGTGCTGAAACTCCTCGAATACACAACGGTTTCAAGATCAAACCGTATGGAATCGAAGATGATGAAATGCTCTACAATAAACTGAGAAGGGGAAGGTGTTTTAATGAGAGGATTGCAAGAATTTAGTGGAAGGAGGAGGAGCATTTTCGGCGATTGGAACGAAGTAGTGGAGGCTGATGAATAGTATTAGGGTTTGGTGAAATGATTTTCCAATTATTTATAATATTTTAATGTAAATCTTACAATTAAATCCATACCTTCTCAACAACTCCAATCTCAGTCCAACCAGAGTTGATCCTGCACAATAGCCCCCATTACGGATGCAATGGGCTAGGTCTCATCAGCCAAACGACTATCTGTGGCCTGAGTTCTTTAATTTAATATTTAAATCCTTTAATAAATTAATTTGATCGTATATTTAAATTCACCGGGGCCACATACGGACTCAGAAAAATCCAAAAAAATTATTTATGGCTTTATTTTGACGATACGGTCCTAACAAAATTAATTTCGTCAAATTCTGAGACTGTTTGAAAAATGGCTATTTTCAAGTCGATCAGATTTGACTGAAATTGCCAAAACACATTTTCGTTTGCCACGCTCACTTATTAATTCCAAAATTCCAAAAAATTAAATTTAGTAATAATATGACATTCTGGATCCAACAAAAGTGGTTTTATCGAAAACGGAGGTCGTTTGAAAAATGACCTTTCATACGAACTATAAATTATACTATAGCGACCACTCTGAATATTCAATTGGCCGTAACTTTGGATTCCCGCTATGAAATTTCAATTTTTCGGATTCGTTGGAAAGATATTTTCAAACAGATTTAGATATTTTTGGTTTCGCTAAAATCAATTAATTTTTGAGTCTGGTACATTCGGTCAAAGTTCAAGTTTGACTTTTCAAACTACTGTACGATTTCTAATTACTTTTGAAGTCAAAATAAATATATTCACTCTAACTTCGATGAAAATAAATTTTTAATCATTATTATTTAAAATAAATTATTTTAAGTGTTCAAAATTTACTAGAATAGCCAAAATAAAAATTTTAATTTGGTTTGGATATTCCGGGTTGTTACAATCTCCCCCACATAAAAGTTTTTCGTCCTCGAAAAGGAAACCATAGTAAAGTAGGAAACAAAACGGAAAATGTAAGGTATTGTTAATGTACCTCAGCACAAGATTCACTCGGAGATGTCCACTTTGCACTTGGGATAGGCCTTTTTGATGCTATTCTCAGTCTCCCATGTACGGTCTTTAGGATCCCCACTCCACTGCACCTTGACTAGGTGAAGACATACAATAAGATGATAATGATCTAATGATTGATTTATATGTGCTATTCTGCTATGCTCATTCTAGGACATTACTTATCCTATCTCTAATGAGCTACTCGTCTTAGAATACTACTGACTTTATCTAGACGAATTGTTCTAAAAATGTTATACTCCGTAGCTAAGTTTAACCTTTGGCTCTGATACCAAATGTGACAACCCAAGCATCCGTGCTACGTAAGGATAATCATAAGAGTATAACATAATTAAAACAATGATAGATCTCAGATAATAGCAGAACATATAAACCATTGCAGCGGAAATGGAAACGTCATCACAAACATCATCATAGAACATCAGAGTACGCAGTACAGGATACACTTAGCAAAATAGATGTCTAAAACAGGGAAAGAAATAAATTCTCAATCTCCCAAAATACATCAATACTCAATACTGTCACAATGTCTCAAGCAGTAAATAAAAAGATAAAAAGAAAAGTGTAATGTACCGCAAATCCGTACTATCTGAGTTGACTAATAACACCATACATCCAACCCAAATTGCACAGAAATACGAATTATTATTAGAAAGAAGTGAGAGGATGAGATATAGAAAGAAAGAAAAGTTAGAATAGAAGAAAAAGAAGATCACAAACTCACAGCGGAACGAATAAAATATATTATATAACATAACTTTTGAAATACAAATCAGTAACATTATATACATACCATCATCAGAGCACAACGGTTATTCCTGGAACAGTTATAAACACCTGTTTCCAGATGCAAACATGGTTCAAAGCGGAATATATGATAGTCTATAGCTAACTGGTGAAGCCTCCTGCTTCCAGCACTTCCAAGTGAATCTGAAAAATCCCGACTACTTGACTGCCCGTACAAATTTGGGCAACCAAGAGTTTATGGAAAACAAACAAAATAAACTCCGGGCAGTCATGGGACTGGTGTGAGTAAACTCCAACCATTTGTTTAACTTTAAAAATCCTTTCTAAAGAAATGATAATAGTAAGACCAGCCACACATAAACATGGACGGTTTTTACCTTACTATAACCCAAAACACTTTGATACAAAAATCCAGTGATATTATAATAATGTCTAATCAAATAAATAGAATCTAGTGGAACGCTGCTGAAACGACCCGAACTCCCCCGATCTCCGAAGAGAAGAGAAAGAACGAATTTTTTTGAGAACACGACAAAATAGAACGCAGACGGAAAAACATTTCATTGTATATTACAACAATTCCATCGAAATACAAGAATATACAGAGTGTAACACCACGTGTATTCTATAACAGTGAAATTCACAAATTAAAGTATAACTAATTTCAAATCAAAGAATTAAGGGAAACGGGATACGCCATTGCGTTCGTCTCGGAATTCTGCTTGAGATAGAGTCCGAGTTTGCGTAAAACGGACTCCGTATGAAGAAGATATGGCCTCCGGAAGTTTCAGAATTCAATTTAAAATTCAAAACAGCTCAGAAAAACCAATTCATAATTCAAAATCGGGCCGAATTGGCCAGGGCGGGAATTTTCCCGCCCAAGGCACCCAGGTCGACTTGGCAGTCGACCTGGGGCTAACCAGGTCGACTGGGCAGTCGACCTGGGTCACCCGTGTCGACTACCAAGTCGACACGGTGTCGACTGGCATGTCGACCTGGCCTCTGAGCCAGGTCGAACCCAGCCCCCCTGGCTGGCCTGGTCTGTGTTTGGTCGATTTTCAGAGCCTTGCCTTGTCACTAGGGCTAGGTGTCAGCTCCTGGTTGGTCTCTCCTTCAAATGAACGGCTATTATTAAAACAAGCTCCATCGACGGTCCTAATCAACTCACAAACACTATAAAAAGACCCTAAGACCTAGCCTAAATCATACTATTTCATTTTAGCCTCATGCAGCCGCCATTAAACCTAGAACTCTAAATTAAAAATACAAAGAACAAAATTATATAAGACGAAGGACGATTCTTGAAGGCTACAACTAGAAGCTACAACAACTACGACGCTTTAGACAACGGATTTGGGGCTATTTGATTTGGAATTTTGATTTGGATTACTTGCTTCATATTGTAAGTTCTATGTCACTTTTTAGGCAAAAACGCTAAAATAACATGGACATTCCATGAATTGAAACCGGATTTAGGAACTATTATTAATCCATGTTTATATTATTTAACTTTGAATCATAATTTGGGAATATTGCTATGTCAACGTTGCAAGTTAAACTTATCATGATTTTGATGTTGTTATGAATCACTTGGGCTTAATTGTATGGCAAGTTGGACTAATACATGTCCATGGAATCACTATGTTCATTGAAATCATTATGTTGATTAAACCATGCCTATGATGCTAACTAAACCATATCTATGATGTTGATGGAACTATGCCTGTGATGTTAATATACCTATCATGTTAATGACAAATTGGGAATTGCTAGGTTATGATGAAAAGTTGGAATCATTATGTTTATAATGCTAGATGAGAATCATTATGTTAAAAATGCTAAATTGGAATCTACTATGCCTATTAGAATTACCATGCCTTTAATGTTTCATGTTTGTAATAAAATTATTATTATGCCCGCAATGATTATTATGCCTATGATGTAAAGTTGAAATCATCATGTTAAACTAAGTTGGAACCATTACTATGCCAAGTTGTCATCATGCTAGTATTGAAACCATGTGATATGTTATAGCCTGTTTATTATGCAAGTGATGTTAGAATTGTCACATATGCCTATCACATGTTTGGTGTTATTCCCCTTTATCTCTTGAATTGTTTATGCTTGTGAACGAAGTACGTTTATATACGTTGGGGATACGATTGGGTAGAATAGGCAAAACTTGAATTGATTATAATCATAAACCGTGAAATTTGGCATAAGTAGAACATGAAATATGGCACGAAAACTTGACTTGAACATTCCATAACTTGACTTGAAACATGCCTTAGTTGGGCACGAAGTTGACATATGAACATGCTATGGAAATAGCACGAATCTGATAAGAACATGGGCATGACTTTAGAAAACAAGAAAGTGGCCAACTCGAGGTTGGGTTGAGTTTGTAGTGTAAATCTGCCCGGAACCGCCCGGCAAACCCAGTTGCTACAAACAATAGGATCAAATGTGGGTAGTTGGTCACATCGCGCTTGAAACCCGAGGTTGGGTTGAGTTCGTAGCGTAAACCTGCCCGTAACCGCCCGGCAAATCCAGTGGCTACGAACAACAGGATCCAATGTGAGTGGTTCGGTGCATTAACGAATCAATTAATGCCAATTAGGGTTAAGTCATGAACATGAAAAGACAACTTAACCAACTTGAACACGATTTGTAGGGCTAAGTCATGAACTTGAAACGACAACACTTGGCCAACTTGACATGACACGTAGGCGGGTTAAGTCGCGAATTTAAATGACATACTTAACCACCTTGACATGACTAGACTGGAAAAGGATTAAGTCACGAATTACATGACTTAATCGGTTAGGCGGGTTAGGTCATGAATTACATGACCTAATCTGTTAGGAGAAACCCTAGACACGACCCTTTTCAGCAGTAACCCTCTAGATGTATCAATGTACCCTGGGGTTAGGCCGGGTGGTGCACGATTACTGGGCTGATTGTAAGAGGTGAACGACGGCAGTGGGGTACGCCAGTGTAGGTTCGGTGGACTACGGTCGTGCACGTATTCCGGGGCAGACACTGGGCATCCGTAGATTTATCTGTGCATCTTGAATCGTGTCAGGGGTTGACACCCTAGGGATGATACACCCGAAGGTGGACCCAGCACAGGTGACTACATTCGTGATTAGCCGTATGACACAGACACTTGACGAGCTAGAACTTGTAGGGAGCCGATCGACTAGATAAGCGCTCCGTAGGACCCCGTACTTGGGTCAGACCCCGTTTCAGGGTCATTTCACGATATTGGGCAGTGGGATTTATTTCGTGATTAACTTGTGACCTGGGCTTAGTATACTAGTACAGTCGATGCAACGAATCTTGAACATGTGCTGCTTTATTTGACTTGTCTTGACTTATCATGATCACCTTAGTCTATCTTGTCCACCTTGACTCCATTCTTAAGTTTAGTTCCAATTCATACATGACATGTTGTTTTAACCGTTTTTACACTGAAAGTCACTAGGACTTACTCAGTCTTTATGACTGACCCTTTTCCTTTCGCCTCTTTTTCTTTCGTTCCCCCCCCCCCAGGTTCTCAGGGAGGGAATACCGCAGCTTGACCGGCTTTCACATCCAGCTTAAAGAGAAAGAATGTATTGCTTGGATCTTTTTCGTTTTGGGCTATGGCTTTGGACAACAATTATGGGACTTATTCAGTTTATTTATGTTTTCTTTAAATAATGTAATCAAGACAGTTATGAAGATGTTATGTTTTTGGAAGAATTGTAAGATAATTATGGCATGGTTTGTGTAACACGTATTTTGATGAAATAAAAGTTGTTGTTGTTTTCGGCTGTTCAAAAATATGTGTTATTATATCTGTCTTGTATATCTGTGACTTATACTTATAAACCTCAACCAAAATTAGGGCATTCCCTTTGAGAGTGACCCTAACGGAGGTGGGGTTTTCACAGAGTATAAATGAATATTACACAGAAATATCAGAGATTTAAATTACATTTAAATACATAGCAGCGGAAAATAATACAAAATGCAACTGAAGGAGATATACGGATACAAAGCTTTCCGGATATCGTTCCAGCTGTAAACCAGGATCCTGTGAATATAAATCTGCAAAACCAAAACTACTAGCTGCCCGTGTCGAAAATAAGGGCACCCAGAGTTTAGGTTAAAACAATAAACTCCAGGTCAGTCATGGGACTGGTGTAAGAACTAAAACAGTTATTAATATTTATTTTTAAAGTTAGGTAAATCAAGGGACCACGCCGTATGACACGGAACGGGTTTCCTCCCAAGAATACCAGTGCATAAAACGACAGCGCAATGCTAAATAAAGAAAAATGAAGCTATTATAAGACCCAGGTCCCATCTCACAATGCAACACAAACGAGAGGATATGGTTTTCCCTTATAATAGCCAAAGCATGCTTGATACGTTTAAAACAAATCATTTGATACTATAATAAGTGTATAGTGTCAAAACAACTTCAAATATAAATGTATCAATCCTAGACGGCATGGGTACCATATATCATGTCGCCATACTAGTTCTACAATTAAAACCGCAAATGTCACGTATTTGGAAATTGGATTTCCGTCTGTGAACCGAGGCAAAAGATAGTCCTCAACCGAATTCGAGACTCTCTAGCCCGAGCCTCAGGCAAGTACTCTGTCAAGCCTTAGGAGCCACAGGGTCGGTCCACCGATGTGGATTAAAATGCTTGAACACTGCATTTCCCCGTCCTTTGGGGCGTAAATGAGTCCAATGACCCCATCGGTCCCGGATCGACCGATATATCCGAGGCGCCTCGCAACAGCAACAACCACACAAGTGAAAAATATATAAATGTCAGGGCTGGTAGGTCACTGACACCACCCTAGCTAGAAAGAAACGCATGCCCTCCCTGGATCCTTCTCCCGTTTTTGGTTCACAACCGGGGTGTGAGGCTCGTGAATCAACGCTACACAAAGCTATGCCACACAGGCCATGCTTTGATCATCAACCACAAGACCCTGCTTTTCAACAAAAGCCTTGATCATCTGCCACTTAGGCATGCCACACAGGCAATTCACTCCATGCGATTGATATCCATCAATATATAACCCCTGAGCTCGTACGTCTCAGAGAAGGGCGTTAAGCAAAAGAATAAATTCTCCCCTGCCAAACAGATGTATATTTAATAGAAATCAATCAAACAGACTAAAATCCAATGTCAGACACACAGTCCATTTACTAGTTCATTCTGGGTCTGAACGAAACCAGAGGCACCTAGTACCCCGCATATCCATCGATCTCCAAATACGTTTGGATGATCACTAACTGATTCCCTCCTCTTGGGTGTACAGGCCAATCAAGATCATCAGTAATCACCCAAACGACGTGAAGACCTCCGATCTTCGACCACCGTCTTCGTCTTCGACACCACGTCGAATTAGTTATTCAGAATGGGATAAACCCGACCTTTCTGAATAACTCGCGTATATAATAAACAAGTGTTACACAAACACAACCTACGCCTCATTCCAATCCAGAATATTCCTTTATTCAAATATTCTTATACTTTCGGAAAGGTTCCCATTAATTTTATCAAAGATAAATTCTTTAAATTTATTCTTTAATCTTCTTTGAATATCAATTCAAACTAATTGGGATTAGCGAACCACACCGAAGTAATCATTTATTTTATTTCCCAATCCCAACCTATTCATCCCATGAAGTAAAACTGGTAATACTTCATATCTAACACCACGGTGTTATCGGTAAATTCAATTACCATTTCACGTTCAAATCTAATTAAAGATTTAACTATCGCCTGGAGTAAAACCGGTGATACTCCATTCTCGATCTTTTCAATCTAATTAAAGATTCATTAAAACTCCACTTAGTTTTAATCTTTAACTGGGTTAAAGAATCAGTGTCATTTAAAACACGGTTCACGTTAAACACAAAATCACATTCCATTAATTATCGGGTTAAAGAACTAGTGTTATTTAAAACACTGTTCACGATAAACCCAAAAATCAATACCAATTCAATTCCAATTAAATATTATTTAATTGGTACACTTCATTAAATCTAAATAAAAAGATTTAATCTTTTCTCAACTGGGTTCAAGAACAGTGTTAATAAAGGCACCATTCACGACAAACCCAAATCACATTTGATATTAAATACAAGGCTCAAAATAGAAAATATATCGGCTTATATTCAATATCAAATTCTACAACCAACAAATATCGTATTGGAAATAGCGATATTTAAATATCTTTCAAATTTCCATAACAACATCTGTATAATCACGAAATCCAACATCGAAATATTCCGAAGACAATTTCGATTCAAATACATTCCAATATAATTATTGGAAATTCTGGTTATTTTCAAAACAATTTCAAATCAAATTTATTTATTTAA
This sequence comes from Allium sativum, assembly GCA_030737875.1. Lineage (NCBI taxonomy): Eukaryota > Viridiplantae > Streptophyta > Magnoliopsida > Asparagales > Amaryllidaceae > Allium > Allium sativum. The sequence continues at coordinate 281,932,179 of CM060911.1, forward strand.
AAATAAATACAATTTTAATTCCAGTTCAAAACTAGTTCATTTCGATAAAAAACTATGTTTATCTTTTCAAATATGGAGTTTTTCATCCCAATTTTTCCTAAATCATTTCTTATGATTTTACACAAATTATTACTATTTTTAATAATTTTATCAAGGCCCGTACAGTCGATTTCCATCAACGGCCATCGAACTGCACTTACAGCGACCTTTTCCAAATTTGATTTGGACATAATTCCAAATCCAACCGTTAGATTTCTAACTTCTCACATTCGTTAGAAAGCTCTTTTCGATACGAACCCAACGGTTCAGGTTTTAGGAGAATCCGATGGTCGGATCTCCCGCAACGTCAATTCGAAGTCAATGGTCGAAATTCGTGAACTGCCGCAGCGCGGCGCGTCCTATTCAGACCATTATATTATATATATATATAATATATATAATATATACTTCGACGATTTCCTTTTAAAACGTATTTTATAAATCGTTTTAAATTCGTTTTCAAAACGATTTCAACTTCTTTTCAAATTCAAATCAAAATTGAATTTTCTCCTTATAAATTCGATTTAAATTCATTTCAAATTAATTTAAATTCAAATTGATTACTAATTCAATTTCAGTTCATTTTCAATTCAATTCAATTTCAATTCGAATTCATTTCTATTCGATTTCAATTCGAATTCACTTCTATTCAGTTTCAATTTGAATTCATTTCTATTCAATTTCAACTCGAATTTCAATTCTATTCAAAATTTCAGTTTTTGAAATCACTTTCGATATTCGTTATAAAATGAATAAAATCGATATAAATATCTTTCACGTCAAAATGGCGTAAATCTAATCAACACGGCTTCACATATTCATATTTTCAAATATTCCATTTCGAATGTTTCTATTTCAAATATTTCTTTTTTAAATATTTCTATTTCAAATATTCTATTTCAAAAATTTCTTTTTCAGATATTTCTACTTCTAATCTGGAATGAGGCCCAATCAATTACCATATAATGTTAATTATATGGATTTTCTACAACACAGGTATATATCAACAACGATGAATAATCAACCATCATCCAAAGTGCATTCCACACTGTATAAGCATCAAATATAAATATTCAACGCTTATAACAGTCTGTCAATCAATCGATTGACATACAACTAAACAATCATGATTAGTGTACGTCAAATATCATCCCGATACTCGTGTGGTGTTTCAAACAATCAAACACAGATTTTATTTGTGCAGTTGGGCGATGTGTAAAATTTATCGTCCCAATCAATATCAGTCAAATGTGTGTATATAAACAAATCGTCCGATTTTTTTATTTTTATTTCATTTTATATACACCTTAAAAATTCTATTTTTAACTATAAAATATTTTCCGCTATAAAATATTTTATTTCATTTCTCATCACATCACACAATCAACTACACATCGAAATTAAACAACCAAGCATACAAGCCGTCCATGGTTTGTGGACGATGGGTGTCGGGTGCTACTAAACAGCGTCTGCATCCTAGTATATATTTTTAACTAGAAAAATAAATTAAAAGGTGAGAAGTTCTCACAGATTAGCCATTCCAATCCCACTATTCTTCTTATGAAGAAATCTTCGCCGTTCTTGCATCTTATCACTTTCTTTGCCCGTATTCTCTAGATATGTAAAAATCGAATTTTTACTTTGCTATTCACTATATTAAAATCGAATTTTTACTTTGCTATTCAATATATAAAAATCGAATTTTTACTTTGCTATTCAATATATAAAAATCGAATTTTTACTTTGCTATTCAATATATAAAAATCGAATTTTTACTTTGTTATTCAATATATAAAAATCGAATTTTTACTTTGCTATTCAATATATAAAAATCGAATTTTTACTTTGCTATAAATCGTATCTTTTCTATTTTAAAAATCTAATCTTTTCCTTTTAAAAAAATCTAATCTTTTCCTTTTAAAAAAATATATAAAAAAACTGAAATTAATGTTCAAAGCTAAAAAAACTCACGGTTCCTTCTCTGGTGGTTTGAGGAGGCGGCTCGGGGGTCCTTGCAAGCGGAGGTGGCGGCGGAATAGGGACTGGCGGTGGATTGAGGGAGGAGCAGGGCCCCACGGTGGTCTGACGCGGGTTTGTGGGGGGTTGGGCTCGGTTTTTTGGGGGGGTGTCGATCTGGGGCTCGCGCACGAGGAGAGGGAGTAAGGGTCGGAGGGGCTCGACGCTGGTGGGGTGGATGGAGGCCGACGCGATGGGGAGGAGGTCCTGGATCGGCGGTGTCGGCTAGAGATTAGGGCGCGATTCGATTTTCTTTTTTTTCTGAATGAATAACGACGGGGGGTCCTGAGTGTATAAAGGGAGAGCATTGATTTTTTTATTTTTATTTATTTAATTATTTAATTCTAAAAACGTACTTTTAATTTCGACCTCTAAACGAGGCCCACCGCTTGTCGTCCATAGCGTTTCACCCCCATTCTGAACGCAATGGGATATGTCTCGCAGGCCAATTCAACTTTTACAATTAGTTTTCGTCAAAATCAAAATATAACTTTATATATTGAATTTGAATGTGCATTTCAATTTACTGGGGCCACATACAGACACTAAAAATTCGCGAAAAATATTTTCTAGCTTCGTATTGACGATACGGTCCTAACAAAACTAGTTTCGTCGAATTTTGAGACCGTTGGAAAAATGGTCATTTTCCCGTCGATTAAAATCAACTAAAACTGGTCAAACGCGTTTTCCTTTGCCATGCTCACATATTGATTCGAAAAATTATGAAATTTGAAACCTAGCAATAACTTTACGTCACGGACCCAACAAAAGTGGTTTCGTCGAAATCTAAGGTCGTTTGCAAAATCTCCATTTTTAAGGGCCTGAATTCCATAGCGACTATTCAGAATTTTCAACTGGGCATAACTTTTTATCCCCGCTATGAAATTTTGATTTTTCGGATTCGTTGGAAAGATATTATCAATTAGATTCAACAATTTTTGGTTTCACTAAAATCCGGTTTATTTTGCACCCGGTACATTCAATTGAAGTTTGAAATCGAATTATCGAACTACCACGCCATTTTCAATTCCTTTTATATATATATATAAATAAATATTTATATTCTAACGACGATTCAAACGAATATATACGTTCGAATTATATTCAAAATAAATTTCTCGTCGATATTATTTAAAATAATTCATTTTAAATAATCAAAATTCGCTAAAATTGCCAAAATAAAAATTTTGAACTGGCCTAGATTTCCGGGTTATTACAATCTCCCCCACTTAAAACTTTTCGTCCCCGAAAAGGATAGAAGCCGAAAGTTGTTTCACAAATCAACTCAACTTTCATTATTTTCATTACGGCTTAAGTTCTTCAACTTTTCAGTTTCTAAGAACTTTTCAAATTTTTCAAAAATTTGGCTAACACCCTAAATTTTCGAAAAATTTCGCCATAACCTCCCCTGCACCGGGAGCACGGGAAAATCCCGAAATTGCCATATAGGCCCTCTGATCTCAAAAAGAAAAAGAAAAAACCAAGCGGCTAGCCAATCGGCTCATAAAATCATCATCACCCAAATAAAACAGTAAATTATGGTAAACATGTACCTATTTGTCGGGCAAACAAATTTTATTCTCTGCTCTAGCCTCCTTGCTATGACCTGTTTAATGTAAGTACATGTATATGCTTGCAAATGCGACAAATTTTCAGTACAAATCACTATTTGATACAGATTGGCTAACGGTTCAACATTTTAATTAATCAAACTATAATCAAACAACACAATCAGCAATCAATTAGTTGATTATCATTTCAAATTTATAACTTTGATATATATTCTAAAAAATCAGATTTTTGATGCAAAATCACAACAATAAGCCCTATCTAATTTTGGTTCTCACACCAGTCAATAGGAAATATATAGATATTACACGTTCGTTACTCGAATATAAATTCTGATGATGATATATCAATCATCAGAATCACCCCCGGGCGACTCGAGTGTAACTCTATATCTATCCAATATATAAAAACTTCGAATACATGCTAGCTAGGCGCATACACAAAATCTTTATATATTGGATTGTCCTAATCAATATGAAATAAATAATCAAATACGAATAATTGATTTTAAATTTTCAAAACAAAATTCGTTTCATTTTAAAAATATACTCTTCACACTCGTTCTAGGATACTACTGATCCTATCTCTAACGAGTCATTCTCGTTGGATATTACTAATCCAATATCTGATGAATTCTTTCGTATGGTTCTAAGGTGCCTTGTTCTCTGAGCTTTGTAAACCAAAGCTCTGATACCACGCTGAAATGACCCGAACTCCCCCAATCTCCGAAGAGAAGAGAAAGAACGAATTGTTTTGAGAACACGACAAAATAGAACGCAGACGGAAGAACATTTCATTGTATATTACAACAATTCCATTGGAATACAAGAATATACAGAGTATAAATGAATATTACACAGAAATATCAGAGATTTAAATTACATTTAAATACACAGCAGCGGAAAATAATACAAAATGCAACTGAAGGAGATATACGGATACAAAGCTTTCCGGATATCGTTCCAGCTGTAAACCAGGATCTTGTGAATATAAATCTGCAAAACCAAAACTACTAGCTGCCCATGTCGAAAATAAGGGCACCCAGAGTTTAGGTTAAAACAATAAGCTCCAGGTCAGTCATGGGACTAGTGCGAGAACTAAAACAGTTATTAATCTTTATTTTTAAAGTTAGGTAAATCAAGGGACCACGCCGTATGACACGGAACGGGTTTCCTCCCAAGAATACCAGTGCATAAAACGACAGCACAATGCTAAATAAAGAAAAATGAAGCTATTATAAGACCCAGGTCCCATCTCACAATGCAACACAAACCAGAGGATACGGTTTTCCCTTATAATAGCCAAAGCATGCTTGATACGTTTAAAACAAATCATTTGATACTATAATAAGTGTATAATGTCAAAACAACTTCAAATATAAATGTATCAATCCTAGACGGCATGGGTACCATATATCATGTCGCCATACTAGTTCTGCAATTAAAACCGCAAATGTCACGTATTTGGAAATTGGATTTCCGTCTGTGAACCGAGGCAAAAGATAGTCCTCAACCGAATTCGAGACTCTAGCCCGAGCCTCAGGCAAGTACTCTGTCAAGCCTTAGGAGCCACAGGGCCGGTCCACCGATGTGGATTAAAATGCCTGAACACTGCGTTTCCCCGCCCTTTGGGGCGTAAATGAGTCCAATGACCCCATTGGTCCCGGATCGACCGATATATCCGAGGCACCTCGCAACAGCAACAACCACACAGGTGAAAAGTATATAAATGTCAGGGCTGGTAGGTCACTGACACCACCCTAGCTAGAAAGAAACGCATGCCCTCCCTGGATCCTTCTCCCGTTTTTGGTTCACAACCAGGGTGTGAGGCTCGCGAATCAACGCTACACAAAGCTATGCCACACAGGCCATGCTTTGATCATCAACCACAAGACCCTGCTTTTCAACAAAAGCCTTGATCATCTGCCACTTAGGCATGCCACACAGGCAATTCACTCCATGCGATTGATATCCATCAATATATAACCCCTGAGCTCGTACGTCTCAGAGAAGGGTGTTAAGCAAGAGAATAAATTCTCCGCCATCAAAAAAGATGTATATTTAATAGAAATCAATCACACAGACTAAAATCCAATGTCAGACACACAGTACATTTACAAGTTCGTTCTGGGTCTAAACGAAACCAAAGGCACCTAGTACCCCGCATATCCATCGATCTCCAAATACGTCTGGACGATCACTAACTGATTCCCTCCTCTTGGGTGTACAGCCCAATCAAGATCATCAGTAATCACCCAAACGACGTGAAGACCTCCGGTCTTCGACCACCGTCTTCATCTTCGACACCACGTCGAATTAGTTATTCAGAATGGGATAAACCCGGCCTTTCTGAATAACTCGCGTATATAATAAACAAGTGTTACACAAACACAACCTACGCCTCATTCCAATTCAGAATATTATTATATTCAAATATTTTTATACTTTGGGAAAGGTTCCCATTAATTTTATCAAAGATAAATTCTTTAAATTTATTCTTTAATCTTCTTTGAATATCAATTCAAACTAATTGGGATTAGCGAACCACACCGAAGTAATCATTTATTTTATTTCCCAATCCCAACCTATTCATCCCATGAAGTAAAACTGGTATTACTTCATATCTAACACCACGGTGTTATCGATAAATTCAATTACCATTTCACGTTCAAATCTAATTAAAGATTTAACTATCGCCTGGAGTAAAACTGGTGATACTCCATTCTCGATCTTTTCAATCTAATTAAAGATTCATTAAAACTCCATTTAGTTTTAATCTTTAACTGGGTTAAAGAATTAGTGTCATTTAAAACACGGTTCACAATAAACCCAAAATCACATTCCATTAATTATCGGGTTAATGAACAAGTGTTATTTAAAACACTGTTCACGATAAACCCAAAAATCAATACCAATTCAATTCCAATTAAATATTATTTAATTGGTACACTTCATTAAATCTAAATAAAAAGATTTAATCTTTTCTCAACTGGGTTCAAGAACAGTGTTAATAAAGGCACCATTCATGACAAACCCAAATCACATTTGATATTAAATACAAGGCTCTGAATAGAAAATATATCGGCTTATATTCAATATCAAATTCTACAACCAACAAATATCGTATTGGAAATAGCGATATTTAAATATCTTTCAAATTTCCATAACAACATCTGTATAATCACGAAATCCAACATCGAAATATTCCGAAGACAATTTCGATTCAAATCCATTCCAATATAATTATTGGAAATTCTGGTTATTTTCAAAACCAATTCAAATCAAATTTATTTATTTAAAAATAAATACAATTTTAATTCCAGTTCAAAACTAGTTCATTTCGATAAAAATCTATTTTTATCTTTTCAAATATGGAGTTTTTCATCCCAATTTTTCCTAAATCATTTCTTATGATTTTACACAAATTATTACTATTTTTAATAATTTTATCAAGGCCTGTACAGTCGATTTCCATCAACGGCCATCGAACTGCACTTACAGCGACCTTTTCCAAATTTGATTTCGACATAATTCCAAATCCAACCGTTAGATTTCTAACTTCTCACATTCGTTAGAAAGCTCTTTTCGATACGAACCCAACGGTTCCGGTTTTAGGAGAATCCGACGGTCGGATCTCCCGCAACGTCAATTCGAAGTCAATGGTCGAAATTCGCGAACTGCCGCAGCGCGGTGCGTCCTATTCAGGCCATTATATTATATATATATATAATATATACTTCGACGATTTCCTTTTAAACCGTATTTCATAAATCGTTTTAAATTCGTTTTCAAAACGATTTCAACTTCTTTTCAAATTCAAATCAAAATTGAATTTTCTCCTTATAAATTCGATTTAAATTCATTTCAAATTGGTTTCAATTCAAATTGATTTCTAATTCAATTTCAGTTTGTTTTCAATTCAATTCAATTTCAATTCGAATTCATTTCTATTTGATTTCAATTCGAATTCACTTCTATTTAGTTTCAATTTGAATTCATTTCTATTCAAATTCAATTCGAATTTCAATTCTTTTCAAAATTTCAGATTTTGAAATCACTTTCGATATTCGTTATAAAATGAATAAAATCGATATAAATATCGTTCACGTCAAAATGGCGTAAATCTAATCAACACGGCTTCACATATTCATATTTTCAAATATTCCATTTCGAATGTTTCTATTTCAAATATTTCTTTTTTAAATATTTCTATTTCAAATATTCTATTTCAAAAATTTCTTTTTCAGATATTTCTACTTCTAATCTGGAATGAGGCCCAATCAATTACCATATAATGTTAATTATATGGATTTTCTACAACACAAGTATATATCAACAACGATGAATAATCAACCATCATCCAAAGTGCATTCCACACTGTATAAGCATCAAATATAAATATTCAACGCTTATAACAGTCTGTCAATCAATCGATCGACATACAACTAAACAATCATGATTAGTGTACGTCAAATATCATCCCGATACTCGTGTGGTGTTTCAAACAATCAAACACAGATTTTATTTGTGCAGTTGGGCGATGTGTAAAATTTATCGTCCCAATCAATATCAGTCAAATGTGTGTATATAAATTAAAAGGTGAGAAGTTCTCACAGATTAGCCATTCCAATCCCACTATTCTTCTTATGAAGAAATCTTCGTCGTTCTTGCATCTTGTCACTTTCTTTGCCCGTATTCTCTACATATGTAAAAATCGAATTTTTACTTTGCTATTCACTATATTAAAATCGAATTTTTACTTTGCTATTCAATATATAAAAATCGAATTTTTACTTTGCTATTCAATATATAAAAATCGAATTTTTACTTTGCTATTCAATATATAAAAATCGAATTTTTACTTTGTTATTCAATATATAAAAATCGAATTTTTACTTTGCTATTCAATATATAAAAATCGAATTTTTACTTTCCTATAAATCGTATCTTTTCTATTTTAAAAATCTAATATTTTCCTTTTAAAAAAAATCTAATCTTTTCCTTTTAAAAAAATATATATAAAAACTGAAATTAATGTTCAAAGCTAAAAAACTCACGGTTCCTTCTCTAGTGGTTTGAGGAGGCGGCTCGGTGGTCCTTGCAAGCGGAGGTGGCGGCAGAATAGGGACTGGCGGTGGATTGAGGGAGGAGCAGGGCCCCACGGTGGTCTGACGCGGGTTTGTGGGGGGTTGGGCTCGGTTTTTGGGCAGGGGGGGCGTCGATCTGGGGCTCGCGCACGAGGAGAGGGAGTGAGGGTCGGAGGGGCTCGACGCTAGTGGGGTGGATGGAGGCCGACGCGATGGGGAGGAGGTCCTGGATCGGTGGCGTCGGCTGGAGATTAGGGCGCGATTCGATTTTTTTTTCTGAATGAATAACGACTGGGGGGCCTGAGTGTATAAAGGGAGAGCATTGATTTTTTTTATTTTTATTTATTTAATTATTTAATTCTAAAAAGGTACTTTTAATTTCGACCTCTAAACGAGGCCCACAACCTGTCGTCCATAGCGTTTCACCCCCATTCCGAACGCAATGGGATATGTCTCGCAGGCCAATTCGACTTTTACAATCAGTTTTCGTCAAAATCAAAATATAACTCTATATATTGAATTGAACGCGCATTTCAATTTACTGGGGCCACATACAGACACTAAAAATTCACGAAAAATATTTTCTAGCTTCGTATTGACGATATGGTCCTAACAAAACTAGTTTCGTCGAATTCTGAGACCGTTGGAAAAACGGCCATTTTCCCGTCGATTAAAATCAACTAAAACTGGTCAAACGCATTTTCCTTTGCCATGCTCACATATTGATTCGAAAAATTACGAAATTTGAAACCTAGCAATAACTTTACGTCACGGACCCAACAAAAGTGGTTTCGTCGAAATCCGAGGTCGTTTGCAAAATCTCCATTTTTAAGGGCCTGAATTCCGTAGCGACTATTCAAAATTTTCAACTAGGCATAACTTTTAATCCCCGCTATGAAATTTTGATTTTTCGGATTCGTTGGAAAGATATTATCAATTAGATTCAACTATTTTTGGTTTCACTAAAATCCGGTTTATTTTGCACTCGGTACATTCAATTGAAGTTTGAAATCAAATTATCGAACTACCGCGCCATTTTCAATTCCTTTTATATATATAAATAAATATTTATATTCAAACGACGATTCAAACGAATATATACGTTCGAATTATATTCAAAATAAATTTCTCGTCGATATTATTTAAAATAATTCATTTTAAATAATCAAAATTCGCTAAAATTGCCAAAATAAAAATTTTAAACTGGCCCAGATTTCCGGGTTATTACAGCTTGCATCTCACGCTCCATATATAATATAAAATCAAAAACCGTAGGGTGCTTATTGGAGATTGGATTTCCAATACGACAAGGTATGGAACCACCTTCCTCTAGTGTATCTCTATAGAGGAATGCACTGGGTTCAACATGAACATCTTGCAACCCGGCCCACACATGACCAACCACTCATTTCGCTTGAGTGTATCGAATGTATATCACCAACGGTTGGGATCAGCAACTGTTTCCCGAATGGGACAACATCGAATAGAATAAGAAATTAAATGAATCTCTAGATAGGTGATAATACACCCTAATGGGAGCGACCCACATAGCCATGCTGCCTGCACGATTTTTGTCATTTCCTAGTTGTTGAGGCCTGAGGCTACGCTTACTTGCTATTCATTTATAGCACAATCACTTTGAATGCCACATTGTTAGATCCGTTAATCATTAATTGATTTGCACAAATATTCTGGATATTATGCTAAGGGAATAAATCCGTTGCAACCATATATATTTATACATATCAACATATTCAATCATTGGAAATACTCTGTCAAGCATTCGTCCATATATGTTCGTTCTGGGATTGAACGAAACCGAAAGCACAATTTCTATTAATAGAAAAAGCCCTTGCATTTTACTCCGTCTTAGATTATCTTCATATAATCTGATTTGCAACGCTACTGCTAATACAGAGTGGTTCACGGATAATAATCCAACCGGTCTCTCCATATTGAAAACGATATTGGCAAATACTTCGATAGTCGGTTATTTAACTATCGAAGAAAAATAGACATCCATTTAAAACAATCAAACAATCACTGGGCCCCTTGATTACTATTCATTAATTAAATCACCCTTTCCATTTCCTTATCAATATTTGTTAAACAAATTTTTTCAATTATCATCCCGGTCTCTTACATTCTTTGGAAAACATTTCTATATCTTGCCTTCTTTTATTTCTACACTTAGAAGATATATTCTATTTGAAATTGGAACAATTTCAATCACTTATCTCTTTCTTGACTACTTTAATTATACTCAGGAAGTGTTTACGTTTATATTTCCAAAATTCCATCACTTGGGTTAAAACGAATGTTGTGTAATACATAGTTATAACCACCTAAAACATTTTATTCAACTAACTATTTTTCAAACACTTCTCTTCGAGACTGTATCTTGCTATTTATCAATTAAAAATGAAATCAATCAAGTTAGGGTAAAATTAGCTCTCAGACCTTGACTGAAAACATCATTAACTTCAAAACAGACAAAATCACTTACCCCGAATAATCATCATTATAAAAACCAATTATTCATTTTTAAACGTATATATGTTTCTCTTTCTATTACCAGCTTATCGATTTCCCTTTTTGTTTATAATATTCTATTTTTAAATCCGTTTCCTTATCGAATTCTATATATATCGATACATTTATTTCTAACTATTAAATTTTCTTAAAAATATTCTAACTGCTTAACTTTCCGGAAAATTTTGCCATAACCTCCTTTGTACCGGGAGCATCGGGATATTTCAAATCGCCTCCCATGGCCCTCACCAATCCAAAAGAAAAAGCCAAGCGGCTTGCCGATACGACGCATAAAATCTCATATATGAATTTAAACATGTACCTCTTTGTCGGACACTTATACTATAATCTTCATATACTCCATCCCATACCTGTCTAACACATGCTCACCTGTTTCCAATTCAGTTCAACTCAATCCAATCGTTTGAATTTAGTTTCGCTCATTTATTCTTGTGAAAACCCGTAACTTCCCCGTAAAGGAAAGTGTCGGATAGTTCGAGAACAAGCCACAAAACAGAACGCATACAGAAGAACATTTCATTGCTTATCACAACAATGCATCAGATTACAAGAATATACAGAGTATAAATGAATATTACACAGAAATATCAGAGCTTTAAATTACATTTAAATACATAGCAGCGGAAAATAATACAATACACAACTAGAATGGGATATACAGATACAAAGCTTTCCGGATATCGTTCCAGCTGTAAACCAGGATCCTGTGAATATAAATCTGCAAAACCGAAACTACTAGCTGCCCGTGTCAAAATAGGGGCACCCAGAGTTTAGGTTAAAACAATAAACTCCAGGTCAGTCATGTGACTGGTGTGAGAACTAAAACAGTTTATCTTTATTTTAAAGTTAGGTAAATCAAGGGACCACGCCGTATAACACGGAACGGGTTTCCTCCCAAGGATACCAGTGCATAAAACGAACAGCGCAATGCTAAATAAAGAAAAATGAAGCTGTTATAAGACCCAGGTCCCATCACACAATGCAACGCAGCCGAGGATAGGGTTTTCCCTTATAACAGCCAAAGAATGCTTGATACGGTTAAAACAAATCATTTGATACTACTATAAGTGCATAGTGTATAAAACAACTTCAAATCATAAGTATCAATCATAGGCGGCATGGGTACCATATATCATGTCGCCATATATAGGTTATACAATCAAAATCGCAAAGTCACGTATTTGGAAATTGGGTTTCCATCTATGAACCGAGGCAAAAGATAGTCCTCAACCGATTCGAGACGCTCTAGCCCGTGTCTCAGGCACAACCGCAACCGCACCTTGGATCGTCAGGGCCGGTCCACCGATGTGGATTATAATGCCTGAACAATACGTTTCTCCGCCCTTTGGGGCGTAGGTGAGCCAACTAAATGACTCCATCGGACCCGGATCGTCCGATCAAACCGAGGCGCCTCGCAACAGCAACAACCACATAAGTCAAACTCGTCAGGGCGTGTAAAACCACTGACGCCACTTCTAGCTAGAAAAAAAACGCATGTCCCCCCTGAGGTCCGTCTCCCGTTTTTGGTTCATACCGGGTGTGAAACTCGCGAAGTAAACATTACACAAAGCTACGCCACAAAGGCCGTGCTTCGATCATCAACCACAAGACTTTGCTTTTCAACAGAAGCCTTGATCAATTGCCACTTAGGCATGCCACATAGGCAATTCACTCCATGCGTTTGATATCCATCAATATATAACCCCTGAGCTCGTACGTCTCAGAGAAGGGCGTTAAGCAAGAGAATAAATTCTCCGCCGCCAAACAGATATATATTTAATAGAGATCAATCACACGGACTAAAATCCAATGTCAGACACACAGTCCATTTACAAGTCCGTTCTGGGTCTGAACGAAACCGGAGGCACCTAGTACCCCGCATATCCATCGATCTCCAAGTACGTCTGGACGATCACTAACTGTTTCCATCTTCTTGGGTGTACAGCCCAATCAAGATCATCAGTAATTACCCAAACGACGTGAAGACTTCCGGTCTTCGACCATCGTCTTCATCTTCGACTTATCGTCGTATCAGTTATTCAGAATGGGATAAACCCGGTCTTTCCGAATAACTCGCGTATAATTTAAATAAGTGTTACACAAACACAACATACGCCTCATTCCAATTCATCAGTCACTGACCGTAAATTAATCAAGAGAATAATTCCCCAAATATTAACCCCGAAGGCCGAAACCAACATCAGATCAATATTCAGAAAAACCATTCTACTTGGCTAACCGACAGTTAGTTTCTAATTTCACATTCATAGGGAAAGGTTCCCATTAATTTTATCCAAGATAATTTCTTGAATATATTCTCTAATCTTCCTTTGAATTTCGATTCAACTAGTCGGAATTAGCGAACCTTACCGTAGTAATCATTGGTTTTAATTTCCCAATCCCAACCTATTCCTCCCATGAAGTAAAACTGGTAATACTTCATATCTAACACCACGGTGTTATCGGTAAATTCAATTACCATTTCATGTTCAAATCTAATTAAAGATTTAACTATCGCCCGGAGCAAAACTGGTGGTACTCCATTTTCGATCTTTTCAATCTAATTAAAGATTCATTAAAACTCCACTTAGTTTTAATCTTTAACTGGGTTAAAGAATCAGTGTCATTTAAAAACACAGTTCACGATAAACCCAAAATCACATTCATTAATTATCGGGTTAAAGAACGAGTGTTGTTTAAAACACTGTTCACGGTAAACCCAAAAATCAATACCAATTCAATTCCAATTAAATATCGTTTAATTGGAACACTTCATTAAATCTAAATAAAAAGATTTAATTTTTTTTCTCAACTGGGTTCAAGAACAGTGTTAGTGAAGACACCATTCACGACAAACCCAAATCACATTTGATATTCAATACAAGGCTCTGAATAGAAAATATATCGGCTTATATTCAATATCAAATTCTACGACTAACAAATGTCGTATTGGAAATAACGATATAAATATATATCTTTCAAATTTCCATAACAACATCTGTATAATCACGAATTCCAACATCGAAATATTCCGAAGACAATTTCGATTCAAATCCACTCCAATGCAATCATTGGAAATTTTGGTTATTTTTAAAACCCTTTTCAAATTCAATTTATTTATTTAAAAATAAATAGAATTATAATTCTAGTTCAAAACTAGTTCATTTCGATAAAAATCTATTTTTATCCTTTCAAATATGGAGTTTTTCATCCCAAATCTTTCTAAATCATTTCTTATGATTTTACACAAATTATTACTATTTTTAATAATTTTATCAAGGCCCGTACAGTCGATTTCCATCAACGGCCATCGAACTGCACTTACAGCGACCTTTTCCAAATTTGATTTGGACGTAACTCCAAATCCAACCGTTAGATTTCAAATTTCTAATATTCGTTAGAAAGCTCTTTTCGATACGAACCCAACGGTTCCGGTTTTAGGAGAATCCGACGGTCGGATCTCCCGTAATGTCCGTTTGAAATAAATGGTCGAAATTCACGAACTGCCGCGGCGCGGCGCGTTCTATTCAGGCCATTATATTATATATATAATATATATAATATATATTTCATCGATTTTCTATTCAAAACGAATTATATGAATAGTTTTAATTTCGCTTCAAAAGCAATTTCAACTTCCTTTTCAATTCAAATCAAAATTGAATTCTTCTTTATAAATTCGTTTCAAAATTCATTTCTATTCAATTCAAATTTCAATTTGAATTCATTTCAATTCGCTTTCAATTCAATTTGAAATCGTTTTTAATTCAATTCATTTCGAAATCGTTTTTAATTCAATTCATTTCGAAATCGTTTTCAATTCAATTCATTTCGAAATCGTTTTCAATTCAATTCATTTCGAAATCGTTATAAATATCGTTTACGTCAAAATGGCGTCAATCTAATCAACACGGATTCATAAATTTCTATTTTCAAATATTCTATTTCAAATATTTCTTTTTCAAAATAGTTGTTATTATCAAAATATTTCGTTCAACACATGACCAATCTCAATGGATGAGTACTGTCAACACATGAACCTTTATTTTATAATATTCTTTATTTTTCAAATTGGAATGAGGCCCAATCAATTACCATATAAAGTTAATTATATGGATTTTCATACATTACACACCTATAATAGCATTGAAAAATAATCAACCATCAACCAAAGTGCACTACACTATATAAGCATCAAATATAGATATCTAACGCTTATAACAGCCTGTCAATCGATCGATCGACATATTTAATCAATTAGGATGAGTGAACTTCAAATTTCATCCTAACACCCGTGTGGGGTTTCAAACAATCCAACACAGATTTTAGTTGTGCAGTTGGGCGATGTGTAAAATTTATCGACCCAATCAATGTCCTTCAAATAGGTGTACATAAACAAACCGTCTGGTTTGTAAATGAATATTTATTTTATTCACTTCACGTTAAAAATTATACTTTTAACGATAAAAACATTTTATTCCAACATATGAATTTCTATTCAGTTCATTCTTTAAATAAAATGATATTTTTATTTTTCTAACTTATTTTAGAAAATTTCGGCGGCATAACGGCACGATACTAGAAACGGGACGAGGCCTAGCCTTATCCCCGGTCTAGTGAAGGCCCACACCATTCACACATCAATCGAAATCACCAAACAACCAAATTTAAATCACATCATATGACTAATCTATGCAATCAAACAAACAAGTCCATGGTCTGTGGACGATTGTGTCGGGTGCTACTAAGCACCGTCTGCATCCTTGTATATATATATAACTAGAAAAGAAATTGAAAGGTGAGAAATTCTCACCGATAGCTATCCTAGCTCCACGGCACTTCATTGATAGAAATCTTCATCGCTATCGCATCTTCGTCGTCTTCGTTGCCCGTAGCCACTACATATGTAAAAATCAAATTTTTACTTCGTTATTCAATTTATAAAAATCGAATTTTTACTTCGATGTTCAATATATAAAAATCATATTTTTATCTCGAAGTTTAATATATAAAAATCATATTTTTATCTCGAAGTTCAATATATAAAAATCATATTTTTATCTCGAAGTTCAATATATAAAAATCATATTTTTATCTCGAAGTTCAATATATAAAAATCATATTTTTATCTCGAAGTTCAATATATAAAAATCATATTTTTATCTCGAAGTTCAATATATAAAAATCATATTTTTATCTCGAAGTTCAATATATAAAAATCATATTTTTATCTCGAAGTTCAATATATAAAAATCATATTTTTATCTCGAAGTTCAATATATAAAAATCATATTTTTATCTCGAAGTTCAATATATAAAAATCATATTTTTATCTATTGCTTCGTACCTTAAAAAAAATCGAATTTTACTTCGCTATACCTTACATAAAGATTCCACCTTTTCAAATATGAAGTTTTCGCCTTTTCAAATTTAAAGATTTCATCTTTATAAAAAACTCATTTTTATTTTTCTACACATATAAAGATGATATTTTTAATATTCCTATCATGTAAAAATTATATTTTTAATTCTCTACCTAACCAAAAATCATATTTTTACATCTTCTATATAGTAAAGATTATATTTTTAATACTTTAAAAATATAAAAATCATATTTTTAACACTTTAAAAATATATAAATCATATGTTTACTTCCACAATATAAAAGATTATATTTTTATAACTTTACAACATAAATAAAAACCAGTTTTTAAGGTAAATAAAAATCAGTTTTTAAAGTAAATAAAATTCAGTAACAAACTCACATGGAGATGGAGAAGGCTCGCTGAGGTAGTAGGGGTGGCGCCGGTCTATTGGTGGCGCCGGGGGGTCTCGCATCTTCTGGAGCGGCGGATTGGGGAGGTGGGGTTCGTGTCCTCCCGAACTGGAAGGAGGAAGGGTTCGTCAGTGGAGGCGCCGACCGGAGGAAGAAGAGGGGGGCGAGGTCCTGGCGGTGGCGAGGGTTGGGGCGCGGTGATCATCAGGACGGGGGCGTGGGGTCACGATTGAAGGGGGAGGGGGTCGTGATCGTCGCGCCGTCGGGGGGGGGGGGGGGGGGGCTCTCGCGCGTCGCCTCTGGCGCCTGGGGGGGGCTTCGCGTGGCGGCGGGTTTTCGTTTTTTTTTTTTTTTTAAAATCGATTTCTGTTTAAACGTGGGGGGGGGGGGCTGGTAGTTAAGGGGAGAAAGGGTTTTTTTTTATTTAATTATTTAATTTGGCCAAAAAGTTGACTTTCACCTACGACCTCGAAACGAGGCCCACCGCCTGTCGTCCTTAGCATTTTACCCCCATTCCGAACACAATGGGATATGTATCGTAGGCTGATTCGACTGTTTGAATCAGTTTCCGTTAAATTTACATTTAAATCATTATATTTAAATTTTAAACGTACATTTCAAATTACTGGGGTCACATGCTAACTTTAAAAATTCCAGAAAAATATTTTCTAGCTTCGTATTGACGATACGGTCCTAACAAAACTAGTTTCGTCGAATTCTGAGACCGTTAGAAAAATGGCCAATTTCCAGTCGATTAAAATCAACTGAAACTGGTCAAACGCGTTTTCCTTTGCCACGCTCACATATTGATTCGAAAAATTATGAAATTTGAAACCTAGCAATAACTTTACATCACGGACCCAACAAAACTAGTTTCGTCGAAATCCGAGGTTGTTTGCAAAATGTCCATTTTTAAGGGCCTGAATTCCATAGCGACTATTCAGAATTTTCAACTGGATATATCTTTTTATTCCCGTTATGAAATCTCGATTTTTCGGATTCGTTGGAAAGATATTCCCAAATAGATCCCAATGTTTTTGGTTTCACTAAAATCCGGATTGTTTTGCACCCGGTACATTCAGTTGAAGTTGGAAATCGAATTATCGAACTACCGCGCCATTTTCAATTCCTTTTATAATTATATATAAATATTTATATTCTAACGACGACGCGTATAATATATACGACGAATTATATTCAAAATAATTTTTTCGTTGATATTATTTAAAATAATTCATTTTAAATAATCAAAATTCGCCAAAATTGCCAAAATAAAAATTTTAAACTGGCCCAGATTTTCCGGGTTATTACAATCTCCCCCACTTAAAACTTTTCGTCCCCGAAAAGGAACAAAGTCGAAAGTGGTTTGATTAATCAACTCTACGCTTGATTTGGCTTGCATTCTCCAACCTTTCAGTTTCTGAGAATTTTCAAAAATTTCAAAAATTTGGCTAACACCCTAAATTTTCGAAAAATTTCGCCATAACCTCCCCTGCAATGGGAGCATCGGGGAATTTCAAATAGCTTCCCTGGTCCTTCAGATCTCAAAAAGAAAAAGAAAAAGCCAAGCGGCTAGCCAATAGGCTCATAAAATCATCATCACCCAAACAAAACAGTAAATCATGTAGTAAACATGTACCTATTTGTCGGGCAAACAAATTTTATTCTCTGCTCTAGCCTCCTTGCTATGACCTGTTCAATGTAAGTATATGTATATGCAAGCAATTGCGACCAATTTTCAATACAGTTCATTATTTGTTCAAATTAGGCATAATGGTTCAAAATTAGCAACCAAATAAACAAACAACACAAACATCAATCAATTAGTGGATTAACGTTTCAAATTCATAATTTTGATATATATAAAAAAAATCATGTTTTGATGCCAAATCACAACAATGAATTCTAGCTATATTAGTTTTGGTTCTCACACCAGTCTAATGGAAATATATAGAAAATCACACCTTCGAAACTCGAACATAAATGTTGATGATGCGATCGCTATCATCAATATCATCTTCGGGCGACTAGAGTGTGATGCTATATCTATCCAATATATTAAAATTTCAAATACACGTTTGCAAGGCGTATATGCAAAATCTTTATATACTGGACTGTCCAAATAAATACAAATAAATAATCAAATACGAATAATTGATTTAAATTTTCAAAAAAAAATTTTGTTTTCATTTTTAAAAAAAAAATACTCTTCACACTCGTTCTAGGATACTACTGATCCCATCTCTAACGAGTCATTCCCGTTGGATATTACTAATCCAATATCTGATGAATTCTTTCGTATGGTTCTAATGTGCCTTATTCTCTGAGCATTGTAAACCAAAGCTCTGATACCAACTGTGAAAACCCGTAACTTCCCCGTAAAGGAAAGTGTCGGATAGTTCGAGAACAAGCCACAAAACAGAACGCATACAGAAGAACATTTCATTGCTTATCACAACAATGCATCAGATTACAAGAATATACAGAGTATAAATGAATATTACACAGAAATATCAGAGCTTTAAATTACATTTAAATACATAGCAGCGGAAAATAATACAATACACAACTCGAATGGGATATACGGATACAAAGCTTTCCGGATATCGTTCCAGCTGTAAACCAGGATCCTGTGAATATAAATCTGCAAAACCAAAACTACTAGCTGCCCGTGTCAAAATAGGGGCACCCAGAGTTTAGGTTAAAACAATAAACTCCAGGTTAGTCATGTGACTGGTGTGAGAACTAAAACAGTTTATCTTTATTTTAAAGTTAGGTAAATCAAGGGACCACGCCGTATAACACGGAACGGGTTTCCTCCCAAGGATACCAGTGCATAAAACGAACAGCGCAATGCTAAATAAAGAAAAATGAAGCTGTTATAAGACCCAGGTCCCATCACACAATGCAACGCAGCCGAGGATAGGGTTTTCCCTTATAACAGCCAAAGAATGCTTGATACGGTTAAAACAAATCATTTGATACTACTATAAGTGCATAGTGTATAAAACAACTTCAAATCATAAGTATCAATCATAGGCGGCATGGGTACCATATATCATGTCGCCATATATAGGTTATACAATCAAAATCGCAAAGTCACGTATTTGGAAATTGGGTTTCCATTTATGAACCGAGGCAAAAGATAGTCCTCAACCGATTCGAGACGCTCTAGCCCGTGTCTCAGGCACAGCCGCAACCACACCTTGGATCGTCAGGGCCGGTCCACCGATGTGGATTATAATGCCTGAACAATACGTTTCTCCGCCCTTTGGGGCGTAGGTGAGCCAACTAAATGACTCCATCGGACCCGGATCGTCCGATCAAACCGAGGCTCCTCGCAACAGCAACAACCACATAAGTCAAACTCGTCAGGGCGTGTAAAACCACTGACGCCACTTCTAGCTAGAAAGAAAACGCATGTCCCCCCTGAGGTCCGTCTCCCGTTTTTGGTTCATACCGGGTGTGAAACACGCGAAGTAAACATTACACAAAGCTACGCCACAAAGGCCGTGCTTCGATCATCAACCACAAGACTTTGCTTTTCAACAGAAGCCTTGATCAATTGCCACTTAGGCATGCCACACAGGCAATTCACTCCATGCGTTTGATATCCATCAATATATAACCCCTGAGCTCGTACGTCTCAGAGAAGGGCGTTAAGCAAGAGAATAAATTCTCCGCCGCCAAACAGATATATATTTAATAGAGATCAATCACACGGACTAAAATCCAATGTCAGACACACAGTCCATTTACAAGTCCGTTCTGGGTCTGAACGAAACCGGAGGCACCTAGTACCCCGCATATCCATCGATCTCCAAGTACGTCTGGACGATCACTAACTGTTTCCATCTTGGGTGTACAGCCCAATCAAGATCATCAGTAATTACCCAAACGACGTGAAGACTTCCGGTCTTCGACCATCGTCTTCATCTTCGACTTATCGTCGTATCAGTTATTCAGAATGGGATAAACCCGGTCTTTCCGAATAACTCGCGTATAATTTAAATAAGTGTTACACAAACACAACATACGCCTCATTCCAATTCATCAGTCACTGACCGTAAATTAATCAAGAGAATAATTCCCCAAATATTAACCCCGAAGGCCGAAACCAACATCAGATCAATATTCAGAAAAACCATTCTACTTGGCTAACCGACAGTTAGTTTCTAATTTCACATTCATAGGGAAAGGTTCCCATTAATTTTATCCAAGATAATTTCTTGAATATATTCTCTAATCTTCCTTTGAATTTCGATTCAACTAGTCGGAATTAGCGAACCTTACCGTAGTAATCATTGGTTTTAATTTCCCAATCCCAACCTATTCCTCCCATGAAGTAAAACTGGTAATACTTCATATCTAACACCACGGTGTTATCGGTAAATTCAATTACCATTTCACGTTCAAATATAATTAAAGATTTAACTATCGCCCGGAGCAAAACTGGTGGTACTCCATTTTCGATCTTTTCAATCTAATTAAAGATTCATTAAAACTCCACTTAGTTTTAATCTTTAACTGGGTTAAAGAATCAGTGTCATTTAAAAACACAGTTCATGATAAACCCAAAATCACATTCATTAATTATCGGGTTAAAGAACGAGTGTTGTTTAAAACACTGTTCACGGTAAACCCAAAAATCAATACCAATTCAATTCCAATTAAATATCGTTTAATTGGTACACTTCATTAAATCTAAATAAAAAGATTTAATTTTTTTTCTCAACTGGGTTCAAGAACAGTGTTAGTGAAGACACCATTCACGACAAACCCAAATCACATTTGATATTCAATACAAGGCTCTGAATAGAAAATATATCGGCTTATATTCAATATCAAATTCTACGACTAACAAATGTCGTATTGGAAATAACGATATAAATATATATCTTTCAAATTTCCATAACATCTGTATAATCACGAATTCCAACATCGAAATATTCCGAAGACAATTTCGATTCAAATCCACTCCAATGCAATCATTGGAAATTTTGGTTATTTTTAAAACCCTTTTCAAATTCAATTTATTTATTTAAAAATAAATAGAATTATAATTCTAGTTCATTTCGATAAAAATCTATTTTTATCCTTTCAAATATGGAGTTTTTCATCCCAAATCTTTGTAAATCATTTCTTATGATTTTACACAAATTATTACTATTTTTAATAATTTTATCAAGGCCCGTACAGTCGATTTCCATCAACGGCCATCGAACTACACTTACAGCGACCTTTTCCAAATTTGATTTGGACGTAACTCCAAATCCAACCGTTAGATTTCAAATTTCTAATATTCGTTAGAAAGCTCTTTTCGATACGAACCCAACGGTTCCGGTTTTAGGAGAATCCGACGGGCGGATCTCCCGTAATGTCCGTTTGAAATAAATGGTCGAAATTCACGAACTGCCGCGGCGCGGCGCGTTCTATTCAGGCCATTATATTATATATATAATATATATTTCGTCGATTTTCTATTCAAAACGAATTATATGAATAGTTTTAATTTCGCTTCAAAAGCAATTTCAACTTCCTTTTCAATTCAAATCAAAATTGAATTCTTCTTTATAAATTCGTTTTAAAATTCATTTCTATTCAATTCAAATTTCAATTTGAATTCATTTCAATTCGCTTTCAATTCAATTTGAAATCGTTTTTAATTCAATTCATTTCGAAATCGTTTTTAATTCAATTCATTTCGAAATCGTTTTCAATTCAATTCATTTCGAAATCGTTTTCAATTCAATTCATTTCGAAATCGTTATAAATATCGTTTACGTCAAAATGGCGTCAATCTAATCAACACGGCTTCATAAATTTCTATTTTCAAATATTCTATTTCAAATATTTCTTTTTCAAAATAGTTGTTATTATCAAAATATTTCGTTCAACACATGACCAATCTCAATGGATGAGTACTGTCAACACATGAACCTTTATTTTATAATATTCTTTATTTTTCAAATTGGAATGAGGCCCAATCAATTACCATATAAAGTTAATTATATGGATTTTCATACATTACACACCTATAATAGCATTGAAAAATAATCAACCATCAACCAAAGTGCACTACACTGTATAAGCATCAAATATAGATATCTAACGCTTATAACAGCCTGTCAATCGATCGATCGACATATTTAATCAATCAGGATGAGTGAACTTCAAATTTCATCCTAACACCCGTGTGGGGTTTCAAACAATCCAACACAGATTTTAGTTGTGCAGTTGGGCGATGTGTAAAATTTATCGACCCAATCAATGTCCTTCAAATAGGTGTACATAAACAAACCGTCTGGTTTGTAAATGAATATTTATTTTATTCACTTCACGTTAAAAATTATACTTTTAACGATAAAAACATTTTATTCCAACATATGAATTTCTATTCAGTTCATTCTTTAAATAAAATGATATTTTTATTTTTCTAACTTATTTTAGAAAATTTCGGCGGCATAACGGCACGATACTAGAAACGGGACGAGGCCTAGCCTTATCCCCGGTCTAGTGAAGGCCCACACCATTCACACATCAATCGAAATCACCAAACAACCAAATTTAAATCACATCATATGACTAATCTATGCAATCAAACAAACAAGTCCATGGTCTGTGGACGATTGTGTCGGGTGCTACTAAGCACCGTCTGCATCCTTGTATATATATATAACTAGAAAAGAAATTGAAAGGTGAGAAATTCTCACCGATAGCTATCCTAGCTCCACGGCACTTCATTGATAGAAATCTTCATCGCTATCGCATCTTCGTCGTCTTCGTTGCCCGTAGCCACTACATATGTAAAAATCGAATTTTTACTTCGTTATTCAATTTATAAAAATCGAATTTTTACTTCGATGTTCAATATATAAAAATCATATTTTTATCTCGAAGTTTAATATATAAAAATCATATTTTTATCTCGAAGTTCAATATATAAAAATCATATTTTTATCTCGAAGTTCAATATATAACAATCATATTTTTATCTCGAAGTTCAATATATAAAAATCATATTTTTATCTCGAAGTTCAATATATAAAAATCATATTTTTATCTCGAAGTTCAATATATAAAAATCATATTTTTATCTCGAAGTTCAATATATAAAAATCATATTTTTATCTCGAAGTTCAATATATAAAAATCATATTTTTATCTCGAAGTTCAATATATAAAAATCATATTTTTATCTCGAAGTTCAATATATA
Organism: Allium sativum; assembly: GCA_030737875.1. Lineage (NCBI taxonomy): Eukaryota > Viridiplantae > Streptophyta > Magnoliopsida > Asparagales > Amaryllidaceae > Allium > Allium sativum. The sequence goes on from CM060911.1 coordinate 281,956,435, forward strand.
AAAATCATATTTTTATCTCGAAGTTCAATATATAAAAATCATATTTTTATCTATTGCTTCGTACCTTAAAAAAAATCGAATTTTACTTCGCTATACCTTACATAAAGATTCCACCTTTTCAAATATGAAGTTTTCGCCTTTTCAAATTTAAAGATTTCATCTTTATAAAAATCTCATTTTTATTTTTCTACACATATAAAGATGATATTTTTAATATTCCTATCATGTAAAAATTATATTTTTAATTCTCTACCTAACCAAAAATCATATTTTTACATCTTCTATATAGTAAAGATTATATTTTTAATACTTTAAAAATATAAAAATCATATTTTTAACACTTTAAAAATATATAAATCATATGTTTACTTCCACAATATAAAAGATTATATTTTTATAACTTTACAACATAAATAAAAACCAGTTTTTAAGGTAAATAAAAATCAGTTTTTAAAGTAAATAAAATTCAGTAACAAACTCACATGGAGATGGAGAAGGCTCGCTGAGGTAGTAGGGGTGGCGCCGGTCTATTGGTGGCGCCGGGGGGTCTCGCATCTTCTGGAGCGGCGGATTGGGGAGGTGGGGTTCGGGTCCTCCCGAACTGGAAGGAGGAAGGGGAAGGGTTCGTCAGTGGAGGCGCCGACCGGAGGAAGAAGAGGGGGGCGAGGTCCTGGCGGTGGCGAGGGTTGGGGCGCGGTGCGGTGATCATCAGGACGGGGGCGTGGGGTCACGATTGAAGGGGGAGGGGGTCGCTATCGTCGCGCCGCCGGAGGGGGGGGGCTCTCGCGCGTCGCCTCTGGCGCCTGGGGGGGGGGGCTTCGCGTGGCGGCGGGTTTTCGTTTTTTTTTTTTTTTTAAATCGATTTCTGTTTAAACGTGGGGGGGCCTGGTAGTTAAGGGGAGAAAGGGTTTTTTTTTATTTAATTATTTAATTTGGCCAAAAAGTTGACTTTCACCTACGACCTCGAAACGAGGCCCACCGCCTGTCGTCCTTAGCATTTTACCCCCATTCCGAACACAATGGGATATGTATCGTAGGCTGATTCGACTGTTTGAATCAGTTTCCGTTAAATTTACATTTAAATCATTATATTTGAATTTTAAACGTACATTTCAAATTACTGGGGTCACATGCTAACTTTAAAAATTTCAGAAAAATATTTTCTAGCTTCGTATTGACGATACGGTCGTAACAAAACTAGTTTCGTCGAATTCTGAGACCGTTAGAAAAATGGCCAATTTCCAGTCGATTAAAATCAACTGAAACTGGTCAAACGCGTTTTCCTTTGCCACGCTCACATATTGATTCGAAAAATTATGAAATTTGAAACCTAGCAATAACTTTACATCACGGACCCAACAAAACTAGTTTCGTCGAAATCCGAGGTTGTTTGCAAAATGTCCATTTATATTCTAACGACGACGCGTATAATATATACGACGAATTATATTCAAAATAATTTTTTCGTTGATATTATTTAAAATAATTCATTTTAAATAATCAAAATTCGCCAAAATTGCCAAAATAAAAATTTTAAACTGGCCCAGATTTTCTGGGTTATTACAATTCTTTAATTAGCTATTTTGCCTATTTCACTTCTTGGTTTGAACAAAACATGTTCAAATAAAATATTTAACTTGCTTATAACTAAATTAAATTTTTCAATTTTCATTTCAAGTTTCCTTTTTGATTTCGAATATGAATTTCTAAATCGAATTCACTTATTCAAAGCCCAATATTAATTCAAAATCTTATTAACTAATTTCTATTCAAATTAGTTAGTTCTATTCTATAGTCAAAAATCTGATTTTTATTTCAAAAATCAATTCATTACTCCACTTGAGTTCACATATATTTTACAACTCAAAATCTGAAATTTTCTGAATAGAAATTTGGATTTTATTCGCTTAAAATCCTTTTATAAAATTAAATAAACTGTTATGGTTTTTAAATGGTTATGGCGATGTTTTTATGAAAATTTGATTTTGATATAACTCAAAATTTATTCGACGAAATCCAGATTTTCTCCTTCGTTAGAAAACTATTATCAAATCAGTCCTGATGTTTCTTATTTCAAAGAATTCTGACTTCAATTGAGTTCTGTATACTCAATTGAAGTTCGAAACGACAATTTACAAACTGCCATGCTGCGGCGAGTTCGTTTTTAATTATATTTAATATATAAACGTTTTAACTTCGTTAATAATAAGTTTAACTCCATTATGATATATTTTTAATATATATCAAATCCAAATTTTCAATTCAACATAATGTTTTCGATCTTCTAAAATTGTCGAGTTTCCCTATCTCATAAATAAATTTATTCATATTTCGATCTTCTATATTCAAATTCTATTTCAATTCAAATTGAATTTCCTATATGCAAATTCCATTTTCAATCTCCATTTGGATTTCAATATATTCTCAAATTTCATTTGGATTCCTATATTCAAATCTATTTTCAAACTCTATTTGAATTTCTATATTCCATTTCTATTTGAATTTTCTTATTCAAATTCTAATTTCAATTTGACTTCTATTTAAATAAAATTCGAATTAATCGAATTCAAATCATAAATCCTTACAGATTTATTTTAGTCCAATTTATATTTTGAACATCAGAATAAATTCCATTGTTTATTTCTTTAAAATGATTTCCCCATTTTTGTTTTTAAATTCACATTTGAATTTAAATATTCAAATTATCCAACGATAATTTTTCTCACTTTATTTCTATAAACACTACTTATAATTTCATTTCAATTTTCTGATCTCCACTGAAAATCATTCCATTTCATTTATAAACACTGTTTATAAATTTACTTCAATTTCCTACGTTATTTAATTCATAAATATCATTTATAAATTAATCACTTCAATTTCCTGTATTATCTAATTTATAAGCATCGTTTAAAATTTCCATACATGCTTAAAACAAGTTAATATTTTTATAGCTCATTAAAAATTCAAAACTCTATTTTTTAAAAAATAGAATTCCCCTTTTGAAATCTCAAATATCATTTCACTATATTTTTATATATCAACAATTTGGCCCCAGTGATTTTAAACATTCAAACATCCCAATTTTCAATCAACACATTATATATATGATAATATGTGAAAACAGACAATTTGTAAAAATTTTGAGGAATCCAGTTGGATCGCTCCAACCTGTTCTCCTGCATCCACAGACGTTAGTTAATAGAAATAGTACCCATCCTGCTTCGTGGCAGGACATCGCGGTATGAAGGTCATCCACTAATATATATTTGTGGGGCGCATAGGGAAATCATCCGCTATGAAACTGCGGGCATCCGCTAATGAGACTACGGGAATCAATCCAACCATCAACCTAATATATATATAATAGTCAACCCTAAATAACTAATATATTTCAAACAATCAGAAAGCATTCAAACAAGCAACAAACAATTATTTTTAACGAATAAAAATAATTCTAAGTAAAAGGTGAGTGAGATTTACTCACCAGGGAATTTATTTGCACTTGTACTATTTTCAATTTCCTTTGCCGATCTCCAAGGCATCGTACTCTACACAAACGCTTTATTTGATTTATCCTTGCCTAGGAAAAATCTGAATTTTATTAATAAGCTAACAAATTTCTTGATGGGGTTTTATGTTAATAATATACCAACATTAAATTTTCTTTACTTTCTATATTCCCTAATTTTAAACAACCTAACAAATATCAAGTTTAAATTGTTTACTCATCAAATTTACATTTTTATCCAGTGATTTTCTAAAGAAATCTTCCTTACTAGATTTCAAATTTCAACTAATAGTAAAGTGTCACTTTCTTTCCTCTTAACAATATACTGATTTAATCTTAACCAATATATTAGCTAAGTTCTAACCTTTAAACTAATTAAGTTCTAACCTTTAAACTAATTAAATTTATATGAGAAAATATTAAGTAAACAAATTTTAAATTAATTATCTTTAATTTATTTGAACTCTTCTTTTATCTCATCAGAAAAATAGTCTACTCCTGTAGAAAGCCAAAGCCGACATCAGCTACTCTCGTGATCTCGACCTCCTCACTGTCCAAGCATCCTTCTCCAAGCAACGACATTGAATCAAACAACTACAATCAGCCCCATGCCTGCAACTGCACCTCTCCAATGACGACCACTCTCCCCATATTGCATTCACCATTAAACCCCAAAAATTCACATATTGATACTCCTGTATTTATTCAACTGTCGCACTTACAGTTATCACCCTAATTCACAAATTCACAACTCCTAGTTCAGATCACACCATTGCCAATCTCCCTTAAATCGACAGGAACTACCCTAATCAATCTTCAAACGACCACTTCCTTCCCATGCTCATGTTCGAGCTTCAATTCAGACTCCCCACAATTTGAACAAGGGTACATCGCAACCCTCAGTTGCATCCAGGAACGTGTCGACCTCACCAGAAATTTCCGTACCCCTTTTCTCCTATCGCGACTTCAGCTTGCCCATCCCGCTTCGTCATTTGAGAATCGAACATCAGGAACTCGATCATTCTGCTTTTTCCACGTTTGACTCCTTCCTCTCGCGATTTGTGACTCATTCCTAGACCACCTAAGTTCAACCGAGTTCGAACGGCATCAAGTTACTTCCGGAGCCAACGTCAATGAGCATCAGGGGATTTGAAAACCCCAATCGCGATTTTGATTGGAGAAGTTCGGCCATTTGAATTTTGGCTGAAGTGATTTACAGAAGAAGGAAATGGAAACAAAGTAACAGAACGATGTCGCGATTTTTATAGAGGTGGAGAGAGAACCAGAAGTACACACAAATCTTTGTAGATGTTTAAAAAGATTTTCTAACAAATTTGATTTGATTCTGATTCGATATAAAGAGATCTTTTATTCTTTTTAAACCGATATCGATTTTATTTTCGATTTGATTTCGATCTTATCCATTATAAATATCTCGGGGTTTCACAGTTAAAAATCGTGAACCGCTTTTTTAGCGTACCGACTGTCGTTCCAATGTTATTGCGTTATAGTGAACTCAACAGAATATTTTTCTGAAATTTATTTCGAATGTGTATATATAAAATAACCATATTAAATATTTAAAATAAATTGACCGAAAATCCAGGTCGTTACATTCTTCCCCCCTTAAAATAATTTCGTCATCGAGATTGCTAAGGTAGGAAAAATGGTACAAATCCATTCCTTTTATAAATCTCACTTATGTTGAAATTCAACTCCTCATATTTCAACAAATTTAATTCCACCAAACTTTTGGTCTTCTTTCATTTCATTCGAATGATCTACGATCAATCCATTTATATCCAATCTATATTCCAATAAACCTATTCAAATTGATTCTAGTCGATTGATTCACTTCAATCCATCTAACTAGCTTAAGTTAAATTCCAATTCTAGAATTCAAATCCCTGGTTTTTCATTTCAAATCCTTCTTTCAAACAAATTCCCATCAAAACTTTTCTAAGGGAGCAACCCATCACTTACAAAATCGAAAATGAACACTGATGAAGCTGCAGTCCTCATCAGAATTATTTTCCAGCCACTGAAGTGAGTTTAGTGCTTAAACAATTTCAAAACCCATTCAAAATCATTTTAAAACAAAGCTATATTGTTCTAATTTACTTCCAAAAATATTTCAAACTTCCCAGGATTTAAATTTCAAATTCGGGTTTGAATTCAATTTTATTTCATCTCATTTGTATATTTAATTCATATACAAATACTATTCTGGTTATATATAACAGATCCAATTTTTATAATCTAATTTGATTATAATATAAACAGCCAACACATCCATATATTATAATAATTTCAGAAAATTATTCTTTTTCTATCAAAAATAGGAATTTTGGGTAAAATTATTTCATTTACCCATTTAAAAACAATATTATGTTGAAATTTTATGTTCAAGTGTTTAGAAATTCCTATCGACTTCGTGGCGTCCCACGATTAGACCAAAATTTATAATCCACTCAACAAACTAGCCAACACAATAAGAAATAATTTTTATATCAAATAACAAATACGCTCTCTCGTATATATAGACTCAACTCATCCTAGGGTACTACTGACCCTATCTCTAATGAGCACATTCCCACAAAGCCTAGTTATTCGCTCAACCTAAGCTCTGATACCAACTGTAATGTACTGCAAATCCATACTATCTGAGTTGACTAATAACACCATACGTCCAACCCAAATTTCCCAGAAATACGAATCATTATTAGAAAGAAGTCAGAGGATGAGAAATAGAAAGAAAGAAAAGTTAGAATAGAAGGAAACGAAGATCACAAACTCATAGTGGAACGAATAAAATATACTATATATCATAACTTTTGAAATACAAATCAGTAACTTTATATACATACCATCATCAGAGCACAACAGTTATTCCTGGAACAGTTATAAACACCTGTTTCCAAATACAAACATGGTTTAACACGGAATATATGATAGTCTATAGCTAACTGGTGAAGCCTCCTGCTTCCAGCTCTTCTAAGTGAATCTGAAAAATCCCGACTACTTGACTTCCCGTACAAATTTGGGCACCCAAGAGTTTAGGGAAAACAAACAAAATAAACTCTGGGTCATTCATGGGACTGGTGTGAGTAAACTCCAACCATTTGTTTAACTTTAAAAATCCTTTCTAAAGAAATGATAATAGTAAGACCAGCCACACATAAACATGGATGGTTTTTACCTTACTATAACCCAAAACACTTTGATACAAAAATCCAGTGATATTATAATAATGTCTAATCAAATAAATAGAATCTAGCGGAACGCTTGCATCTCATGCTCCATATATAATATAAAATCAAAAACCACAGGGTGCTTATTGGAGATTGGATTTCCAATACGACAAGGTATGGAACCACCTTCCGCTAGTGTATCTCTAGAGAGGAATGCACTGGGTTCAACAAGAACATCTTGCAACCCGGCCCACACATGACCGACCACTCATTTTGCTTGAGTGTATCGAATGTATATCACCAACGGTTGGGATCAGCAACCATTTCCCGAATGGGACTGCATCAAGTAGAATAAGAAATTAAATGAATCTCTAGATAGGTGATAATACACCCTAATGGGAGTGACCCACATAGCCATGTTGCCTACCCGATTTTTGTCATTTCCCAGTTGTTGAGGCCTGAGGCTACGCTTACTTGCTATTCATTTATAGCACAATCACTTTGAATGCCACATTGTCAGATCCGTTAATCATTAATTGACTTGCACAAATATTATGGATGTTATGCTAAGGGAATAAATCCGTTGCAACCACATATATTTATACATACCAATATATTCGATCATTGGAAATACTCTGTCAGGCGTTCGTCCATATATGTTCGTTCTGGAATTGAACGAAACCGAAGGAACAATTTCTATTAATAGAAAAAGCCCTTGCATTTTACTCTATCTTCGATTATCTTCATATAATTTGATTCGCAATGTTACTGCCAACACAGAGTGGTTCTCGGATAATAATCCAACCGGTCTCTCCTTATTGACGACGATATTGGCAAATACTTCGATAGTCGGTTATTTAACTATCGAAGAAAAACAAACATCCATTCAAAACAATCAAACAATCACTGGGCCCCTTGATTACTATTCATTAATTAAATCACCCTTTACATTCCCTTATCAATATTTGTTAAACAAATATTTCAATTACCATCCCGGTCTCTTACATTCTTTGGAAAACATTTCTATATCTCGCCTTCTTTTATTTCTACACTTAAAAAATATATTCTATTTGAAATTGAAACAATTTCAATCACTTATCTCTTTCCTGAATACTTTAATTATACTTAGGAAGTATTTACTTTTATATTTCCAAAATTCCATCACTTCGGTTAAAACGAATGTTGTGTAAAACATCGTTACAACCACCTAAAATATTTTATTCAACTATCTATTTTTCAAACACTTCTCTTCGAGGCTAGATCTTGCTATTTATCAATTAAAAATGAAATCAATCAAGTTGGGGTAAAATTACCTCTCAGACCTTGACTGAAAACATCATTAACTTCAAAACAGACAAAACCACTTATCCCGAATAATCATCATTATAAAAACCAATTATTCATTTTTTTACGTATATATGTTTCTCTTTCTATTACCATCTTATCGATTTCCCTTTTTGTTTATAATATTCTATTTTTAAATCCGTTTCCTTATCGAATTCTATATATATCGATACATATATTTCTAACTATTAAATTTTCTTAAAAATATTCTAACTCCTTAAATTTCCGGAAAATTTTGCCATAACCTCCTTTGTACCGGGAGCATCAGGATATTTCAAATATCCTCCCATGGCCCTCACCAATCCAAAAGAAAAAGAAAAAGCCAAGCAGCTTGCCAGTAAGGCGCATAAAATCTCATATATGAATTTAAACATGTACCTTTTTGTCGGGCACTTATATTATAATCATCATATACTCCATCCAATACCTGTCTAACACATGCTCACTTGTTTCCAATTCAATTCAACTCAATCCAATCGTTTGAATTCAGTTTCGCTCATTTATTCTTTAATTAGCTATTTTGCCTATTTTACATCTTTGTTTGAACATAACATGTTCAAATAAAATATTTAACTTGCTTATTACTAAATTAAATTTTCAATCTTCATTTCAAGTTTCCTTTTCGAATACGAATTTCCAAATCGAATTCACATATTCAAAGCCCAATATTAATTCAAAATCCTCATTAACTAATTTCTATTCAAATTAGTTAGTTCTATTCAATAGTCAAAAATCTAATTTTAATTTCAAAAATCAATTCATTACTCCACTTGAGTTCACATATAATTTACAACCCAAAATCTGAATTTTTTTGAATAGAAATTCGGATTTTATTCGCTTAAAATCCTTTTATAAAATTAAATAAACCGTTATGGTTTTTAAATGGTTATGGCGCTGTTTTTCTGAAAATCTGATTTTGATATAACTTAAAATTTATTCGACGAAATCCAGATTTTTCTCCTCCGTTAGAAAACTATTATCAATTCGGTCCTGACGTTTCTTGTTTCAAAGAATTACGACTTCAATTGAGTTCTGTATACTCAATTGAAGTTCAAAACGACAATTTACGAACTTCCGTGCTGCGGCGAGTTCATTTTTAATTATGTTTAATATATAAACATTTTAACTTCGTTTATAATAAGTTCAACTCCATTCTGATATATTTTTAATATATATCAAATCCGATTTTTCAATTCAACATAATATTTACGATCTTCTAAAATTGTCGAGTTTCCCTATCTCATCCTATATTCAAATTCTATTTCAATTCAAATTGAATTTCCTATATGCAAATTCCATTTTCAATTTCCATTTGAATTTCAACATATTCTCAAACTTCATTTGGATTTCTATATTCAAATCTATTTTCAAACTCCATTTGAATTTCTATATTCCATTTCTATTTGAATTTTCTTATTCAAATTCTAATTTCAATTTCACTTCTATTTAAATAAAATTCGAATTAATCGAATTCAAATCATAAATCCTTACGGATTTATTTTAGTCCAATTTATATTCTGAACATCATAATAAATTCCATCATTTATTTCTATAAAACGATTTCCCCAATTTTTTTTTTAAATTCACATTTTAATTTAAATATTCAAATTATCCAAATATAATTTTTCTCACTTTATTTCTATAAACACTATTTATAATTTCATTACAATTTTCTGATTTCCACTGAAAATCATTCCATTTCATTTATAAACACCGTTTATAAATTTACTTCAATTTCCTACGTTATTTAATTTATAAATATCATTTATAAATTAATCACTTCAATTTCCTGTATTATCTAATTTATAACCATCGTTTAAAATTTCCATACTTGCTTAAAACAAGTTAATATTTTTATAGCTCATTAAAAATTCAAAACTCTATTTTAAAAAAAATAGAATTCCCCTTTTAAAATCTCAAATATCATTTCACTATATTTTTATATATCAACAATTTGGCCTCAGTGATTTTAAACATTCAAATAACCCAATTTTCAATCAACACATTATATATATGATAATATGTGAAAATAGACAATTAGTAAAATTTTTGAGGAATCCAGTGGGATCGCTCCAACCTATTCTCCTGCATCCACAGACGTTAGTTAACAGAAATAATACCCATCCTGCTTCGTGGCAGGACATCGCGGCATGAAGGTCATCCACTAATATATATTTGTGGGGCACATAGGGAAATCATCCGTTATGAAACTGCGGGCATCCGCTAATGAGACTGCTGGAATCAATCCAACCATCGACCCAATATATATATATATATATATAATAGTCAACCCTAAATAACTAATATATTTCAAACAATCAAAAAGCATTCAAACAAGCAACAAACAATTATTTTTAACGAAGAAAAATAATTCTAAGTAAAAGGTGAGTGAGATTTACACACTAGGGAATTTATTTGCACTTGTACTATTTTCAATTTCCTTTGCCGATCTCCAAGGCTTCGTACTCTACACGAATGCTTTATTTGATTTATCCTTGCCTAGGAAAAATCTGAATTTTAATAATAAGATAGTGAAATTTCTTGACGTGCTTTTTTGTTAATAATATACCAACATTAAATTTTCTTTACTTTCTAAATTCCCTAATTTTAAACAACCTAACAAATTTCAAGTTTAAATTGTTTACTCATCAAATTTACATTTTTATCTAGTGATTTTCTATAGAAATCTTCCTTACTAGATTTCAGATTTCAACTAACAGTAAAATGTCACTTTCTTTCCTCTTAACAGTATACTGATTTAATCTTTACCAATATATTAGCTTAGTTCTAACCTTTAAACTAATTAAGTTTTAACCATTATACTAATTGAATTTATATGAGAAAATATTAAGTAAACAAATTATAAATTAATTACCTTTAATTTATTTGAACTCTTCTTTTATCTCATCAAAAAAACAGTCTGCTCCTGTAGAAAGTCAAAGCCGACATCAGCTACTCTCGTGATCTCGACCTCCTCACTGTCCAAGCATCATTCTCCAAGCAAAAGCATTGAATCAAACAACTACAATCAGCCCCATGTATGCAACTGCACCTCTCCAATGATGACCACTCTCCCCATATTGCATTCACCATTAAACCCCAAAAATTCACATATCAATACTCCTGTATTTATTCAACTGTCGCACTTACAGTTATCACCCCAATTCACAAATTCGCAACTCCTAGTTCAGATCACACCATTCCCAATCTCCCTCAAATCGACAGGAACTACCCTAACCAATCTTCCAACGACCACTTCCTTCCCATGTTCGTGTTCGAGCTTCAATTTAGACTCCCCCCAATTTGAACAAGGGTACACCGCAACCCTCAGTTGCATCTAGGAATGCGTCGACCTCACCAGAAATTTCCGTACCCCTTTTCTCCTATCGCGACTTCAGCTTGCCCATCCCGCTACGTCGTCCGAGAATCGAACATCAGGAACCCGATCGCTCTACTTTTTCCGCGTTCAACTCCTTCCTCTCGCAATTTATGACTCAACCCTAGACCACCCAAGTTCAACCAAGTTCGAACAGCACCACGTTACTTTCGGAGCCAACGCCAACAAGCGTCAGGGGATTCGGAAACCCCAATCGTGATTTTGATTGGAGAAGTTCATCCATTTTAACTTTTCCTGAAGTGATATACAAAAGAAGGAAATGGAAATGAAGTAACAGAACGATGTCGCGATTTATATAGAGGTGGAGAGGGAACCGAAGTACACACAAATCTTTGTAGTTATTTAAAAAGATTTTCTAATAAATTTGATTTGATTCTGATTCGATATAAAGAGTTCATTTATTCTTTTTAAACCGATATCGATTTGATTGTTGATTCGATTTCGATCTTATCCATTATAAATATCTCGGGGTTCACAGTTAAAAATCGTGAACCGCTATTTTAGCGTACCGACCGTCATTCCAATGTTATAGCGTTATACTGAACCAACAGAATATTTTTCTGAAATTTATTTCGAATGTGTATATATAAAATAACCATATTAAATATTTAAAATAAATTGACCAAAAATCTGGGTCCTTACAAAAAGATCCTTCATCATCTTCATCAGCAAGCTCTAGCCAGAAAACATCCCTACCTGAAACCTGTCAATTGGCTTCCCATATGAATAGAGGGCACCGGAGTTTGCAAAGTGAAACAAACTACGAGTCAGTCATGGGACTGGTATGAGAAATCTTACTAAACTAACAATATAGCCAATCACTGGACCATGCCGCTAACGCGGAACGGGTTTACTCCATTGGATTGCCAGTGCATAAGTTTTATAAATTTTTATGTCAAAAACAACGCAATGCTTTTTAGAAAATGAAATCGTTATAAGACTCATGTCCCATCACACAATGCAACGCAAACGGAGGATAGAGTTTTACCTTATAATGATAAAAAAATGCTTGATACGTATAAAATAGTATTTTTAATATTTGTATTAGTGTCTAATATGGTTTCAAAAATACTTCAAAGTAAATGTATCAATCCTAGATGGCATAACTACCATATACTATGTCGCCTATATAGGTATACAATCAAAACCGTAATGTCATATTGAAGGTTGGGTTTCCATCATGAGTCAAGGCTAGGGACGATCTCCTAACCGATTCGAGACACTCTAGCAATGTCTTAGGGTTCTCCGCAATGAACCCTTGGATCCTGCAGTGTCGGTCCCCAAATAACGCTAATGGATTAGTTATGCCTGAACACACGCTTCCCGATCCTATTAGACCTATAAATTGGCCATTGGCGACCAATAAAAATATCCGAGGCACCTCATTCCATCAACCACATTAGTAAAAATGTCGGGCCTTGTAAAAACCCAAACACCACTTCTAGCTAGAAAGAAACGTGTGCACTCCCTGCGTTCCCTTGTCCCGTTTTTGACTCTACCGGGGTGTGAGGCATGCGAGGTAACGTAATACTCAAAGCTTTGCCTAAATAGGTATGCTTTAATCATCATCTGTAATAACCCGGAATTCTGAGCCAGTTTAAATTTTTTATTTTGGCAATTATTGTGAATTTTAAGTATTTAAAATGAATTATTTTAAATAATAACGTCGAGAAATTTATTTTGAATAGAATTAGAATGAATATGTTTATATAGATCGTCGTTAGAATATAAATATTTATTTTAAATTATAAAAGGAAAGGAAAATGACGTGGTAGTTCGAAAATTCGATTTCAAAGTTCAAATGAATGTACAGGATTCAAAATAAACCGAATTTTGGCGAAACCAAAATATTAGAATCTAATTGAGAATATCATTCCAACGAATCCGAAAAATTGAAATTTCATAGCGGGGATAAATAGTTACGTCCAGTTTAAAATTCAGAAAAGTCAATATGGAATTCTGGCGCTTAAAAATGGAAATTTTGCAAACGACCTCGGTTTTTGACGAAACCACTTTTGTTGGATCCGTGATGTCAAGTTATTGCTAGATTCCAAAATTCGTAATTTTCTGATCAATATGTGAGTGTGGCAAAGTTAAACACGTTTGACTAGATTCAGTTGAATTTAATCGACTAGAAAATGACCATTTTTCAAACGGTCTCAGAATTTGACGAAATTAGTTTTGTTAGGACCATATCGACAATACGAAGCTAGAAGTAATTTTTCGGGAATTTTTAGAGTTAGTGTGTGGTCCCGGTAAATTAAAATGTACATTCAAACTGTATATATATAGATTTATATTTTGATTTTAGCGAAAACTGATCGAAACAGCCGAACTGGCTTACGGGACATATCCCATAACATTCGGAATGGGGGTATTTGGCTAGGGGCGACATTCGTTGGGTTTGATTTGGAGCTGGGATGTAAAGACACATTTTTTAGGGAATTAAATATATATATATATATATATATATATATATATATGTATGTATGTATATATACGGTCAAAGCCAGGGTCAAACCCCCATAACTCTTCCCCGCGGTCAAGCCGCTATTACCCAAAATCAACGACCGATTTTGCCCCAAATTAAAACCCTAAAAATATCCTAATCTAAATCAGATTAATTCGTGAATCCAAAGCGAAGATTGGAGTGGGGATCGTACTCTTTAAATCGGTGTGGACATGTTTGGTTATCAATTGCTATGGAGATCGAATCCCCTACTCAAAAGCCCGGTGTTCGCATTCGAATTTGTGGACCTGGGGAGCTCCGAGTTTTGCACCATTGCAGGTGCCAGGAGAGCGGAGCAAGGCGCTTCATGTGGTGTCAGTAAATCGCGACATTATGCCTTATACTGCGTGCGAACTCAAGCCCTAGGGGTTGTGCTTTTATGATGGAAACCTAGAGCTTGGAAGAGAAGAAGACGTAGGAGGGAGAAGGGGATTAACAACGGTTGTGAACTGAAGAGAATTAACAGTAAGCATAGATTTAAAATTCAGTTTTTTTATATGTAAAAATAGGACTTTTATGAAATAGCTTTGTAAAGTAAAAATAAGATTTTCATAAAACATAAACAACTTAGTTTTTATAGTATATAAACAACTTAGCTTTTAAAATATAAACGCTTTGTTTGTTTTAAAAATAAAAATAGATGTGGTTTTAAAAAATATTTATATGAATATACTTTGTTTTTAAAAATATAAATAACATTGGTTTATAAAAATATAAAATAGCAATGTTTTATTTTCAGAAATTTATATATTAGCATAGTGTTGAAAAGGTGTGATTTTTAAAATGTAAATAATGTTGTTAAAAAAAAAGAACTGATTTTTATTTTAAAGAAATGTGATTTATTTTAAAAAATATAATGTTGAGATTTTTATATAGATAAAAAAATCGATTTTTATATATACGAAGTGAAATTAAAGATTCGGTCTTTTTTATATATATAGCGAAGTTATAAAAATGTGATTTTTAACATAAAATCACGTGTAACAGATCTCGTTGGGGACACGATGAAGATTTCCCCATATGAAGAGTCATGGCATTTGGTTTAGCTCTTGGTGAGAACTCCTCGCTTTTATTTTAAATTCTAGTTGAAAGTAGGATGCAGACGGTGCTTTGTAGCACCCGACACCCGTCGTCCACAGACCATGGATGACTTGTTTGTTTGATTACTGTGTTGTGAAATTTGATGTGTGATGTGGAATGAAATAAAATGTTTTATAGTGGAAAATATTTTATAGTTAAAAATATGATTTTTAACGTGTATATAAAATAAATAGTAACAAACAAATCGGACGATTTGTTTATATACACTGATTTGACTGATATTGATTGGGACGATAAATTTTACACATCGCCCAACTGCACAAATAAAAATCTGTGTTTGTTGATTTGAAACCCCACACGGGTGTTGGGATGATATTGACGTACACTAATCCCGATTGTTTAGTTGTATGTCAATCGATGGGTTGACAGACTGTGTAAGCTTTAATTAATTATATTTAATGCTTATGCAGTTGTGTGGTGCACTTTGGATGATAGTTGATTGTTTATAATTGCTATTATATACAAGTGTTGTATAGAATCCAAATAAATCATATTATATGGTCATTGAGTGGGTCTCATTCCAATTTAGAGAATAATAGTAAATTCATGTGTTGAATAGAATAAATATTCATGTGTTGAATAACAGAATATTCATGTGTTGAATAATAGAAAATTCATGTGTTGAATAGAAAAATATTAATGTGTTAAATAAAATATAAATTCATGTGTTGAATAAAAGTCGTGTTGATTAGATTGACGCCATTTTGACGTGAACGATATTTATATCAATTTTATTAATTTTTATAATAAATATAGAAAAGGAAGTGATTTCAAAATATAACGTTTTGAAAATATTATCATTTATAGATTAATGATATGGAATATTTAATTTTGATTCGAAATTGAATATGAAGCTGAAATCGTTTTGAAAACGAATTTAAAACGATTTATAAAATATGTTTTGAAAGAAAATAGATGAAATATATATATATATATATTATATAATGGCCTGAATAGAACGAGCCGCGCAGCTGCAGTTTGCGAATTTCGACCATTGACTTCGAATGGACGTTTCGGGAGATTCGACCGTCGGATTCTCCTAAAACGGGAACCGTTGGGTTCGTATCGAAAAGGGATTTCTAAGGAATATTAGAGATTTGAAATCTAACGGTTGGATTTGGAATTATGTCCAAATCAAATTTCGAAAAGGTCGCTGTAAGTGCAATTCGATGGCCGTTGATGGAAATCGACTGTACGAGCCTTGTTAAAATTATTAAAAATAGTAATAATTTGTATAAAATCATAAGAAATGATTTGTGAAGAATTGGGATGAAAAATTCCATATTTGAAAAGATAAAAATAGATTTTTATAGAAATGAACTAGTTTTGAACTAGAATTATAATTCTATTTATTTTTAAAATAAATAAAGTGGATTTGAAATGGTTTAAAAAGTAACCAGAATTTCCAATAATTGAATTGGAATGGATTTGAATCGAAATTGTCTTTGGAATATTTCGATGTTGGATTTCGTGATGATACAAATATTGTTATGGGAATTTGAAAGATATATTTATATCGTTATTTCCAATACGATATTTGTTGGTCGTAGAATTTGATATTGAATATAAGCCGATATATTTTCTATTCTGAGCCTTGTATTTAATATTAAATGTGATTTGGGTTTGTCGTGAATGGTATCTTCATTAACACTGTCCTGAAACCCAGTTGAGAAAAATATTAAATCATTTTATCTAGATTTAATAAAGTGTACCAATTAAATGGTATTTAATTGGAATTGATTTTTGGGTTTATCGTGAACGGTGTTTTAAATAACACTTGTTCTTTAACCCGATAATTAATGGAATGTGATTTTGGGTTTATCGTGAATCGTGTTTTAGATGACATTGGTTCTTTAACCCAGTTAAAGACAGGATATTGATTTTTGGGAAGATTAAAACTAAGTGGAGTTTTGATGAATCTTTAATTAGATTGAAGTGATCGAGAATGGGGTATCACCGGTTTTGCTTCAGGCGATATTTAAATCTTTAATTAGATTTGAACGTGAAATGGTAATTGAATTTACCGATAACACCGTGATGTTAGATATGAAGTATGACCAGTTTTACTTCATGGGATGAATAGGTTGGTATTGGGAAATAAAATAAATGATTACTTCGGCGTGGTTCGCTAATCCCGATTACTTTGAATTGATATTCAAAGGAAGATTAAAGAATAAATTTAAAAGAATTTATCTTTGATAAAATTAATGGGAACCTTTCCCAATGTATAAGAATATTTGAATAAAAGAATATTATGAATTGGAATGAGGCGTATGTTGTGTTTGTGTAACACTTGCTTATTATATAAGCGAGTTATTCAGAATGACCGGGTTTATCCCATTCTGAATAACTAATTTGAGTGTATCGAGGATGAAGACGGTGGTCGAAGACCGGAGGTCTTCACATCGTTTGGGTGATTACTGATGATCTTGATTGGGTTGTACACCCAAGAGGAGGGAATCAGTTGGTGATCGTCCAGACGTACTTGGAGATCGATGGATAAGCGAGGTACAAGGTGCCTCCGGTTTCGTTCAGACCAAGAACGAACTTGTATGGACTGTGTGTCTGACATTGGATTTTGCTCTGTGTTGATTGATCTCTATTAAATATACATCTGCCTAGTGAAGGGGAATTCATTCCCTTACTTCACCCTTCTCTGAGATGTACGGGATCAGAGGTTGTATATCGATAGACATCAGTTGCATGGTGTGAATTGCCTGTGTGGCATGCTTAAGTAGCAATTGATCAAGGCTTCTGTTGAAAAGCAAAATTTTGTGGTTGATGATCAAAGCACCGCCTGTGTGACATAGCTTTGTGTAGCGTTGATTCGCGAGCCTTACAGCCCGGTTGTGAACCAGAAACGGGAGAGGTCCTCAGGGAGGGCATGCGTTTCCTTCTAGCTAGGGTGGTGTCAGTGACCTACCAGCCCTGACATTTATATTATTTTCACCTGTGTGGTTGTTGCTGTTGCAAGGCGCCTCAGATATATTGGTGACTGTGTGGAGCCGATGGAGTCATTTGGCTCATTGACGCCCCAAAGGGTGGGGAAACGCAGTATTCAGGCAATTTAATCTACATCGGTGGACCGGCCCTGACGATCCAAGGGCCCACCTGAGTCTAGGTCCTGAGACACGGGCTAAAGCGTCTCGAATCGGTAGAGGACTATCTTTTGCCTCGGTTCACAGATGGAAATCCAACTTCCAATATGTGACATTTGCGGTTTTGATTGTAGAGCCTAGTATGGCAACATGATATATGGTACCCATGCCGACTACTATTGATACTTATGATTGAATTTTTTTTATACACTATGCACTTATAATAGTATCAAAAGATTTGTTTTTAGCGTATCAAGCATTCTTTGGCTATTATAAGGTAAAAACCCTATCCTCCGGCTTGCGTTGCATTGCATTGTGTGATGGGACCTAGGTCTTATAATAGCTTCATTTTTCTTTATTTAGCATTACGCTGTTGTTTTATGCACTGGTATTTTTGGGAGGAAACTCGTTCCGTGTTATACGGCGTGGGCCCTTGATTTACCTAACTTTAAAAATAAAGATAGATAACTGTTTTAGTTCTCACACTAGTCACATGACTGACCTGGAGTTTATTGTTTTAACCTAAACTCTGCATGCCCTTTTTTTGACATGGGCAGCTAGTAGTTTTGGTTTTGTAGATTTATATTCACAGGATCCTGATTTACAGTTGGAATTATACTCGAAAAGCTCTGTATCCGCGTATTCCTTTCAGTTGTGTTTTTGTATTATTTTTCCGCTGTAGTAATGTATTTAAATCTCTGATAATTTATGATGTGTAATATTTATTCATACTCTGTATATTCTTATATCCTGATGAAATTGTTGTAATAAGCAATGAAATGTTCTTCCTTTTGCGTTCTGATTCGTCTTGTCCTCAAAGTATCTGCTCTTTCCTTACCGGGAAATTTATGGGTCCTTACAGTGGTATCAGAGCTCTGGTTTACAGCGCTCGGAGAACAAGACACGTTATAACCAAATGAAAGAATTCATCAGAGATTGGATTAGTAGTATCCAATGGGAATGACTCGTTAGAGATAGGATCAGTAGTATCCTAGAACGCGAAGAGTATATTTTTAAAATGAAAACGAATTTTGTTTTGAAAATTTAAACTTTATTCTACGTATTTGAATATTTATTTGTACTGAATTTGGACAATCCAATATATAAAGATTTCGCATAAACGTATGATCCACGTGTATTCGAAGTTTTAATATATTCGATAGATATAGAATCACACTCTAGTCGCCCGGAGATGATTCTGATGATTACTTGAGTATCATTAGAATTTATATTCGAGTGCCAAAAGTGGGATTTTTATATATTTCCATTAGACTGGTGTGAGAACCAAAATATAGTTAGAATATATTGTTGTGATTTGCCACCAAAAAAGTGATTTTTGACTATATATCAAAATTATGAATTTGAAACGTTAATCAACTATTTGATTGCTGATTGTGTTGTTTGATTATTGGTTGATTAATTAAAATGTTGAACCTTTAGCCAAATATAATCAAATAGTGAGTTGTATTGAAGAATTAGTCGCATTTGCATGAATATACATGTACTTACATTGAACAGGTTATAGCAAGGAGGCTAGAGCAGAAGAATAAAATTGTTTGCCCGACAAATAGGTACATGTTTACGAATTTATTGAGTTTGGATGATTTTATGAGCCGCTTGGCTATTTATTTTTCTTTTTGGATTGATGAGGGCCATGGGAGGCTATTTGAAATATCCCGAAGCTCCCGGTGCAGGGGAGGTTATGGCGAAATTTTTCGAAAATTTAGGGTGTTAGCCAAATTTTTGAAAAATTTGAAAAGTTCTTAGAAACTGAAAAGTTGAAGAACTTAAGCCGTAATGAAAATAAAGAAAGTTGAGTTGATTAGTTAAACAACTTTCGGCTTCGTTCCTTTTCGGGGAAAAAGAGTTTTAAGTGGGTGAGATTGTAATAACCCGGAATTCTGAGCCAGTTTAAAAATTTTATTCTAGCAATTTTTGTGAATTTTAAATATTTAAAATGAATTATTTTAAATAATAACGTCGAGAAATTTATTTTAAATAGAATTAGAACGAATATGTTTATATAGATCGTCGTTAGAATATAAATACTTATTCTAAATTATAAAAGGA
Organism: Allium sativum; assembly: GCA_030737875.1. Classification (NCBI taxonomy): domain Eukaryota; kingdom Viridiplantae; phylum Streptophyta; class Magnoliopsida; order Asparagales; family Amaryllidaceae; genus Allium; species Allium sativum. Next base: position 281,976,656 of record CM060911.1, read on the forward strand.
AAGGAAAATGACGCGGTAGTTCGAAAATTCGATTTCAAAGTTCAAATGAATGCACAGGATTCAAAATAAACCGGATTTTGGTGAAACCAAAATATTAAAATCTAATTGAGAATATCTTACCAACGAATCCGAAAAATTGAAATTTCATAGCGGGGATAAAAAGTTACGTCCAGTTTAAAATTCAGAAAAGTCGATATGGAATTCTGGCCCTTAAAAATGGAAATTTTGCAAATGACCTCGGTTTTCGACGAAACCACTTTTTTTGGATCCGTGATGTCAAGATATTGCTAGATTCCAAAATTCGTAATTTTCTGATCAATATGTGAGCGTGGCAAAGTTAAACACGTTTGACCAGATTCAGTTGAATTTAATCGACTGGAAAATGGCCATTTTTCAAACGGTCTCAGAATTTGACGAAATTAGTTTTGTTAGGACCGTATCGACAATACGAAGCTAGAAGTAATTTTTCGGGAATTTTTAGAGTTAGTGTGTGGTCCCGGTAAATTAAAATGTACATTCAAACTGTATATATATATATATTTATATTTTGATTTTAGCGAAAACTGATCGAAACAGCCGAACCGGCTTATGGGACATATCCCATTACGTTCGGAGTGGGGGTATTTGGCTAGTGGTGGCATTCGTTGGGTTTGATTTGGAGCTTGGATGTAAAGACACATTTTTTTAGGGAATTAAATATATATATATATATATATATATATATATGTATGTATGTATATATACGGCCAAAGCCAGGGTCAAACCCTCATAACTCTTCCCCGCGGTCAAGCCGCTGCTACCCAAAATCAACGACCGATTTTGCCCCAAATTAAAGCCCTAAAAATATCCTAATCTAAATCAGATTAATTCGTGAATCCAAAGCGAAGATTGGAGTGGTGATCATGCTCTTTAAATCTGTATGGACATGTTTGGTTATCAGTTGCTATGGAGATCGATTCCCTTACTCAAAGGCCCGGTGTTCGCATTCGAATTTGTGGACCTAGGGAGCTCCGAGTTTTGCGCCATTGCAGGCGGCAGGGGAGCGGAGCAAGGCGCTTCATGTGGTGTCAGTAAATCGCAACCTTATGCCTTATACTACGTGCGAACTCAAGCACTAGGGGTTGTGCTTTTCCGATGGAAACCTGGAGCTTGGAAGAGAATAAGACGCAGGAGGGAGAAGGGGATTAACAACAGTTGTGAACCGAAGAGAATTAACAGTAAGCATAGATTTAAAATTCAGTTTTTTTATATGTAAAAATAGGATTTTTATGAAATAGCTTTGTAAAGTAAAAATAAGATTTTCATAAAATATAAACAACTTAGTTTTTATAGTATATAAACAACTTAGTTTTTAAAATATAAACGCTTTGTTTGTTTTAAAAATAAAAATTGATGTGGTTTTAAAAAATATATATATGAATATACTTTATTTTTAAAAATATAAACAACATTGGTTTATAAAAATATAAAATAGCATTGTTTTATTTTAAGAAATTTATATATTAGCATAGTGTTCAAAAGGTGTGATTTTTAAAATGTAAATAATGTTGTTAAGAAAAAAGAAAGAACTGATTTTTATTTTAAAGAAATGTGATTTTTTTAAACTATAATGTTGAGATTTTTATATAGATAAAAAAATCGATTTTATATATACGAAGTGAAAGTAAAGATTCGATCTTTTTTATATATATAGCGAAGTTATAAAAATGTGATTTTTAATGTAAAATCACGTGTAACAGATCTCGTTGGGGACACGATGATGATTTCCTACATATGAAGAGTCACGGCGTTTGGTTTAGCTCTTGGTGAGAACTCCTCACTTTTATTTTAAATTCTAGTTGAAATATATACTAGGATGTAGACAGTGCTTAGTAGCACCCAACACCCGTCGTTCACAGACCATGGATGACTTGTTTGTTTAATTGCTGTGTTGTGAAATTTGATGTGTGATGTGGAATGAAATAAAATGTTTTATAGTGGAAAATATTTTATAGTTAAAAATATGATTTTTAACGTGTATACAAAATAAATAGTAACAAACAAATCGGATGATTTGTTTATATACACTGATTTGACTGATATTGATTGGGACGATAAATTTTACACATCGCCCAACTGCACAAATAAAAATCTGTGTTTGTTGATTTGAAACCCCATACGGGTGTTGGGATGATATTTACGTACACTAATCCTGATTGTTTAGTTGTATGTCAATCGATGGGTTGACAGCCTGTGTAAGCGTTAATTAATTATATTTAATGCTTATGTAGTTGTGTGGTGCACTTTGGATGATGGTTGATTGTTTATCATTGCTATTATATACATGTGTTGCATAGAATCCATATAAATAATAGTATATGGTCATTGAGTTGGTCTCATTCCAATTTAGAGAATAATAGTAAATTCATGTGTTGAATAGAATAAATATTCATGTGTTGAATAATAGAATATTCATGTGTTGAATAATAGAAAATTCATGTGTTGAATAGAATAAATATTCATGTGTTGAATAAAATATAAATTCATGTGTTGAATAAAATCCGTGTTGATTAGATTGACTCAATTTTGACGTAAACAATATTTATATCGATTTTATTCATTTTTAGAATGAATATAGAAAAGGAAGTGATTTCAAAATATAACGTTTTGAAAATATTATCATTTATAGATTAATGATATGGAATATTTAATTTTGATTAGAAATTGAATATGAAGCTGAAATCATTTCGAAAACGAATTTAAAACGATTTATAAAATATGTTTCGAAAGAAAATCGACGAAATATATAATATATATATATATTATATATATAATGGCTTGAATAGAACGCGCCGGGCAGCTGCAGTTCGCGAATTTCGACAATTGACTTTGAATGGACGTTATGGGAGATTCGATCGTCGGATTCTCCTAAAACGGGAACCGTTGGGTTTGTATCGAAAAGAGCTTTCTAACGAATATTAGAGATTTGAAATCTAACAGTTGGATTTGGAATTATGTCCAAATCAAAACTGGAAAAGGTCGTCGTAAGTGCGGTTCGATGGCCGTTGATGGAAATCGACTGTACGAGCCTTGTTAAAATTATTAAAAATAGTAATAATTTGTGTAAAATCATAAGAAATGATTTGTGAAGAATTGGGATGAAAAATTCCATATTTGAAAAGATAAAAATATATTTTTATCGAAATGAACTAGTTTTGAACTAGAATTATAATTCTATTTATTTTTAAAATAAATAAAGTGGTTTTGAAATGGTTTTAGAAGTAACCAGAATTTCCAATAATTGAATTGGAATGGATTTGAATTGAAATTGTCTTTGGAATATTTCGACGTTGGATTTCGTGATGATACAAATATTGTTATGGGAATTTGAAAGATATATTTATATCGTTATTTCCAATACGATATTTGTTGGTTGTAGAATTTGATATTGAATATAAGCCGATATATTTTCTATTCTGAGCCTTGTATTTAATATCAAATGTGATTTGGGTTTGTCGTGAATGGTATCTTCATTAACACTGTCCTAAAACCCAGTTGAGAAAAACATTAAATCTTTTTATTTAGATTTAATGAAGTGTACCAATTAAATGGTATTTAATTGGAATTGATTTTTTGGTTTATCATGAACGGTGTTTTAAATAACACTTGTTCTTTAACCCGATAATTAATGGAATGTGATTTTGGGTTTATCGTGAACCATGTTTTAGATGACATTGGTTCTTTAACCCAGTTAAAGACAGGATATTGATTTTTGGGAAGATTAAAACTAAGTGGAGTTTTGATGAATCTTTAATTAGATTGAAGTGATCGAGAATGGGGTATCACCAGTTTTGCTCCAGGCGATAGTTAAATCTTTAATTAGATTTGAACGTGAAATGGTAATTGAATTTACCGATAACACCGTGATGTTAGATATGAAGTATGACCAGTTTTACTTCATGGGATGAATAGGTTGGGATTGGGAAATAAAATAAATGATTACTTCGGTGTGGTTCGCTAATCCCGATTACTTTGAATTGATATTCAAAGGAAGATTAAAGAATTTATCTTTGATAAAATTAATGAGAACCTTTCCTAATGTATAAGAATATTATGAATTGGAATGAGGCGTATGTTGTGTTTGTGTAACACTTGTTTATTATATACGCGAGTAATTCAGAAAGACCGGGTTCATCCCATTCTGAATAACTAATTCGAATGTGTGTCGAGGATGAAGACGGTGGTCGAAGACCGAAGGGCTTCACATCGTTTGGATGATTACTGATGATCTTGATAGTGTTGTACACCCAAGAGGAGGGAATCAGTTGGTGATCGTCCAGACATACTTGGAGATCGATGGATAAGCGAGGTACAAGGTGCCTCCGGTTTCGTTCAGACCCAGAATGAACTTTGTATGGACTGTGTGTCTGACATTGGATTTTTCTCTGTGTTGATTGATCTCTATTAAATATACATCTGCCTAGTGAAGGGGAATTCATTCCCTTACTTCACCCTTCTCTGAGATGTATGGGATCAGAGGTTGTATATTGATAGACATCAGTCGCATGGTGTGAATTTCCTGTGTGGCATGCTTAAATGGCAATTGATCAAGGCTTCTGTTGAAAAGCAAAGTTTTGTGGTTGATGATCAAAGCACCGCCTGTGTGGCATAGCTTTGTGTAGCGTTGATTCGTGTAACGACCCGCAAATCCGTGCTATCTGAGTTGACTAAAAACACCACACGTCCAACCCAAATTGCACAGAAATACGAATCATTTTTAGAAAGAAGTTAGAGGATGAGAAATAGAAAGAAAGAAATATTAGAATAGAAGAAAAACGAAGATCACAAACTCACAGCGGAACGAATAAAATATATTATATAACATAACTTTTGAAATACAAATCAGTAACTTTATATACATACCATCATCAGAGCACAACAGTCATTTCTGGAACAGTTATAAACACTTGTTTCCAGATACAACATAGTACACAGCAGAAATACGATAATCTACAGCTAACTGGTGAAGCCTCCTACTTCCAGCTCCTCCAATTGAATCTGTGAAATCCCGACTACTTGACTGCTCGTACAAATTTGGGCACCCAAGAGTTTAGGGAAAACAAAACAAAATAAACTCTGGGTCAGTCATGGGACTGGTGTGAGTAAACTCCAACCATTGGTTTAACTTTTAAAAATCCTTTCGAAAGAAAAGATAATCGTAAGACCGATCCACACATAAACACGGATGGTTTTTACCTTACGATAACCCAAAACATTTTGATATCAAAATCTGATGATATTATAATAGTGTCTAAATCAAATAAATAGAATCTAGCGGAACGCTTGCATCTCACGCTCCATATATAATATTAAATCAAAAACCGCAGGGCGCTTATTGGAGATTGGATTTCCATCTTGACAAGGTATGGGACCACCTGCCGATAGTGTATCTCTAGAGTCGAATACACTGGGTTCAACAAGAACTTCTTGCAACCCGGCCCACACATGACCGACCACTCATTTCGCTTGAGTGTATCGAATGTATATCACCAACGGTTGGGATCAGCAACCGTTTCCCGATAAGGGACAGCATCGATAGATTAAAGAAGCAATTGGAATTTCTCTAGATAGGTGATTATACATCCTAATGGGTGCGACCCACATAGCCATGCTGCCTGCCCGATTTTTGTCATTTCCCGGTTGTTGAGGCCTGAGGCAACGCATACTTACCATTCATTGATAACACAATCACTTTGAATGCCACATCGTCAGATCCGTTAATCACTAGTTGAGTTTGCACAAATATTCTGGATGTTATGCTAAGGGAATAAATCCGTTGCAACCATATACATTTTACAGACCAACTCATTTGATCATTGGAAATACTCTGTCAGACATTCATCCATTTACGTTCGTTCTGGGATTGAACGAAGCCGAAGGCACTATTTCTATTTAATAGAAAGAGTCCTTGCATTTTACTCCGTCTTCAATATATTCAGCATACTTGGTTCGCAACGCTTATGCCGATACGGAGTGGTTCTTCGGATAATAATCCAACCGGTCTCTGCATATTGACAACGATGGTCAAAAACATCGATAGTCTGTGATTTAACTATCGAATAAAAACAAGTGTTCATCCAAACATATCAAACAAATCACTGGGCTCTTTAATTAATATTTCATTAATTAAATCTCTTCTCCATTTCCTTATCAATATTTGTTAACCAAATATTTACAAGTATCGCCTCCTTTTATTTTCTATAGTTAGAAAATATTTTCGATTTTAATTGGAAAACATTCCAATCACATATCTCTTCCACGAACTCATTTAGTTCTATACTTAGAAAACATTTGTTATTTTATTTCCAAGTTTACATTTATTTGGGTTAAAACGGATGTTGTGTAAAACATCGTTACGACAACCCAAATATATACATTCAACTAAATCTCTTTAAACGTTGATCTTCGAGACTGAGTTTTGCTATTTATCGGTTGTTAGTGAAACCAATCAAGTTGGGGTATAATTACCTCTCAGACCTTGCCTGAATAACATTCATAACGTCAAAACAGACAAGATTACTTACTCGAATAATCAATACTATACAAACCAATTGTCTATTTTTAAAACACGTATACATTTCTCTTGTTATTTTTAACAAATCTAAGTTATAGTTTTCCTTCTTGTTTCAAATATCCTATTTAAATTTGTTTCATTTTCTAATTCTCTATATATATCGATATATGGATTTCTAGTTATCAAATTTTCTTAAAAATATTCTAACTCCTTAAATTTTCGGAAAAATTCGCCATAACCTCCCCTGTATCGGGAGCATCGGGAAATTTCAAATAGCTTCCCGGTAACTTCTCACCTCAAAAAAAAAAAAAAGCCAAGCGGCTTGCCGATACGGCGCATAAAATCTCATATATGAATTAAACTTGTACCTTATTATCGAGCACACTAATTATATACCTTCATCACTTTATCCCATAACTGTTTCCAGTATATCTATACCCGTACAATTCATTTCAACTTCATACACTCGTTTTGACTCAATTCGTTAAAGTAACTCTTTAACTAACTCTTTGCCCATTTCGCTTGTATATATGAATATAACACGTTTCAAATATATTTCAACTTACTTATCAACAAATTGAATTCAAATTTTAATTTTAGTTATATATTTGATTTCAAATATATGTTTACAATTCAAAAATTCAATTTTCAAAGTTCGACTTCAATTCACCACTCGATTAACTAATTCTTCTTTGATTTAGTTAATTCCATTCAATAATCAAAAATATGATTATTGTTTCAAAAATCACTTTTCTTACTTCACTTGAGTTCACCTTTATGTTCTAACTCAAGACCAGGTTTTTAAATGGAAATTCGGATTTTTATTTGCTTAAAAATCCCTATATTTATTATATAAAATCCATTATGGTTTTAATGGTTTCTGGCGCTGCACTTTTAAAATTTTGATTTTGACATAACTCAAAATCTATTCGACGAAATCCATATTTTTCTCTTCCATCAGAAAACTATTATTCAACCGGTCCAGACGATTCTTGTTTCAAAGAATTCCGACTTCAATTGAGTCCTGTATACTCAATTGAAGTTCGAGTCGCCAATTTACGAACTGCAGCGCTGCGGCGAGTTCGTTTTAATTATATTTATATATATATAAACTTTTAAACTTCGTTAAAATGAATCCAATTCCATTTTAACTCTATTTGAATTTCTTGATTCAAATTCCAATCTCGCTTTTATTTGAATTCTGTATTCAAATTCCAATTCCTTTTCTATTTGAATTCTATGTTCAAATTCTATTTCCTTTTCTATTTGAATTCTAAATTCAAATTTCCATTTCCTTTTCTATTATTCAAATTCTATATTTAAATTTCCTTTATTCAACTCCCATTTAAATTCCTATATTCAAATTCTATAGTTGAATTTCCTTTTCTATTTTATATTCAAATTCAATACTTGAATTTCTATTTCAATTTCATATTCAAATTCAATACTTGAAATTCCATTTGAATTCTATTATTCAATTTCTATACTTGAAATTCCATTTGAATTCTATTATTCAATTTCTATTTCAAATCTTCTTTGAAATTCTATATTTCAAATTCAATTCAATTCTTCTTTGAAATTCAATATTTCAAATTCAATTCAATTCTTCTTTGAAATTCAATATTTCAAATTCATTTATTCAAATTCCTTTATTCCTCTATTCACATTCCTTTATGAATTTCTATATTCAAATTCAATTCTTTTTGAATTCTCGATTCAAATTCTATATTCAATTCTGTTTGAATTCTCTATATTCAAATTTCTATATTCAATTCTGTTTGAATTCTCGATTCAAATTATATATTCAATTCTGTTTGAATTCTCTATATTCAAATTCCTTTATTAAGTTTCCATTTGAATTTCTATATTCAAAATTTTATTTCAAATTCTTTTATTCAAATCCCTTTGAATTCCTCTTTGAATTTTCTTTATTCAAATTCTATATTTGAATTTCATTATTCAATTTCATTTTCAATTCTATTTGGATCTATTTGAATTTTCTATATTCAAATTTCAAATTTCAATTCTATTTGAATCTTCTATATTCAAATTTCAAATTTCAATTCTATTTTAGAAAAATAGAATTTCCTTTCTAATTCTCAAATATCCTTTTTCCATGATATTTTTAAATATCATTACTTAAGCCCAGTGATATTTAAACACACAAAGCAACCAATTATTTATTTTTCTAACACATCATATATAACAATATATATGCAAACAAATAAACAAACAGATAATATATTTTTGAGGAATCCAGTTGGATTCCTCCAACCTGTTTTCCTGCATCCACAGATGTTAGCACATAAATAATACCCATTCTACTTCGTGGCAGAATATCGTGGTATAGAAGGTCATCCACTAATCATAGCGTGGGGCGTATAGGGTAATCATCCGCTATGAAACTGCGGGCATCCGCTAATGAGACTGCGGGAATCCAACCAATCAATAACCCCAATATATATATAATAGCCTAAATAACTAATATATATAAAACAAGCAGAAAAATCCAAACAAGCAACAACAATTATTTTTACGAAGTAAAAATAATTATAAATAAAAGGTGAGTGAGATTTACTCACCAGGGTGTCTATTTACGCTGAATACCCGATGAAGACTATTATGTAGATTGTACAGTGGTTCCTCCATTTCACTGTTTTTCAATGTAAAACAAATAAAATTTCAATTACCGAAGTATACTAATTTAATTAACTTCTCAGATGTAAACAAACTTCGAATTTAACCTTAACCTTTCTCGAACGATTAGTCTACACATTTTATTTCTTTATTAACTAATTTCCTTTATAACCACTAATTATATCAACTAATTTATTTTAATCAAATACCAATTATATAAAATAATTTCCATGTATTAAATTAAAATCATTTTATAGTAGTAAAATGCCTAAGTTAATTTCCAATCTGGAAATAAATTTCGTACCTAAATCACTTGAATTAAGTAATTGAATTACACCTTACTAAGCCTAAAATTTCTTGACTGAAATAAATAAATAACTAAATTAACTAAATTAAGATAATTACCTTAATAACCAAATTAAATCCATTTATCATTCTCGGTCCTTCACCAAAATGTTGAACTCGATGTTCCTCCCCTCATTCACGATTTCAAACCCCAACAATTTCATTTCCTGTTACAGGCATCGAACCCTTGGTTCGAATTTTCCTTCGATCCTCTCAACACCATAAACAGCTCGTTCATCCCAGCCTCATACTATCAACCTCGAAGTTGAACTCATGATTCACAGCTTCAGCAAACCCTACAGGACACAATGTCCATTCGAACTAAATCCACCTGGTATAGATAAATCCGTCGCAACCCTATACTTGTTCAACAGCTCCTCCCAATCCAGACCACCGCATTTCGACTCAGTCTCCTACTTCACGCACTACCAAGTATCCATCGAATCAACTCCAACGTCGATGATTTAGAGGCATGACAGTGTAACTTCACTGCTTCGTTTGAACGGAAATCCATCGCGTCGACCCTAAACCCCCAAATCACCATCGCACTCAAGTTTGAACCCTCGACTCATCTGAATCGCTTCATCAACGCAGAACAAACTCACGACCGAACCCCATCCTTGTACCCTAATTCGAGAGTGTCTTGCCGTCGGCCTTGAGGAGCTTCGCGGTTTCGATTTCCGGTTTCATAAATGGAGGAAATCAATTTGGTTTATGAGGATGAAGGAAAAACCCGAGAGAAATGGATTGAATGCCTGTTTCTGTGATGAAGACTTGGTCTGTTTATATAACCACGAGAGGGGAGACAGATCGTACCAAGCCATTTCGATTCCTGCTTTGCTTTGTAGCGAAGCTGGGGAGCAAGAAATACAGCTCGAGGAAGACAACAGATATGTGATTTTACAAATCATAGATAGGTCCGTAATGTGTACAAATTGAGGTCTGCGATGAAGAAGGATATAGGTCGGCTGAAGTTGATCTATATTAAATTTTGATTTGATTTTAATTAATACATTCTACAAAAATATCTCATGGTCCTTTACTCAAAATTCTGAACCGTTATTTAATCGTAATGACTGATGTTCACAACGTTATTCACTATTCTGAATTCAACGAAATAGATTATACAATTTAATTTGAACGTATATTTAAAATAGCCATATTAAATCATTTTAAATTCAAAACAAATAAATTCTTCAACAATGAATTTCTATTATCATCGTTCATATTTAAATAGTATATAGACTGATCATCTGAACTGTTTCGATTCAGTTTTATCTTTGAATTGAATTATTTCAAACTTCTCGTATTTCGATAATTATCAAAATAAATCGTATTTCGATTATTTAATCGATAACCCAATAAAATACCATTTATATTGTGAATTCAATATTTAAAACCATACTAAATATTTAAAATAAACTGTTCAAAAATCTGGGTCGTTACATTCTTCCCCTCTTAAAATAATTTCGTCCTCGAAATTGCTAAGGTAGGAAAAATGGTACAAATCTATTACTTTTCAAAAATTCACTTATGTTGAAACTCAACTCCTCATATTTCAACAAATTAACTCCAACCAAAACTTTTGGTCTTCACACATTGGACTCGACTGATCTACGATCAATCCATTTATATCCAATCTATATTCCATTAAACCTATTCAAATTGATTCTAGTTAATTGATTCACTTCAATCCATTTAACTAGCTTAAGTTAAATTTCAATTCCAGAATTCAAATCCCAGGGTTTTCATTTCAAATCCTTTTGAAATCACTTAAACATGTACATATATTTATAATCTTTTCAAATTCAAAATATTTGAATTTTTCAATTAAACTTGTTTTCTTTCAAACAAATTCCCATCAAAAATTTTCTAAGGTAGCAAACCATCACTTAGAAACTCGAAAATGAACACTGATGATGTCGTGACCATCATCAGAATTATTTCCCAGCCAGCGAAGTGAGTTCAGTGCTTAACAATTTCAAAATCCATTTAAAATCCTTTTAAAACAAAGCTATATTGTTCTAATATACTTCCAAAAATATTTCAAACTTCCCAGGATTTAATTTTCAAATTCTGGTTTGAATTCAATTTCAGTTCATTTCATTTGTATATGTTATTCATATACAAGTTTTATTTTGGTTATATATAACCATTCCAATTTTTATAATCAAATTTGATTATAACGATAACAATCAACACATCCAATAATTTCAGAAAATTATTAATTTTATATCAAAATAGAATTTTGGGTAAAATTATTTCATCTACCCATTTTAAAACTATATCGTGTTCAATCTTCTGTTCAAGTATTTACAGACTCTTATCGATGTCGTGGCGTCCCACGATTCGACCAGAATTCATAAACCACTCTACAGACTAGCCAACACAATATAAAACAACTTTTATATCAATTTACAAATACGCTCTCTCGTATATATATGCTCAACTCATTCTAGGGTACTACTGACCCTATCTCTAATGAGCACAACCCCATAAAGCCTAGGTATTCGCTCAACCTAAGCTCTGATACCAACTGTAACGACCCGCAAATCCGTGCTATCTGAGTTGACTAAAAACACCACACGTCCAACCCAAATTGCACAGAAATACGAATCATTTTTAGAAAGAAGTTAGAGGATGAGAAATAGAAAGAAATATTAGAATAGAAGAAAAACGAAGATCACAAACTCACAGCGGAACGAATAAAATATATTATATAACATAACTTTTGAAATACAAATCAGTAACTTTATATACATACCATCATCAGAGCACAACAGTCATTTCTGGAACAGTTATAAACACTTGTTTCCAGATACAACATAGTACACAGCGGAAATACGATAATCTACAGCTAACTGGTGAAGCCTCCTGCTTCCAGCTCCTCCAATTGAATCTGTGAAATCCCGACTACTTGACTGCCCGTACAAATTTGGGCACCCAAGAGTTTAGGGAAAACAAAACAAAATAAACTCTGGGTCAGTCATGGGACTGGTGTGAGTAAACTCCAACCATTGGTTTAACTTTTAAAAATCCTTTCGAAAGAAAAGATAATCGTAAGACCGATCCACACATAAACACGGATGGTTTTTACCTTACAATAACCCAAAACATTTTGATATCAAAATCTGATGATATTATAATAGTGTCTAAATCAAATAAATAGAATCTAGCGGAACGCTTGCATCTCACGCTCCATATATAATATTAAATCAAAAACCGCAGGGCGCTTATTGGAGAATGGATTTCCATCTTGACAAGGTATGGGACCACCTGCCGATAGTGTATCTCTAGAGGCGAATACACTGGGTTCAACAAGAACTTCTTGCAACCCGGCCCACACATGACCGACCACTCATTTCGCTTGAGTGTATCGAATGTATATCACCAACGGTTGGGATCAGCAACCGTTTCCCGATAAGGGACAGCATCGATAGATTAAAGAAGTAATTGCAATTTCTCTAGATAGGTGATTATACATCCTAATGGGTGCGACCCACATATCTATGTTGCCTGCCCGATTTTTGTCATTTCCCGGTTGTTGAGGCCTGAGGCTATGCATACTTACCATTCATTGATAACACAATCACTTTGAATGCCACATCGTCAGATCCGTTAATCACTAGTTGAGTTTGCACAAATATTCTTGATGTTATGCTAAGGGAATAAATCCGTTGCAACCATATACATTTTACAGACCAACTCATTTGATCATTGGAAATACTCTGTCAGACATTCATCCATTTACGTTCGTTCTGGGATTGAACGAAGCCGAAGGCACTATTTCTATTTAATAGAAAGAGTCTTTGCATTTTACTCCGTCTTCAATATATTCAGCATACCTGGTTCGCAACGCTTATGCCGATACGGAGTGGTTCTTCGGATAATAATCCAACCGGTCTCTCCATATTGACAACGATGGTCAAAAACTTCGATAGTCTGTGATTTAACTATCGAATAAAAACAATTGTTCATCCAAACATATCAAACAAATCGCTGGGCTCTTTAATTAATATTTCATTAATTAAATCTCTTCTCCATTTCCTTATCAATATTTGTTAACCAAATATTTACAAGTATCGCCTCCTTTTATTTTCTATAGTTAGAAAATATTTTCGATTTTAATTGGAAAACATTCCAATCACTTATCTCTTCCACGAACTCATTTAGTTCTATACTTAGAAAACATTTGTTATTTTATTTCCAAGTTTACATTTATTTGGGTTAAAACGGATGTTGTGTAAAACATCGTTACGACAACCCAAATATATACATTCAACTAAATCTCTTTAAACGTTGATCTTCGAGACTGAGTTTTGCTATTTATCGGTTGTTAATGAAACCAATCAAGTTGGGGTATAATTACCTCTCAGACCTTGCCTGAATAACATTCATAACGTCAAAACAGACAAGATTACTTACTCGAATAATCAATACTATACAAACCAATTGTCTATTTTTAAAACACGTATACATTTCTCTTGTTATTTTTAACAAATCTAAGTTATAGTTTTCCTTCTTGTTTCAAATATCCTATTTAAATTTGTTTCATTTTCTAATTCTCTATATATATCGATATATGGATTTCTAGTTATCAAATTTTCTTAAAAATATTCTAACTCCTTTAATTTTTGGAAAAATTCGCCATAACCTCCCCTGTACCGGGAGCATCGGGAAATTTCAAATAGCTTCCCGGTAACTTCTCATCTCAAAAAGAAAAAGAAAAAGCCAAGCGGCTTGCCGATACGGCGCATAAAATCTCATATATGAATTAAACATGTACCTTATTGTCGAGCACACTAATTATATACCTTCATCACTTTTTCCCATAACTGTCTCCGGTATATCTATACCTGTACAATTCATTTCAACTTCATACACTCGTTTTGTCTCAATTCGTTAAAGTAACTCTTTAACTAACTCTTTGCCCATTTCGCTTGTATATATGAATATAACACGTTTCAAATATATTTCAACTTACTTATCAACTAATTGAATTCAAATTTTAATTTAAGTTATATATTTGATTTCAAATATATGTTTACAATTCAAAAATTCAATTTTCAAAGTTCGACTTCAATTCACCACTCGATTAACTAATTCTTCTTTGATTTAGTTAATTCCATTCAATAATCAAAAATATGATTATTGTTTCAAAAATCACTTTTCTTACTTCACTTGAGTTCACCTTTATGTTCTAACTCAAGACCAGGTTTTTAAATGGAAATTCGGATTTTTATTTGCTTAAAAATCCCTATATTTATTATATAAAATCCATTATGGTTTTAATGGTTTCTGGCGCTGCACTTTTAAAAATTTGATTTTGACATAACTCAAAATCTATTCGACGAAATCCATATTTTTCTCTTCCATCAGAAAACTATTATTCAACCGGTCCTGACGATTCTTGTTTCAAAGAATTCCGACTACAATTGAGTCCTGTATACTCAATTGAAGTTCGAGTCGCCAATTTATGAACTGCAGCGCTGCGGCGAGTTCGTTTTAATTATATTTATATATATATAAACTTTTAAACTTCGTTAAAATGAATCCAATTCCATTTTAACTCTATTTGAATTTCTTGATTCAAATTCCAATCTCGCTTTTATTTGAATTCTATATTCAAATTCCAATTCCTTTTCTATTTGAATTCTATGTTCAAATTCTATTTCCTTTTCTATTTGAATTCTAAATTCAAATTTCCATTTCCTTTTCTATTATTCAAATTCTATATTTAAATTTCCTTTATTCAACTCCCATTTAAATTCCTATATTCAAATTCTATAGTTGAATTTCCTTTTCTATTTTATATTCAAATTCAATACTTGAATTTCTATTTCTATTTCATATTCAAATTCAATACTTGAAATTCCATTTGAATTCTATTATTCAATTTCTATACTTGAAATTCCATTTGAATTCTATTATTCAATTTCTATTTCAATTCTTCTTTGAAATTCTATATTTCAAATTCAATTCAATTCTTCTTTGAAATTCAATATTTCAAATTCAATTCAATTCTTCTTTGAAATTCAATATTTCAAATTCATTTATTCAAATTCCTTTATTCCTCTATTCACATTCCTTTATGAATTTCTATATTCAAATTCAATTCTTTTTGAATTCTCGATTCAAATTCTATATTCAATTCTGTTTGAATTCTCTATATTCAAATTTCTATATTCAATTCTGTTTGAATTCTCGATTCAAATTATATATTCAATTCTGTTTGAATTCTCTATATTCAAATTCCTTTATTAAGTTTCCATTTGAATTTCTATATTCAAAATTCTATTTCAAATTCTTTTATTCAAATCCCTTTGAATTCCTCTTTGAATTTTCTTTATTCAAATTCTATATTTGAATTTCATTTTCAATTCTATTTGGATCTATTTGAATTTTCTATATTCAAATTTCAAATTTCAATTCTATTTGAATCTTCTATATTCAAATTTCAAATTTCAATTCTATTTTAGAAAAATAGAATTTCCTTTCTAATTCTCAAATATCCTTTTTCCATGATATTTTTAAATATCATTACTTAAGCCCAGTGATATTTAAACACACAAAGCAACCAATTATTTATTTTTCTAACACATCATATATAACAATATATATGCAAACAAACAAACAAACAGATAATATATTTTTGAGGAATCCAGTTGGATTCCTCTAACCTGTTTTCCTGCATCCACAGATGTTAGCACATAAATAATACCCATTCTGCTTCGTGGCAGAATATCGTGGTATAGAAGGTCATCCACTAATCATAGCGTGGGGCATATAGGGTAATCATCCGCTATGAAACTGCGGGCATCCGCTAATGAGACTGCGGGAATCCAACCAATCAATCAACCCAATATATATATAATAGCCTAAATAACTAATATATATAAAACAAGCAGAAAAATCCAAACAAGCAACAACAATTATTTTTACGAAGTAAAAAAAATTATAAATAAAAGGTGAGTGAGATTTACTCACCAGGGTGTCTATTTACGCTGAATACCCGATGAAGACTATTATGTAGATTGTACAATGGTTCCTCCATTTCACTGTTTTTCAATGTAAAATAAATAAAATTTCAATTACCGAAGTATACTAATTTAATTAACTTCTCAGATGTAAACAAACTTCGAATTTAACCTTAACCTTTCTCGAACGATTAGTCTAAACATTTTATTTCTTTATTAACTAATTTCCTTTATAACCACTAATTATATCAACTAATTTATTTTAATCAAATACCAATTATATAAAATAATTTCCATGTATAAATTAAAATCATTTTATAGTAGTAAAATGCCTAAGTTAATTTCCTATCTGGAAATAAATTTCGTAC
Organism: Allium sativum; assembly: GCA_030737875.1. Classification (NCBI taxonomy): domain Eukaryota; kingdom Viridiplantae; phylum Streptophyta; class Magnoliopsida; order Asparagales; family Amaryllidaceae; genus Allium; species Allium sativum. The sequence continues at coordinate 281,993,536 of CM060911.1, forward strand.
CTAAATCACTTGAATTAAGTAATTGAATTACACCTTACTAAGCCTAAAATTTCTTGACTGAAATAAATAAATAACTAAATTAACTAAATTAAGATAATTACCTTAATAACCAAATTAAATCCATTTATCATTCTCGGTCCTTCACCAAAATGTTGAACTCGATGTTCCTCCCCTCATTCACGATTTCAAACCCCAACAATTTCATTTCCTGTTACAGGCATCGAACCCTTGGTTCGAATTTTCCTTCGATCCTCTCAACACCATAAACAGCTCGTTCATCCCAGCCTCATACTATCAACCTCGAAGTTGAACTCATGATTCACAGCTTCAGCAAACCCTACAGGACACAATGTCCATTCGAACTAAATCCACCTGGTATAGATAAATCCGTCGCAACCCTATACTTGTTCAACAGCTCCTCCCAATCCAGACCACCGCATCTCGACTCAGTCTCCTACTTCACGCACTACCAAGTATCCATCGAATCAACTCCAACGTCGATGATTTAGAGGCATGACAGTGTAACTTCACTGCTTCGTTTGAATGGAAATCCATCGCGTCGACCCTAAACCCCCAAATCACCATCGCACTCAAGTTTGAACCCTCGACTCGTATGAATCGCTTCATCAACGCAGAACAAACTCACGACCGAACCCCATCCTTGTACCCTAATTCGAGAGTGTCTTGCCGTCGGCCTTGTGGAGCTTCGCGGTTTCGATTTCCGGTTCCATAAATGGAGGAAATCGATTTGGTTTATGAGGATGAAGGAAAAACCCGAGAGAAATGGATTGAATGCCTGTTTCTGTGATGAAGACTTGGTCTGTTTATATAACCACGAGAGGGGAGACAGATCGTACCAAGCCATTTCGATTCCTGCTTTGCTTTGTAGCGAAGCTGGGGAGAAAGAAATACAGCTCGAGGAAGACAACAGATATGTTATTTTACAAATCATAGATAGGTCCGTAATGTTTACAAATTGAGGTCTGCGATGAAGAAGGATATAGGTCGGCTGAAGTTGATCTGTATTAAATTTTTATTTGATTTTAATTAATACATTCTACAAAAATATCTCATGGTCCTTTACTCAAAATTCTGAACCGTTATTTAATCGTAATGACTGATGTTCACAACGTTATTCACTATTCTAAATTCAACGAAATAGGTTATACAATTTAATTTGAACGTATATTTAAAATAGCCATATTAAATCATTTTAAATTCAAAACAAATAAATTCTTCAACAATGAATTTCTATTATCATCGTTCATATTTAAATAGTATATAGACTGATCATCTGAACTGTTTCGATTCAGTTTTATCTTTGAATTGAATTATTTCAAACTTCTCGTATTTCGATAATTATCAAAATAAATCGTATTTCGATTATTTAACCGATAACCCAATAAAATACCATTTATATTGTGAATTCAATATTTAAAACCATACTAAATATTTAAAATAAACTGTTCAAAAATCTGGGTCGTTACAATTCGCGAGCCTCACACCCCGGTTGTGAACCAGAAACGGGAGAGGTCCTCAGGGAGGGCATGCATTTCCTTCTAGCTAGGGTCGTGTTAGTGACCTACCAGCCCTGACATTTAAATTATTTTCACATGTGTGGTTGTTGCTGTTGCGTGGAGCCTCGGATATATCGGTGACTGTGTGGAGCTGATGGAGTCATTTGGCTCATTGACACCTCAAAGGGCGGGGAAGCGCAGTATTCAGGCATTTTAATCCACATCGGTGGACCAACCCTGACGATCCAAGGGCCCACCTGAGTCTGGGTCCTGAGACACGGGCTAAAGCGTCTCGAATCGATAGAGGACTATCTTTTGCCTCGGTTCACAGATGGAAATCCAACTTCCAATGCGTGACATTTGCGGTTTTAATTGTAGAGCCTAGTATGGCGACATGATATATGGTACCCATGCCGTCTACGATTGATACTTATGATTGAAATTGTTTTACACACTATGCACTTATAATAGTATCAAATGATTTGTTTTTAGCGTATCAAGCACTCTTTGGCTATTATAAGGTAAAAAACCCTATCCTCTGGCTTGCGTTGCATTGCATTGTGTGATGGGACCTAGGTCTTATAATAGCTTCAGTTTTCGTTATTTAGCATTGCGTTGTTGTTTTATGCACTGGTATTCTTGGGAGGAAACCCGTTCCGTGTTATACGGCGTGATCCCTTGATTTACCTAACTTTAAAATAAAGATAGATAACTGTTTTAGTTCTCACACCAGTCACATGACTGACCTGGAGTTTATTGTTTTAACCTAAACTCTGGGTGCCCTTATTTTGACACGGGCAACTAGTAGTTTTTGTTTTGTAGATTTATATTCACAGGATCCTGATTTACAGTTGGAATTATACTCAGAAAGCTCTGTATCCGCGTATTCCTTTCAGTTGTGTTTTTGTATTATTTTTCCGTTGCAGTAATGTATTTAAATCACTGATAATTTATGATGTGTAATATTTATTCATACTTTGTATATTCTTATATCCTGATGAAATTGTTGTAATAAGCAATGAAATGTTCTTCTGTTTGCGTTCTGATTCGTCTTGTCCTCAAAGTATCTGCTCTTTCCTTACAGGGGAAGTTATGGGTCCTTACATCATCCTCAAGGCTCTGTTTTCAACAAAAGCCTCGATCAATTGCATCTTGGCATGTCACATTGACAGTCCATACCATGCGATCGATAACTACCAATATATAACCTTCGAGCTCATGTGTCTCAAAGAAGGGTGTTAAGCAAGAGAATAAATTCTTCGCCACCACAGATATATATTAATAAATATCAATTTAATTGCACAATATGAAGTTCGATGTCGTACATACATCCATTTACAAGTCCGTTCAGGGTCTGAACGAAACTGGAATCACCTTATTCCTCGTCCCGTATGTCCAATACGGAAATGAGGTGCTCGCGTATCCTTACGATCAACAAGTACGTCCGGACGACTACCACATTAACCCTTTATCGGTAGCTGGCCAATGCCAAGCATCAGTAGTTATCCTTTCGATTAAATACGAATTTCAATCGCCGGTCTTCAATCGTCGTCTTCAAGATCTTTAATTTAGATCGTCGTATGACCATTTGAAATGAGATTTAACTCGGTCTTTTCAAATGGTCCTCGCATATATATAATTTAAAATCATTTCGTATCATTAATGGTATTTAATAACGATTAATTTCTATTTTATTTATATAAAATAGCAAAATTTAATTAACGACGCTTTGGGTCGATGGGCGGCCCTAGCGTTGTTTTTACCAAAATTTGATTTACGCATATCTTAAAATCTAACCGTTGGATCTTAACAAAATTCATATCGATGGAAAGATCTTCCCAAAATGGTCCTAACGGTTCCAGTTTTGGGAAAATCCGATGGTCGGATCTTACGGTATAATCGTTTGAAGTTTCGATTGCCGAGCATGATTCGTTTAATTTTAATTAATTAATATATATACATACATACACACATATATATATATTAATCGTTGGTAGTTTCAACTACTTACAGACAATCACATGCAAGCCAAATACAGTCTATATTCATGTTAGAGATTTTGTATTTGATTTTCATAATTCTACTAACATGATAAAAATGATGATTTGAAATAAATCATGTTTTTAATGACTAATTATTTTCAATGGTAATTACATTAGAAATATATATTCCTAATGTTCGCTCTTTTTTTTGAAACCAAATGATAATAACAACATAGATTTTATTCCTACTATTTTTATTGCATCTAAATATAAGATAAAAATATGACATTTTAAATCTATTCTTTTTATTGTCTCTATAATGACAATAAAAATGTAACATGAAAATCTGTTCTTTTTTATTGTCTCTAAAATGACAATAAAAATGTAACACTAAAATCTGTTCTTTTTTTATTGTCTCTAAAATGACCATCAAAAGGTAACATTAAAATATGTTCTTTAATTGCGTATTTAAAATGTTGTTAAAATTATGGTCTTTGACTTTACATCTAAATTGTAAATAAAAATGTAACCTTGGGTGTATTCCCTTATTCACATTTATTTGGACGATAAAATGATACTTCAATTCTTGTCATTTTTTTTGCTACAACTAAAATGTAACTTTTAAATCCTATCTTTTTATTGTCTCTAATTTAAAAGTAAAAATGATACTTTTAGTCCTATTATTTTATTTACGTCTAAATTGTAAATAAAAAAGTTGCTTCTAACTTAAAAGTAAAAATGCAACTTTTAATTCATGTTTTATTTGCATCAAAGAACGCAAATAAAAATGCAACCTTTAAATTCATGTTTTATTTGCATCAAAGAATGCAAATAAAAATACAACTTTTAAATCAATATTTTATTCACATCAAAAATGCAAAAAAAAAAATGTAACATTCATTTTAAGGTTTTTATTTGCATCTAAAATTGCAAACAAAAATGCAACTTTCATTTTAATGTTTTTGCTTACATCTAAATACAAAAAAAAAATTGCAGCTTTCATTTTAATGTTTTTGTTTGCATCTAAATACAAACAAAAAATGCAGCTTTCATTTTAATGTTTTTGTTTGCATATAAATTGCGAAGAAAAATGCAACTTTCATTTTAATGTTTTTGTTTGCATCTAAATTGCAAAAAAAAAAATGCAACTTTCCTTTTTATGTTTTTGTTTACATCTAAATTGCAAACAAAAATGCAACTTTCATTTTAATGTTATTGCTTGCATCTAAATTGCTAACAAAAATACAACTTTCATTTTAATGTTTTTATTTGCATCTAAATTGCAAACAAAAAAAATGCAACTTTCCTTTTAATGTTTTTGTTTAAATCATAGAATGCAAATAAAAATTTAACTTTTTATTTCATGTTTTATTTGCGTCAAAGAATGTAAATAAAAATTCAACTTCTAATTTCAACATTTTATTTGCATCAAAGAATGCAAATAAAAATATAACTTTTTATTTCAATGTTTTATTTGCATCAAAGAATGCAAATAAAAGTATAACTTTTAACAGGATACTTATTTGCATCTAAATTTGCAAATAAAAAAAAATGTAATCTTTTTCTACTACATTCAAACAACAACAAAGGTGGTGTTTTTATCAATCAACACAAAAAGTGATGTATTTTATATTGAATTGAAAGTTTAACCCAATTCAATAACATTAACAAGGTGATGTTTCTATTGAATTGAAAATTCTAATTCAATTCAATAATATAAACAAAAATGATACTTTTAATTGAATTGACAATTCTATTTCAATTCAACAATATAAACAAAATGATACTTTTAATTGGACTGACGATTTTATTTCAATTCATAAAATAAAAAAATGATAATTTTATTGAATTGACAATTCTAATCCAATCCACTAAAAATAACAAAATAATATTTTATATTGAATTGATAATCTTATTCAATCTAATAAAAATGAAAAAATAATATTTTATATTGAATTGACAATCTAATTCAATCCAATAAAAATGAAAAAATAATATTTTATATTGAATTGATAATCTAATTCAATCTAATAAAAATCACAAAATAATATTTTATATTGAATTGTCAATCTAGTTCAATCCAATAAAAATGACACTACACATGAGTCACCAAATATTGACAAAAAGAAAATGATTTAATTTATCCCACACATTCAAATCTATAATTATTGATCACCAAACAATAGATTAATCATCATCCAAAATTTCAGAACAAAGCAGATCTAAATCATATTCATATAATCATTACATACCAAGTAAAATAATTAAATTGATTAATTATAAAAAAAATTAAAATCTCACTATCGTGTTGCAAATTTGCCCAAAATTCTATCAGTTTAGAATTGCTCCTTTTCAGTCTAGGAACGTAGATCTCTGTCGTACAAGCACAACGCTTCATAAATTGATCAATTCTGAATCAATACAAATGAGTTATGATTTAATTAAGATCAACAACATTTTAAATTAATTAAATATTAAAATATAGTTATATACCCTTCTTCCTCAATACTCAGATGTAGGCCACGTTGAAACCTAACTAGTTCGGTTCTAGGGCTCCTATTTGTTCGCGGATCGAGGTGCGAGAGGCCAATCAGAGACTGCCATGTCGACGGGGGGAGTGTGGTATGCGTGCGCCTCGAGTGAGGTGGGGCTCGGTGGAGCAGGGAGGTCGGGGCGGCGGTTGAAACTCGTCGGGTTTGGGGTGCTGAAACTCCTTGAATACACAACGGTTTCAAGATCAAACCGTATAGAATCGAAGATGATGAAATGCTCCACAATAAACTGAGAAGGAGGAAGGTGTTATAATGAGAGGATTGCAAGAATTTAGTGGAAGAAGGAGGAGCATTTTCGGCTATTGGAACGAAGTAGTGGTGGCTGATGAATAGTATTAGGGTTTGGTGAAATGATTTTCCAATTATTTATAATATTTAATGTAAATCTTACAGTTAAATCCATACCATCTCAACAACTCCGATTTCAGTCCATCCAAAGTTGATCCTCCCCAATTGCCCCGTTTCGGATCCAATGGGCTAGGTCTCGTCAGCCCAAACGACTGTTTGTGGCTTGAATTCTTTAATTTAATATTTAAATCCTTTAATAAATTAATTTGATCGTATATTTAAATTCACCAGGGCCACATACGGACTCCAAAAAATCCATAAAAATTATTTTTGGCTTTGTTTTGACGATTCGGTCCTAACAAAATTAATTTTGTCGAATTCTGAGAGTGTTTGAAAAATGGTTATTTTCAGGTCAATCAGATTTGAATGAAATTGCCAAAACACATTTCTGTTTTCCACGCTCACTTATTCATTCCCAAAATTCCAGAAAAGTAAATTTAGCAATAATTTGACATTTCGGATCCAACAAAAGTGGTTTCGTCGAAAACGGAGGTCGTTTGAAAAATGATCTTTTATACGGGCTATTAATTATATCATAGCGACCATTCTGAATATTCAACTGGCCATAACTTTTGATTCCCTCTATGAAATTTCGTTTTTTCGGATTCGTTGGAAAGATATTTTCAAACAGATTTAGATATTTTTGGTTTCGCTAAAATCCAATAAATTTTGAGTCTGGTACATTCAGTCAAAGTTCAAGTTTGACTTTTCAAACTACCGTACGATTTCTAATTCCTTTTGAAGCCAAGATAAATATATTCACACTAACTTTGATTAAAATAAATTTTTAATCATTATTATTTAAAATAAATTATTTTAACTATTCAAAATTTACTGAAATAGCAAAAATAAATTTTTTAAATTGGTTCGGATTTTCCGGGATGTTACATATATTATTTAGTGTTGTACATGCATCTATTATTTTGTTGTATAGTGGATCGACTATGACCACTGTATTTGTATTTATACTCATGTGTTATATTCATATTTTTTCCACCTTAGTGCCGTGAATATCTATGTCTGACTCTGATTTTATTGTTATGTATTTTATATTGATTTCAAATTATATACAGCTGTTTTGTAGCAGTTTTGAACTTGAATTAGATGTGTCGGATTTTCTCATGAGATTTGAAAAGTAAGACCACATTATCCAATACGTTCAGCACTCATTCAAACCTATTATACAGTCGGTCGCTCCTCAGCAGCTTTATTCTTCCTATTAGTTGATGCTGTTACTTGCAATGTCATTGGCTAACACGAGTATAGAGGTGGGGCATTACACGAGAAGTGTATGAATATCATTAAAGATGTTTAATAATTATAAAGGGATAGTGGATAATGAATCTAGGGTGGACATCGATCAAGGGGTTCCATTTATAATTGTTTTTATTAAATTACTATGATGGCCCAAGGATTATATGTTATTTCAATTAATATGCAAATTTTATATGGATATCATTATGTTATTAACAAAGCTAGAATTAACGGTAGTAAATTAATTGATTATTTTAAATATTCTTTGTAAATCATCATATTTTTTGCATTGGCATTTATTTTATGCGCAGAATCTCAAGTAAATGGCTATTTTGTCGTAGAAATGAATGTGTTGGAATTGAACCATGATTGAAGTTTTTATTGATAAACTGACTAAATTTAGTCTTTTAAAATTTTTATAGAAATGTTATGATAATTTTTGGGTTTATAAAGAACTGTACTATAGCCCATAATTTTTGTTTATTCGAAAAACTTGGATAGTCCAACAAAATTCTGTTTGTGCCAGGTTTTACGTTCATAGTAGGGATATTCGGGACATGGATCCCATTAAGCAAGTGAACATTAGTGGGTCCTATTTAAAACTTATTTATTGAATTACTATTTAATGGCTAGGTGCAAAGCAACGATTCATCCGCCTTTCTATGTTACACATTACACTCTCTAATCCAGTACACTCATTATTTGTATAAATAAAATGGATCGTTTGGATAAAGTCCCTATCAAGTTTTAAAATTATTAAAACATCCTTGTCAAAAAAAAGTTATATAAATTAGGTCCCTAGAATTAAGTTAACTAATAATTGTATAAATTTATGCAATTCTTTAGTGAATAGTTCCAGATATTTATGCAATTATATCAAACCATTTACAAATTATTTGTTAAATTAGTTTTTTAAGGCTAAGGATTCTATGCTATTCAAATTAATTTGCAAATTTTGTATTAGATTTGTGTTAAAGTCATTTTGTTATTTATAATAGTAGAAAATTAATTGATTATTATCTAAATATTCTTAATAAATCCCCAATATCTCTTGCATTGGCCATTATAATATGTGCATAATCTCAAGCAAAGGCAATTTTGTCATAGAAAACTATGGTGGAACTGAACTATGATTGAAGCTTTTACAGACGAAACGTATTGTAGTCTTTTATAATTTACTTTTAGAAAAGTAATGACTATTTTTGGATTTATATACTGAAGTTTATAATTTGTGTTTACTTGAAAATCCTAGATAATCTAAGAAAATTTCATTTGTGGCATGTTTAACATTAATAATAGGGATATTCAGGACATGAGTCCTAGTGAACATAGGTGGGTACTAGGTAAAACTTTTTTATTGAATTACTATTTAGGGGCTAGTTGCAAAGCATCAATTCATCTTTGTAACACCCCGTGTATTTTATAACTGTGAAATTCACAAATTAAAGTATAACTAATTTCAAATCAAAGAATTAAGGGAAACAGGATATGCCATTGCGTTCGTCTCGGAATTCTGCTTGAGATAGAGTCCGAGTTTGCGTAAAACGGATATCGTATGAAGAAGATATGGACGAACGAAGTTGGGCGAAAAACCAGAAAACGGGTCAGAATGCACTGGCGCACTTGGGAAGTGCGCCAGAACAAAAATGAACTGGCGCACTTGGGAAGTGCGCCAGTACATTTTTGACCTGGCGCACCTGCCAAGTGGGCCCAGGTCAAAAATGACCTGCTGGTCAGGTCTGGTCAGGTCCTGGCTGGCCTAGTCTGTGTTTGGTCGATTTTCTTAGCCTTGCCTTGTCACTAGGGCTAGGTGTCAGCTCCTGGTTGGTCTCTCCTTCAAACGAACGGCTATTATTGAACCAAGCTTCATCGACGGTCTAAATCAACTTACAAACTCTATAAAAAGGACCTAAGACTAACCCTAATTCACACAAACTAAAATGGAGATGAGACCGTCATGTTGCTGAGGAGAGACTAAGGATAGCCGTCAGAAATAGAGAGACAATTAGGAGATAATTCAAAGCTTAAAGCAACGTTAATCAAATCAAAACAACGCCTACAACAAAGGATAGCATCTCCAAATTCAGAACTCAGATTCCTGAATTGAAGATTCATCATACGTTGTAAGTAGAGTGCTATTCCGATGTGAATTAAATAATTGTGTTGATTTGTGTAATGTAAGAAATGGAATTGTGGCGATAATAATCTATATTTGTATGTTGCTTTGATGCAAAACGATTTGGGAATATTATGGTATACGATTGGATATTTGCAAGTACGCGATTTGCGTTGGAAACGAAATGGAATTGTGGCGATAATGACTTATATTTGTATGTTATTTTGATTCTAAACGATTTGGCAATGCTATGGTTTGATTCATACAAGTATATGATTTATGTTGACAACCACATGTTGTGGAATTTTGATTGGGACTCATGCAAGCATATGATTCATATTGAAAACTACATGTTTGTGGTAGTTATTTACAACACCCATTTGGTAAATGCAAGTATAAGATTCATGTTGAAACAACAACTATATGTTGTAATAATTTATTTTGAAATTCATGCAAGTCTATGATCTATTGTTATGACAACATGATGTAAAATTCTATGGTCATCTTTAGTGTAATTTGATTCACCTAAGTATTATGATTCATATGAAGGTTATGTTGAAATTGGCATCATAGTTCAAGTATAAAAATCATGATTTTGTGATAGTGACAAAAGCAAGCGTCGTTGTAAGCTTGTATTAATTTTATGAACATGACTAAGCTATGTTTGTTATTATGCCTAGTTAAAAACATGTTTTCTAAGTTTATGTTGTTATCTTAATCATATGATAATATATTTGGCACATAAGTTACATTAGAAATTACACTAGAATTACATCCCCTTACAAGTTACATAGATAGGACAAAACCATGATTATATGAATAATAGGATTCATAATCAATTATGTTTATGCCATGACCATATAAGGACTCATGTTCAATTATGATTATGCCATAATTATATGATTAGAGTGGTTCATGTTTAAGTACTATTTATGCCATGACTACATGTTTCGTTTACACCATGATTATGTGAATAGAATGATTCATGTTTAAGTATTGCTTATATTATATGTTGTTACAATTGCAAGTTCACATATGCCTATCTTATGTTAATTAGATCGTTATGTTGCAAGTTCATGCGTTCACACTCCCCTTTTTATGTCACCTTATAAACACCATGTTATAGCCTCCCCTTTTCATATGGCTAAATTGGGTTTAAGTATTAAACCCAACACACCTTACATTGGAACGAACGTATAAAACGGGGGTAATGACGTTTGGGCTAAAAGATGAAACATATGTGTTGGCATGTTTGACGCACGCCAATAACTTTGAAAATCAATTAAGAGGCATAAATAAATCTTAACCAATAAAGATGAATTTGAATAATGGGCCGCAAATATTTACATATAAAAAGAAAAGAGACAAAATATGTAAATGTAGAAAAATACGATGTGTTTAACCCGAGGTTGGATTGAGTTGTGATGTAAACCTGCCCGGAACCGCCCGGTTGTCCAGTAGTCACAACAATACCTATCCAATGTGGGTGGTTAAACACGGAGCCCAATAAGGACCCGAGGTTAGACTGAGTTGTGGCGTAAGACTGCCCGGACCCAACCGGCAACAGGCAGCCACAATAATACATGTCTAATGTTAGAGGTCAAGGCTTTAATAAGACAATTAAGGCTGAGTCAGGATTGATAGGATTAAGTAAATTATATTAATACTTAATCAAAATGGAACATGCTAAACTAAACAGACTGATTGGGGGTTAGGTTTATAAAACACTTAACCAACTTAGCATGTTGGCTAGAAATAGAAAACCTAGTAGCGGGGGACCCTTTTCAGCAGTAACCCTATAAGGTGTATCATGATACCCTGAAACTAGGCAGGGTGGAGCACGATTACTGGGCTGACTGTAAGAGGTCAAATCGACGGCGGTGGTGCAGCAGTGTGGGTTCAAACGGGGTGCGGGCATGCACACACTCCGGCGCAGAAAAATAAGGCACTGGGCACCAGTAGCATACCTGTGCATTCTAGGATTGTGTCGGGCCGCCACCATGGGACTTGATACACCCCATGGTGGGACCAGCATAGGTAACTACAACATCGGGGGCCGTAAGACACATGTAACTATGCGAGTAGGAGCCGATCATCATAAAATGGATCACTTCACCCTGATTATGGGGTGCCTGTTGGGAACTAGTTTATATGGGTACAGAGATTAATATGGGGTACGATAGTATATTCGACCCTAGACAACTTAACTAAGTTTATGGTGCTTTCCCATTTCTAGTTTATACTTATCATACCCAGTTCTTTATTCATAGACTGAATAGTCCTAGACTTACTCAGGCTTTATGTCTGACTCTACTTTTCTTTCGTCTTCTTTTCTTCCGTCCCCCCCCAGGTCCACAGGGAGGGAATACCGCAGCTTGACCAGCCTTCATATCCAGCTTGAAGAGAAAGAATGTATTGCTTGGATCTTTTCGTTTTGGACTATGGCTTTTGACAGCAACTATGGGACTTTTGCAGTTTATTTATGTTTTCTTTATGCTTCTTTAAATAATGTAATCAAGACAGTTATGAAGATGTTATGTTTTTGGAAGTATTGTAAGACAATTATGGTATGGTTGGTGTAACACGTATTTTAATGAAATAAAAGTTGTTGTTTTCCGCTGTTCAAAAATATGTGTTCTTATATCTGTCTTGTATACCTGTGACTTATACTTCTAAACCTCCACCAAAATTAGGGCATTCCCTTTGAGAGTGACCCTAACGGAGGTGGGGTGTTTCACTTGGTATCAGAGCATAGGTCTACCAGATAAGATAAAAAGTTTTGAAAATTTATTATCAAAAAGGGAAAATTAAAGGAGCATTTTTAAGATAAAATATTATTCTATTTTAAAAGGCAAAGTCCCCCCAAAGCCATAGGTACTATCTCTTATCCTTCGTTTTGAATCTATCCTTTCTGTTTCAGCATGTCTGGAGACCTTACTCCCCAGCTGCTGACGCTTTCACTCCTCCTCCTCCATGTGAACCAGCAAGCGGAAGTGTCTCAGAGTAGGAAGACGAATAATAGTCAAACAAGAAAGGATCTTAACAGTAATAACAAGAAACGGGAAAAAAGGAAATGCAATTTTTGTGGTACGGAAGGGCACATAGCCAAGGATTGTAGAAAGAAGAAAAGAAAGCAAGGAGAATGTTTTCATTGTGGGGAAACTAGACACATCAGCAAAGACTGCCCTGAGAAGACAGACTTTGAGAAGGGCGGGAAAGACAACAAGTTCCGAGAGAAGAGGAAGTGTAAATTCTGTGGCAAAGGGGGGCACTTAGTGAAAGATTGCCGGAAAAAGAAGGCCAAGATGAAGGGCGGGTGCTTTTCTTGCGGTGAGATAGGCCACATGGCTAAGGACTGCCCAAAGAAACGAGGACAGGGGCAGAGGGCTGGATCCACTACAGGGGCACAGGTTCATGTGCTAGAAGCGCCACCTCTGCAACAGCGAGGTATAAATACTTCTGTAGAAAGTGTAGTTTATCTTTATGATCACCCCGTTCGCACTTTATTTGATTCTGGCGCATCACACTCCTTTATCTCGTCTGCTTTAGTAGAATCTCTACACCTAAAAACTAGTATGGTAGAGGACCCCTTAATTGTTTCAAACCCAATTGGGGGCCCAGCTCATTTGTCTATGATCTGTGTGGGATTGAAAATTTCTATTCTAAGCGTAGAATTTCAATGTAGTGCCTTTTTTTGGGCCATTGGTTGATTCAAGCGAGGGAGTGGTTATCCAGTAAGGGTGACCATCTCGGTTTCGAAAAGAGGGTAGTTAGACTCTTGACTTGCCTCGGTAATACCCTCGAAGTCGCAGGTAACCTTTAGGGTTCTATCATGATTTGTTTCCTAGAATCTCTTGACACATTTATTGGTAATTTGTAATCCGATCGAGTAGTGTTCGCCACTAAGGCAGAAGGTTCATTTCGCTTATGCATGAGTTGTAGAGAATCACCTTAGTAAGTACATTAGGCAACATGGTTGGCATTTATTTCCAAGAGATAGTTCTTCTACGTGGAATACCTGATAGTAAGTGGACGAGATCTAAGATTCACTAGTGAATTTTGGAGAGCTTGCATGAAACCATGAGTACGCCGTTATGTTTGAGCTGAGTATATTAGAAGTAGAGTAAGTGAAAGAGGAAGAAGAGGCAACAGTGAAATAGGTTCCAACTCATATTTTGGAAACAAGAATTAAGAAGCTACGAAATTGTGAAGTTAAATACGGACAAAGCATAATGGAGTTAAGCTCAAGGAAATGCGACTTAGAAGATTGAAGACTAGATTCGTGCATCATATCTCTTCTTCAGAGTATATCCTTGATCCCTCTCTTCCTGTAGAGCTTACTTGCATGTTATCTTTTGTGTATATCCTCTCGGTCCCATTCTCAATCCAATTTCTGTTGCAAACCCCATAGGGAGTATGACTCATCTGTTAGTAACACACGTTGGGGCTGGAGGGTGTTCGTTGGTTTGACTAAACTTTTTGGGTTTTATAGGATACGGGTTGGTCTTAGGAAGGGACTCCCTTGTGACCTAAAAGGAGTCCATCATGCTTAGTTTCCTAGAATCATATATAGTGGTTGGGTTAAGTAATTCTTTGGGTGTCAGTCTGATGTTGATTTCGGTCTTCGGGGCTGATGCTTAGAGAATTCTTCTCCTAGTCAATATATATGTGGCATAGATTTCCAGTTTTGACATTGCCTAATGGGCACAAAGTTTTTACTTGCTTCTATCATTCAACTATACCTTTAGATAGGAACAATTGGGTGTAAACATGTGTTTGAGACATGTTATGATTGATGGTTGCAAGTGGTTGCAAGTGATTGCTAGTGGTTGCTCGTGGTTGCATATACACACACAATCTAGGTTTTAGATCGGCTCAGTCACTTCATATTGGATATGCATATATGTTTGCATTCGTATATGGTTGAACTTTAATGTGTTGTCATATGGATGTTGCATTTATATGAATGATTGTGCACTCATGTAGAATCATGAATAGGAGAATTTGCATACATAATGGATTCATGGCACTTACATAATTTGCATTAAGGAGGTCAACTGAATCAGTAGACCGCCTGATTTTGCATTAGATAAGTACATGTACACACACACGCCGCATATGATCATGAAGCATTAGAAGTCTTTTAAGGACAATGGATGCACGTGTTTGATGGATGAGTAGATGGATGTTTGGATGTTAGGATGTACATTCTTCCTGAACTTGAAGATTTCGGGGACGAAATCCTTTTAAGTGGGGGAGAATGTAACACCCCGTGTATTTTATAACTGTGAAATTCACAAATTAAAGTATAACTAATTTCAAATAAAAGAATTAAGGGAAACGGGATACGCCATTGCGTTCGTCTCGGAATTCTACTTGAGATACAGTCCGAGTTTGCGTAAAACGGATATCGTATGAAGAAGATATGGACGTACGAAGTTGGGCGAAAAACCAGAAAACGGGTCAGAATGCATTGGCGCACTTGGGAAGTGCACCAGAACAAAAATGAACTGGCGCACTTGGGAAGTGCACCAGTACATTTTTGACCTAGCGCACCTGCCAAGTGCGCCCAGGTCAAAAATGACCTGCTGGTCAGGTCCTGACTGGCCTAGTCTGTGTTTGGTCGATTTTCTGAGCCTTGCCTTGTCACTAGGGCTAGGTGTCAGCTCCTGGTTGGTCTCTCCTTCAAACGAACGGCTATTATTGAACCAAGCTTCATCGATGGTCTAAATCAACTTACAAACTCTATAAAAAGGACCTAAGACTAACCCTAATTCACACAAACTAAAATGGAGATGAGACCGTCATGTTGCTGAGGAGAGACTAAGGATAGCCGTCAGAAATAGAGAGACAATTAGGAGATAATTCAAAGCTTAAAGCAACGTTAATCAAATCAAAACAACGCCTACAACAAAGGATAGCATCTCCAAATTCAGAACTCAGATTCCTGAATTGAAGATTCATCATACGTTGTAAGTAGAGTGCTATTCCGATGTGAATTAAATAATTGTGTTGATTTGTGTAATGTAAGAAATGGAATTGTGGCGATAATAATCTATATTTGTATGTTGCTTTGATGCAAAACGATTTGGGAATATTATGGTATACGATTGGATATTTGCAAGTACGCGATTTGCGTTGGAAACGAAATGGAATTGTGGCGATAATGACTTATATTTGTATGTTATTTTGATTCTAAACGATTTGGCAATGCTATGGTTTGATTCATACAAGTATATGGTTTATGTTGACAACCACATGTTGTGGAATTTTGATTGGGACTCATGCAAGCATATGATTCATACTGAAAACTACATGTTTGTGGTAGTTATTTACAATACCCATTTGGTAAATGCAAGTATAAGATTCATGTTGAAACAACAACTATATGTTGTAATAATTTATTTTGAAATTCATGCAAGTCTATGATCTATTGTTATGACAACATGATGTAAAATTCTATGGTCATCTTTAGTGTAATTTGGTTCACCTAAGTATTATGATTCATATGAAGGTTATGTTGAAATTGGCATCATAGTTCAAGTATAAAAATCATGATTTTGTGATAGTGACAAAAGCAAGCGTCGTTGTAAGCTTGTATTAATTTTATGAACATGACTAAGCTATGTTTGTTATTATGCCTAGTTAAAAACATGTTTTCTAAGTTTATGTTGTTATCTTAATCATATGATAATATATTTGGCACATAAGTTACATTAGAAATTACACTAGAATTACATCCCCTTACAAGTTACATAGATAGGACAAAAACCATGATTATATGAATAATAGGATTCATAATCAATTATGTTTATGCCATGACCATATAAGGACTCATGTTCAATTATGATTATGCCATAATTATATGATTAGAGTGGTTCATGTTTAAGTACTATTTATGCCATGACTACATGTTTCGTTTACACCATGATTATGTGAATAGAATGATTCATGTTTAAGTATTGCTTATATTATATGTTGTTACAATTGCAAGTTCACATATGCCTATCTTATGTTAATTAGATCGTTATGTTGCAAGTTCATGCGTTCACACTCCCCTTTTTATGTCACCTTATAAACACCATGTTATAGCCTCCCCTTTTCATATGGCTAAATTGGGTTTAAGTATTAAACCCAACACACCTTACATTGGAACGAACGTATAAAACGGGGGTAATGACGTTTGGGCTAAAAGATGAAACATATGTGTTGGCATGTTTGACGCACGCCAATAACTTTGAAAAAAAATTAAGAGGCATAAATAAATCTTAACCAATAAAGATGAATTTGAATAATGGGCCGCAAATATTTACATATAAAAAGAAAAGAGACAAAATATGTAAATGTAGAAAAATACGATGTGTTTAACCCGAGGTTGGATTGAGTTGTGATGTAAACCTGCCCGCAACCGCCCGGCTGTCCAGTAGTCACAACAATACCTATCCAATGTGGGTGGTTAAACACGGAGCCCAATAAGGACCCGAGGTTAGACTGAGTTGTGGCGTAAGACTGCCCGGACCCAACCGGCAACAGGCAGCCACAACAATACCTGTCTAATGTGAGAGTTCAAGGCTTTAATAAGACAATTAAGGCTGAGTCAGGATTGATAGGATTAAGTAAATTATATTAATACTTAATCAAAATGGAACATGCTAAACTAAACAGACTGATTGGGGGTTAGGTTTATAAAACACTTAACCAACTTAGCATGTTGGCTAGAAATAGAAAACCTAGTAGCGGGGGACCCTTTTCAGCAGTAACCCTATAAGGTGTATCATGATACCCTGAAACTAGGCAGGGTGGGGCACGATTACTGGGCTGACTGTAAGAGGTCAAATCGACGGCGGTGGTGCAGCAGTGTGGGTTCTAACGGGGTGCGGGCGTGCACACACTCCGGCGCAGAAAAATAAGGCACTGGGCACCTGTAGCATACCTGTGCATTCTAGGATTGTGTCGGGCCGCCACCATGGGACTTGATACACCCCATGGTGGGACCAGCATAGGTAACTACAACATCGGGGGCCATAAGACACATGTAACTATGTGAGTAGGAGCCGATCATCGTAAAATGGATCACTTCACCCTGATTATGGGGTGCCTGTTGGGAACTAGTTTATATGGGTACAGAGATTAATATGGGGTACGATAGTATATTCGACCCTAGACAACTTAACTAAGTTTATGGTGCTTTCCCATTTCTAGTTTATACTTATCATACCCAGTTCTTTATTCATAGACTGAATAGTCCTAGACTTACTCAGGCTTTATGTCTGACTCTACTTTTCTTTCGTCTTCTTTTCTTCCTCCCCCCCCCTTCCCCAGGTCCACAGGGAGGGAATACCGCAGCTTGACCAGCCTTCATATCCAGCTTGAAGAGAAAGAATGTATTGCTTGGATCTTTTCGTTTTGGACTATGGCTTTGGACAGCAACTATGGGACTTTTGCAGTTTATTTATGTTTTCTTTATGCTTCTTTAAATAATATAATCAAGACAGTTATGAAGATGTTATGTTTTTGGAAGTATTGTAAGACAATTATGGTATGGTTGGTGTAACACGTATTTTAATGAAATAAAAGTTGTTGTTTTCCGCTGTTCAAAAATATGTGTTCTTATATCTTTCTTGTATACCTGTGACTTATACTTATAAACCTCCACCAAAATTAGGGCATTCCCTTTGAGAGTTGTAACGGCCCAGAAAATTTCGATGTTTAAAAATATGTTTTAAATTAAGATTTGACGTTAAAAATAAATATTTATATTTGGTTTTCGTCGTAATATTTGTACTTGTAACTATTTTAGAACATAGTTTTGCTTTTAAAATAAATTCTTTTTGTAAATTCAAATTTCAATATGAATGTTTGTTAAAAAACGAACGTTATTAACATTTCCGGTTATTTGAATATTCGAAATAGGAAAATCTTTTTAATTTAAGAAGAAATTTAATTTATTTAAAATGTTGAAATGGAAATTTGCAATTTAATTTATCATTAATAGCGGTTGAATTTATAACGGGTTGATTGCATAAAACAATGTGGTACGGTCATTTGTAACATTCGTTCTACCATGTTCCTTCGTTCGAATCTTTTACATCCGTTCAAATCTCCTACCGTGTTCATCCTTCTTCAAACTATACCAAAAATAAAAATAAATAATTATGGCCACTTGTCTTTTGCTCTGCTAAATGGTTTGCCATCTGTCTGCTTTGTTCTGAAATGGTACAACGCGTGTCCCCGTTCATTTGACCGTTCCCTTTTTAGTTCTTCCCGTCCCCTTTAGTAGCAGCCGATGGTTTTATCCCCAAATCCACTTCTCCACCGTTCACTTTATTCCATTCCCAAATCTTAGAGATCCCCAAATCCTTGTTAATGGTCGCGCTCCTAAATTAACCTTCTTCAAAAATCCAAGACTGCCACCACCGTCTTCGGCTATCGCTATAGTCCATCCGCCGTTACTTCCTTCGCCACCTCAAGCCCAAAGCCGAAGACTTTAGCACCTACCATCACCAAGGCGAAGCCTTTCCGCCTCTGCATGTGTTGCTCTTGCTTTGTCGAGTTAAGGTAAGTTTCTTACAGATTAAACTTTTCTTCAAGTTTGCGATTTCGGTCACAATAAGTATAATTGGTTGTCCTACGCTTGTGTGCCCTGTCTTGCATGTATTCATTTGGATATGGACACTTTGAATTGTTGAGTTTTGTGCTTGTTTACGTATGTACCCCGGCTCACATGTCACCAGTATTGTTTTGCCCTCACTTGGATTCACCTTGCTTTGCTGCCATTCTTGTTCTACATAAATTTATAATCATTAATGTATATAGCACTTCTTGACTGAAATATATAAAAGGCTTTAACCATGCCTTCGACCGTTTCGATGTTAAAAAAAAAAAAAAAAAAAAATTAGAGTTCACATCGTACTCTACCCTGGCCAGATATGCATATTTCATTTACTGAACCACAAGTGGTTAGACTACTCCTTAATACATATTCTTTCAGCATATCTTAACTCACAAGTGGGGGTTTTACAACCTAGATTCTCATAACTGAGATCTATTTTGAGAATGTATGTCGTTCACATATACATGTAATTGATAGAAGAATAACATTCCAAACATTTTATGCATGTTTGCATTTGCTGTAACTCTTGCATGGGCATCCCGGTTGTTATATAAATATTTCTGCTAATTCATTTTGTTTTCTGTCATAAAAGCTAAGATTTTTCCTTTATCTACATGTTTCGAAAGTTACAAACAGTATAGATTTTTAAAGTACTACCTTAGCATCTTTTGGGGCACCTTTAAACACTTTATGTATTGAGTTTTGTGTCAGTACGGAAATACTCAGATTGGTTACATGCTTGAATGGTATGCTCTTGGTCTGCATATTTTCCTAGCCTTTTCCTATTTCCATGTGGGTTTAACAGTTTAGTTTGATTTAAAAAGGGTATATGCACCTATAATATTGCATGCATGGTATAATGTTAACATGTTATAAGTAATTTCCATTTTGAGATGGCACATGCATGAACACATGGTGATGGTGTATTCCATATTCAGATAATATATACAACACTCACGCATGGACTTCACTGTTAAAACCAAAGGAGTGGTTGACCTGAACCATTCTTGTTTATGTTTCTAGAAGGCTATGTATGGTTGGATGCTGACTTGCGCCTTTGTTTTTCCAAACCAATTGTGAGGCCAAAATGCCAATTTCCACATTGTCTTAGGTAAATTTGTTGATTTGGCCACTACTTTTATATTATACTATGGACTGTCATATGCAATAGTCAAGCCATATTAGGATATTTTTATTCCTGTAGTGTACCATATAAAATAAATAAGGGCTTCATATAAATCATGTTGAGTTGCCGCATATTCTACCTTGATACTTTGAATATTTGTTTTGGAAACACAGAAGTGTGCATATACATGCTCAGTTGGCTATTGTTTTCCATTTGCATTTTTTCCAATTGGCATTTCATCCATGTCCATGCTTTACATTTCGCCGTCTACTTTGGTTGATCTGTCATTGCATCTTAAGTTGAAAATGTTTAGTGAACCCTGTTTCGCTACCGCTCGGTCCATTATTGTCATATGTACTCTTTTTCCGATCATTGCAATTTATATTATAGCAGTTCGTGATTGGCTGTACTCGAGTTATTTATTCAATTACTGGGATCAAATTAATTATATTTATGTGATTTTATCGAAGTGTGCTAACTTGAAATAAGTTTAATCCTGACTCGGGTGTTTTGTGTATTTTGCATGGGACTTTCGGGTCAGATCCTAAGTGTTCCAGGCTTAGAGTTTCAGCTTGCAAATTGAGAGGAACGTGAAGACGGCACGTAGAGACGTACACGCGCTATGCTCGGCAAAAGTAAAGTTTTATTCTTTAAAGCCATGTATGAAATTATGTATACATTATATTTATTTTTCCGCTGTAAAAATTTATGTATAAACTCTGATATTTTATAAAATGTTATTCCGCTGCAATATTTGTACTCTGTGATTCTGCGTCTGTTCTGTTTTAAACCGTGTAAGCCAACAAAAAGCTGTCGTTTTGAGCGCTTCGAGTTGGTTTAATTACCGGCGAGAATCGGTCAAAATGCAGGTCGTTACAGTTGGTATCAGAGCTTTGGTTCATACAAAGCTTGGCTTATCTGGTTAAAATGGAATTGACACTAGAATCAGCGGATTTCGAAGAATAAATATTTTTGAAAGGATTTTCGAAAAATAAAGTATTTTTTTAGAATATTTGGGAATAGAGTATATATATATATATAAAAAAAAAAATCGAAATAAAACTTCTTTAGGCTCCTTACGATGAAGTTTCTCGAAGTCGTTCGCTGAGTGTTCGGAAAATTTTAAAGGAAAATGAAAGAAAATTTGAAAATTTCAAGATAATTGAAACAAAAGTTTCCAAACTTTATGAAAGATACATATAAGGATGTAGTTAATTCAGAAATTTTTGATTTGGAAGGAATTTAAAGTGTAATGGAAATGGTTGCGAGAATTTTTTTGACGTCGAGATTGGACTGTCAAGTATGTACGGATTTTGTATATACGCCTAGCTAACGTATATATGAAATCGAAGATGTACTAGATAGATATGGAATCCCATTCTAGTCGCTGGAGGATAATTCTGATGATGATGGCCACATCATCGGACATTTATTTTCGAGTTTCGAAAGTGGGATGACTGTATGATTCCGATCTAAACGTCGAGAAATACTTGAAACCGTGTAGATAAATGTTGAAAATGTTTGGATAAATTAAAAAAAAAACGTCGTGATAAATTAATACGAAGAGATAAGTGGAATTTAAATAAATACATCTTCGTCGTCATTGTTGTGTTTGTTTGCCTTGACCTGACGTCATCTGTCGCTTATCATCTCTTCGATCTATTCGAGCTTGAATTTGTCCAATCTTGTTCTTAAACCCTTCCTTTTGTCTGGCATCAGTAAATCCATAGAAAGTGGACTTTGAAACTCAAATTTTTAGGGTTTTTGTTTCAAAATCAATGTTTTGGGATTGGTTTGTAGAACAATACTAGTGGAACATGCTTAATCAGAGTGCGTAGCGGAAGCGTGATGGTATTTTAAATAGAAATGTTTCGAGAGATTTTTTTTCCGACTAGTTGAACAATGTGATATGATAATTGAAATGAGAATGATTATTCGGTCCTATATTTTTGTGTAAAGGATTTCCAAATATGTCTTGAATTATTTTGGAACTAATGTTTTGAAAGGGAAATAATTCGATTATATGAAATTTGATACGATTTCTATGAATGATTTGTGAAGTTTTTAGTTTGGAAATTTGAAAAGCTTACTTGATTTGAGAAGATATTAAGAAATCGTATTGATTGAACTCGTTTCCAAATACTTGGATATGATATAGTTTATAAAAGTGGTTTATAAACAAAAGGAAATTTTGACGACTTGAATTCCGATATTTGAAATGTTTAAAAAAAACAACAATATTATGATTGAAGTATTTGCGAATTATTGTTGCGAAATGATTTATATCTTCGGGATATGAAATGATTTGATATGAACCATGGAATTGGGTAACCCGTGACTAAAGAAAGGGTGTGTGTGATTTTGGATTTTTGAGTCCTTATGATGGTCGGCTCCGGGGAAAGGAGAGACGTCATATATATATACTATTTCGTGCGATAGGTCGTTCCCGAGTAACCTTGTCATGGGGAGAAACTTCTCGAGGAAATGGGACATATAGATTGATATTGATTTTATCATAATATGTTTGAAGTTTTTGAAAGCGATTTGGTTTTAAAATCTCGAGGTGAAGTATGATTGTATATGAAAGAAATGTATAGTACTTCAATGTTTTGAAACGGAAATGGGATTCTAAGTTCGAAGAAATCATTTTGAGATTTCAATTCTTTGCAAACCATATTTTATCAAGTAAAGAAGTTTGAAATTTTCTATACTATGATTTAGTTTAAGTCTTGATATATTTTCAAGCTTATTTGAGATGATAAGTATTTTGTTTTGATATCTTTTATAAATAAGATTTTGTTTTACTTAGGTATAAGCTTACAACTCTCCTTTTCGAGGACGAAAAGCTTTAAGTGGGGGAGATTGTAACGGCCCAGAAAATTTCGATGTTTAAAAATATGTTTTAAATTAAGATTTGACGTTAAAAATAAATATTTATATTTGGTTTTCGTCGTAATATTTGTACTTGTAACTATTTTAGAACATAGTTTTGCTTTTAAAATAAATTCTTTTTGTAAATTCAAATTTCAATATGAATGTTTGTTAAAAAACGAACGTTATTAACATTTCCGGTTATTTGAATATTCGAAATAGGAAAATCTTTTTAATTTAAGAAGAAATTTAATTTATTTAAAATGTTGAAATGGAAATTTGCAATTTAATTTATCATTAATAGCGGTTGAATTTATAACGGGTTGATTGCATAAAACAATGTGGTACGGTCATTTGTAACATTCGTTCTACCATGTTCCTTCGTTCGAATCTTTTACATCCGTTCAAATCTCCTACCGTGTTCATCCTTCTTCAAACTATACCAAAAATAAAAATAAATAATTATGGCCACTTGTCTTTTGCTCTGCTAAATGGTTTGCCATCTGTCTGCTTTGTTCTGAAATGGTACAACGCGTGTCCCCGTTCATTTGACCGTTCCCTTTTTAGTTCTTCCCGTCCCCTTTAGTAGCAGCCGATGGTTTTATCCCCAAATCCACTTCTCCACCGTTCACTTTATTCCATTCCCAAATCTTAGAGATCCCCAAATCCTTGTTAATGGCCGCGCTCCTAAATTAACCTTCTTCAAAAATCCAAGACTGCCACCACCGTCTTCGGCTATCGCTATAGTCCATCCGCCGTTACTTCCTTCGCCACCTCAAGCCCAAAGCCGAAGACTTTAGCACCTACCATCACCAAGGCGAAGCCTTTCCGCCTCTGCATGTGTTGCTCTTGCTTTGTCGAGTTAAGGTAAGTTTCTTACAGATTAAACTTTTCTTCAAGTTTGCGATTTCGGTCACAATAAGTATAATTGGTTGTCCTACGCTTGTGTGCCCTGTCTTGCATGTATTCATTTGGGTATGGACACTTTGAATTGTTGAGTTTTGTGCTTGTTTACGTATGTACCCCGGCTCACATGTCACCAGTATTGTTTTGCCCTCACTTGGATTCACCTTGCTTTGCTGCCATTCTTGTTCTACATAAATTTATAATCATTAATGTATATAGCACTTCTTGACTGAAATATATAAAAGGCTTTAACCATGCCTTCGACCGTTTCGATGTTAAAAAAAAAAAAAAAAAAAATTAGAGTTCACATCGTACTCTACCCTGGCCAGATATGCATATTTCATTTACTGAACCACAAGTGGTTAGACTACTCCTTAATACATATTCTTTCAGCATATCTTAACTCACAAGTGGGGGTTTTACAACCTAGATTCTCATAACTGAGATCTATTTTGAGAATGTATGTCGTTCACATATACATGTAATTGATAGAAGAATAACATTCCAAACATTTTATGCATGTTTGCATTTGCTGTAACTCTTGCATGGGCATCCCGGTTGTTATATAAATATTTCTGCTAATTCATTTTGTTTTCTGTCATAAAAGCTAAGATTTTTCCTTTATCTACATGTTTCGAAAGTTACAAACAGTATAGATTTTTAAAGTACTACCTTAGCATCTTTTGGGGCACCTTTAAACACTTTATGTATTGAGTTTTGTGTCAGTACGGAAATACTCAGATTGGTTACATGCTTGAATGGTATGCTCTTGGTCTGCATATTTTCCTAGCCTTTTCCTATTTCCATGTGGGTTTAACAGTTTAGTTTGATTTAAAAAGGGTATATGCACCTATAATATTGCATGCATGGTATAATGTTAACATGTTATAAGTAATTTCCATTTTGAGATGGCACATGCATGAACACATGGTGATGGTGTATTCCATATTCAGATAATATATACAACACTCACGCATGGACTTCACTGTTAAAACCAAAGGAGTGGTTGACCTGAACCATTCTTGTTTATGTTTCTAGAAGGCTATGTATGGTTGGATGCTGACTTGCGCCTTTGTTTTTCCAAACCAATTGTGAGGCCAAAATGCCAATTTCCACATTGTCTTAGGTAAATTTGTTGATTTGGCCACTACTTTTATATTATACTATGGACTGTCATATGCAATAGTCAAGCCATATTAGGATATTTTTATTCCTGTAGTGTACCATATAAAATAAATAAGGGCTTCATATAAATCATGTTGAGTTGCCGCATATTCTACCTTGATACTTTGAATATTTGTTTTGGAAACACAGAAGTGTGCATATACATGCTCAGTTGGCTATTGTTTTCCATTTGCATTTTTTCCAATTGGCATTTCATCCATGTCCATGCTTTACATTTCGCCGTCTACTTTGGTTGATCTGTCATTGCATCTTAAGTTGAAAATGTTTAGTGAACCCTGTTTCGCTACCGCTCGGTCCATTATTGTCATATGTACTCTTTTTCCGATCATTGCAATTTATATTATAGCAGTTCGTGATTGGCTGTACTCGAGTTATTTATTCAATTACTGGGATCAAATTAATTATATTTATGTGATTTTATCGAAGTGTGCTAACTTGAAATAAGTTTAATCCTGACTCGGGTGTTTTGTGTATTTTGCATGGGACACTCGGGTCAGATCCTAAGTGTTCCAGGCTTAGAGTTTCAGCTTGCAAATTGAGAGGAACGTGAAGACGGCACGTAGAGACGTACACGCGCTATGCTCGGCAAAAGTAAAGTTTTATTCTTTAAAGCCATGTATGAAATTATGTATACATTATATTTATTTTTCCGCTGTAAAAATTTATGTATAAACTCAGATATTTTATAAAATGTTATTCCGCTGCAATATTTGTACTCTGTGATTCTGCGTCTGTTCTGTTTTAAACCGTGTAAGCCAACAAAAAGCTGTCGTTTTGAGCGCTTCGAGTTGGTTTAATTACCGGCGAGAATCGGTCAAAATGCAGGTCGTTACAAGAGTGACCCTAACGGAGGTGGGGTGTTTCAATCTTCCCTTTGCTTGTCTCCCTACCAACTCAGATCTAGTCCACTTGTTATTTATATAAAAACTAAATTAGTGGAATCAACAATTAGAATAATTGATTTATAAAAGGGATTTAAATACGGCATTTTTCTTACAAATATAAGATATCTATTTCAAAATCTTGTGAATACCATCATCAATAATATTTATAATTTTACACCCGCACAATAGTGATGGTTGATGTTAGATCATATAATCTTGAGAAGAAAAATATAATGTAATTTTTCATTAATTTCCGTTAAACATCAAATGGTAAAATGTTTAAAAAACAAAATAAATGAAGAGCTTCAAGGAGACATTTATGAAGAGAACAAATTAAGTAGTATTAAAGAAATATATAACATACATATACTTTGTTTGTCTGACTACACATGCTTTTTTCTCCTAAGAACACAGTTGACAAACCTCCATAACCATTAGCGTTGTTATGATAACAGTTACCATTACCGTTATGTAAATGCCGTTACCATATCATTTTTATTGGTAAATAAGAATGTTTATCCATACCACTAGTGTCATTATCGATATACCAAAAGTAGGTTTACCGGAACGTCAGTAATTGTATATTACCGCACCTTAAAAAAATAAGAAATAGTGCACTTATTTTACATCAAAGACTAAGTCATCCAATGATAAACTTAAGAACAATAATCTAACAATCAACACATTAAAAATACAACACTTGCAACTTTACAAACCAATATCTTTAAAAGTAGCAACATCAATTCATGTATGGGAAATGCAAATACAAAGTAAGTTTCTTTAGAAACAATATTACCTAAAACAAATAATCAAACCGACTGTTAGCAAGGTTTCCCTACTGTAAAAGCCAAAAACAAATTGTCTGAGCCAATAAATTTAGGCATAATTTTCGCTCAACAATAATGTTTTCTCCGTCGTTTCCTTCTTTCTTCCTCAAATCTGCGTTTTCCTTAAATACGAATTCTTTCTACCTATTCTTAAATACAACTTCTTTCATTTTATTTTCCTCGTTATTCCTCTACGCTCATTCTTCAAGTAAATCAAATCTTGCCCGATTCTTCCGCCGTCGATATTCTGAGATAATTTCTTCATTGCAAATTAAATCTTCCTTCAATTTCTTCGCTGTAAATCAAAACTTCTCCGCATATTCCTCTTCCGACAATTTCTTCGCTGCAACTCAAATCTTCTCCCCGTATTCGCTGTAAATCAAATATTCATCTCATAGGTCAGTCTGATAATTTTTTTGCATAGGTCATTTAATCAGTGGCGTTTGCATAGGTCGATTTGATAATTTTTTCTTGTGATATAAGTTTTTATCAATGTGGGTTTTCTCCACCAACTGCAGAAGGATCATTGAACGCCATTAATGAATTTGGAGGCAAAGATTTGGAGGCATCGAACAAAACAGAAATTTAAGTCAAAATTTGGGGGTAACCAGTAGCTGCAACATTGGTCGTATTGATGACGAGTAGGTTAGTGGATGCTTGGATTGTCTTTACTGGACGAAGAAAGCTTGACTGGATTCGTTCAGGTGATTGATTTAAAAATTGTAAATTTCTATATTTTTTCTTGTATAAGTTGGTTAGTATGGTAATTGCCACATTGTTAGATAGTTGAGGCTGCAAACATATAGTAGATTTTTGTTTTCTTTTAACGTATACATAATCAGGACAAAATGATCACTTGATTGTTTGCTTTTTGTAGCAGGATTGTAACAACCCGTAAAATCCGAACCAATTTAAAAATTTTATTTTGGCAATTTTAACAGATTTTGAATATTTAAAATGGTTTATTTTAAATAATAATGACGAGAAATTTATTTTGAATAGATTTAGAACGTATATATTTATTTGAATCGACGTTAGAATATAAATATTTATTTTTAATTATAAAAGGAATTGAAAATGGCGCGGTAGTTTGAAAATTCACTTTCAAATTTCAAATGAATGTACAGGATTCAAAATAAATTCGATTTTAGCGAAGCCAAAAATATTAGAATCTATTTGAAAGTTTCTTTCCAACGAATTTGAAAAATTAAAATTTCATAGCGGGAATAAAAAGTTATGTCCAGTTGAAAATTCAGAATAGTCGCTATGGAAAATATAGCCCTTAAAAATAGCCATTTTGCAAACGACTTCGTTTTCGACGAAACAACTTTTGTTGGATTCGGGATGTCAAATTATTGCTAGATTCCAATTTTCATAATTTTTTGAATCAATATGTGAGCGTGTTAAAAAAACGTGTTTTGACAATTTCAATCAATTTGGATCGACCAGAAAATGGCCATTTTTCAGACGATCTTCAAATTTGACGAAATTAGTTTTGTTAGGACCGTATCGTCAATACGAAGCTAGAAATATTTTTTTTGGAATTTTTAGAGTTAGTGTGTGGCCCCGATAATTTAAAATGTACGTTTAGATTCAATATATATTGATTTATATTTTAATTTAAAGAAAAACTGATTTAAACAATAGAATTGGCTTACGAAACGTATCCCATTGTGTTCGGAATGGGAATACCTAGCTAGGGGCAATAGTCGTTGGGTTTTATTTGGAGTTCATGATGTTAAATCACTAATTTAAGAATTAAAATAATAATCAAAATATAAATATAAATAATCTTATTGACCCAAAACCAAGTCAACATTCTATTTTTACTTTACACGGTCAAACCCAGAAAACCGCGCCTCCATCACGTTCATAGTGGAAAAGGGTCCGATTATTCTTCCCTAATTTTTGGCTAATCAGATCAATGAAATTAAAATCTTCTAAAGTGAAATCAAACAACTTTCTATGCTCTACAAATTGATACCAACGAGATGAATTATCATCTCGTATCGTGTGCGAATTCCTGCTCCAAAGTCACTCCGTTTGAGCGCCATTTCATGGCTTTCCAGACCACCGAGTTTGACGCCCTCACAGGTGTTGGTGCGCCTCACGTTGGCGCTACACAAGGCAGGCTACGATCTTGCTCTAGCGGCTTATGTGGGTGGCAAACTGATGCCCTAGTTATGGAGTGAGGTTCGAACGCATACAGGAAGGTGATTTCTTTTTCTTTATTTATTTAAATATAATAGCCTTGTTTAAAAATCAGTTTTAAATATAAAACTGCATTTTGTTTGATTTCAATTTTTTTTAAATATACAATACTTTGATTTGAAATCATAAAATACTTTGTTTTGAAAATATAAAATAATTTGGTTTGAAAATATATAATACTTTGATTTGAAAATATAAAATACTTTGATTTGAAAATATAAAATACTTTGTTTTGAAAATATAAAATACTTTGTTTTGAAAATATACAATACTTTGATTTGAAAATATACAATACTTTTATTTGAAAATATAAAATACTTTGGTTTGAAAATATAAAATGCTTTGTTTTGAAATATAATCATAATATTCAAAAGGTGATTTTTTTATATGAACAGCGTGAAAATGAAGTTGGAATTTCGGGAAAATCCAAAGGGTTAGAAATTCAGAAACAAAAACGGCGGAGTGGAAACCAAAGGTGAGAACTCCTCACTATAATTTTCTTTGTACAGTTATTTATTTTATAACTGCATATATGAACTATTCCCCATCATCCATAGACCATGGATGATTTGTTTGATTGTTTGGTTGATTAGATTATTTGGTTGAATTTGGTTGTTTGGGTGAAATGACTTGATTAGAATTTTTATGTGTGTATGGCGTGAGCCGATATCAGGAGAGGGGTAATGCTAGACATTACCCGATTTCAATATCGTGCCGTTATACTGCCAAAATTTTCTAAAGTACGTTAGAACAATAAAAATATTATTTTTATTAT
This sequence comes from Allium sativum, assembly GCA_030737875.1. Classification (NCBI taxonomy): domain Eukaryota; kingdom Viridiplantae; phylum Streptophyta; class Magnoliopsida; order Asparagales; family Amaryllidaceae; genus Allium; species Allium sativum. The sequence goes on from CM060911.1 coordinate 282,023,703, forward strand.
GTAAATGAATTGAATAAATATTTTATCGTTAAAAATATAATTTTTAACATGTATATGAATAAAATAAATATTCATTTACGAATCAGGCAATTTGTTTATGTACACCCATTTGACTAATATGCATTGGGACGATAAATTTTACACATCGCCCAAATGCACAAATAAAATTCATTATTTCTTGATTGAAACCCCACATTGGTGTTGTATGACATTCACTAGTCCCAATAATTAGTTGTATGTTGATCGATTGATTGACAGGCTGTGATAAGCATTGAATGTTTATATTTGATGCTTATGCAGTGTAGAATGCACACTGGATGATGGTCGACTGTGTTTGACTGTCGTTGTATATCTGCGTTGTGTGAAATCCATATAATCACAGTATACGATAACTGACTGTGTCTAATTCAATTTCAGAAAGAATGAATATTTTAAAATAACAAATATTTTAAATAATGAATATTTTAAAATAATATTCAAAAAAGAATCAAAATCTGATATTGATGTCTGATTTGGGATGGACACGAATATATTTAAATATATGAAGTCGTGTTGATTAGATTGACGCCATTTGACGTGAACAATATTTATATCGATTTTATTCATTTTTATAATGAATATCATAAAGGAATTGATTTCAAAATCTAATGTTTTGAAAATACTATCATTTATATATCGATGATATGGAATATTCAAGTTTGATTGGAAATTGAATATGAAGTTGAAATCATTTTGAATACGAATTTAAAACGATTTGAAAAATACGTTTTAAATGGAAATAGACGAAAGATATATTATATATATATATATATATAATATAATGGTCTGAATAGAACGCGCCGCGCTGCGGCAGTTCGCGAATTTCGACCATTGACTTCGAATGGACATTATGGGAAATCCGACCGTCGGATTCTCCTAAAACCGGAACCTTGGGTTCGTATTGAAAAGATATTTCTAACGAATACTAGAGATTTGAAATCTAATGGTTGGATTCGGAATTATGCCCAAATCAAATTTGGAAAAGGTCGCTGTAAGTGCAGTTCAATGGCCGTTTATGGAAATTGACTGTACGAGCTTTGATAAAATTATTAAAAATATTAATAATTTGTGTAAAATCATAATAAATGATTTGGAAAGAATTAGGATGAAAAATTCCATATTTGAAAAGATAAAAAAAATTGTCGAAATGAACTAGTTTTGAACTAGAATTATAATCCAAAATTTTTAAATAAATAAATTGGATTTGAAATGGTTTTAAAAATAACCTGAATTTCCAATATATGAATTGGAATGGATTTGAATTGAAATTATCTTCGGAATATTTTGATATTGGATTCCGTGATTATATGGTTATTGTGGAAGAATTTGGAAGATACATATATCGTTATTCCAATACGGTATTTGTTGATTCCAGAATTTGATATTGAATATAAGCCGATATATTTTCTATTCAAAGCCTTGTATTTAATATCAAATGTGATTTTAGGTTTAACGTGAATGGTCCCTTCATTAACATTGTTCTTGAACCCAGTTGAGAAAAGATTAAATCTTTTAATTTAGATTTAGTATAGTATACCAATTAATTAATATTTGATTGGAATTGAATCGAAATTGGTCTTTGGATTTATCATGAATGGTGTTTTAAATAATACTTGTTCTTTAACCCGATTAACAACGGAATGAGATTTTGGATTGTCGTGAATGGTATCTTTCATAATACGGTTCTTAGACCCAACGAAGTTAAGAAAATCAGAAACTAACTGGAGATTAGTTATGTTGAATGGTTTCCTGGGTATTGATCTGATGTTGGTTTCGGCCTTCGGGGTTAATAGTTAGGGAATTGTTCACTTGCTAATTTAAGGTTAAAGGCTGATGGAATGGAATGTGATTTTGGGTTTATAGTGAACCGTATTTTAAGTGACATTGGTTCTTTAACCCAGTTAAAGACAGGATATGATTTCCCAAGTTAAATAATCACTGATTTTGATTTTTTGGAAGAATAAAACCAAGTGGAGTTTTAATTAATCTTTAATTAGATTGAAATGATCAAGAATGGAGTACCGCCAGTTTTACTCCAGGCGATAGTTAAATCTTTAATTAGATTTGAACGTGAAATGGTAATTTAATTTACCGATAACACCGTGGTGTTATATATAAAGTATTACCAGTTTTACTTCATGGGATGAATAGGTTGGGATTGGAAAATTAAAACAAATGATTACTTCAGTAAGGTTTATTAATCCCGACTAGTTTGGATAAACCATGATTTGGTTTGAATTGAAATCCAAAAGAAGATTAGAGAATAAATTTAAAGAATTTATCTTTGATAAAATTAATAGGAACGTTTCCCAAATTAAAAGAATGTTTGAATAAAGGAATATTCTGGATTGGAATGAGGCATATGTTGTGTTTTTATAACACTTGTTTATTATATACGCGAGTTATTCAGGAAGACCGGGTTTATCCCATTCTGAATAACGGATTCGACGATGTGTCGAGGATGAAGACGGTGGTTGAAGACTGGAGGTCTTCACATCGTTTGGATGATTACTGATGTCTTGATTGGGATGTACACCCAAGACAAGGTAATAAGTGGTGATCGTCCAGACGTACTTGGAGATCGACCGGATATGCAAGGACCTCTCTCCTGTATTGGACATACGGGACGAGGAATAAGGTGCCTCCAGTTTCGTTCAGACCCAGAACGAATTTATAAATGGATGTGTGTCTGACATCAGATTTCATTCTGTGTGATTGATAGACATCGGTTGCATAGCATGAATTGCCAGTGTGGCATGCTGAGATGCAAATGATCAAGGCTTTTGTTGAAAAGCAAAGTCTTGCGGTTGATGATCAAAGCACGGCTTTAATATAGCATAGCTTTGTGTAGAGTTAATTCGCGAGCCTCACACCCCGGTGTGAACTAGAAACAGTAGAGGACATCAGGGAGGACATGCGTTTCCATCTAGCTAGGAGTGGTGTCAGCGTTTTGCAAGCCCTGATGTTTTAATTATGTGGATGATGGATAGCGAGGCGCCTCGGTTATATCGGTCATTCCGGGGCCGATGGATGGTCTTTATACAAACCAGACTTACGCCCAATAGGGTGGGGAAACGCAGTGTTCAGGCATTTTAATCCACTCTGTGTTGACCGGCCCTGACGATCCAAGGGGCCACCTATGTATGGGTCTTGAGACATGGGCTAGATTGTCTCGAAGCGGTAAGGACGATCCCTTGCCTTGGTTCATAGACGGAAATCCAACTTCCATTACGTGACAATTGTGGTTTTGATTGTAGAGCCTAGTATTAGCGACATGATATATTGTACCCATGCCGTCTAGGATTGATACATTTATATTTAAAGTTGTTTTATACACTATGCACTTATAATAGTATTAAATGATTTGTTTTGAACGTACCAAGCATGTTTGGCTATTATAAGGGAAAACCCTATCCTTCGGCTTACGTTGCATTGTGTGATGGGACCTGAGTCTTATAATAGCTTCATTTTTCCAAAAAGCATTGTGTTGTTTTGTTATATGCACTGGTATTCTTGGGAGGAAACCCGTTCCGTGTTATACGACGTGGTCCCTTGATATATCTGATTTTGAAGTGAAGTTTTAAATAACTGTTTTAGTTCTCATACCAGTCACATGACTGACCTAGAGTTTATTGTTTTAACCTAAACTGTGGGTGCCCCTATTTTCCACATGGACAGCTAGCAGTTTTGGTTTTGCAGATTTATATTCACAGGATCCTGGTTTACAGTTGGAACGATATTTGGAAAGTTCTGTATCCGTTAATCTTTTCAGTTGTGTTTTGTATTATTTTTCGCTGCTATGTAATGTATTTTAACCTCTGATATTTATCGAATGTGTAATATTAATTCATACCCTGTTATATTCTTGTACTGAAATGTAAATTGTTGTAATAAGTAATGAAATGTTCTTCTGTTTGTGTTCTGATTCATCTTGTTCTCAAAGCAATCTGTTCTTCCTCTTCTCTTCGGAGACCGGGGAAGTTATGGGTTCTTACAAGCATTGTTATAAACCAGTAGGTTTTGCAACTTTTGTTTTTGTAGTAAATGAAAATCATGATATACGTGGCCATGGGTTGTTAAATAGTAGTTTAAGCTAAACAATAATGGTGTATCTTTTGTGAAATCTTTGCATGTTCTGCTTAATTCCTTTGTTGTCACCAATGCCTTTTGTGGAGAAGTGTCTAGGCTCTATACGAGCTTTATTTCTATATTTCTCTATCATTATGTGATAATGCATAACCATTTTTTGTGCTTTTCTATCATCATATGATGATGCATAACATTCTACTTAGTCTTGGTTAGTGGCACTTTCCACTTGGTGTTTTTAATAATTACGAATTTCTGCTACTAGCACTTTGTTCTGCTATGACAACATACGAGATTATAATTAAATGGTTCGTTGAATGGTAGAACCTTGACTTCAACCAAAAAATTGTATATTCGCCTCCCTTCCCCTCCTATTCCTTCTCTTCATACCCTTTTCTCAATCCTTGTTAACCTGTCACAACTCGTTTTGAGTTAGATCTTTAAATGCAATAATTTTCTGGTAGAAACATTAGTATTATAAGTTGTTTTCATCGTTAAATCAGTTTCTATTTTTTTCATTATAGGTATTGCACATATATGTAAAAATTAAATTCATGAAAATCTAAATATAAACAATGGATCAATATAGTTAAAGTTACACCAGATCGATGCAACTAAACCGTGTATTGGATCGTACAAACCAAGTTGCACAAGATCACTGCAAACAAAGGCGCCTATAATCTAGGCAATTCCGGTCGCAGCATACATCACAATTTTTGCTGCATTCAAAAAATGCAAAGGTATATTAGTTGCACTTTTAGACACATCACTTGTACGTTGTTAAAAACTGATTTAGAAAAGCTGATTTTCATTTTTATGTATTAACAACATAAATCGCTAGTAAGCTTACATAATTTATGTTTTGGTGGTATTTTTTTATTATATTAAATCCGATCTTTGTATAAAAGGGTGTTCCATTCTATGATCGAAAAGAATTTGGATTTGGAGATAAAGATTTGGAGGCATCGAACTGAACAGAAATTTGAGTCAAAATTTGGGGGTAAACAGTAGCTGCAACATTGGTCGTAATGATGACGAGTGGGTTAGTGGAGATGGATTGCTTGGATTATCTTTACCACTCGAAGAAAGCTTGACTGGATTCATTCAGGTGATTGATTTAAAAATTGTAAATTTCTATATTTTGGCTTGTATAAGATGGTTAGTATGGTAATTGCCACACTGTTAGATAGTTGACGGCTGCAAACGTATAGTAGATTTTTGTTTTCTTTTAATGTATACATAATCAGGACAAAATGGTCAGTTGATTGTTTGCTTTTTGTAGCAGCATTATTATAAACCAGTAGTTTATGCAACTTATGTTTTTGTAGTAAAAGCAAATCAAAATATACATGGTCATAGGTTGTTAAATATTAGTTTAAGCTAAACAATAATGGTGCATCTTTTGTAAAATCATTGCATGTTCTGCTTAATCCCTTTGTTGCCACCAATGCCTTTTGGGCAGAAGTGTCTAGGCTCTATACGAGCTTTATTTCTGTGTTTCTCTATGATTATGTGATAATGCATAACCTTTTTTGTGCTTTTCTATCGTCATATGATGATGCATAACATTCTACTTAGTCTTGGTTAGTGGCACTTTCCACTTAGTGTTTTTAATCATTACGAATTTCTGCTAGTAGCACTTTGTTCTGCTATGACAGCACATGAGATTATAATTAAATGGTTCATTGAATGGTAGAACCTTGACTTCAACCCAAAAAAATTGTATATTCACCTCCCTTCCCCTCATATTCCTTCTCTTCATACCCTTTTCACAATCTTTGTTAACAGATCACAACTCGTTTTGAGTTAGATCTTTAAATGCAATAATTTTCTTGTAGAAACATTAGTATTATAGACTGTTTTCATCGTTAAACCAGCTTCTTCTTTTTCCATTATAAGTATTGCACATATATGCAAAAATTAAATTCATGAAAACCTAAAATATAAACGATGGATGAGTAGAGTTAAGGTTACACCGGATCGATGCAACTAAACCGTGTATTGGATCGTACAATCCAAGTTGCACAAGATCACTACAAACAAAGGCGCCTATAATCTAGGCAATTCCGATCGCAGCATACATCACAATTTTTGCTGCATTCAAAAAATGCAAAGGTACAATAGTTGCACTTTTAGACACATCAGTTGTACGTGGTTAAAAACTGATTTAGAATAGTTGATTTTAATTTCTGTGTATTAAAAACATAGATCACTAGGAAGCTTACATAATTTATGTTTTTGTGGTATTTTTTTATTATATTAAATCCGAACTTTGTATAAAAGGGTGTACCATTCTATGATCGAAAAGAATTTGGATTTGGATGCAAAGATTAGGAGGCATCGAGCAGAATAGAAATTTGAGTTAAAATTTAGGGGTAAACAGTAGTTGTAACATTGGTCGTAATGATGATGAGTGGGTTAGTGGAGATGGGTTGCTTGGATTGTCTTTACCAGTCGAAGAAAGCTTGACTGGATTCGTTCAAGTGATTGATTTAAAAATTGTAAATTTCTATATTTTTGCTTGTATAAGATGGTTAGTATGGTAATTGCCACACTATTAGATAGTTGATGGCTGCAAATATATAGTATATTTTTGTTCTCTTTTAATGTATACATAATCAGGACAAAATGGTCACTTGATTGTTTGCTTTTTGTAGCAGCATTGTTATAAACCAGTAGGTTATGCAACTTATGTTTTTGTAGTAAATGCAAATCAAGATATACATGGTCATGGGTTGTTAAATAATAGTTTAACCTAAACAATAATGGTGCATCTTTTGTAAAATCTTTGCATGTTGTGCTCAATTCCTTTGTTGCCACCAATGCCTTTTGTGGAGAAGTGTCTAGGCTCTATACGAGCTTTATTTCTGCGTTTCTTTATCATTATGTGATGATGCATAACTTTTTTGTTTTTTTGGTGCTTTTCTATCATCATATGATGATGCATAACATTCTACTTAGTCTTGGTGAGTGGCACTTTCCACTTGGTGTTTTTAATCATTACGAATTTGTGCTACTAGCACTTTGTTCTGCTATGACAGCATATGAGATTATAATTAAATGGTTCATTGAATTGTAGAAACTTGACTTCAACCAAAAAAAATTGTATATTCACCTCCGTTCCTCTCTTATTCCTTCTCTTCATACCCTTTTCACAATCCTTGTTAATAGGTCACAACTTGTTTTGAGTTAGATCTTTAAATGCAATAATTTTCTAATAGAAACATCAGTATTATAAACTGTTTTCATCGTCAAATCAGTTTTTTTTTTTCATTATAGGTATTGCACATATATGTAAAAATTAAATTCATGAAAACCTAAATATAAACGATGGATCAATAGAGTTAAAGTTACACTGGATCGATGCAACCAAACTGTGTATTGGATCGATACAAACCAAGTTTCACAAGATCACTACAAACAAACGCGCCTATAATTGAGGCAATTCCGGTCGCAGCATACATCACAATTTTCGCTGCATTCAAAAAATGCAAAGGTACATTAGTTTCACTTCTAGACACATCACTTGTACGTGGTTAAAAATCGATTTAGAAAAGTTGATTTTCATTTTTATGTATTAAAGATATAGTTCACTAGGAAGCTTACATAATTTATGTTTTGGTGGTATTTTTTATTATATTAAATCCGATCTTTGTATAAAAGGGCGTACCATTCTATGATCGAAAAGAAATGGTTATTGAAGAAAAAGCAAGCGAAGGCGACAAGACAAAGGTATAATTTCATCTAATCATCACAAGGGTCCACCATACATTTTCAAGATAGAAGATGGTCTGAAAAAAGAGTTATGGTGTTCTTGTTGATCCAGACAGTTGGATTAATGCGACTCACGTTCTAGGAACTATCATGGGATTTAATGGAGCCCATCTGCTTCCACTTGACTTCTACGTATTTCTGGCTGGATGCATCTTTTTCTTGAAAACATCCAAAGAGCCTTCCTTTGAAAGTTAATTTCTTTCAAAGTAGGTTTGATGCTAAGCAGAAGAAGCTAATGAAAGTCTACAAGTCTGATTTATGTAGATTCAGTGAGCTCAAACTCTTGCATCAATTGGACCATCTTAGCCTGCAATTGTGGGCTGGAATTATGAACTAATTAACTTTTTTGGATTAAGCTACTTGGTTTACACCATTTAACTCTTTCCATGCATCAAATTTTAGTTCAAAAACATATATTCATTACAATGTCATCATCATGTCAGTATGACAGCCAATTCCATTGTATACGAGATGATGTATTTAATAAAAATGTTGGTGTAAATTTAGTTCATCTTAATTCGAAAACGACTCATATTTGCATGGTTCATGGCTCAGGATTTTTGATATATTGATTTATTGATTTTGCTTAGATGTTGTTTGTTGAAATGCCTACAAAAGATGTGATGAAATACTAAAAAAAATTAGTTGTACATATATAAGCTCTAAATCAAGATTTGTGTATCAACTACTTGATGGGTTCTTGCTTCTCAGCGTTATCTACTTTATTAGTCACTTGCATTTTCTTTAAAAATGCCCTATAACTTTTTAAATAAAATCTAACTTGAAATATGTTTCAATATATAATTTTTATTTTATATTGAACACCTCAACGTTCGGTTTCCCACCATTTTGCGATAATGCTAATATAACAATTCGTCCTATCAAGTTAGATCAATGGAAATACAGACCATAAACACTTCACCATAAAATAGAACATGCCGATTCCAATAAAACATCATAAACTTAAAAAAAACCATGAAACTGTGGGAGAACATGTTGAGTCCAATAAAAGTATTGAACGTAGTTCGTGGTTAAAAGATTAGGCAATTATACACATTCTTTTAATTCGTAATATCATTCAAGTATTCCATTCTGCTAAATCACAATGTTCTTTTTAGCAGGCAAAAATATCTATCTAATTTCTAGTAGAAGCAAAGTTTTACTGAACTCGTAGTCATAATATATATCATTTCAGGTTATTTGCAGTAGCCACTCACTAAGCAGTGGAAGTAGTTAAGCAAGCTCGAGGACGGTAGATTGAAGGAAGTTTTATCCTTTAAGTAAAAATGAAAAAATAGGTTAAATATTAAACATTATTCAAGTATGTTTGCCGGAATTCTAGTATTAGAAATGCAACAAAAATGACAAGAATTTAAGTATGATTATAAACAATTATTTGTTGTTTTTCACACTTGTATCCTTCAAATACATAATTATAAGGATTAATTATCAAGAATAATCTGAAGTTTAACGCGTCTTCTCATAATAATCTCAAGTTTAGTTTATTCCTGAATAATCCAGAGTTTGGGGGGTGTCTTCCCATATTAATCCCATTTACTTGTGTCTTCCCATATTAATCCAAAATTTGGGGATGTCTTCCTATATTGATCCCAAAATAACACGTCAAAAAGTCATCGGGATCATTATGGTAAGACACCCCCCAAACTTTGGATTATTCAGAAATAATCCAAACTTGGGATTATTATGGAAAGACAATTTAAACTTCAGATTATTCTTGACAATTAATCCTAATTATAAATGAATGTAAAATAATACTGAACACTGGAGATACTAACTCATATTTGGAACAATATAGGTACTAAATTCTAGAAGATTGTAACACGGTCTTGAAGATAGGTACATATTTAGACCAATACCAACACATATTTCGAACTGTAGTTATAAACAATTATTCTTTAAAACAAATGCATAATATGGATTTGCAATCATCTTAAACAAAATTACAACATAAAGCGAACTAAAAACAAATATCTTTTTGCTTACTTGTCTCGAATTCTTCAAGTTCTTTGTAAAAGAGACATCAACTTCGTTAGACTCCTTAAAAAAATTGAATCACTACAAAAGATTTACCTTTTAATAGCATGTGAAAAACGCTATAATAGGCTACCATAGCATTAACGACGACGCCATATAACAATATATAATAATAGCCCTGTTATATCTTATAGCTCAAATCTAAACGGTATACTATTATACATTTTATAGTGCTTGTTCTCCACCATGAAAAGTTTTACATAGCGTTCAGACCTTGCTATTATATTTGCTTTTTTAAATCTCAGCTTTTTTTTATAGCATTATCAATAATTTCATAGATTCATTCCTATGAAAAATGTTTTCGATTTTGTTTTAAAAAAAAATGCTATTATTGAATTCCCAATTGATATATAGCACTCAGACCTTACTATGTTAAATATTCACTTTTTTATAGCATTATCACTGTTTCCATAGCTAATATTCAGTGATATGGCGGATAACTTTGTTTGATCTTCACAATTGGGATATAAAGAGGTTTCCACATATTTATCAATAAATCATCTTCTCGTCTATGCACATCATCCTCATCGTTATCATTAGTAAAAGAAAAATGAGTAATGAAATTTTCATCTTCAGAATGTACCCCTTTAAATAAGTCATATGCATCATCCAACTTGATCCTTTTTGGGTATCTACTTGCTCGTCATGATTGTACCATCTACCGCTTTTATATTTAGGATCCGTTCCCCTTACAATCAAATACTCGACAATGGTGTTTTCAAATTGGTATGTAAGGTTTCGACAATCAAAACAAGGACACAATTTTTTTCCATGTTTCCCAAACTTCTCTTTTCAAAATCCACAAACTTTCTAGCCCCTTGATCGTACTCATTGTTAGTTTTATAAGTACAGAATAATCATAAAATAAATAAATATTGACATGCAAAATAAAATAAAATAAAATCTTCACTTGCAAACACTGGTAATTACATGTGTAGATGCACCAAATTTTATCCATTTTGAGATGCAAATTACTTCAGCAAAAATGTTTCTAAATTTAAAGCAGCAATTAGTAATTAAAGGAAAGTCGTACAAATCATATGAAAAGCAGTGAAATTTACAGGACTGTTGTTTACAAATCATATCAGATTCCATTGTTTTTTACCATTTTTCCTAGCATTCTATGCGTATTTTTTACAACATTAGCAGTCCTATTATTTACTTTTAATTTTCAATTTGAAATTCATAAAGAATAAAATAAAAGGAAAACATAATCAACATTACTACATAAATTCACCTAAATTTAATGTTATTACTTTTAGCTAGGTTGAACTATACTACTAACCTTTGATAACAAAACTATTTGCTTAAAGGCAGTGGGCAATACGTATGTGCTGATACACTCCAAATTTCTCATTTTCAATTCATGTGCATGTCTGATCATGTATAATGGTTGATCATAAACTATATAGTTAGTAAAGATTTCAACACAAGAATAAACAATTTAAACATTTCATAAAAAGGGGAAAAATAAAGATAAAAATAGACAACAAACTGGGAGAATGCGTTTTTATTTCCACCATAACCATGAACGCTTCAATGTATAGTTTCAATTCTCAAAATAAACAAGGTCCCGAAGTTCATTCTTTACACAATCACAGTTATCTTGTTTTTTTATACAAAACTTCAACCGGTAAAAACTACTAGTTTTACAGTTTAGTGGGACATCTATTGGGCCTTATTTTTTAACCAGGCGATAGCTCAATCACTATGCACAGTAATCCTTATAGCGTGAGCCCATAAAATACCATCAATGGTTAGAAGGAATCCAAGTTCCAGCACTTCAATCTAAGCCCTTCTAACCTAACTTCAATTTCAATAGATGTAAATGCAGTTTAACATGCAAGTGTACAAGGATCAAATTTTTATTTTTTACATGCAATATTGTTCCAGTTTCCGATCTCTCGTAGTCAAATATTTAAGGCAAAGCTAGTTACTATAGTGGGTGTGGATATTCATCAAGATCCAACCATGTATTGCTTTCATTTCTTACATTATTAACACACAACCCTTGATTTTAGGTTTCTGAAAACAGGTTTTTAGCAAATTTCATTTGTTAACATTCAGTTCAAATCGCACTTCCTATATGTGTGTCATATATATAGTACACATCAATTTTCGAATTTTGTAAAAGAAAGATCACAAGCAAATTTACCAGGAGATAAAATCTCATAACATATTAAGCTGCTTACATAAAGCATAATTCACCAGCATTAGCCAACTATGAGGATTGTATTTTAGCTCAGCATAACCTATAAAAGGAACTAACAACATAAATCATGGTAACATGGGACCAGGAATTTGACTAAATAAATTCCTATACATTTGCTAGAGACTTGAAATGTTTGTCTGGTTTGGTATGAGCCAACCAAACCAATAAAGTTCTAAACACACTTCAACCAGAATTCCATTCCCATTACCAAATCACTATAACCACTTCAATCGTTTTTAACTCAGTCATAGCAAGCTAAATACAAGTCATTTGTCATAAATGAATGAATACATTTATCAAAAACAAAACCCATTTTCGAAATGACTTAATTTCTAGCTAGGCTAGCAGTATGTACAAAAGCAACTTAAGACTATAGAATAATCAATGAGACACAAAATGTTAGCAAAAGAGCGAAGTAGTTCACTTTAAAATTTTCAACCAAACATGACTTAATCCCAGTTAAAACTGAAACCTTAATGTAATATTTTTATCTTAGTTAATATTTTTATCCCAGTTAAAACTGAAACCATTCATAACTAAATCATGACTTAATCAACGAGACACAAAATATAATATTTTTATCTCAGTCAAAACTGAAATCTAAATGCAAAATTTTCAACCAATCATGACTTAATCTTCAACATGTGTAGTGACCCGAAAATCCGGTCCAATTTGAGCTGACCAAAAACACAAATCCAGCCCCAAATTGCACTTGAAATTCAAGAAACTAATAGAAAGAAGATAGAGGGTGAGGATAGATAAGGTAGAACTAGTAGAATAGAAGAAGAAGAAGAACATCATCATCAGAGTAAACACGAATCTCACAGCGGAACGAATAAAATATAACATAACCTTTTGAAATACAAACAGTTATATATACAATAGTACTTATCAGAGTACAACACTTACAACAACAGCGGAAATAATAATAGCTATAGAATCCTGAGGCCTCCTGCTCCAAGCTCTCCAAGTGTATCTGTAAAATCCCGACTACTTGACTGCCCGTACAAATTTAGGCACCCAAGAGTTTAGGGAAACAAAACAAAATAAACTCCGGGTCAGTCATGGGACTGGTGTGAATAAAACTCCTAACACTTGGTTTAATAACGGATATATCATAAGACCACGCCGTGAAAACGGAACGGGTTTTCCCTTATGAAAATCCAAACAACTTTGTAAAGCAATATCATTCTGATATTATAATAATGTCTAAATACAATTAAATATCAATCTAGTAGAAACGCTTTCATCTCACATTCTACATATATAGTATACAATCAAAACCGCTGGCACGTATTGGGTAATGGATTTCCAACAATGACAAGGTATGGAACCACCTTCCGATCAGTGTACTCTAGGAATGATACACTGGAGTTCAACAAGAACATCTTGTAACTCAGCCACACATGACCGACCACTCATTTCGCTTGAGTGTATCGAATGTACATCACCAACGGTTGGGATCAGCAACCGTTACCCGTATATATATGGGACGGCATTGATATATTAAAAGAAGCAAATGAATATTCTCTAGATAGGTGATTATACACCCTACTTCGGTGCGGCCGACTTAGCCATGCTGCCTGCCCAATTTCTGTCATTTACCGGATGTGAGGCTAGAGGTTACGCTTTATCATCACATCAGATTCACTTCGAATGCCACATTGTCAGATCCATCTAAATCACTAATTGACGTCTACAACAGTACATTACGTGTTAGCAAAAGAAGTGCCATTCTCCGCTTCCACTCTTGGTACGATTGAAGAAACCAATGTACGTGACCTTTTTGGAAATACTCTGTCAGACATTCATCCATACAAGTCATCCAGGAACAGGATGAACTGAAGGCACTATTCAGTACATCCATCTTAGGCACTGTTATCTAAGACTTATACAATAGCCCTTGCACTTTACACCATCTTCAATTATCTTTGGCATATATGATTCGCAACGCTTATGCCAATACAGAGTGGTTCTTTGGATAATCATCCAACCGGTCTCTCCATATTAACAACGTTAAAATGGTCAAAACATTGATAGTCTGTGATTTAACTATCAAAGAAAAACTCGTGTGCAAACAACGATATTATTTCCAGTTGGAAATTATATCAATCAATCATCATTCAACATTTATCTCTTTAGTTCATTAATTTACTTATATCCTGTTTCCATATTTGCAACATTTCTTATTTTCTGATTTTAGAAAATATACTTTAATAACAATGGAAAACATTTCCATTTACTGTTTCCTATATTAGAAAACATTTCATATTTCTTATTTGGAAAACATTTCCAAAGTTCCTTCATTGGATTTAAACAGATGTTTTAAATAAACATCGCTATGCCAACTCAAACCATTTACTGAATTCACTTAACCATCATTCACTATCAAACCTTACCATTCCTTAGTTAAGAAGGAAGTCAATCAAGTTGGGGTATAATTACCTCTCAGACCATAACTGAACAACGTTATAACTTCGAAATAGTAACAGTTTATCTTTTAAACCTTCAACAACTTCTTTACGTAACTCTCGGATTCAATTTACGAATCCACTTCTTTATTGAAAACATTGATTATAAAGATAACGTTATAATCCCTACTTTCAAAATATCTAACTTAAATTATAACCTTTATTCTTTAATTCGAATAATTTAAACCTAACCCTAATTTATTAGTGTATACTCTTGATTTAAAAACCGGAAAGTAAATATTACTTTCCCGAATTCGATATAGTTGAATTCGACGTAACATTCTCTTTCGAGTAATCTCTATTTGATTTACTCTTCTTCGAATAACCTATATTCGATTATCTCTCTTCGAATAACTTATATTCGAAATCTCTCTCTTTCGAATAAACTATATTCGATAATCTCCTTTCGATTAACTAATCGATGACTCCTTTCGATTTAAACTATAATCGATAATTCCTTTCCTTTAAACTATAATCGGTAACTCCTTTCCTTTAACTCTATTCGAATAAACTATATTCGACTAACTCCTTAAACTCTATTTGAATAACCAATATTCGAATAACTCCTTAAACTCTATTCGAATAACCAATATTCGACTAACTCCTTTAACTCTATTCGAATAACCAATATTCGACTAACTCCTTAAACTCTATTCGAATAACCAATATTCGACAAACTCCTTTAAATCAACTCACTTGGATTTATTCGGTTTACTTAACTCATTTTGACTAACTTGACCTAATTAACTCGACTTATTTAACTCCTATCGAATAACTAATATTCGATTAACTTATATTCGAATTACAATGCATGTTTAACTTTATTTCGAATAACTAATATTCGATTTAACTCCATTCGCTTGACTCTAGATCGCAGCGATCACAATGGTTACGCCTGATTCTCTCAGGAAACATCCGACCGCCTTAGGCTATTTACAACCCTGCGAATTACGCTAGCAGTCGTACGGAATGACACTTATCCTGAATAACTATGTTTGACTAACTCTAACTCAAATAACTACACTTGATTAACTCTAGTGGTTAACTCTAACTGATTAACTCTACTGGTTAACTCTAACTGATTAACCCTAACTGATTAACTCTAACTGGTTAACTCTATTTGACTAACACGACTCGACTAACCCCTTTCGAATAACATATTCGATTAACTAACTTCGAATAACATATTCGATTAACTAACTTCGAATACCATATTCGATTAACTAACTTCGAATACCATATTCGATTAACTAACTTCGAATACCATATTCGATTAACTAACTTTCGAATACCATATTCGATTAACTAACTTCGAATACCATATTCGATTAACTAAGTTCGAATACCATATTCGATTAACTAACTTCGAATACCATATTCGATTCCTCCTTTTTTATTAACGTTTATCCATTTAAAAAGATCCCCTTTTTACAACGTTTATTCATTTATAAAGATTCACTTTTTTAGTAACGGTTCTTCACTTTATAAATGTTCATTTAATAACGTTTTCCTTTTTATAACGGTTTCCTTTTTATAACTTCTTATTCCGTTATAAACCAATTTCCTTTTTATTAACTCTATTTATTTTCTAAATATTTCCTTCTCAATTCTATTTGTAAATGGTTTACAAATATTTCTTTTTTTCTATTTTATTCTATTTGCAAATGGTTTGCAAATATTCCCTTTTCAAATTTATTCTTAAAAATATTCTAACTCCTTAAATTCCCAGAAAAATTCGCCATAACCTCCTTTGTATCGGGAGCATCGGGAAAATCCCCAAACCCGCCACACAGGCCTTTCCATTCAAAAAGAAAAATGGTTTGAAATTATTTCCTTCTTAAATTTCTCCTATTTATAAATATTCCAATTTATAAATATTTCTTATTTATAAACATTCACATTTATAAATATTTTATTTTCAATATCACTTTGAAAATCCCCTTATCAACATTTCGGTATGTTATGGTATTCAATCATATCAAGTCACAATGATCAATATCATCCAACCACATATAATCAACAAAGATTATATATATCATATCATATAACACAATATATGAACAAAACAGTATTAGAAATATTGAGGAACCCAGTTGGGTCCCTCCAACCTGTTTCCATGCATCACAGACGTTACACAATAAAATCAACATCACTTTCAGTTCAGTACGGATTATTCTGATAACAACATCAATATATAAATATTTAACGGTTTATATATATATATATAATTTCAACTAACTGACTAGCAGTTCAATCAATCAACCAACACACAGCAATCAACAGATGATTAACAGTTCTAAAAATACATTATAAAAATATAACTGTTCAGAGTTGGTGAGTTTTACTCACTTTGGCAATTCATCGTTAAAGAACGATAAACCGTCGTTTGATTTGAATCAAAAAATTTATTTCGGCATAAATTCAGACGAGCTCCATTCCACTCCCGGTCAGTTCCAGTGCGTAGTGTCCATCCATACGGTCCCAACGTGACTGACCGTTCGAATTTCTGATTCCGTATGTGAAAGATATTCAGTTCACAAGTTACTATAGTATTTAAAATAAAATTAACTAAAACTTTATTTGAATTTTCTTACATTGGGCCTCAAAAAAAATCCGGCCCATACCCCTTTTATTTCCACGAAGCCCACTTCCCTCCTTCTTCCCCAAACGCTGAGACATGCTGCTCCTACCATACCGATCCTTCTTCTACAAACTCTCCCTCTATACTCCACTATATCCCAAACAGTTATCACCATTTCCTTTCTCATTCGAAAAACTGCATCTTCACACCAATATGATAAAACCCGAAACCTCCTTTGCCAATCGCGACTCACAGCTCTTCCTCACGATGCCAGTAAAAGTAGCGACATCGATCAACACCAAAACCACCCAAACTTTGAGCGCAACCTCCATTCAATCCGCTCAATCCAAAATCAACACTGAATACATGAATCGAAGCTCCCAAAATGCGAATCGTTCAACCCTAGTTTTCTGAAGCTTACTGTACCGATTTTCCAGCATACACAACACCATTCGAACCCAACAAAACTTATATAGCAAAGAAGAGATTTGCTGCAGGAACTCGGGAATATATATTTCATAATTTATTGGATTATATTTCGAGTGTTTGGATTTTCTAAAGAAAATGTCTTCCAACGTTTTCCTGAAGAAATGGAGGCGGAAGAAAACGTTGACCACCGAATGAATTTTCTAGGTTAGAAGCTGTTAAGGGGGGTATTTATAAGGATTTGTGGTTAGATATTTTTGAGATATTTTGGGTTTATATTCATTTTATATTTGTTTTTACCTTCTAAAAACCCGTGTGTTCACACACGATACTTAAAAATCACGAAACTGGACATGTAGCTAGAGTTTGACATTACGGTCCCAACGAAACTGGTTTCGTCAAATTCCGACTGCGTTTGCTCACACAGCGTATTTTTAACCGTCAAAATACTGACTGTTTCTCACTCTAAAAATCGGTACGGCCACATACTGACTCTAAAAATCACCAAACTGGAAATCTAACAACTATTTGACATTTCGGATCCAACAAAATTAGTTTCGTCGAATTCCGACTTCGTTTGCAAAAGTGGCTATTTTTAAAGCTCTAAATTGCCCTTTTAAATGTATAAATATATTTAAATAAATTAAATTATATATTAATGAATTAATATTATCGTATATATCCACATAGAATATACCATAGCTCCAGAATATTCATATATGGATTTATATCTCGATATTCAAATCCATATTATATCGATATTCAATTTATATTGAAATTCCTTTTTTAAATCGTTATAAATTATAAAGGAAATTCCACAGCAACTTTTCTGAAATTTGATTTGGACATAAATCAAAATCTACACGACGAAATCCCGATCTTTCTCTTCCATTAGAAAACTATTATTTAATCGGTCCTGACGGTTCTTGTTTCACAGAAATCCGACTTAAAACGGACCCTGTATATTCAGTTGAAGTTCAAATCGCCAAATAGCGAACTGCAGCGCCATTTTGAGCTCGATTATAATTATATTATAATTCCACGTTCAAACTATCGTTTATATAATATATTCGTTATTCAAATTCAATTTCAAACTGAATTATACCTTATATATAATCCAATTCACACCGTATTGTGAATTCAGCTATTTTTGACTATTTCGACATTATAATATATTATTATATTAAAATTATTAATTAAATATTCAATATTATTTAATTCCAGTTATCGATATCACCAAAATGATATTTAAATAATTAAATAAATAAATTATTCAACGGTCAGAAAAATGCGGGTCATTACAACATGATACAACTAATTAAAACTTCATATTTAAATTCATGTACTTTGAAGGACTCAACATTTAGAAGTGGTTCGCTTCAAAATCTTCCAAAATTAGATTCTAGAAACTATGTAATACAAGGCTCGGTACTAAAATTAAATTTTGTCAATACTCATGTTTCTTCACATTAAAAGCCGACTAAACAGAGAGAGGAGCAAATTTATTAAAAAACGAAAGTAATACTATTAAAGATTTCAAAAAAACTCACTACTGATTTGGAAGAATCGGAGTGAATCGGGGCGAGATGCTCTCGATTTACCATTGACTGGGTCGGGGATAATGGAAAATATGTTGGATTGAATCAGAGATTGGATGAAGGCCAAGTTTTACTATAACAAAAAATGAAAATTTTAGGGATAAAAGGGGATGGAGGAATTTTTTTAATTTGGTGGCTTTACATTTCATTTAGTCCCGCGCTGGGTTTTCGCTTCCACTTTTTCTATCATCAACGATACATAGCGGAACATATTAATGTATAGCATAAATTTTTTGTTATTTTATTTGCTTCTTTTTATTGAACAATTAATGCATTATTTTATTTTTCTTTAACTATTTCATTATAGAACTTTAATGCAAAGTTATGATATAATCCTATGTATATCATATTTTATTGTAGTGAATTCATCTCCTTGAAGCCAATCATTTGTACATCCAATGCCTCAACCATTTTTGGAGTTAACAAAGCTGAAAAAGGATCTACAATTCTCTTTCTGAAACTAAAAGAATTTTCACTAGCCACCATTGAACATGGAATTGAAAATAAATCTTTTGCAAGAAACGAAAGGATGGGATACTGACTAACATAGAAATGTGTTTGTTTTATGCTCTTATATCTTATCTTTTGTATATAAACAAATATTACTTTTGTATTATTTTGTCACTTTTACAGATATGCCAACTAAGCCACATGCAGTCAGAAAAACAGAAAATAAAGATCGAAATGTTGTGTATATACAAATGAAGATCTGCAGATGAAGACTTTGCATTGTGTTTCTTTTGAAGTTAAGATATGTCCATCTTTGATAGAAGAAATCTCCTGAAATCTTATCTTCCTTCAATTAGTCACATGTCAAACAAGGAAGATATTGGAGGAATAATGGCTAATTAAGAGGGGAGGAATAATTTTTATGGGAGGAATAATTGCTAATTAATAGGCCCATATATACATATATTGGATTAGGGTTTTAGATTGCTATCTATCTCCTATAAATATCCATGTAATCTCATTGTAAATGATCATACTGAAATTAATAAAGTCTTCTTCTTCTTTTTTTCTTTTCTGCATTTTCTACTTTTTCTTAGCAATTAGTGTTGGCTACACAATTAGATTTGGTAGAACACTATTTGTCTTTTTCATTTAATTTTTTTATTAGTGATTAACCGTCTGATTAGATTCAACGGTAATCCTAATTTTATTTCATGTTTGTTATTTTAATTTCTGCAATTTCAATTTCTGTTCTTTTTACTGCTTCCTTAGGTCAATTGGATTAAATAAAGATTTGATTAGGTTCAGATCTGATTCAATTCAATAATAGTTTAATTGCAGTTCAATTTCGTTTGCTTTCAAAACCAACCTCGAAGATTTGTCTAACTCGCCCAAGAAATTTTATAAATAATTTGATTTAATTTACCTCCCTGTGATTCAACCTGCATACTACATGATCTGTGCGCTTGCAATATTTATTTCAAAATTCGCACTTTTCTAGTTCTTAGGAAAGCGACAATCAAGTTTTTGGCGCCGTTGTCGGGGAAGTAGACACTGAATTTTATTATTTATTTAATTTCTGATTCGTGTTAGTTTTTATTTTATTTTACTTTCCTTTTGTTTTCTTGTATATAAAGAAAAAATTCTTAATTGGATTGATTTTGTATTATTCATCGATACTACAATATTTCAAGCAAGAGAAAAAAACTTGCCAAATTTTCTTGATTTTATTTTATTTTATTTCTTTCCTCTTTTCATTTTTTTTCCTTTTACATTTTTTCCCTCTTCATTTATTCCTTCTTTCCATCTATTCCTTCTTTCCAATTTTTACTTTATTTTTATTGTTCATTGTTGTTTTACATTTATTTTGCCAAATTTCCTTTAATTGCTTTCCATCTATTCCTTCCTTCCTTTTACTTCTTTCCAATTGCCAATACAATGGTTTTCATTCTTCTACAACAATAACCAAAAAAAAGAAAATAAATATAAAAATATATTCTCTTTTGAAATATTTCCCTTTTCTGCCTTGTAATTATTTCTCTACCTTGCTATTTATTTCTTTCCACTTTTGCAATTTTCTTCCCAACTTTTACATTTCTTTCCATTTATTTAACATAAAAAAAAACAACCAAACAAAAAAAGTTGCCTATTTTCTCTAAGTTTCTTTCCTTTCTTTTTTTTTCTTACTCTTCTCACCTTTCTTTTGCAATCTGATTACTTTCCAGAAAAGAAAAAAAAAATCTTTCTAAAACTTCTTTCTTTCCTTGCTGCAAAATTTTCCATCTTCATAAACCACAATCTATCCACTACCACATCCAGAAACCCGCATCTGAATTTTCCATCAACCCCTCTACAACAAAACATTCCAAGCATAAACCTTTCAAACCTAAACTTCACCACTTGCTCCACGTTACTGCTACAAACAGCCCCTGCTAGTGCTTCCAATTTCCTTCTTTGCCACAATTTCTATCGCAAGTTCACCAAAGCCCTCTTCTCCTCCAAACCACCAAGACCCCTTTCAACATCCGATCACCATCACCAAGCTTCCTCCTCGGACCTCAAAATCCGCATACCAGACCTCATACCAACAAGCACCGCCTTCTACAGCAAATTCAAACCACCACAGTACGAAAAATCTCCAATTTGAAAATGGATTCGAGAGCTAAAAAAAATCCAACTTGCCAATTCGATTGATACCCAAGAACAAAGGCGGCCGTGATTTCTTATTGTTTCGTTTGAGAGACTAGTTTGATTTCCTTTTTAATTAAAAAAAAGGTGCGAATTTTGGGTTTGAGCGTGAGAAATTTTGGACTTGTTTCCTCTTATTGAGGGAGGTGTGTTTGTTTTATATGCTTTGTTAAGAGGGTTATTTTTGGGGTGTAATTTGTTTTAGCCTAAGGGGTACGATTTGTTTTAGCTGAAGGAATATGATTTGTTTCCTAATCTCTTCATTTTGGTTCAAGTGTTTCTTGATTTGAAATAAAAAGGATTGTTCTGAAATTAGCTCTCTGATATTTCCTTTTGAGTGCATGAGTTATTTTTTTTCCTTTTATTCTGTCTTAGCTTTTTATTAGTTTAATTTCTTTTTATTATTTTATTTTGTGTGAGTCGATTGTTTAGGCTTTTTTTTTTCAATTTCAGCTTAGTTTTAGTTTTGTCCCATCTTGAATTTGTTGAGTCTTAATTTGTTGTCTTTATTTCTTCTTTTTTTCCTTTTTTTTCTCTATCGTTCTATGAGTATATGTAATGACCCGAAAATCCGGACCAATTTGAGCTGACCAAAAACACAAGTCCAACCCCAAATATCACGGAAATTCGAACCATTTATAGAAAGAAGTTAGAGGGTGGGGATAGATAAGATAGAAACTTAGAATAGAAGAAGAAGAACACAACATCAGAGTAACACGAATCTCACAGCGGAACGAATAACATATAATATATATAACATAACTTGAAATATACATCTGTACTTGAATATACATCAATATTAAAGTACATCACTTACAACACAGCAGAAATAACTATAGCTATATGATCCTGAAGCCTCCTGCTCCAGCTCTTCCAGTATATCTGTAAATCCTGACTACTTGACTGCCCATACAAATTTAGGCACCCAAGAGTTTAGGGAAAACAACAAAATAAACTCCGGGTCAGTCATGGGACTGGTATGAGTAAACAGTTTAAAAACAGTTTCAGAAAAACTAAATGATATCTCATAAGACCACGCCGTATAACACGGAACGGGTTTTTCCCTTATGAAAATCCAAACACTTGACTTATCTTTATATCAAAACTCTTTTGATATTATAATAATGTCTAAATCAAGTAAATAACAATCTAGTGGAAACGCTTGCATCTCACGTTCCACATATATAATATACAATCAAAACCGCAAGCACGTATTGGGTAATGGATTTCCAACTATGACAAGGTATGGAATCACCTTCCGCTGGTATATCTCTAGAGGAGAATACACCGAGTTCAACAAGAACATCTTGCAACTCAGCCACACATGACCGACCACTCATTTCGCTTGAGTGTATCGAATGTATATCACCAACGATTGGGATCAGCAACCGTTTCCCGAATGGGACAGCATCGACAATAGATTTTTAGAAGTAAATGAAACTCTAGATCAGGTGATTATACACCCTAATAGGTGCGACCTACATAGCCATGCTGCTCGCCCGATTTCTGTCATTTACCGGATGATGAGGCTAGAAGCTACGCTTTATCATCACACCAAATTCACTTCGAATGCCACATCGTCAAATCCATCAAATCACCGATTGACGTCCTCAACAGTACATTACGTGTTAGCTAAAAGAAGTTTCCTTCTCCGCTTCCACTCTTGGTACGGTTGAAGAAATCAATGTACGTGACCTTTCTGGAAATACTCTGTCAGACATTCATCCATACACGTCACCCAGGAATAGGATGAACTGAAGGCACTATTTCTAATTATAGAAAAAGTCCTTGCACTCTACTCCGTCTTCGATTATCTTTATATAATCTGATTCGCACGCTACTGCCGATATGGAGTGGTTCTTCGGATAATAATCCAACCGGTCTCTCCATATTGACAACGATGGTCAAAACTTCGATAGTCTGTGATTTAACTATCGAATAAAAACAAGTGTTTCGATAGTCGATGATTTAACTATCGAATAAAACAAGTGTTCATCCAAACATCCAACAATCACTGAACCTTTAATTAATATTCCATTAATTAAATCTCTTTTCTATTTCTTTATCAATATTTGTTAAATCAAATATTTCAATAACCATATTGCCCTTATATGTTATTTGGAAAACATTTCCATATATCGCCTTCTTTTATTTTCTAAACTTTAGAAAATATCCTTTATTTATAATTGGAAAATACTCCAATTACTTATCTCTTTTCCAGTCTCGTTTATTCTGTACTTAGGAAATATTCTATTCTATTTCAAAACTTATACTTATTTGGGTTAAAACAGATGTTGTGTAAAACATCGTTACGAAAACCCAAATACAGTATTTAACTAATTCTTATTCCACATTGATCTTCGAGCCTAAATCTTGCTACTTATCGGTATATCATGAAATCAATCAAGTTGGGGTATAATTACCTCTCAGACCTTGACTGAATAACATTTAACGTCAAAATAGACAAGACTACTTACTCGAACAAATCAATTCCATACAACTACTGATTTACTTTTAAACACGTATACACTTCCCTTTCTATTCTTACTAGATTTTATTCTTATACTTCCTTTTTGATTATACTATTCTATTTCTAAGTTCGTTTTCTAATCGACTTCTATATATTTTGATATGTTAACTTCTAACTATCAAATTATCTTAAAAATATTCTATCTCCTTAAATTCCCGGAAAAATTCGCCATAACCTCCTTTGTACCGGGAGCATCGGGAAATTTCAAATAGCTTTCCCGGTCCTTCTTATCTCAAAAAGAAAAAGAAAAAGCCAAGCGGCTTGCCGATACGGCGCATAAAATCTCATATGGAAATTAAATACGTACCTTTTTGTCGGGCATTCTACTTATTTCACTTCTATACTTTATTCCATACCTGTCTCCTGTATCTATACCTGCCCAATCTATTTAACTATACCAAATCGTTTTAACTCAATTTGTTAATTAAATCTGTTAATTAACTTTTCAGTCTATTTCACCTTCATATTTGAACATGACATGTTCAAATATATTTTAACTGCATATTAACAAATTCTAATTATACTCATACTCTCGTTTCCTTATCGACTACTCTATTCAAATTCCAATTCAATTCTATTATTCAAATTCCATAGTTTAAAGTCTATTTGAATTTCTATATTCAAATCTATAGTTTAAAGTCCATTTGAATTTCTCTGCATTATTTATAAACAACGTTTATAACTTCAATTCAAATCCCACCTTTCTATTTATAAACAACGTTTATAAATTCGATTCAAATTCCATCTTTTCCTTTATAAACAACTTTATAAATTCGATTCAAATTCCATCTTTTCCTTTATAAACAACTTTATAAATTCGATTCCTTGTTCATATGTATTCAAAACAAGTTAATGTTTCTATACTTCATTTAAAATTCAAATTCTATTTATAAAAATAGAATTCCCCTTTTAAATTTCAAATACCCTTTTTGATATTTTTATAAATCAATATCCCAAGCCCCAGTGATATTTAAACAATCAAATCAGCCAATTTTCAATCATTTGGTTTTTAACACATCATATATGAATATATATGAAATCAAAACAAACAACAAACAGATAATATATATATTTGAGGAATCCAGTTGGATTCCTCCAACCTGTTTTCCTGCATCCACAGACGTTAGTCAACATAGTAATACCCATCCTGCTTCGAGGCAAGATATCGCGGTATGAAGGTCATCCACTAATCATAGCGTGGGGCGTATAGGGTAATCATCCGCTATGAAACTGCGGGCATCCGCTAATGAAACTGCGGGAATCCAACCAATCATCAACCCAATATATATAATAGTCAACCAATCCTAGATAACTAATATATATATTTAAATCAACTAGAACACATTCAAACAAGCATAACAATTATTTTTAACGATATAAAAATAATTCTAAACAAACAGGTGAGATTTACTCACATGATTTCATTTTCTGTTCCATTCTGATTTACCATTCTTTAGATGCCAAACCATGTATCCCGGAGCTACGCATTACTCGACCGATTTCATTCAATATCTATGATTATTAAATTTAGGGATTAACTATTATTCATTTAAATTACTTAACAATGAATAAATAAATTAATCCATGTAATATTAATTAACTTACTAAAATTTATACCCTAATTATTCTATGAGATTTTGAATTCATATAAATGAATACCTTGTTATCTTGCAACTGTCGACCAGTCCACGAAAAACTCCCAAAAATTCCCAAAACTTCCCCATTTCGCTTCGATACTTTATCAAACTCCTCGCAGTAAACCCAGCATTACTATGTGATGTTGTTTCACCATATAAAAAGGATTCGACACCATTTCATACCCCTTCACACCTCAAGCCCCTTACTGCTTATTGTTGCTGCATACTCCTGTTAGACGTCCCCCATTGACAGACCATTTCAGCCCACTAGCCTCACTCCAATTCCACTGCTGAACCCTCCATTTCCACTACCAAACTCTAGTCACCGTACCAACCTCAAAAACCCAATCCGAGCTCCTGTACAGTTTCAGCACCCTTCACCCCATCGACTTGAACTAACCGATCTCAAATCCATTTCCAGCTTTGCCAAAAACCGCGATGACTCTCAGCCCTAATACTGTTTGAATAAAAATCTAACTCTACCGTCCCTACCCTTGAATCGTGACGCGTTGAGCTCCAGGGACTCGCAGCGATGCTTGAAATCGCGGGTCCAGGGTCTTCGATTTTCTCTTCGGATGATTTCGCGAGGGACTTCAATTAGTGATGTGCTCCAGCTTTTCAAAGTGTTCGAATCGCGGATCTCTGATTTGTGATTTCCTTTCCGCGGTTTTCGAATTAGAAGAGGATTGAATTCTCGAACGAGTTGCGAGCGGATTTCCTTCCATGGATCTCGAACTGCTGAAGGAAAAAAAACAGAAAGTTAAAGGGAGAGACTGGAAATGGTTCGCGATTTTGTTTGAGGGGCTTTGATTTTATAGAGGAGCGGTAGGTAGGGGTGCGGGTATTAAATGAACAGCCAGGCCATTTTATCTGTGGAGGAAAAGAATGACACGGTTTGTTTTCATTTGTGGAAGGAAGAAGGAAGAGGTGTCAAATTTTCTACCTTATGATATTAGTTATTTAAGGGTTATCCTTTAATTTAAATACCCATGATGCCGAACTCCTTTCTGAATCCAAAAACTATCAAATTCTAGGATTTAACCACCACTCCGATCACACTGGGATAGGCCACGAAGTTCAATTTGATCATCCCGAACAGATATAAATTTAAATTGATATAAATTAAATTCCGACAATTTATTCTTTGATAATAAATAAATATTATTCTTCTAATTCAAACAGGAGTTTGAATTGATTTTCTGAACTGTTTCTAATTCAGTTTCAACTTCTCGAACTGACGTGTTACGATAATTTAATATATTCGATATTAAATCGAAATTGATTATTAAATCGATAACTCAAATATAAAAATTCACTTATATTACCAAATCAATATTTAAATTAAATATTAAATATTCAAAATTACCCCATAAAGAATCCGGGTCATTACAATCTTCCCCACTTAAAATAATTTCGCCCTCGAAATTGCTAAGGTAGGAAAAGTGCTACCAACCCATTTATCTTTTCAAAACTTATTTATGTTGATACTCAACATTTCAAACTTCCTTACGTGCTCTTTTTCGAATAAATCCTTATTCGATAACTCCTCCCTTCGAATAACTATATTCGATAATCTCTAATTTCGAATAAATAGATTCTAAAACCTTTCTTCGAATAAGCTATATTCGATTTACTCTAATCAATTTACTCTTATCAATTAACTCTATCTGATTTGCTCTTTTCACTTAACTCTATCGAATAACTAAATTCGATAACTCCTTTGAATAACCAAATTCGATAATTCCTCCCTTTGAATAAACTATATTCGATAACTCCTTTGAATAACCAATATTCTATAACTCACTTCGATTCTATTCGAATAACTCGTATTTGATTTAACTCCATTCGCTTGACGCTAGATCGCAGCGATCACAATGGTTACGCCTGATTCCCCCTGGAAACATCCGACCGTCCTAGGCTATCTGCAGCCCTACGAATTACGCTAGCAGTCGTACGAAATGGTAACATATCCTGAGTAACTATATTTGGCTAACTCTATCTCAATAACTATATTCGATCAATTTTAAAAGAATAACTAACATTCAATTAAATCCTAATTCGATTAACTATGTTCAATTAACTCTATCTGGTTAACTCTTTATTTGAATAACAAATATTCGATAAATTCTAATTGAATAACTAATATTTAATTAACTCTACGGATTAACCCTAACTGATTAACTCTAACTGGTTAATTCTTACTCTAATCGATTTATTCCAACTCAAATCGATTATTTCTAACTCTAATCGACTTCTCCTATTCGAATAACTCCTATTGGATAACGTTTATTCATTTATAAAGATTTACTTTTAGTAACGGTTCTTCACTTTATAAATGTTCTCTCTAATAACGTTACTTCACTTATACAAGTGTTGTGTACCCCTTCTATTTAAATCTATCGGTGTTAAAAACCAATATCCCTTCTCTATATAAGTTCAGGCTTATATATTCCATCTATCGAATGATAAATTTTTAATTTATAAACTGTTATTTATAAACTAATCTTTTCTATTTATCTGTTAAAAACAGATTTCCATTTTCTATTCATCTTCTAAATATTCCATTGATTAAATTCTATTTATTTAGCAAATAAATATCTCATTTATAACATTATTTATTGCTTTAAATAAATATTTCCATTCTATCTATTTGTAAATGTTTTTACAAATATTTCCTCTTTCTATTTGTTTGCACATAACTTCCTTTGTATTTGTGTTACAAATATATTTCCTTTATATTCACTTTACAAATATATTATCTTTTTAACTCTTTTGGGTTTTTTTTTTCTTAATTCACACCCAATTCATATTCACATTGATTTTACTCAATTTATTCATTCGATCCATTTAACTTAAGTTAAATTTATTTTCAATCATTCAAATTCCCATTAACTAGTTGTTAATTAACCGTTTTGCCTATTTCACCATTTTTATTTGAATATAACTTGTTCAAATATATGTCAACTTAATTATAACTAATCTAATTATATTTTCAACTCGAGTTATATATTCGATTTTGAATATAAATTCTCAATCTCTTTCACTTATCCAAAAACCCAATTTCGATTCAAATTCCCTTTAACTAATTATCCTCCAATTTAGTTAATTCTATTTAACCATTTAAAATATGATTTTTGTCTTAAAAATCATTTCACTTACTTCACTGAAGTTCATATTTATTTTATAACTCAAGTCTATATTTTCCTCATGGCCATTCGGATTTTATTTACTTTAAAAATCCTTTTACTTATATATATAAACCATTGTGGGTTTTAATGGTTCTGGCGCTGCTTTTCTAAAAATTTGATTTTGACATAACTCAAAATCTATACGACGAAATCCCGATTTTTCTCTTTCATTAGAAAACTATTGTTCAACCGGTCCCGACGATTCTTGTTTCAAAGAATTCCGACTTCAATTGAGTTCTGTATACTACATTGAAGTTCGAATCGCCAATTTACGAACTGCCGCGCTATGGCGAGCTCGTTTTAATTATATTTATAAATATAAACGTTTACCCTTTTGTTTATAATAAATTCAACTCCATTCGGATATATTTTCAATATATATCCAATCCATTTCACATAATATTCCCGATCTATTTCACTTCTAATATTCAAATCCTATATATTTACAATATTCGATTTCCATTTGAATTTCTTTGCTCAAACTCTAAATTTGAATTTCCTTTATATTCAATTTCTATTTGAATTTTCTTCTATTCGAATTCTACTTCAATTCCTTATCTTCAATTTCTATTTGAAATCCTTCATTCAAAACCTATTTCAAATCCTTTTGAATTTAAATTCTATTTTAACTCCTTTGAAATTCAAATTCTATTTCAAACTTTATATTTTCTTTGAA
Organism: Allium sativum; assembly: GCA_030737875.1. Lineage (NCBI taxonomy): Eukaryota > Viridiplantae > Streptophyta > Magnoliopsida > Asparagales > Amaryllidaceae > Allium > Allium sativum. Next base: position 282,053,613 of record CM060911.1, read on the forward strand.
TTCTAATATTCAACCTCCACTTTGTATTCTCTTTGAAATTCTATTTAACCAAATTCCATTTGAATTCTAATATTCAAATCTCTATTTGACTTTTCTTTATTCAAATCCATTTGAATTCCTTTGAATTCAAATTCCATTTCAATTTTTCTTATCCAATTTCTATTTGAAATCTATATTCCAACTTCACTCCTATTTGAAATCTATATACCAATTTCACTCCTATTTGAAATCTATATTCCAATTTCACTTCTATTTGAAATCTATATACCAATTTCACTCCTATTTGAAATCTATATACCAATTTCACTCCTATTTGAAATCTATATTCCAATTTCACTTCTATTTGAAATCTATATACCAATTTCACTCCTATTTGAAATCTATATTCCAATTTCACTCCTATTTGAAATCTATATTCCAATTTCACACCTATTTGAAATCTATATACCAATTTCACTCCTATTTGAAATCTATATTCCAACTTCACTCCTATTTGAAATCTATATACCAATTTCACTCCTATTTGAAATCTATATATATTTAAATTCCTATTTCAAAATTCCTTTGAAGTTATATAAATATATACATAGATTTATACCAATCCCAAATTCAAAACATTTGAATTTTCAAACAACTTGTTTCCCTTTCAAACAAATTTCCGTCAAAAATTTTCTAAGGCAGCAATTCGTCACTTAGAAACTCGAAAATGAACACTGGTGATGTTGCGACCATCATCAGAATTATTTCCCAGCTACTGAATGAGTTCAGTCTTTATTTCTTTCAAACTCCATTTAGAAAAATATTTTCCAAACTCCCAGGATTTTAAATTCTGAATTCTGGTTGGAATTCAATTTCAATTCATCACATTTTTATATTTGATTTCATATACAAATTTCATTGGTTATATATATAACTATTTCATTTTTATAATCTAATTTGATTATAATCCTAACAATCAACTTAACTATTTAAAAACAATATCGTGTCCAATCTTCTGTTCAAGTGTTTATAAACTCCTATCGACCTCGTGGCGTCCCACGATTCGACCAAAATTTATAACCCACTCAACAGACTAGTCAACACAATATAAAACAGTTTTTTATATCAAATAACAAATACGCTCTCTCGTATATATATATACACTCAAACTCAATCTAGGGTATTACTAACCCTATCTCTACCGAGTCATGCCACAGAGCCAAGTAATTCTTAACTTAAGCTCTGATACCAACTGTAATGACCCGAAAATCCGGACCAATTTGAGCTGACCAAAAACACAAGTCCAACCCCAAATATCACGGAAATTCGAACCATTTATAGAAAGAAGTTAGAGGGTGGGGATAGATAAGATAGAAACTTAGAATAGAAGAAGAAGAACACAACATCAGAGTAACACGAATCTCACAGCGGAACGAATAACATATAATATATATAACATAACTTGAAATATACATCTGTACTTGAATATACATCAATATTAAAGTACATCACTTACAACACAGCAGAAATAACTATAGCTATATGATCCTGAAGCCTCCTGCTCCAGCTCTTCCAGTATATCTGTAAATCCTGACTACTTGACTGCCCATACAAATTTAGGCACCCAAGAGTTTAGGGAAAACAACAAAATAAACTCCGGGTCAGTCATGGGACTGGTATGAGTAAACAGTTTAAAAACAGTTTCAGAAAAACTAAATGATATCTCATAAGACCACGCCGTATAACACGGAACGGGTTTTTCCCTTATGAAAATCCAAACACTTGACTTATCTTTATATCAAAACTCTTTTGATATTATAATAATGTCTAAATCAAGTAAATAACAATCTAGTGGAAACGCTTGCATCTCACGTTCCACATATATAATATACAATCAAAACCGCAAGCATGTATTGGGTAATGGATTTCCAACTATGACAAGGTATGGAATCACCTTCCGCTGGTATATCTCTAGAGGAGAATACACCGAGTTCAACAAGAACATCTTGCAACTCAGCCACACATGACCGACCACTCATTTCGCTTGAGTGTATCGAATGTATATCACCAACGATTGGGATCAGCAACCGTTTCCCGAATGGGACAGCATCGACAATAGATTTTTAGAAGTAAATGAAACTCTAGATCAGGTGATTATACACCCTAATAGGTGCGACCTACATAGCCATGCTGCTTGCCCGATTTCTGTCATTTACCGGATGATGAGGCTAGAAGCTACGCTTTATCATCACACCAAATTCACTTCGAATGCCACATCGTCAAATCCATCAAATCACCGATTGACGTCCTCAACAGTACATTACGTGTTAGCTAAAAGAAGTTTCCTTCTCCGCTTCCACTCTTGGTACGGTTGAAGAAATCAATGTACGTGACCTTTCTGGAAATACTCTGTCAGACATTCATCCATACACGTCACCCAGGAATAGGATGAACTGAAGGCACTATTTCTAATTATAGAAAAAGTCCTTGCACTCTACTCCGTCTTCGATTATCTTTATATAATCTGATTCGCACGCTACTGCCGATATGGAGTGGTTCTTCGGATAATAATCCAACCGATCTCTCCATATTGACAACGATGGTCAAAACTTCGATAGTCTGTGATTTAACTATCGAATAAAAACAAGTGTTTCGATAGTCGATGATTTAACTATCGAATAAAACAAGTGTTCATCCAAACATCCAACAATCACTGAACCTTTAATTAATATTCCATTAATTAAATCTCTTTTCTATTTCTTTATCAATATTTGTTAAATCAAATATTTCAATAACCATATTGCCCTTATATGTTATTTGGAAAACATTTCCATATATCGCCTTCTTTTATTTTCTAAACTTTAGAAAATATCCTTTATTTATAATTGGAAAATACTCCAATTACTTATCTCTTTTCCAGTCTCGTTTATTCTGTACTTAGGAAATATTCTATTCTATTTCCAAACTTATACTTATTTGGGTTAAAACAGATGTTGTGTAAAACATCGTTACGACAACCCAAATACAGTATTTAACTAATTCTTATTCCACATTGATCTTCGAGCCTAAATCTTGCTACTTATCGGTATATCATGAAATCAATCAAGTTGGGGTATAATTACCTCTCAGACCTTGACTGAATAACATTTAACGTCAAAATAGACAAGACTACTTACTCGAACAAATCAATTCCATACAACTACTGATTTACTTTTAAACACGTATACACTTCCCTTTCTATTCTTACTAGATTTTATTCTTATACTTCCTTTTTGATTATACTATTCTATTTCTAAGTTCGTTTTCTAATCGACTTCTATATATTTTGATATGTTAACTTCTAACTATCAAATTATCTTAAAAATATTCTATCTCCTTAAATTCCCGGAAAAATTCGCCATAACCTCCTTTGTACCGGGAGCATCGGGAAATTTCAAATAGCTTTCCCGGTCCTTCTTATCTCAAAAAGAAAAAGAAAAAGCCAAGCGGCTTGCCGATACGGCGCATAAAATCTCATATGGAAATTAAATACGTACCTTTTTGTCGGGCATTCTACTTATTTCACTTCTATACTTTATTCCATACCTGTCTCCTGTATCTATACCTGCCCAATCTATTTAACTATACCAAATCGTTTTAACTCAATTTGTTAATTAAATCTGTTAATTAACTTTTCAGTCTATTTCACCTTCATATTTGAACATGACATGTTCAAATATATTTTAACTGCATATTAACAAATTCTAATTATACTCATACTCTCGTTTCCTTATCGACTACTCTATTCAAATTCCAATTCAATTCTATTATTCAAATTCCATAGTTTAAAGTCTATTTGAATTTCTATATTCAAATCTATAGTTTAAAGTCCATTTGAATTTCTCTGTATTATTTATAAACAACGTTTATAACTTCAATTCAAATCCCACCTTTCTATTTATAAACAACGTTTATAAATTCGATTCAAATTCCATCTTTTCCTTTATAAACAACTTTATAAATTCGATTCAAATTCCATCTTTTCCTTTATAAACAACTTTATAAATTCGATTCAAATTCCATCTTTTCCTTTATAAACAACTTTATAAATTCGATTCCTTGTTCATATGTATTCAAAACAAGTTAATGTTTCTATACTTCATTTAAAATTCAAATTCTATTTATAAAAATAGAATTCCCCTTTTAAATTTCAAATACCCTTTTTGATATTTTTATAAATCAATATCCCAAGCCCCAGTGATATTTAAACAATCAAATCAGCCAATTTTCAATCATTTGGTTTTTAACACATCATATATGAATATATATGAAATCAAAACAAACAACAAACAGATAATATATATATTTGAGGAATCCAGTTGGATTCCTCCAACCTGTTTTCCTGCATCCACAGACGTTAGTCAACATAGTAATACCCATCCTGCTTCGAGGCAAGATATCGCGGTATGAAGGTCATCCACTAATCATAGCGTGGGGCGTATAGGGTAATCATCCGCTATGAAACTGCGGGCATCCGCTAATGAAACTGCGGGAATCCAACCAATCATCAACCCAATATATATATAATAGTCAACTAATCCTAGATAACTAATATATATATTTAAATCAACTAGAACACATTCAAACAAGCATAACAATTATTTTTAATGATATAAAAATAATTCTAAACAAACAGGTGAGATTTACTCACATGATTTCATTTTCTGTTCCATTCTGATTTACCATTCTTTAGATGCCAAACCATGTATCCCGGAGCTACGCATTACTCGACCGATTTCATTCAATATCTATGATTATTAAATTTAGGGATTAACTATTATTCATTTAAATTACTTAACAATGAATAAATAAATTAATCCATGTAATATTAATTAACTTACTAAAATTTATACCCTAATTATTCTATGAGATTTTGAATTCATATAAATGAATACCTTGTTATCTTGCAACTGTCGACCAGTCCACGAAAAACTCCCAAAAATTCCCAAAACTTCCCCATTTCGCTTCGATACTTTATCAAACTCCTCGCAGTTAACCCAGCATTACTATGTGATGTTGTTTCACCATATAAAAAGGATTCGACACCATTTCATACCCCTTCACACCTCAAGCCCCTTACTGCTTATTGTTGCTGCATACTCCTGTTAGACGTCCCCCATTGACAGACACTTTCAGCCCACTAGCCTCACTCCAATTCCACTGCTGAACCCTCCATTTCCACTACCAAACTCTAGTCACCGTACCAACCTCAAAAATCCAATCCGAGCTCCTGTACAGTTTCAGCACCCTTCACCCCATCGACTTGAACTAACCGATCTCAAATCCATTTCCAGCTTTGCCAAAAACCGCGATGACTCTCAGCCCTAATACTGTTTGAATAAAAATCTAACTCTACCGTCCCTACCCTTGAATCGTGACGCGTTGAGCTCCAGGGACTCGCAGCGATGCTTGAAATCGCGGGTCCAGGGTCTTCGATTTTCTCTTCGGATGATTTCGCGAGGGACTTCAATTAGTGATGTGCTCCAGCTTTTCAAAGTGTTCGAATCCCGGATCTCTGATTTGTGATTTCCTTTCCGCGGTTTTCGAATTAGAAGAGGATTGAATTCGCGAACGAGTTGCGAGCGGATTTCCTTCCATGGATCTCGAACTGCTGAAGGAAAAAAAACAGAAAGTTAAAGGGAGAGACTGGAAATGGTTCGCGATTTTGTTTGAGGGGCTTTGATTTTATAGAGGAGCGGTAGGTAGGGGTGCGGGTATTAAATGAACAGCCAGGCCATTTTATCTGTGGAGGAAAAGAATGGCACGGTTTGTTTTCATTTGTGGAAGGAAGAAGGAAGAGGTGTCAAATTTTCTACCTTATGATATTAGTTATTTAAGGGTTATCCTTTAATTTAAATACCCATGATGTCGAACTCCTTTCTGAATCCAAAAACTATCAAATTCTAGGATTTAACCACCACTCCGATCACACTGGGATAGGCCACGAAGTTCAATTTGATCATCCCGAACAGATATAAATTTAAATTGATATAAATTAAATTCCGACAATTTATTCTTTGATAATAAATAAATATTATTCTTCTAATTCAAACAGGAGTTTGAATTGATTTTCTGAACTGTTTCTAATTCAGTTTCAACTTCTCGAACTGACGTGTTACGATAATTTAATATATTCGATATTAAATCGAAATTGATTATTAAATCGATAACTCAAATATAAAAATTCACTTATATTACCAAATCAATATTTAAATTAAATATTAAATATTCAAAATTACCCCATAAAGAATCCGGGTCATTACAGTATAGTTTATATTTTTTATTTTGTTGATTTTCTTTTTTTCTTTTTCTTTCTATTCTAAAAAAAAGAGTCAAGGGCCAGAGTGAAGAAGGAATTCAAGCAAACAAAACAAAGGATCTAAAGATCAGCGATTGCGAACAGTGAAGTCCAATTTGCTAGACAGAAAACCACACCCACAATAAAATTTTCTAACTCTACAGGAGCTCTGATGCAAAGAAAAAAAATAGGAATTGCTTGTAAAAAAAATTTCTGTAGCGGCAGCGCCTGCTTGTACATTATTTTAATTTTATGCAATTTTTATTGTTTGGTTGTTGTGTTGACTGAAATTGCTGAATAGATTTCGTAAGGAATGAATTTCCATAATTAAAATCATTACTCTCGTAATAAAACTTGATTTGATTTGCGAAATAATTGACTACAAGAGTGTATTTTATGAAATTGATTCTCTCAACGGTTTGATCGCGGATATATATTTGTTCAATTTATTGAACTTCTAGCAAAATAGGTTGCATACTACCCGTAAAACATTGGTCGTATCCCTTAGTATTTTTACTATACGTGAGCGGCCATAAGCCCTTCTTCCCCCTTCAAATTGAGATTATCAACTAATAGGATATACTTGAGTACGTTATCTATTTTGTAATAACAGTTACTTGTGTCAATCTTAATTCTTGGAATTTTTTTTATTCAACAACGATGAGTGAAAAGAGTTTTAGCCATCATAATTCTCCTAGGAATTTTGAGATTAATGAAATTGGCATGATTCAGACCACAGTTAATGAAACCTTTATTGACACTTCTGAAGCCTTGAAAATGTCTTTTAACCATTTCAACTCTAATTTCGATGAGCTCGAATACATTTCTGAATTAAATGAACTTCTTGACTCGAAACCCTCGTCACTTGAATCTAACAAAGGAATGTTGACCAATGTTAGCTCACACGAACTTCCTAAGTTAGACCTTGAACCCCTATCACAAGACCTTGAGAATGCTTACTTGGACTCTACAGAAATTTTTCCCATGATCTTGGCCTTTGATCTCACCGAGGACCAAGAAGAAAAACCTTTGAAAACTTTATGGGATAATCTACATCTGAATTGTATAAATAATTGGCATGACACAATTTTCATAGGAAAGATTTTCATTTCAAAATTCACTCACATGCCTGTTACACCTCACAAATCAAATAAGAATTCATTGTGCATCCTTTTCGATAGAGGCAAGTATAAGGGGAAAAGGAAATCGCATTTTTCACATAGCACTCATCGTCATCCTAGATTTCACTTTGCATATGATTGGCATTCATATATAGTAGCTAAACTTCATTTCATTTTACAAATAATTTTGCAACTCATTCACCTTTGGGTACGATCTTTCAAATTTAGGAAACGTTACAGTGTGGAAACTGTTTAGTTCTAGTGTGGGGGGAGACTGCATTGCATTCATTTTTATTTTCTTTTCATATTAATTTTCTTTTCACTTTCATGCATTTAGATAGGACCATCACGCATTTTAGGTCATAATAACATGCCCTTTTTCCTTTTAATTTTTTATTTTTCTTTTCTTTTCATTTTATTTTTCTTTTCACTTTCATGCATTTTATGTCATAATAACATGCCATTTATTTTTGGAAATATGACTCATTTTAGATTGATACAACAAAATAAGTTAATATTTATTAGTCAGTTGGTAGTATTTTTTTCTCTCAACTAAGATCGAATAAGAAATATGATGAAAAGTTGAATTTTGAGGGATATTAGTGTAACCAGTACATAGGGAGATTCTTAGGTGATGGCCATGAAATCTATTCTATATTGTAGTTTTTGTTTAAATAAGTGGAGGACTTAAAATACTTATATTGGCTTTTCGAATATTTAAAACTAAGTGTGTTAAGCTGAATTCGTGTAACTCTATCTTGTTCTTACATTTTCAATAATAATAATAGTAATCCAAGGGTATCCAACATTGCTTGTATATCTAGCGTTGGTGTGCAAACCCGCCAAGCTCTATCCGACATGTTGTTGACAAAGTCAGTGTTGGAATATCTTGGTCTCAATTGATGAGTTGGACACCTAAGGATTACCGACATGTTGTTGACAAAGTCAGCGTCAGTCTGCACAATCCGCAAAGCTCTGTCCCAACTCTCCGTCAGTCCGCAAGGCAGTGTAAGGGTGGTATACCTTAGTCTTTTAAGTTAGGTGTATGTAATTAATCATAAATTTTAACTTTAATCGAGATAGAGAACAAGCGATGATGCCCAAACATTTCTTGACCTTATTGATTTGACAAGCCAAACACAAGGAAATTAGAATACCACTTTACAAACTGTGACAAACAAACTAAGAATTTATTTCATGGCTATTGTAATGACCCGGATTTTGAGCGACTTTGGTTATCGACATAAGCTCGATGTCGATAACCAAAACATCGAAAAATCCTGGTAATTATTGAAAGAAATTAGAGGGTGAGGAAAGATAAGATAGAAACTTAGAATAGAAGAAGAAGAAGAACACAACATCAGAGTAACACGAACCTCACAGCGGAACGAATAACATATAATAGATAACATAACTTTGAAATATAACAGTTATGTATACAATAGCACTTATCAGAGTACAGCACTTACAACACAGCGGAAATAAACTATAGCTATATGATCTTGAAGCCTCCTGCTCCAAGCTCTCCAAGTATATCTGTAAAATCCTGACTACTTGAGTGCCCGTAAAAATTTAGGCTCCCAAGAGTTTAGGGAAAACAACAAAGTAAACTCCGGGTCAGTCATGGGACTGGTATGAGTAAAACAGTTTAAACAGGTATATGAACAAGTAAACGATATCACATAAGACCATGCCGCAGAACGGAACGGGTTTTTCCCTTATGAGAATCCAAAATATCTTTATATCAAAAACCTTTTGATATTATAATAATGTCTATGTACAAATAGATATCAACTAGCAGAAACGCTTTCATCTCACGTTCTACATATATAGTATACAATCAAAATCGAAAGCACGTATTGGATAATGGATTTCCAACTATGACAAGGTATGGAACCACCTTCCGATCAGTGTACTCTAGGAACGATACACTGGAGTTCAACAAGAACATCTTGTAACTCAGCCACACATGACCGACCACTCATTTTGCTTGAGTGTATCGAATGTATATCACCAACGGTTGGGATCAGCAACCGTTCCCGTATATATATGGGACAGCATTGATAGATTTAAGAAACAAATGAATATTCTCTAAATAGGTGACTATACACCATACTTCGTTGCGACCGACTTAGCCATGTTGCATGCCCGATTTCGGTCATTTACCGGTTGATGAGGCTAGAAGCTTAGCTTTATCATCACATCAGATTCACTTCGAATGGCACATTGTTAGATCCATCGAAAATCACTAATTGACGTCTACAACCCTACATTACGTGTCAGCTAAAAGAAGTTTCCTTCTTCGCTTCCACTCTTGGTACGGTTGAAGAAATCAATGTACGTAACCTTTCTGGAAATACTCTGTCAGACATTCATTCACACAAGTCATCCTCATTTACTTAGAATGTCACATCGTCATACCCGCCAAATCACAAATTGACTTATCCAAAAATAACACGGGTATACAGTTAAGAGAAACGAATTCCTCCACCACCAAACGTGAATACGTTTGAACAGATCAACTTACGCGATCCATTGGATATACTCTGTCAGACCTTCTTCCATATACATTGTCCTGGGACTGGACAAACCGAAGGCACTATTCAGTATATCCATCTTAGTCACTGTTATCTAAGACTTATACAATAGCCCTTACAATTTTACTCCGTCTTCAATTATCTTTGGCATATATGATTCGCAACGCCTACGCCAATACAGAGTGGTTCTTTGGATAATAATCCAACCGGTCTCTCCATATTAACAACGTTAAAATGGTCAAAAACTTCGATAGTCTGTGAGTTAACTATCGAAGAAAAACAAGTGTGCAAACAACGATATTATTTCCAGATGGAAATTATATCAAACAAACATCATTTAACATTTATCTCTTTAGTTCATTTTACATCTCCTGTTTCCCTATATTCAACATTTGCTATTTTCTATATTTAGAAAATATACGTTATTAACACTGGAAACATTTCCATTCCTTGTTTCCTGTATTTAGAAAACATTTATGATTCTTGTTTGGAAAACATTTCCAAACTCCTACGTTTGGATTAAACAGATGTTTTAGATAAAACATCGCTATGCCAACTCAACCATTTTCTTTAATTACTAAATTCACTTTACCATCCTTTACTGTCGAACCATAACCATTCCACAGTTAAAAACGAAGCCAATCAAGTTGGGGTAGAACTACCTCTCAGACCTTAACTGAACAACACTTCTAACCCTGAAATAGGTAAAGTTCACTTTATATTTCTTTAACTAACTTTCTTACTTAACCCTTCTTTCGAATAACTATATTCGATTAACACTTTTCAATTAACCCTAGTGGACTGACCCTATTGGATTTACTCTAATCGACTTACTCTAATTGATTAACTCTATTCACTTAACACCTGTCGAATAAACTATATTCGATAACTCCTCTAACACTATTCGAATAAACTATATTCGATTAACTCCTCTAACACTATTCGAATAAACTATATTCGATTAACTACATTCAAATAACTAGATCTGATAACTCCTCCCTTCGAATATCCACTATTCGATTAACTCACTTCAAATAACCAATATTCTATTACCCTTCTCTCGAATACACTATATTCGATAACTCTACTTCGAATAAGTGATATTCGATAACCCTACCCAATTAACTCCAATTTAATAACTCAAATTAGTTAACTCTAGCGATAACCGGTTAACTCAACTTATTCAACTTAACTTAACTTGATTAACTCAACTTCGACTAACTCCTTTGGATTAACTTCGACTAATTCACTTTGATTAACTTAACCAATTCACTTCGATTAACTTAACCAATTCACTTCGATTAACTTAACCCATTTCACTTAGTTTAACTTAACTAAATTACTTCGATTAACTTAACCCATTTCATTTAGTTTAACTTAACTAAATTACCTCGATTAACTTATCCCATTTCACTTAGTTTAACTTAACTAAATTACTTCGATTAACTTAACCCATTTCACTTAGTTTAACTTAACTAAATTACTTCGATTAACTTAACCCATTTCACTTAGTTTAACTTAACTAAATTACTTCGATTAACTTAACCCATTTCACTTAGTTTAACTTAACTAAATTACTTCGATTAACTTAACCCAATTCACTTAGTTTAACTTAACTAAATTACTTCGATTAACTTAACCCATTTCACTTAGTTTAACTTAACTAAATTACTTCGATTAACTTAACCCATTTCACTTAGTTTAACTTAACTAAATTACTTCGATTAACTTAACCCATTTCACTTAGTTTAACTTAACTAATTCATTTTGATTTACTTAACCATAAATATTCCTTTGGTTTAACTATATTTACTTAACAAATAAATATCTCCTTTATTCTATTTATTCAAATAAATTAATGTCATCCTTATTCTATTTATTAAATACCTAAGTAAATAAACCCTTATTCTATTTATTCAAATGGTTTACAATATTTCTCTTCTTATATATTTGACAAATATATTCCTTTATATTTGATTTACAAATATATATCCCTTATATTTGTCTTCACAAATATATTTATCCTTTATATTTGATTAACACATAAATTCCTTTATACAAAATTAACAAATATTTTTCCTTTATACTTGATTAACAAATATTTTTCCTTTATACTTAATTAACAAATATTTTCCTTTATACTCAAAATCCCATTTTCTTTATAATATAAAATCCATCGATTTTATATAAATAAATTATTTTCAAATTATAGTTTGAAAATCTCTTTTCTACATCCCGGTATTTCTTATGGTATTTAACACACCATATAACAACGATGAATATCGTCCAAACACACATAATCATCATCAGATTATATATCACATTTATATATCACAATATATAAACCACAGTAAAATAAATGTTGAGGAATCCAGTTGGATTCCTCCGACCTGTTTCCCTGCATCACAGATGTTAGACAATACGATTATCATTGATTTCACCTCGATGTGAAATATTCTGATAAACAAAATCGACGTATAAATGTTTAACGGTTTATATATATATATATACATACATATATATATATATATAATTTCTACTAACTGACAAGCAGTTCAATCAAACAGTCAACACACAATCAAACAGACAATATTTAACAGTTCTAAGAATACGTTGTAAAAATAGAACTATGCAGAGTTGGTGAGTTTTACTCACATTTGGACGACCATCGTCAATGACGATAACCATCGCTTGATTCAGACAATTTATTTTGCTATCAATTGTAACGGACTCCAATTGACTCGCGGTCAGTCTCATTGTGTTGCTCCCGTCCATACGATCCCAACGCAACTTACGGTTCATCAATCTGATTACGTATGACCGAGATATTGCTTTTCAAAGTTTGAACATATTTAAATTGAATTTAAAACATGAATTTAAATCACGGGCTTTACCCTTTAACTAAGGCCCATTATCTCGTTTAAAACCCAACCCGTCGAATGCTCTCTTCCCCCAATCCTGATGCCGTGAGCTTCAGGAGCCAATCCTCCACCGATTCACTTCGTTCGATCCTCCATCACTCCACAAATTTGCAACTGAATACCACCATTCTCCTTCTCGTCTCATGCTCTCTCTCTTCCACCCGAACCCACTCAACTCGAGCTCCATAAACCCCTCGCATCGAACCAGTTTCCCCTGCCAGAACCCAAAATCGATCGACCCAAATCGAGATCGAATTTCACAAAAACTTCGCGCCTAGATGCTAATCATTGTGCTGAAACCGAAAACAGTATCGATTTCGAACAACACGTCTTCATTCAGGGAAGAACACGAACCCTAACTCAACTGTTGATTTTCGAGCAACCCAAAGGAGGCGTCGCACTTCATTAAACTGGTACCGGCGCAAAGGGAATTGTATGAGGGATCTGAAAACATATGGTTCATGTTTTTTAGAGTTTTTATTTGTATTTGTTTTTGGGATTTTATTTTCTGCAATGATGGGTTTTTATACAGTTTGTGATGAAAACGTGGAGCTCGGTTTGCCATTCTTATGTAGTGGCTGAGAAACCAGGGCGCGTGGCCTTCCTATAGTCCACAAAAATGATGGGATATTTTTATTTTGATTTTCTACATTTTATTTTATTTCTTTATGTCCGTTTCTGCATTCTAAAAATCCCAGCGAGTACATACGATATCTAAAAATCACCAAACTGGACATGTAGGTAGACCTCGACATTACAGTCCCAACGAAACTGGTTTCGTCGAATTCCGACTCCATATGCTCATACAGCGTATTTTTAACTGTCAAAATACTGACTGTTTCTCACTCTAAAAATCCGTACGGCCACACGCTGACTCTAAAAATCACGAAACTTGACATCTAATAATAATTTGACATTGCGGATCCAACAAAACTAATTACGTCGAATTTCGACTTCGTTTGCAAAAGCTATATTTTAAAGCTCTGGATGACCCATTTAAATATATAAATATATTTAAATATAATTAAATTAAATATTTAAAATTAAATAATATCGTATATATTCACATATGATATAGTACAGCTCTAGAATATCATATCAGAATTTACAGCTTGATATTTCAGATTCCAGATTATCTCGATATTTAGTTTATACTGAAAATCCATTTATAACGTATATAAAGCGTCGCAAATTATAAAGGAATTCTACAGCGACTTTTCTGAAATTTGATTTGGACGTACATCAAAATCTACACGATGAAATCCCTATTTTTCTCTTCCACTAGAAAGATATACTCCACCAGCTCCACACGTTTCTTGTTTCACAGAAATCCGGCTTAAAACGAATCATGTACATTCAGTTGAAGTTCAAATCGCCAAATATCGAACTGCAGCGCCATTTCGAGCTCGATTTTAATTATAATATAATTATACGTTCAAACTGTCGTCATTTAAATATATTCGTCAATATAATTCAACTCTAAGCTGAATTAAATCCAAGGGATGACCCAGCTCACAGAATATTGTGATTTCCAATATATTTTTTATTATTTCTGAATTAAATATATTATTTAATTATTTAAATTTAATTAAATATTCCATATTATTTACTTAACGACGATTTTATTCACTACATCACGATATATATAATTAAATTAATTAAAATCCCTCTGCCAATGCGGGTCATTACATTCTTCCCTACTTAAAATAATTTCGTCCTCGAAATTGCTAAGTTAGAGGACGACCCTATATATTGGAACTCCTAAGATTTGTTTACCCCTTATTTCTGATTTTAACTGAACCAGTTAATATCGACTAAAATGTTTATTCATTCCGACTAACTAAAATTTTCAAAATTTCTGAAAATTTTCTAACACTTTAAATTTTCGGAAAATTTCCCCATAATCTCCTTGGTACAGCCCTATCGGTAAAATCACAACTCACCTCTTTAGGCCATCTCCAACCCAAAAGAAAATCAAACTATTTCCCAGCTTACGCTTATTTGGGTTAAAATGGATGTTGCGTAAAACATCGTTACGATAACCCAAATACTATATTCAACTAACTCTTATCCAACATTGATCTTCGAGCCTGAAATCTTACTGTTTATTTGTTAATAATGAAACCAATCAAGTTGGGGTATAATTACCTCTCAGACCTTGACTGAATAAAATTTACAACGTCAAAACAGATAAGACTACTTACTCAAATAATCAATACCATACAACTAATTATTTACCTTTAAACACGTATACTCTTTCTCTTTTTAAGTTCGTTTCCTTATCGACTTCTCTATATATACTGATATCTATAATTCTACTTATCAGATTTTCTAAAAAATATTCTAACTCCTTAAATTCCCGAAATTTTTTTCCATAACCTCCTTTGTACCGGGAGCATCGGGATATTTCACATAGCCTCCCATGGCCCTCACCAATCCCAAAAGAAAAAGAAAAGCCAAGCGGCTAGCTGATTCGGCTCACAAATCTCATGCTTATATCAAATATAAACTTGTACCTTTTGTCGGCATATTAACTTTATAACCTTCACCTGTTATCAATCCAACATATACCCAAGGCCATCTCAACCAAATTCCAATCTGTTTTTATCCACAAATTCAACCATTCGTTTATATCCAAGTCGAATCCAATTTCGAATCAAAGTTCTATTTCTTGATTCCAAATTCTTAACTCATCAACCAAATATCGTTTCAAATTCCTAACTTATAAATCCAATTTGTTCGATATTTCTATTTCCACTCAGTTTCCACTTAACTAGTTTCAATTCTAATCTCAACTTACTCTCCCAACTCCTAATTTAATTTGTTTTAATTCAATTAATATGTTTCTAGGAGTTTTAAATAGCTTTGTTTTTCTAAAACCAAATAATCCTTTTTGGATTTTGAACAACTTATTTTTGTCAAAACAATTCAAAAACAATTTCTTTGGTAGTAATCCGTCGCTTAGCAGCTCAAAAATGAACACTGATGATGTCGCGATTCATCATCAGGGTTATTTCCCAGCTATCGAAGTGAGTTCAATACTATATCACTTTTCAAAACCATTTCTGAATATTTCCATTTTGAAATCAGCTCAAAATATCCTTCACAATGCTTTAAACAATTTAAAATCTCCCAAGATCTTAAATTTCTCATATTTTAAATCCAAATCCATTTACAAACACTTTTCCAATTTCTGGGATTTTAAATTCCAATTCTGATCTAAATTCAGATTTAATTCATTTCAATTTCATATAATTCACTTGTATAAATTTTGATTGGTTATACATAACCATTTCACTTTATAATCTTACTCGATTATAATAACAACCAATACATCCAATATATTAAAATTTTGATATATATATATATATATATATATCTTCTCTATATCAAGATATACCTTGGGTAAACTTATTTTAATTTACCCTATTTTCAAAACATATCGTGACGACCCATCGTATTCGAGTGTTTAGTAACTCCTACCGATACAGTGGATCAAACTGATCGACTAGAACTCATAAACAACTCAGCCAATGAATCTCCACAATATTAAACCATTTTTATATCAAATACAAATACGCACTCGTATATATACACTCAAACTCAATCTAGGGTATTACTAACCCTATCTCTACCGAGTCACGCCATAGAGCCAAGTAATTCTTAACCTAAGCTCTGATACCAACTGTAATGACCCGGATTTTGAACGACTTTGGTTATCGACATAAGCTCGATGTCGATAACCAAAACATCGAAAAATCCTGGTAATTATTGAAAGAAATTAGAGGGTGAGGAAAGATAAGATAGAAACTTAGAATAGAAGAAGAAGAAGAACACAACAGCAGAGTAACACGAACCTCACAGCGGAACGAATAACATATAATAGATAACATAACTTTGAAATATAACAGTTATGTATACAATAGCACTTATCAGAGTACATCACTTACAACACAGGGGAAATAAACTATAGCTATATGATCTTGAAGCTTCCTGCTCCAAGCTCTCCAAGTATATCTATAAAATCCTGACTACTTGACTGCTCGTATAAATTTAGGCACCCAAGAGTTTAGGGAAAACAACAAAGTAAACTCTGGGTCAGTCATGGGACTGGTATGAGTAAAACAGTTTAAACAGGTATATGAACAAGTAAACGATATCTCATAAGACCACGCCGCAGAACGGAACGGGTTTTTCCCTTATGAGAATCCAAAATATCTTTATATCAAAAACCTTTTGATATTATAATAATGTCTATGTACAAATAGATATCAACTAGCAGAAACGCTTTCATCTCACGTTCTACATATATAGTATACAATCAAAATCGCAAGCACGTATTGGATAATGGATTTCCAACTATGACAAGGTATGGAACCACCTTCCGATCAGTGTACTCTAGGAACAATACACTGGAGTTCAACAAGAACATTTTGTAACTCAACCACACATGACCGACCACTCATTTTGCTTGAGTGTATCGAATGTATATCACCAACGGTTGGGATCAGCAACCGTTCCCGTATATATATGGGACAGCATTGATAGATTTAAGAAACAAATGAATATTCTCTAGATAGGTGATTATACACCCTACTTCGGTGCGACCGACTTAGCCATGCTGCCTGCCCGATTTCTGTCATTTACTGGTTGATGAGGCTAGAAGCTACGCTTTATCATCACATCAGATTCACTTTGAATGCCACATTTTCAGATCCATCGAAAATCACTAATTGACGTCTACAACCCTACATTACGTGTCAGCTAAAAGAAGTTTCCTTCTCCGCTTCCACTCTTGGTACGGTTGAAGAAATCAATGTACGTGACCTTTCTGGAAATACTCTGTCAGACATTCATTCACACAAGCCATCCTCATTTACTTAGAATGTCACATCATCATACCCGCCAAATCACAAATTGACTTATCCAAAAATAACACGGGTATACAGCTAAGAGAAACGAATTCCTCCGCCACCAAACGTGAATACTTTTGAACAGATCAACTTATGTGATCCATTGGATATACTCTGTCAGACCTTCTTCCATATACGTTGTCCTGGGACTGGACAAACCGAAGGCACTATTCAGTATATCCATCTTAGTCACTGTTATCTAAGACTTATACAATAACCCTTGCAATTTTACTCCGTCTTCAATTATCTTTGGCATATATGATTCGCAATGCCTATGCCAATACAGAGTGGTTCTTTGGATAATAATCCAACCGGTCTCTCCATATTAACAACGTTAAAATGGTCAAAAACTTCGATAGTCTGTGAGTTAACTATCGAAGAAAAACAAGTGTGCAAACAACGATATTATTTCCTGATGGAAATTATATCAAACAAACATCATTTAACATTTATCTCTTTAGTTCATTTTACATCTCCTGTTTCCCTATATTCAACATTTGCTATTTTCTATATTTAGAAAATATACGTTATTAACACTGGAAACATTTCCATTCCTTGTTTCCTGTATTTAGAAAACATTTATGATTCTTGTTTGGAAAACATTTCCAAACTCCTACGTTTGGATTAAACAGATGTTTTAGATAAAACATCGCTATGCCAACTCAACCATTTTCTTTAATTACTAAATTCACTTTACCATCCTTTACTGCCGAACCATAACCATTCCTCAGTTAAAAACGAAGCCAATCAAGTTGGGGTAGAACTACCTCTCAGACCTTAACTGACCAACACTTCTAACCCTGAAATAGGTAAAGTTCACTTTATATTTCTTTAACTAACTTTCTTACTTAACCCTTCTTTCGAATAACTATATTCGATTAACTCTTTTCAATTAACCCTAGTGGACTGACCCTATTGGGTTTACACTAATCGACTTACTCTAATTGATTAACTCTATTCACTTAACTCCTGTCGAATAAACAATATTCGATAACTCCTCTAACACTATTCGAATAAACTATATTCGATTAACTCCTCTAACACTATTCGAATAAACTATATTCGATTAACTACATTCAAATAACTAGATCTGATAACTCCTCCCTTCGAATATCCACTATTCGATTAACTCACTTCAAATAACCAATATTCTATTACCCTTCTCTCGAATACACTATATTCGATAACTCTACTTCGAATAAGTGATATTCGATAACCCTACCCGATTAACTCCAATTTAATAACTCAAATTAGTTAACTCTAGCGATAACCGGTTAACTCAACTTATTCAACTTAACTTAACTTGATTAACTCAACTTCGACTAACTCCTTTGGATTAACTTCGACTAATTCACTTTGATTAACTTAACCAATTCACTTCGATTAACTTAACCAATTCACTTCGATCAACTTAACCCATTTCACTTAGTTTAACTTAACTAAATTACTTCGATTAACTTAACCCATTTCATTTAGTTTAACTTAACTAAATTACCTCGATTAACTTAACCCATTTCACTTAGTATAACTTAACTAAATTACTTCGATTAACTTAACCCATTTCACTTAGTTTAACTTAACTATATTACTTCGATTAACTTAACCCATTTCACTTAGTTTAACTTAACTAAATTACTTCGATTAACTTAAACCATTTCACTTAGTTTAACTTAACTAAATTACTTCGATTAACTTAACCCATTTCACTTAGTTTAACTTAACTAAATTACTTCGATTAACTTAACCCAGTTCACTTAGTTTAACTTAACTAAATTACTTCTATTAACTTAACCCATTTCACTTAGTTTAACTTAACTATATTACTTCGATTAACTTAACCCATTTCACTTAGTTTAACTTAACTAATTCATTTTGATTTACTTAACCATAAATATTCCTTTGGTTTAACTATATTTACTTAACAAATAAATATCTCCTTTATTCTATTTATTCAAATAAATAAATGTCATCCTTATTCAATTTATTAAATCCCTAAATAAATAAACCCTTATTCTATTTATTCAAATGGTTTACAATATTTCTCTTCTTATATATTTGACAAATATATTCCTTTATATTTGATTTACAAATATATATATCCTTTATATTTGTCTTCACAAATATATTTATCCTTTATATTTGATTAACACATAAATTCCTTTATACTAAATTAACCAATATTTTTCCTTTATACTTGATTAACAAATATTTTTCCTTTATACTTAATTAACAAATATTTTCCTTTATACTCAAAATCCCATTTTCGTTATAATATAAAATCCATCGATTTTATATAAATAAATTATTTTCAAATTATAGTTTGAAAATCTCTTTTCTACATCCTGGTATTTCTTATGGTATTTAACACACCATATAACAAAGATGAATATCGTCCAAACACACATAATCATCATCAGATTATATATCACATTTATATATCACAATATATAAATCACAGTAAAATAAATGATGAGGAATCCAGTTGGATTCCTCCGACCTGTTTCCCTGCATCACAGATGTTAGACAATACGATTATCATTGATTTCACCTCGATGTGAAATATTCTGATAAACAGAATCGACATATAAATGTTTAACGGTTTATATATATATATACATATATATATAAATTCTACTAACTGACTAGCAGTTCAATCAAACAGTCAACACACAGTCAAACAGACAATATTTAACAGTTCTAAGAATACGTTGTAAAAATAGAACTATACAGAGTTGGTGAGTTTTACTCACATTTGGACGATCATCGTCAATGACGATAACCATCACTTGATTCAGATAATTTATTTTTCTATAAATTGTAACGGACTCCAATTGACTCGCGGTCAGTCTCATTGTGTTGCTCCCGTCCATACGATCCCAACGCAACTTACGGTTCATCAATCTGATTACGTATGACCGAGATATTGCTTTTCAAAGTTTGAACATATTTAAATTGAATTTAAAACATGAATTTAAATCACAGGCTTTACCCTTTAACTAAGGCCCATTATCTCGTTTAAAACCCAACCCGTCGAATGCTTTCTTCCCCCAATCCAGATGCCGTGAGCTTCAGGAGCCAATCCTCCACCGATTCACTTCGTTTGATCCTCCATCATTCCACAAATTTGCAACCGAATACCACCATTCTCCTTCTCGTCTCGTGCTCTCTCTCTTCCACCCGAACCCGCTCAACACGAGCTCCATAAACCCCTCGCGTCGAACCAGTTTCCCCTGCCAGAACCCAAAATCGATCGACCCAAATCGAGATCGAATTTCACAAAAACCCAGCGCCTAGATGCTAATCATTGTGCTGAAACCGAAAACAGTATCGAATTCGAACAACACGTCTTCATTCAGGGAAGAACACGAACCCTAACTCAACTGTTGATTTTCAAGCAACCCAAAGGAGGCGTCGCACTTCATTAAACTGGTACCGGCGCAAGGGGAATTGTATGAGGGATCTGAAAACATATGGTTCATGTTTTTTAGAGTTTTTATTTGTATTTGTTTTTGGGATTTTATTTTCTGCAGTGATGGGGTTTTATACAGTTTGTGATGAAAACGTGGAGCTCGGTTTGCCTTTCTTATGTAGTGGCTAAGAAACCAGGGCGCGCGGCCTTCCTATAGTCCACAAAAATGATGGGATATTTTTATTTTGATTTTCTATATTTTATTTTATTTCTTTATATCCGTTTCTGCATTCTAAAAATCCCAGCGATTACATACGATATCTAAAAATCACCAAACTGGACATGTAGGTAGACCTCAACATTACAGTCCCAATGAAATTGGTTTCGTCGAATTCCGACTCCGTATGCTAATACAGCGTATTTTTAACTGTCAAAATACTGACTGTTTCTCACTCTAAAAATCCGTACGGCCACACACTGACTGCAAAAAATCACGAAACTTGACATCTAACAATAATTTGACATTGCGGATCCAAGAAAACTAGTTTCGTCGAATTCCGACTTCGTTTGCAAAAGTGGCTATATTTTAAAGCTCTGGATGACCCATTTAAATATATAAATATATTTAAATATAATTAAATTAAATATTTAAAATTAAATATTATTGTATATATTCACATATGATATCGTACAGCTCCAAAATATCATATCAGAATTTACAGCTTGATATTTCAGATTCCAGATTATCTCGATATTCAGTTTATACTGAAAATCCATTTATAACGTATATAAAGCGTCGCAAATTATAAAGGAATTCTACAGCGACTTTTCTGAAATTTGATTTGGACGTACATCAAAATCTACACGACGAAATCCCGATTTTTCTCTTCCACTAGAAAGACATACTCCACCAGCTCCACACGTTTCTTGATTCACAGAAATCCGGCTTAAAACGAATCCTGTACATTCAGTTGAAGTTCAAATCGCCAAATATCGAACTGCAGCGCCATTTCGAGCTCGATTTTAATTATAATATAATTATACGTTCAAACTGTCGTCATTTAAATATATTCGTCAATACAATTCAACTCTAAGCTGAATTAAATCCAAGGGATGACCCAGTTCACAGAATATTGTGATTTCCAATTTTTTTTTTATTTCTGAATTAAATATATTATTTAATTATTTAAATTTAATTAAATATTCCATATTATTTACTTAACGACGATTTTATTCACTACATCACGATATATATAATTAAATTAAATTAAATCCCTCTGCCAATGCGGGTCATTACAGCTGCACTATGTTATCAACTGAACCAACTGGCCAAACTGGAATTTAACATTTGAAAACTTGATTTATGTTGAAAATTTGTGACAAGTTGAGGTATCCAAAATAAAATCAACTGATTAGAAATTGTTAATTTAATTTGTTGTACCACTTTCCCGATACAATCGTGTTTTCATTTTTTGTTTTCAATTGCATAAGTCCTCTGCATTCATGTAGTTACATTAGAGTCATAGCATACTGCATTTGGATTTTGTGGGTAGTTTCCGCTGGAAACCCTCACGAGACACCACTCCTCCTACTAGGGACACCTAGAGGTTTAACAGCTTGTTGCATATGCTCAATGCAATCGTTCTTCCTACGGAAGTGTGACCTATCTTGTAACACCCCGAATTTCAGTTAATGCTAAAATTCACTAATTGCAGAATAAATAATCTCAGATGTGAGAATTGGGGGAAACGGGCTGCGTCGTTGCGTTCGTCTCGGAAAAATACGCAAAATAGAGTCCGAAATTTTGTAAATCGGAGTCCGTATGGCCTGGTTATGGCCCAATGAAGTTTATGGGAAAATTCAAAGTTCAAAACATATTTAAAATTCAAATTCAGATTTGGAGATGAGGACCAGCGGGGGTCAGGCGGGAAATTTTCCCGCCCTAGCCATGTCGACAGGGCTGTCGACAGGCCTGTCGACTTTGTCGAGGCCAAGTCGACTGCCCTGTCGACTTGCCTGTCGACACAGGGTGTCGAGCCAATTGACCTGGGTGCACCAGGTCTGGTTTTCTGGCTGGTTTGGGCTGAGTTATGGAAACTTCCTAAATCTGACGGACCTAATCTAACCTAGGGTTAATCCTATGGTCTAAAACACACCCTAATCCTATAAATACACCCTAATGCAAGCCTAATCCATACTAAAAATAGAATTGATACCATCATGCCGCCAAAATCAAACTTAGGAGGAGCCTCCACTAGTTTATGAAGAAAGTTGCAAGCTAATCAACCTCTAATCATCATCTTCCTCAAATATTGCAACTAGTTCTACTTCATAAGTTTGCTAATCTTGGTTTTGGTGAGTTTCTATCACTTTAATAACCAATTGCTAAATTAAGTAGATGAGATATGATGAGATCATGCGGTTTCGTATGCGGATTAGTGGGTTTTAAGTCATATGATATGATGTTAGTTTGCTAATCTATGTTTAATGTTAACCCTATGTTTATGCAAGTTAAGTATATGGGTTTATGCAAGTTAAGTATGTGGGTTTATGCAAGTTAAGTATTTGATTTTATGCATGCTAAGTGTTTGGTTTTATGCATGCTAAGTACTTGATTTTATGCATGCTAAGTATTTGATTTTATGCATGCTAAGCATTGGGTTTTATGCATGCTAAGTATTTGACTTTATGCATGCTAAGTATTTGATTTTATGCATGCTAAGTGTTTGGTTTTATGCATGCTAAGTACTTGATTTTATGCATGCTAAGTGTTTGGTTTTATGCATACATTATGACATGCAAGTTTACCCTTTTAAAATAAGATGCATACATATGCAAGATGACACCTTTGTATGCTATGCATACATATGCATGTTTACCCTATTTATGATGCAAGTCACATATGCAAGTTCACCCTTTGTATAACCTATGAACACTTATGCAAGTTACCTTTATATGACATATGTGTATTCATGCAAGTTGGGTTATTTAATGATGCTAGTTGGGTTTAATATCATGATGCAAATTGACACCCCTTAAACCCATGTTAACGCTAAAGTATGCTAAGTGAAACCCATGATATTTGTGATGAATCTTCCCTTATAAAATATGTCATGTTAGCATAGTACGTGGGGAACGATGGGGTTAATATACACTTAATAAAATTGTGTAAAAATACCATTAAGTGGATTAACATAATTGGGAATTTACCTATTAAGTTAGGTCTCCCCATATTATGGAATTGGGAATTTACCTATTGAGTTAGGTCTACCCATACTATGGAATTGGGAATTTACCTATTGAGTTAGGTCTACCCATATTCTTGAAAACATGAACATTAATTAGGGATAATTAATATGAATTATGAGGGTGATTAATTAGGTGTAATTAATCGACTAAGACACGAGGTTGGACTCAGTTGTAGCGTAAAACTGCCCGGACCCAACCGGCTTAACCAGTTGCTACAAATGTTAGCCCAATGTGAGAGGTCTTAGGCACAAACTAAATACGTGATTAATGTAAAGACACGAGGTTAGACTCGGTTATGACATAAGGCTGCCCGGAACCAACCGGCTTAACCAGCGGTCATAAAAGATAGTCTAATGTGAGAGGTCTTTATGAGGATCACAGTCTTAATTAATTAAGAAACACTTAACCATATTAGCATGTAGATGGACATGAGGGGTTAAGTGGGTGCCTTAGGGGGCATGAGGAAATCTAGTGGGGGCCTTGTATGGCAATTGAAATACGATTAGATGACTCAACCAAATTTTAAACATGTAAGTGGACATGATAACTAAATGGGTTAAGTGGGATACACTAGATAGAGAGACAAGCTTAGGTGGGTAGCTTGTGGGGGGCCATTACAACCGGTATCCCATACGTATCTTTGTGAGCTCGGCCCATGCCGAGGGCGGGACACGCATACTGGGTTTGTCTATAAGAGGCCAAAACGGGTTAGCGGTGGCAACGCAAGTCCAACGGGTTTCATATGCGTGTGTGGGCCCGGGCTGGTAGCTAAGACGTTGTTGCATCGTGTAGGTATAAACCGTGCATCAGTGTTATTATCAGGTTGCCACTTTGGGGAATGATACACCCCACGGTGGGACCAGCATGGATATCTACGTTAGGGAGCCGATCAAATGGGAGTAGTGGGTACACCTAGTGGAGATAGGGGCAGACGACACCTATGTAATCAGCTAGGGGTACACGGGACTACTGTTAAGATTACTAAGTACACTTAGTGGGATCAACCTTTAATTAGGAATGACTGGTGTGGTGCAGTTTAGTAATTACCCTTGGGTGGGCAGATGCGTCTTTACGGTTATCTTAGTTTATCCTAAGTCTACCAAGCTGCTTAGTGTAGCCATTCATCCCCAGTCGTTACCGTATATCAACTTATGTCTTCTCTGGTTACTTTAATGATTGTATTGTTAAAGTTATAGGACTCGCTCAGACTTATGTCTGACCCCGTTGTTTTTATCTTTTTCCCAACCCTCAGGTTCTCAGAGTGGGCCCAGTACGAGTGGGCTTTGATCAGGCTGCTTTATTCTCTTTTGGAGCTTGGACCATAGGAGTAAAGCTCAGCTTATCCTTTTCTTTTATGGCTATCAGTTCATGTATTGGGATTATGTATTTTTATTTATCAGGATGGATATTTTGTACTTGACTCTTGTTATGGTTTTTGTGATGTAACCAAACATGTTTTACTTTCTGCTGCAATGAAATGATGTTTTACATTTTCAAGTATTACTTATATCTGTCTTGTTGTAATTTTTCTGTTCTATATTCACTTAAAATACTCCACCGATGTTATGGCATTCCCTTAGAGAGTGACCATAGCGGGTGTGGGGTGTTACACGTGGTATCAGAGCAAAGTTTACCGTAACAGATAAAATTTTTCGAAAACTATTTTTCTAAAAACATTTTTGGAAAAGATATTTTCAAAAACATGTCTTTAAAGAGAAAAGTTTTTGAAAGAAAATCATAATCCCCAATAGCCATATCTTTATCTTTCGAATTCTCCGTTTTGAATCTTTCCTTTTTCATTTCAGCATGGCTGAGGATCTTAACTTTCCGGAGGGTGTGACGGTACCAGTATGGTATAGGAGATTGATGGAGGCTAGGGCCACCACTGCGGGTCCAGCAAATGTTCCTCCACCAACGGTAGCACCCGATCTTCCTCCTCCCCCTCCTCCTCGCACGGATACTTTTGCTAAGACTTGCAAGGAATTTAAAGCTATGGGAGGGAAACCTTTTCAAGGATCTGAAACTTTTGTGGAGGCTAGAGATTGGCTTAAGGAGGTGGAAGAGTTGATGGATATCTTTGAGATGGAAGAAGGAAAGAAAGTCAAGTTAGCTGCTTGGTTAATGAAGGGAGAGGCCTCATTCTGGTGGGAGGTCACTAATGGAGAACGCCCCGTTGACTCTTGGGCGGATTTTAGGCAAAGATTTGTGGCAAAGTTTCTCTCAAGGGCGGAGGAAAACTTGTATATGGAAAGATTCTTGACTCTAAAGCAAGGAAATCTCTCAGTGAAGGAATATGTCAATAAGTTTAATCAATTGCCAAGGTTTGGCCTAGACATGGTGAATACACCGGAGAAGAAGGCTTTGAGGTTCGTGAAAGGCTTGAATGAACCGATGCATGGGTTGGCTATGACTCATATCCCTATGGGGGCCACCTTTGAGAAGCTAGTTGACATGGCGCTCATGCATGAAGAAGAGAAGGGTCCCAATGCTAATAAGGCACCCGAGAAGAAGGGAGATCAAAAGAGACCTCAGCAACAACAGCAAAACAAAGGTGGGAAAGGCAACGGTGGCAAGGGAAAGAAGAAGTGCTTCAATTGTGGGACACCTGGCCACCTAAGCAAGGATTGTCGCAAGAAGAAGAAGACTGGCTGCTTCCACTGTGGCGAAGCAGGACATCTAGTGAAAGACTGTCCTAAGAAAGGGCAAAGGACGGGGTCTACCTCAGGAGGACAGGTGCAAGCTCTTGTGGCACCAGCTCAGGCAAGGGGGCAAGTTCAGGCTCTCGCAGCTCCCCCGATTCGAGAAAGAGGTAGAACTATTTCCGTGGAAAGTCTGGTTTTTCTATTTGATCATCCTGTCCGTACATTATTTGATTCTGGCGCATCGCATTCGTTTATCTCATCATCATTAGTTGAGTCACTGCACTTAGACACCAGTCTAGTAGATGATCCCTTGGTTGTTTCAAACCCAATTGGGGGCTCCACTTATTTGTCCATGATATGTTTGGGTTTGAAGATTTCTATACTTAGCATTGAGTTTAGATGTGATGCTTTTGTTTTGGGCTTCACGGGCTATGGGTTGATTTTGGGCATGGACTGGTTATCCAGTAATGGTGCCGTTCTTGATTGCGAAAGGAGAGTTGTTAGGCTCATGACCCGCTTGGGTAACACTCTCGAGATCTCTTGTAATCCCATGGATTCGGTTATGCTAAGTTATCTTGAATCGCTTGACGCTTCGGTCGAGAGTTTGCAATCTGTTAGAGTGGTCCGGGAATACTCGGATGTGTTTGAGGAGGTGAAGGGCTTACCTCCGAAGCGGGAGATTGACTTCCGAATATATCTGGTGGATAATGCTAAACCTGTATCTTTACCAGTGCGCCACATGGCTCCTCGTGAGAGGAGGGAACTCCATAAGCAAGTAGGGGAGTTGCTTGAGAAGGGGTTCATAAGACGAAGTATATCGGAGTGGGGTGCTCCAGTAGTTTTTGCTACAAAGGCGGATGGGTCCCTCAGACTTTGTGTAGATTATAGAGAACTCAACAAGCTCACAAAGAAGAATAGACACCCATTGCCGAGGATTGATGATCTTTTCGATCAGTTGGTTGGCGCTTCAGTATTTTCTCAGTTGGACTTAGCCACGGGGTTTCATCAGTTGAGGGTGGCTGAGGATAGCATAGACAAGACTGCCTTTAGGACTCCGGATGGTTTCTATGAGTGGCTGGTGATGCCATTTGGGTTGACGAACGCCCCTGCATACTTTGTTGATTTGATGAGTAGGGTGTTCAGGGAGTTCCTTAATAAATTCGTGGTGGTCTTTGTGGATGATATCTTAGTATTTTCTAAGAGCGAAGAAGAGCATGCCCTACATCTTGGGGAGGTGTTGGAGACTCTTCGAGCACATAGCCTTAAGGCTAAATTCTCTAAATGTCACTTCTGGAGGAAGGAAGTGCTGTTCTTGGGGCACGTGGTCTCCAAGGAAGGGATAGCTGTGGATCCCGCGAAGGTAGTATCAATTCAAGATTGGAAGGTTCCTAGAAATGCTACCGAAATAAGAAGTTTCTTGGGGTTGGCAGGTTACTATAGGAAGTTTATCAAAGACTTCGCGAAGATATCAACCCCATTAACCCGCCTTACGAAGAAGAATCTCGTTTTCGCATGGGACGTAGATTGTGATGATGCGTTCCGACGGTTAAAGAGAGCTTTAACCACTGCTCCAGTTTTAGTGTTGCCAGATGGGAGTAAGCCATTTGTTGTCTATACCGATGCTTGTGGGACAGGACTGGGCGCAGTCTTAATGCAAGAGGGAAGGGTAATAGCCTATGGTGGAAGGCAGTTGAGGGCACATGAGAAAAATTACCCTACCCATGATTTAGAGTTGGCCGCTTTTGTTTTTGCACTTAAGATTTGGCGCCATTATCTTCTTGGTGAGAGATTCGAATTGTTCACTGACCACAAATCATTGAAGTACTTGTTTTCTCAGAAGGATTTGAATTTGAGACAGCAAAGGTGGATGGAGTTCTTAGCATCCTATGATTTCGAGATAGCGTATACCCCTGGCAAGGGTAACGTGGTGGCGGACGCCTTGAGCAGAAAAAGGTTGTCCTTGAGTCCATTGTTCGTGGAGCAACGAAGCTTGGAATTTATCTCGATGTTTGATTTCAGACCTTCCATTGACTATATATCCGGTTTGCTAGCATCCTTGGAGGTCAGACCTAGTCTTTTGGGGCGAATTGGAGAAGCACAGAGGGACGACCCACAGTTGGTTGAGTTGGTAGAGAAGCTCATAAGGGGGGAGTCGTCCAGCCATTTGAGTAGGTACACCCTAGACGATAGGGGGTACTTGCGTAGAGACGGTAGACTTTGTGTACCGCAGGACGAGGGTTTGAGGAAGGCTATTCTTGATGATGCACACCGTTCTAGGATGACCATTCATCCCGGTGGGGACAAGATGTACCAAGACATGAAGCGGGTTTTCTTTTGGGCCGGTATGAAGAAAGAGGTGGCCGAGTATGTCGCTCGATGCTTGGTGTGCCAACAGGTGAAAGCGGAGCAAAAGAAACCAGGTGGGTTGCTTCACCCATTGGAAGTTCCGCAATGGAAGTGGGATAGCGTCTCGATGGATTTTATTGACGGGTTACCCAGATCGAGAAAGGGTAATACGGGAATTTGGGTTGTGGTAGACAGACTTACTAAAAGCGCCCATTTCATACCAGTGAAAAGCAAAAGGACTGCTCCATGGCTAGCTTCAGTATATCTTCGAGAGATAGTTCGATTCCATGGGGTACCCTCTAGCATAGTGAGTGATCGAGATCCTATCTTCACTAGCGAGTTCTGGAAAAGTTTGCAAGAAGCAGTGGGGACTCAATTATGTCTGAGCACCGCATATCATCCTCAGACGGACGGCCAGACTGAGAGGGCGAATCGTGTCCTAGAAGACCTTTTGAGGCTTTGCATCTTAGATTTTGGAGGTACATGGGAAGAGCATCTTCCATTGGTGGAGTTCGCATATAATAACAGCTTTCAGTCCAGTATTGGTATGGCTCCTTTCGAAGCTCTTTATGGAAGGCCTTGTCGATCACCTACATGTTGGTGGGAATCTACGGATAAGATCTTGCTTGGGCCAGATATGGTTAGGGAGACTTCTGAGAAGATTGACTTGATTCGAAGAAGGATGAAAGCAGCGCAGGATAGGCAAAAATCTTATGCAGACAAGAGGAGGACGGATCTTGAGTTTGAAGTTGGGGACATGGTCTTTGTCAAAGTGTCTCCGTTACGAAATGTGGTTCGCTTTGGATCTGTTGGGAAGTTAGCACCAAGGTTCGTAGGGCCGTTTCCTATTAAGGAAAGGATTGGACGGATGGCATATAGAGTGGTGTTGCCAGACAGACTTAGTGGTGTACATGATGTATTCCATGTGTCACATTTGAGGAAGTGCCTACATGAGACCGCAGAGGTGGTAGAGCCGAGCTTGCTTAGAGAAGTGGAAGTAGAGCGTGATACGACTATTCAACGAGCTCCTACTCGCATCCTTGGGTCAGAGACTAGGAAATTGAGGAATCGAGAGGTTCAACTAGTCAAAGTACAATGGGGAGAAGATGAGGGCAACGCTACTTGGGAAACGGAAGCGAAGATGCGTTCATTGTACCCATTCCTTTTTGAGGGTATGTCTTTTAACTTCTCCTTTATCGTTTGTCTAGTACTTATCTTATCTTTAGTATGTCCTCTCGTTAGTACCTTTGACCTTTAGATAGGGTAAACCTATGGTTGAAACATGTGTTTGGGACATGTTATGATTGATGAATGCAAGTGGATGCAAGTGTTTGCTAGTGGTTGCTCGTGGATGCATATACACACACTCTAGACACTAGATCGGCTCAGTCACTTCATATTGCATATTGCATATAATTGTGTGTAGGTAGCTATATTTATGGATGTATAATGATTGTGTTACCATATGGATGATGCATTTTGGTGAATGATTGTGCACTCATGTAGATATTGTATGTGTCGATAGGGTTCTCTCGCATACATAATGGATGCATGGCACTATCATGGTTTGCATATGTTCATACATTAGATAGGGAACATATACACACACTTTTTGCATATGTTCATACATCATTAGAAATTGTTTTAAGGACAATGGATTCCCGTGTTTGATGGATTGAGTAGATGGTTGTTTGGATGGTAGGATATGCATTCTCCTTATCTTAAAGATTTCGGGGACGAAATCCTTTAAGGAGGGGAGAATGTAACACCCCGAATTTCAGTCAATGCTAAAATTCACTAATTGCAGAATAAATAATCTCAGATGTGAGAATTGGGGGAAACGGGCTGCGTCGTTGCGTTCGTCTCGGAAAAATACGCAAAATAGAGTCCGAAATTTTGTAAATCGGAGTCTGTATGGCCCGGTTATGGCCCAATGAAGTTTATGGGAAAATTAAAAGTTCAAAACATATTTAAAATTCAAATTCAGATTTGGAGATGAGGACCAGCGGGGGTCAGGCGGGAAATTTTCCCGCCCTAGCCATGTCGACAGGGCTGTCGACAGGCCTGTCGACTTGGTCGAGGCCAAGTCGACTGCCCTGTCGACTTGCCTGTCGACACAGGGTGTCGAGCCAATTGACCTGGGTGCACCAGGTCTGGTTTTCTGGCTGGTTTGGGCTGAGTTCTGGAAACTTCCTAAATCTGACGGACCTAATCTAACCTAGGGTTAATCCTATGGTCTAAAACACACCCTAATCCTATAAATACACCCTAATGCAAGCCTAATCCATACTAAAAATAGAATTGATACCATCATGCCGCCAAAATCAAACTTAGGAGGAGCCTCCACTAGTTTATGAAGAAAGTTGCAAGCTAATCAACCTCTAATCATCATCTTCCTCAAATATTGCAACTAGTTCTACTTCATAAGTTTGCTAATCTTGGTTTTGGTGAGTTTCTATCACTTTAATAACCAATTGCTAAATTAAGTAGATGAGATATGATGAGATCATGCGGTTTTGTATGCGGATTAGTGGGTTTTAAGTCATATGATATGATGTTAGTTTGCTAATCTATGTTTAATGTTAACCATATGTTTATGCAAGTTAAGTATATGGGTTTATGCAAGTTAAGTATGTGGGTTTATGCAAGTTAAGTATTTGATTTTATGCATGCTAAGTGTTTGGTTTTATGCATGCTAAGTACTTGATTTTATGCATGCTAAGTATTTGATTTTATGCATGCTAAGCATTGGGTTTTATGCATGCTAAGTATTTGACTTTATGCATGCTAAGTATTTGATTTTATGCATGCTAAGTGTTTGGTTTTATGCATGCTAAGTACTTGATTTTATGCATGCTAAGTGTTTGGTTTTATGCATACATTATGACATGCAAGTTTACCCTTTTTAAATAAGATGCATACATATGCAAGATGACACCTTTGTATGCTATGCATACATATGCATGTTTACCCTATTTATGATGCAAGTCACATATGCAAGTTCACCCTTTGTATAACCTATGAACACTTATGCAAGTTACCTTTATATGACATATGTGTATTCATGCAAGTTGGGTTATTTAATGATGCTAGTTGGGTTTAATATCATGATGCAAATTGACACCCCTTAAACCCATGTTAACGCTAAAGTATGCTAAGTGAAACCCATGATATTTGTGATGAATCTTCCCTTATAAAATATGTCATGTTAGCATAGTACGTGGGGAACGATGGGGTTAATATACACTTAATAAAATTGTGTAAAAATACCATTAAGTGGATTAACATAATTGGGAATTTACCTATTAAGTTAGGTCTACCCATATTATGGAATTGGGAATTTACCTATTGAGTTAGGTCTACCCATACTATGGAATTGGGAATTTACCTATTGAGTTAGGTCTACCCATATTCTTGAAAACTTGAACATTAATTAGGGATAATTAATATGAATTATGAGGGTGATTAATTAGGTGTAATTAATCGACTAAGACACGAGGTTGGACTCAGTTGTAGCGTAAAACTGCCCGGACCCAACCGGCTTAACCAGTTGCTACAAATGTTAGCCCAATGTGAGAGGTCTTAGGCACAAACTAAATACGTGATTAATGTAAAGACACGAGGTTAGACTCGGTTATGACATAAGGCTGCCCGGAACCAACCGGCTTAACCAGCGGTCATAAAAGATAGTCTAATGTGAGAGGTCTTTATGAGGATCACGGTCTTAATTAATTAAGAAACACTTAACCATATAAGCATGTAGATGGACATGAGGGGTTAAGTGGGTGCCTTAGGGGGCATGAGGAAATCTAGTGGGGGCCTTGTGTGGCAATTGAAATACGATTAGATGACTTAACCAAATTTTAAACATGTAAGTGGACATGATAACTAAATGGGTTAAGTGGGATACACTAGATAGAGAGACAAGCTTAGGTGGGTAGCTTGTGGGGGCCCATTACAACCGGTATCCCATACGTATCTTTGTGAGCTCGGCCCATGCCGAGGACGGGACACGCATACTGGGTTTGTCTATAAGAGGCCAAAACGGGTTAGCGGTGGCAACGCAAGTCCAACGGTTTTCATATGCGTGTGTGGGCCCGGGCTGGTAGCTAAGACGTTGTTGCATCGTGTAGGTATAAACCGTGCATCAGTGTTATTATCAGGTTGCCACTTTGGGGAATGATACACCCCACGGTGGGACCAGCACGGATATCTACGTTAGGGAGCCGATCAAATGGGAGTAGTGGGTACACCTAGTGGAGATAGGGGCAGACGGCACCTATGTAATCAGCTAGGGGTACACGGGACTACTGTTAAGATTACTAAGTACACTTAGTGGGATCAACCTTTAATTAGGAATGACTGGTGTGGTGCAGTTTAGTAATTACCCTTGGGTGGGCAGATGCGTCTTTACGGTTATCTTAGTTTATCCTAAGTCTACCAAGCTGCTTAGTGTAGCCATTCATCCCCAGTCGTTACCGTATATCAACTTATGTCTTCTCTGGTTACTTTAATGATTGTATTGTTAAAGTTATAGGACTCGCTCAGACTTATGTCTGACCCCGTTGTTTTTATCTTTTCCCAACCCTCAGGTTCTCAGAGTGGGCCCAGTACGAGTGGGCTTTGATCAGGCTGCTTTATTCTCTTTTGGAGCTTGGACCATAGGAGTAAAGCTCAGCTTATCCTTTTCTTTTATGGCTATCAGTTCATGTATTGGGATTATGTATTTTTATTTATCAGGATGGATATTTTGTACCTGACTCTTGTTATGGTTTTTGTGATGTAACCAAACATGTTTTACTTTCCGCTGCAATGAAATGATGTTTTACATTTTCAAGTATTACTTATATTTGTCTTGTTGTAATTTTTCTGTTCTATATTCACTTAAAATACTCCACCGATGTTATGGCATTCCCTTAGAGAGTGACCATAGCGGGTGTGGGGTGTTACATATCTAGTTAGTTTTTAATTTTTGTTCTACTCAAGGACGAGTAAAAGATAAGTGTGGGGGTATTTGATTAACATAGAAATGTGTTTGTTTTATGCTCTTATATCTTATCTTTTGTATATAAATAAATATTACATGGGTATTATTTTGTCACTTTTACAAATATGCCAACTAAGCCACAAGCAGTCAGAAAAACAGAAAATAAAGATTGAAATGTTGTGTATATACAAATGAAGATCTGCAGATGAAGACTTTGCATTGTGTTTCTTTTGAAGTTAAGATATGTCCGTCTTTGATAGAAGAAATCTCCTGAAATCTTATTTTCCTCCAATTAGTCACATGTCAAACAAGGAAGATATTGGAGGAATAATGGCTAATTAAGAGGGGAGGAATAATTTTTATGGGAGGATTAATTGCTAATTAATAGGCCCATATATGCATATATTTGATTAGGGTTTTAGATTGGCTATCTATCTCCTATAAATATCCATGTAATCTCATTGTAAATGATCATCCTGAAATTAATAAAGTTTTCTTCTTCTTTTTTCCTTTTCTGCATTTTATACTTTTTCTTAGCAATTAGTGTTGGCTATACAATTAGATTTGGTAGAATACTATTTGTCTTTTTCATTTATTTTTTTATTAGTGATTAACCGTCTGATTAGATTCAGTGGTAATCCTAATTTTATTTCCTGTTTGTTATTTTAATTTCTGCAATTTCAATTTCTGTTCTTTTTACAGCTTCCTTAGGTCAATTGGATTGAATATAGATTTGATTAGATTCAGATCTGATTCAATTCAATAATAGTTTAATTGCAGTTCAATTTCGTTTGCTTTCAAAACCAACCTCGAAGATTTGTCTAACTCACCCAAGAAATTTTATAAATAATTTAATTTACTTCCCTATGATTCGACCTGCATACTACATAATCTGTGCATTTGCAGTATTTATTTCAAAATTCGCGCTTTTCTAGTTCTTAGGAAAGTGACGATCAAATACCATGCTTGATTCACCTTCCACTAATTCAAAAGATAAAAAGATTCACCATCACGTTTCTCGCAAGGATTCGAAAAGTATTTATCCACTTCATTGTTAATTTCTCTAACTTCCATTTGTTCTCTTTCTCTCTTGAGCCGCATCTCAACAGGATAGAGTCCACTTGAATGAGAAACCACATTTGCTTGGTCTCGAGTGTTGATCTCGTTTGTGATGGGTAATTGATTCTGTTCACTAACCCCTTTGTATTCGTTATAGAACTTTAAAACACATTCTTTTATTTCATGAACAATGTTGTTGACTGTATGGATATCCTTTCCCGTATCCTTAAAGGAAATTTGTAACACTCAAGCTTTTTACCTAGTATTAAGAATATGAGCTACATATATCATCTTGTTCACACTCTCAAATTTTCCCCAATATTTTCCCACTTAATTTTCATGGATCTACCAATATATTGAAAAAATGGATTAGTATCATCCTTAATTCTCATTTCAATGTCAATAATTAGGTTTGACACAACAACAAACATCAAGGGAAATGTATAAGTTTTAAATGCACTTAATGGTAAAGTAGCGTCAAATTTCTTTGCAAAATGAACAAGGGCCTCAGATCTCTCCCAATCATCATCATTTGGTGGTCCAACTCTTCTTAAAACATCTTTATCATTTTCATTGAAATAACTTTAAAAGGGTGCATTTTCTTCTTCCATTATAAAAAAGACCTTCTTATATTTTCCAAAACATTCAAGAATATTAAAAGTTGAATTTCATCTAGTTATAACATCCATAGGTATGTTTGACGCTTTATCCATTTTGAATAGAACAACATAAACCCTAAACTTGTCTACCCTTCTGGGGGATGAATGAATTTATCCAATGCAATTTCTTATACTTTCATTTGAGCCATATAGATCATTTGAACCATCTTTAACCATTAAGTTAATTATGTGACAAGCACACTTTATATACAAGCATTTGCCATTAAATAATAAAGTTTTCAAATCACTTAATCTTTTTTTATATATTCAATAGCCTCATCATTAGCGGACGCGATATCTACTCTAATACTAAAGATTTCTTCAACTCTCCAACTTCTCAAGCACAACTCCAAACATCTTCCAATGTTATCATCTTTATAACTAGTTATTTTTGTAAAATTGATTACACTCTTTTATGCAACTTCCATTTAGTATCCTTGAAATGTGCAGTAACAACCGTATAATTAATTTTTTGAATGGATTTGTAAGTACCAAGAGTAACGCCCACTCTTCTTTCTCCGATCACACTCATTATTATACCCTTTTCCAAAGTATACATTTTCCATACTCGATCTATGATTTTTTGCCTAGTTGGTATGTAAAAATGAGGACACAATTCCTTTGTTAATTCTTGAAAACCCTTGCCTTCAACCACTCTAAAGGGCATTTCATAAATGGTTACATACTTAAATAATTATTGTTCACAATTTTTTATGATTAAAAGTTTGTGAAGCTAGCGTCCCTATTGCGTTATCTAATGACAAAGTAGGCTGACCTTTTGCAACAACATTACGTCCACAATTCGTACATTTTAGGCATTATTTATTTAAAACTTATTTATTGAATTACTATTTAAGGGCGAGGTACAAAGCAACGATTGATTCGCCTTTCGACGTGTCACATTACCCTCTCAAATCCAGTTCATTCATTATTTATATAAAAAATGGACCGTTTGGATAAAGTCCCTATCAAGTTTTAAAATTATTAAAACATCCTTATCAAAATAGATAGGTCCTAGATTAAGCAAAATAATAATTGTGTAAATTTATGCAATTCTTTAGTAAATAGTTACAGATATTTATGCAATTATATCAATATATTACAAAAATTTCCGCAATTATTCAACGAAAATTTGCAAAAAAATCCGTAATTTAAGACGACCCCAAACGCCGTACTGACGGCGGCAAGGGTAATCCTTGGAATATAGCACATAAACAGATAATAACAGAACAGAAATTAAATAAATACACAACAGAATATACTGGATAAACGTAATCATTAGAGTTACACAGTATACAGGATCATACTTAGTACAAATACAGTTCAACTATACATAAATGCCTACAGCGGAAAACAAACATAATGTACAATAGGAGCTGAACAACATAAAAAAGATAAATGATAGAATCCATCTTCAGCTCTAGCTATCCAGAGAAAGCCAGCTAAAACCTAAATACAAGGCTGCCCGTGTAGAAAGAGGGGCACCCGAGTTTCAAAGTGAAACAAACTACGAGTCAGTCATGGGACTAGTATGAGAAATCTGCTCAACACATTTAAAATATGGCTAATCACAAGACCATGCCACTTTCGTGGAACGGGTTTACTCCATGGGGTTGCCAGTGCTTTAAAACAAATCGTTCTTTTAAACATCGCAATGCTTTTTATAAAAATGAAGCCATTATAAGACTCAGTTCCCATCACACAATGCAACGCAAACCGAAGGATAGAATTTTACCTTATAATGGCCAAAATATGCTTGATACGATAAAAAAAGCATTTGATATTATTACTAGTGTTTATATGTTTCAAAACAATTTTGAATCATAACTATCAATCATAGACGGCATGGGTACCATATATCACGTGGCCATATATATATACAATCAAAACCGCACGATGTCGTATTTGGAAATTGGATTTCCGTCCTGAACCAAGGCAAAAGATAGTCCTTACCGAATTCGAGACAATCTAGCCCATGTCTCAGGGCCCAGACTCAGGTGGGCACTTGGAGTGACTGGGCCGGTCCACCGATGTGGATTAAAATTCCTGAACACTACGTTTCTCCGCCCTATGGGGCGGAAATGAGCCAACGAATGACTCCATCGGTCCTGAATCGACCGATATATCCGAGGCGCCTCACTATCCATCATCCACATAAGTAAAATGTCAGGCCGTGTAAAAACACCGACACAACTCCGAGCTAGAAAGAAACACATGACCTTCCTGAGGTCCTTCTCCCGTTTCTGGTTCATACCGGGATGTGAGGCTCGCGAATTCACGTTATACACAAAGCTATGCCATGCAGGCGGTGCTTTGATCATCACCACAAGACTTTGCTTTTCAACATAAGCCCTGATCTTTTGCCACTTAGGCATGCCAAACTAGCAATTCATGCCATGCGACTAATATCCATCGATATACAACCTCTGAGCTCGTGCGTTTCAGAGAAGGGCATTAAGCAAAAGAATAAATTCTCCACCGCCAAACAGATGTATATTTAATAGAGATCAATCAACACAGAATAAAATCCAATGTCAGACACACAGTCCATTTGCAAGTCCGTTCTGGGTCTGAACAAAACCGGAGGCACTAAATACCTCACATATCCATCGATTCCCACGTTCGTCTGGACGATCACCACTCATTATCCATATTTCGGGATATCTCCCAATCAGGACCTCAGTGACCATCCAAACGAGGTGAAGATCGGTCTTCAACCCCCGTCTTCATCTTCGACTTCTTATCATCGATTCAGTTATTCAGAATGGGATAAACCCTGTCTTTCTGAGTAACTCGCGTATATAATAAACAAGTGCAACACTAACATACATACACATCATTTCAATTCATTAGTCACTAACCGTCAATCAGTAAGAGAACGATTTCCCAAATATTAACCTCGAAGGCCGAAACCAACATCAGATCAACACCCAGGAAACCATTCGACTTAGCGAACCTTCAGTTAGTTTCGAAATTTCACATCCATATCGTTTATAATATTTTATAACGATTTATCGCTATTTTTATTTATTTTAAAATAGCTAATTTATTCAAAACGACGCTTCGGGCCATAACGCGGTCGTGGCGCTGTTTTTCTTCAGATTTGGTTTACACATATCTGAAAATCTAACCGTTGGATCTTCACAAAATTTACATCATTAGATAGATATTTTCGAAACAAATCCAACGGTTCCAGTTTCGGGAAAATCCGACGGTCGGATCTCTCGGTATAATCGTTTGAAGTTTCGATTTCAAAATACGAACTGCAGCGTCGTTATTCGATTAAATATAATTATTTTTGTATATATATATATATATATATAATCGATTCTGGCGCTGTTTTTCTTCAGATTTGAATTTAACATTCCAGACAATCCAACCGTTGGATTTTTACAAAGTTGGTGTCGTTGGAAAGATGTTTCCAAAGCGAACCCAACGGTTGCGGTTTCGGGAAAATCCGATGGTCGGATCTCCCGCAATAATCATTTGAAATCACGGTTTCAAAATACGAACTGCAGCTTCGTTATTCGATATATTTCAGTTCTATATATATATATATATATATATATATATATATATATATATATATATATATATATATATATATATATATCGATTCTTCGATTTCAAAACTATATGAATTTCATACACTTGATAAAAATGATGTTTTTATCTAACTGTCTTCTATTTCAACACTTCACCATTTTTAACAATTCATGTATATAATAAAAATGTGATTTTTAATGTAATACACTTTATTTCAAAACTCGACTATTTTATATAGTTAATATAGGTGATAAAAATAGGATTTTTATTATAAAACAATTTATTTCAAAACAAGATTATTTTATATATTTCATATTGATGATAAAAATGGGATTTTATTATAAAACTATTTCTTTCAAAATATGAATACCATTCAACACATGAATTTCAATTCAACGAATGAATATCGATTCAACACATGAAGGTTTTCTATAGTTTATATATATAGATAAAAAGGTGATTTTTATATTTAAAACACGATTACCATTCAACACATGAATTTCAATTCAACGAATGAATATCGATTCAACACATGAAGGTTTTCTATAGTTTACATATATAGATAAAAATGTGATTTTTATATTTAAAACACGAATACCATTCGACACATGAATTTCAATTCAACGAATGAATATGGATTCAACACATGAAGGTTTTCTATAGTTTACATATATATATAAAAATGTGATTTTTGTATTTAAAACACGAATACCATTCAACACATGAATTTCAATTCAACGAATGAATTTCGATTCAACACATGAAGGTTTTCTATAGTTTACATAAATAGAGTAAAAATGTGATTTTTATATTGTTGAAACAATTTATTCAAAACACGAATACCATTCAACACATGAATATGATTCAACGAATGA
This sequence comes from Allium sativum, assembly GCA_030737875.1. Classification (NCBI taxonomy): domain Eukaryota; kingdom Viridiplantae; phylum Streptophyta; class Magnoliopsida; order Asparagales; family Amaryllidaceae; genus Allium; species Allium sativum. The sequence goes on from CM060911.1 coordinate 282,094,193, forward strand.
ATTTCTATTCAACACATGAAGGTTTTCTATTCAACAGACGAATATAATTTCAACACAGGAAAATAATTCTAATACATGAATATTATTCAAAATTTCGGCAGCATAACGGCAGGGTAGTTAAAACCGGGACCGTCCCTAGTACGGCTCCTCGCTCTACCTTAAAACCTCGCGGTTTTTGACAATGAGGAATCATGCATCTAGTTCGCACGCAGGCGGCATGTATATTTTTTTTTTCATTTCCAAAAACTAATCCTATGTGGTTTCAACCAAATATTTCTCAACCACAAACGGGTATTTTTCAACCACAATCAATCAATTTCAACCACAAACAATTACAATCAACCATTCGCTATCAATCAATTTTCACACCAATCACAACCAATAAATATTGTCCATGGTTTGTGGACGAGGGGCGTATATATATATATATAGCAATTCTCTTCTATTTCAACACATATATAATTTTTACAATGCATATATAATTTATACATCGAACGTACAACTTATACAACGCTTATACAAGAGGTGTACACGCTTATATAACTCATACATCGACTATATAATTTATGCATCGTCGTTTTCCATATCGTTTATAAATTAGAAATCTCACATTGGATTCCACTCCACCAAAAATAGCAGAAGGTTCAGAAAAATATGCGGTCTCTTCTAAAATGTAGAAGACGTCCACACGAGTCCACTGTCTCTTGTTTCACTGAATTTCGATAACACAGCAAAAAGATATGATTTTTACAAGTTTGTGACGCTTTAAAGTGTTAAAACAGTTTAAATATAGCCAAGCCGTACCTTTCACGTTGAACGTTCAAAACTAGGTTTTGATCTTTCGATCAAACTGTTGCACGATAGGAGAATCGGGTTATACGGTGTCGAAGAGGGTCGGAAGGCGCCTGAACGGCGGATGGAGGCGGCCAGTATGGTGGGGCCCAGCTGGCGTGGCGACGGCCCAAAGTACTGACCTTCCAGAGCTTGATTTGAGCTCAATGATCCACGAAAAAATCTCCAACTGGTATTAATTTGAAGCCCTCGAAGAGATCTTCAAAATGGATCCGAGATTGCGTGTTTTCGTTTAGAAACGAACGAGAAATCAAGGAGAGAAGTTGGAACCCCCTTTCCGTCGTTCGCAGTTGACAATCGGGGAGAGAGAAAAAGACTCTGGCCAATGAAATTGATTTTTATATTTATAAAAATTTTAAAATCCAAAAATACCCCTCTTCACGTACTAACACCAATCCAAACCCAACGCCTGTCGTCCCTAGCATTTTAACCCCATTCCGAACACAATGGGATTTGTTTCGAAGGCCCATTCGAAGTCTGTTTTCCTTCAAATTAAAATATAGAACATTCAATATTTGATTCGAACGTACATTTCAATTTGCTAGGGCCACAAACTCATTCGAAAAATTCCAGAAAAATAAATCTAGCTATGTTTTGACGATACAGTCGCAACAAAACTAGTTTCGTCAAATTCTGAGACCGTTTGCAAAAAGGCCCATTTCTGGTCGATCCAATTTAACTGTAATTGACCAAAACACGTTTTCCTTTGCCACGCTCACATACTAGCTTCAAAAATTATGAAATTTGAAACCTAGTAATATATTCACATCCCGGATCCAACAAAAGTGGTTTCGTCGAATTCCGAGGTCGTTTGCAAAATGGCTAATTTCACGGGCTATATAAATTCCATAGCGACCTTTCTGAAAATTCATTTGGCCATAACTTTTGCTTTCCTTTATGAAACTTCTATTTTTCAGATTCGTTAGAAAGGTATTCACTAACAGATTTAAATATTTTTGGTTTCACTCAAATCCGTTTTGTTTTGCACCCGGTACAGTCAGTCAAAGTTTGAATTCAAATTTTGAAACTACCGCGCCATTTCAGGCCTTGTTTATAATTATAACTAATTATATTCCTTTTCAATTGTCGATTCAAACTCAGTTTTCATCTTTCTTATTTAAAATATTTATTTTAAATATTTAAAATCCACTATTTTAGCCAATTTAAAAATTTTAAATTGGTTCAGATTTTTTGGGTCGTTACAATCTCCCCCACTTAAAACTTTTCGTCCCCGAAAAGGAACAAAGTCGAAAGTGGTTTGATTAATCAACTCTACGTTCAATCTGGCCTCCATTCTCCAACTTTTCAGTTTCTGAGAATTTTCAAATTCTTCAAAAATTTGGCTAACACCCGGAATTTTCGAAAATTTTCGCCATAACCTCCATTATACAGGGAGATGTTTGGAAATTTATTAGGCCGTATTAGGTACCCAATAAATCCTAATAAGCATACACATATTTATAGTGATATATACTGGTGTTTACAGGGGAGCGTGTATAAATAATAACTCCAGAGAATAAATTCTCGTCGCCATGTCAAAGCCCGAGGGAGTGTGTATTTTAAATGCTCCAGAGGATAAATCCTCGTCACCTCGTCCCGTGTGGGAAATAAATAGTCCATGTGTCGTATCTAATGACTAGAGAGACGTGATTATTGTCAACTCCAGACCCGTGTGGGGTTTTTATTAATCTGGCAATTTTATCATTACAATTTAAATAGTCCATATCAGTCATCAGTTCAACCTGTAAAATATAGTCATCGCCATACAAGCCTCTCGCTCGTATGGTAAATCTTCCACCTCGTCACACAAGCTCCAAATGCTTATGTGGTATATGATGAAGTATGCCTATCTTCCCGAAGTATGCCATGTAATGTAGTTCAAAATTAATTGTTATTATCCTATGGCGACATTTATTTTTACACACAGAATAACCAGCACTCCGCATCCAATGGCATTCACAGGAGTTGATATAATAATATTTCGCATCCAACTCATTAAGGTTTACCTATTTGTCGGGCACGCAAATAAAATCTTTACTCAACAGCTATCCAATTACCTGTTCAAACATATATAATGCACAAGTATACATTTCTATCTATTTCCTAATCAGTTCAATGTGTGATTTAATCGAATAAATTCTACTATTCATTCCATTATTGATTAAATTAACGATCGTTTTAATAATTTAATTAATCAAATCTACTATCACACAAAAAAACAACAATCAATTTGTTTTTAACTTTTCAAATATATACCTTTTATATATTAAAAATCATATTTCTAAAGCCAAACATTATATATAATCACAAATACGTTATTTAAAAACATATTACCCTCGACTCGTTCTGAGGCACTTTTGACCCCATCTCTAACGAGTTGTTCTGATTCTGCTTTACTTATACTAGGATATTACTGATCCTATTCGTAATGAGTTACTCGTCCTAGAACACTACTGGTTCTATTTCTGACGAGTTCGTTAATATGTTATATTCCAGAACTAAGCTTAACCAAAGCTCTGATACCAAAATGAAACGTTACCTTGAAATCCGGTAGGCTTTGCAACCATCCCCTCATCCTCCAGTACAGCAGGTAAAACCCACTGCGGTTCCCACTGGTCCCCCAGCCCCTTGTTTTACGGCGACCCTCTCGAGTCTCGCGGCTACTGCCGAACCAACGCTCTAAACTGCGACATGAAGGGGTAAGAGTCTCCCGTTCGCCACCAAACCGCAAAGCGAGAACCCCCTATCATACGTACCCGGCCTACTCAGGGCCAGCAATAAGGACTGGTATGAGAAATCTACTCAACACATTTAAAATATGGCTAATCACAGGAACACGCCACTTTCGTGGAATGGGTTTACTCCATTGTATTGCCAGTGCTTTAAAACAAATCATTCCTTTAAACCTCGCAATGCTTTTTATCAAAATGAAGCCAATATAAGACTCAGTTCCCATCACACAATGCAACGCAAACCGGAGGATAGAGTTTTACCTTATAATGGCCAAAATATGCTTGATACGAATAAAACAAAAGCATTCGATATTATTACTAGTGTTTATATGTTTCAAAAACAATTTCAAATCATAACTATCAATCATAGACGGCATGGGTACCATACATCATGTCGCCATATATATATACAATCAAAACCGCACGATGCCGTATTTGAAAATTGGATTTCCGTCCTAAACCAAGGCAAAAGATAGTCCTTACCGAACTTGAGACAATCTAGCCAATGTCTCAGGGCCCAAACTCAGGTGGGCCCTTGGAGCGACAGGGCCGGTCCACCGATGTGGATTAAAATTCCTAAACACTATGTTTCTCCGCCCTATGGGGCGTAAATGAGCCAACGAATGACTCCATCGGTCCCGGATCGACCGATATATCCGTGGCGCCTCGCTATCCATCATCCACATAAGTAAAATGTCAGGCCGTGTAAAAACACCGACACAACTCCTAGCTAAAAAGAAACGCATGCCCTCCCTGAGGTCCTTCTCCCGTTTTTGGTTCATACCGGGATGTGAGGCTCGCGAATTCACGTTATACACAAAGCTACGCTACGCAGGAGGTGCTTTGATCATCACCACAGGACTTTGCTTTTCAACAGAAGCTCTGATCATTTGCCACTTAGGCATGCCACACTAGCAATTCATGCCATGCGACTGATATCCATCGATATACAACCTCTGAGCTCGTGCGTTTCAGAGAAGGGCGTTAAGCAAAAGAATAAATTCTCCACCGCCAAACAGATGTATATTTAATAGAGATCAATCAACACAGAATAAAATCCAATGTCAGACACACAGTCTATTTGCAAGTTCGTTCTGGGTCTGAACGAAACCGGAGGCACTAAATACCTCGCATATCCATCGATTCCCACGTACGTCTGGACGATCACCACTCATTATCCATATCTCGGGACGCCTCCCAATCAGGACCTCAGTGACCATCCAAACGAGGTGAAGATCTGTCTTCAACCCTCGTCTTCATCTTCGACTACTTATCGTCGATTCAGTTATTCAGAATAGGATAAACCCGGTCTTTCTTAGCAACTCGCGTATATAATAAACAAGTGCAACACTAACATACATACGCATCATTTCAATTCATTAGTAACTAACCGTCAATCAGTAAGAGAACGATTTCCCAAATATTAACCCTGAAGGCTGAAACCAACATCAGATCAACACCCAGGAAACCATTCGACTTAGCCAACCTTCAGTTAGTTTCTAAATTTCACATCCATATCGTTTATAATATTTTATAACGATTTATCGCTAATTTTATTTATTTTAAAATAGCTAATTTATTCAAAACGTCGCTTCGGGCCATAACGCGACCGTGGCGCTGTTTTTCTTCAGATTTGATTTGCACATATCTGAAAATCTAACCATTGGATCTTCACAAAATTTACATCATTAGAAAGATCATTCCGAAACGAATCCAACGGTTCCAGTTTCGGGAAAATCCGACAGTCGGATCTCGCGGTATAATCGTTTGAAGTTTTGATTTCAAAATACGAACTGCAGCGTCGTTATTAGATTAAATATAATTATTATTGTGTATATATATATATATAAATATAATCGATTCTGGCACTGTTTTTCTTCAGATTTGAATTTAACATTCCAGACAATCCAACCGTTGGATTTTTACAAAGTTGGTGCCGTTGGAAAGATATTTCCAAAGCGAACCCAACGGTTGCAGTTTCGGGAAAAATCCGATGGTTGGATCTCCCGCAATAATTGTTTGAAATCACGGTTTCAAAATACAAACTAGAGCTTCGTTATTCGATATATTTTAATTCTATTTATATATATATCGATTCTTCGATTTCAAAACTATATGAATTTCATACATTAGATAAAAATGATGTTTTTATCTAATTGTCTTCTATTTCAACACTTCACCATTTTTAACAATTCATGTATATAATAAAAATGTGATTTTTAATGTAAAACACTTTATTTCAAAACTCGACTATTTTATATAGTTAATATAGGTGATAAAAATAGGATTTTTATTATAAAACAATTTATTTCAAAACAAGATTATTTTATATATTTCATATTAATGATAAAAATGGGATTTTATTATAAAACAATTTCTTTCAAAATATGAATACCATTCAACACATGAATTTCAATTCAACGAATGAATATCGATTCAACACATGAAGGTTTTCTATAGTTTATATATATAGATAAAAAGGTGATTTTTATATTTAAAACACGAATACCATTCAACACATGAATTTCAATTCAACGAATGAATATCGATTCAACACATGAAGGTTTTCTATAGTTTACATATATAGATAAAAATGTGATTTTTATATTTTTGAAACAATTTATTCAAAACACGAATACCATTCAACACATGGATATGATTCAACGAATGAATTTCTATTCAACACATGAGGGTTTTCTATTCAACAGACGAATATAATTTCAACACAGGAAAATAATTCTAACACATAAATATTATTCAAAATTTCGGCAGCATAACGGCAGGGTAGTTAAAACCGGGACTGTCCCTAGTACGGCTCCTCGCTTTACCTTAAAACCTCGCGGTTTTTGACAATGGAGAATCATGCATCTAGTTCGCACGCAGGCGGCATGTATATTTTTTTTTCATTCCCACAAACTAATCCTATGTGGTTTCAACCTAATATTTCTCAACCACAAACGGGTTTTTTTCGACCACAATCAATCAATTTCAAGCACAAACAATTACAATCAACCATTCGCTATCAATCAATTTTCACACCAATCACAACCAATAAATATTGTCCATGGTTTGTGGACGAGGGGCGTGTATATGTGTGTGTGTGTATATATATATATAGCAATTCACTTCTATTTCAACACATATATAATTTTTACAATGCATATATAATTTATACATCGAACGTACAACTTATACAACGCTTATACAAGAGGTGTACAACGCTTATATAACTCATACATCGACTATATAATTTATACATCGTCGTTTTCCATATCGTTTATAAATTAGAAATCTCACATTGGGTTCCACTCCACCAAAAATAGCAGAAGGTTCAGAAAAATATGCAGTCTCTTCTAAAATGTAGAAGACGTCCACACGAGTCCACTGTCTCTTGTTTCACTGAATTTCGGTAACACAGCAAAAAGATATGATTTTTACAAGTTTGCATTGCTTTAAAGTGTTAAAACAGTTTAAATATAGCCAAGCCGTACCTTTCACGTTGAACGTTCAAAACTAGGTTTTGATCTTTCGATCAAACTGTTGCGCGATAGGAGAATCAAGTTATACGGTGTCGAAGAGGGTTGGAAGGCGCCTGAACGGCGGGTGGAGGCGGCCAGTTCGGTGGGGCCCAGCTGGCGTGGCGACGACCCAAAGTCCCGACCTTCCCGAGCTTGATTCGAGCTCAATGATCCACGAAAAAATCTCCAAATGGTATTGATTTGAAGCCCTCGAGGAGATCTTCAAAATGGATCCGAGATTGCGTGATTTCGTTTAGAAACGAACGAGAAATCAAGGAGAGAAGTTGGAACCCCCTTTCCGTCGTTCACAGTTGACAATCGGGGAGAGAGAAAGACTCTGGCCAATGAAATTGATTTTTATATTTATAAAATTTTAAAATCCAAAAATACCCCTCTTCACGTACTTACACCAATCCAAACCCAACCCTGTCGTCCCTAGCGTTTTACCGCCATTCCGAACACAATGGGATATGTTTCGAAGGCCCATTCGACTATTTCAGTCTGTTTTCCTTCAAATTAAAATATAGAACATTCAATATTTGATTCGAACGTACATTTCAATTTGCCAGGGCCATAAACTGATTTGAAAAATTCCAAAAAAATAAATCTAGCTATGTTTTGACGATACGGTCGTAACAAAACTAGTTTCGTCAAATTCTGAGACCGTTTGCAAAAAGGCACATTTCTGGTCGATCCAATTTAACTATAATTGACCAAAACACGTTTTCCTTTGCCACGCTCACATACTAGCTTCAAAAATTATGAAATTTGAAACCTAGCAATAACTTCACATCCCGGATCCAACAAAAGTGGTTTCGTCGAATTCTGAGGTCGTTTGCAAAATGGCCAATTTCACGGGCTATATAAATTCCATAGCGACCTTTCTGAAAATTCATTTGGCCATAACTTTTGCTTTCCGCTATGAAACTTCGATTTTTCAGATTCATTAGAAAGGTATTCACTAACAGATTTAAATATTTTTGGTTTCACTCAAATCCGTTTTGTTTTGCACCCAGTACAGTCAGTCAAAGTTTGAATTCAAATTTTGAAACTACCGCGCCATTTCAGGCCTTGTTTATAATTAGAATTAATTATATTCCTTTTCAATTGTCGATTCAAACTCAGTTTTCATCTTTCTTATTTAAGATATTTATTTTAAATATTTAAAATCCACTATTTTAGCCATTTTAAAAATTTTAAATTGGTTCAGATTTTTTGGGTCGTTACATAATTATTCATAAAAAATTGCATAAATATACTCAATTTTTCATGGAAAAGTTACTGAAAAATATGTCGTTTTTTGACATAATTGCATAAACGTCTGTAATTCTTTATTGAACAATTGCATAATTTTGTGCAGTTTTTAGTTATTAAATTCTAGGGACCTAATTTACAATCTTTTTTTGTTAAGGTGTTTTTTATGCATTAAGTTTGATTTTAAAAACCTGAGCTTGAAATTCACTAAATGAAAACTTAATTGGTAGGACCGACAAACAAAATGATTGAGTTATAAAAAGGACTTTAAATATGATGGTTCTCCTATAAATATTAGGAATAACTATTTCAATGGCATCTCCTAAATTCCATCATTAATGCTATTTACACTCTACAACCATACAATAGTGAAAACCGATCGTCAATCATATAATTTAAAGAAAACAAATATTTAACGTAGTTTTTCATCAATATCCATTAGAATTAAATGGTAAAATGTAGAAAATGAATTGAAATTAAGAGCTTCAAGGAGACATTTATGCAAAGAACAAGTTATGTTGCATTAAAGGAATATATAAAGTAGATGTTCGTTGTTTGTCCGACTTATCACAGATAAATCCAATTTTAAATTTCAAGTTGTCGATGTGTGCATATAAAGTGGTAAATCAAAAGTCACCTACAATGGATAGATTGCCAAACTGGGGACCTCTACGCATTGTGCAATTCTTCGGTGGAGTCACATGATCACTTTTTCTTCGCGTGTCTTTATAGTAGCTATTTTCTAGCTTACTTCCACTTTAAGATGGGGATCTGAGGTGGTGTCTTTTTTGATTTCTCACCAAATTTAATGATTTTAAATTTACTTCTGCCCAAAAAAGCGTAAAAAGCACTATACCATCAGTATCATTTGTTACACTTATCTATTTCATTTGTGAGGAAAGTAATCAAAGTCAATTTTAGAAGACTGGAAAGTTTCAGCGAGCTAAGATGATTGAGAAAGAGGTAGTTTTATCGGCCATTATTGACGGGAATAGTCGGTCTTACATCGTGGAAGAAGAAGAATTTCTAGCTTGGTGGGTTGTTGCTTTTTGAGATAAAGGAGGATTTGACTTTTATCCATGTTTTAATGTAATTTGTTAGGTTTGTAAGGCGGTCTTTGTTTTTAAGAGATATTTTATTTTGTTGTTGTATGTTCTATTTGTCCTTTGAGGATGTGTACTTTTACTGTTGTACTAATATGCACTATTTTTCCTAGGAGGCAAAAACAACAGATTTCTTTGTAAGTCATTTAATAAAAGACTCTTATACATACACTCACATGTTACATAGCACTTTAATTATCCTTTTATTTCAACTATTCGTTTATAGTTAATTAATGTGTAAGTGAGAGAATTAATGCATATAAAGAGAAATATGGATATTTGGCTAAAATCATTGGAATGTGAGGGTGTTGCACTATATGCAGTGTTGTCGACCCAAATTTCAAAAAAAAATGCATTCGTTATCAAGATTTAAATATTTCTCTGGTAATATAATAATTTTATTTCTCCTGTGTTAGCTAGATGGGAAGAGTGTTAGAATATATCAGGCCCCCCTACTACCATTTTTACTTATGTTTGTAAGAGATGCAACGTAGATTGAACTCAAATGGAACCAACATGGATCGGGTGACGACAACCATGAATTATAGTGTCAATGGATGCACCCAGTTCTGATCATCTTGGTTTATTGAAGTGGAAGAAGGAAACCTTAGCTAGGTTAGGTCGGATAAGATCAAGGCAAGTCGTGCCCTCTTTGATGCACTATGGGGTCCTTTACATATGTTCCTACAACCTTATGAGTCACTGCACTCGTAGTCTGCCTGAGTCTAAGTTTGTAATAAATACGTATTTTTTGACATATATTAAGTTCTGTTTCTCATTATATATGTTTCCATTTCAAAGGTAGAAGATGCTCACTGGATACATGCATACTCAAACTAAATGTACGGTAATATCATTTAGAAGATGAGGCCCAATTGGTGTACTCTGCAATTGTACATTAGAATGTAAAGCATAAATACGATGAATTTAACTTTCAAAACATAAGAAAAATAGGAGAAAATAATTGTACAAGTACACACACAAATATAATTTTTTTTAGGGATTATTATTCAATTCGTGTGATATGATTTAGGCATTACACATGTGTTATTCAGCATTGTGACATTTTCCAATTTGTGGGTAGTTTGCGACGCACATAGTGGATCACATGTTAAAATAAAATAAATTCATATGTATTGACTATTTTAAAATATAAGAAGTTATTTTGAATATATATTCTATCATTATTCACTAAATAAATAGTAGAAATCATGGATCACCATTACAGGAATATAATTAAAATGTATATTCTATCACTATTCAAAGGCTTGATAGACACATTTTAGTTCAAAATTTAATTAAGATATAACTGATTTTTTCTGTTTTAACTGACCAAAAACTGTATATTAATTAAAATACATGGAATTTTAAATAAAGAAAAAGATCGTGACCAACTAATCAACAATAAATTTTAAATTCTATTTAAAGTGGAAATATATTTAGATCAACTTTGAATTTAAATAGTATTTTGAGATTTTCAAAATTATAACAAGAAAATGTTCGGATGTTAAGATGTTTACCATTTATAAAAGAATATTGGGTAAATGAATCATAGATTGAATACACATACTAAATGTGTTCAATTAATTTTTTCCTATTAAACCATTATTTTAGGGTAGGAATTAAATGTTATGTCAATTAATATGCAAATTTAGATAAATATCATTTCGATTAAGTTTGAATTTAAACGGTATTTTGAGATTTTCACAATTGCAACAAGAAAATATTCGGATGTTAAGATGTTTACCATTTATAAAAGAATATTGGGTAAATGAATCATAGATAGAATACACTTACCAAATGTGTCGAATTTATTTTTTTTCTATTAAACCATAGTTTTGGGCTAGGGATTAAATGTTATGTCAATTAATATGCAAATTTAGATGTCATATCATTTTATTACTTACAAAACAAGATTTAGTGAAGGAAATTAATCGATTATATTTAAATAGTTTTAATAAATCACTGAATTCTTTCTAATGCCCATTATAATATATGCATATGCATATTTGCAACTTATTTTGTTCTTACATCATAAATGTAATAACCCGAAAATCTAAGCTAATTCAAAAATTTTATTTTGGCAATTTTAATGAGTTTTGAATATTTAAAATGAATTATTTTAATTAATGACAATGAGAAATTTAATTTGAATTGAATTAGAACGTATATATTAATATAGGCCGTCGTTAGAATATAAATATTTTATTTTAAATATAAAAGGAATTGAAAATGGCGCGGTAGTTCGAAAATTCAATTCCAAATTTCAAATTAATATACAGGATTCAAAATAAACCGGATTTTGGCTAAACCAAAAATATTAGAATCTATTTGAAAATATCTTTCCAACGAATCCGAAAAATCCAAATTTCATAGCGGGAATAAAAAGTTGTGTCCAGTTGAAAATTCAGAATAGTCGCTATGGAATTCTGGCCCTTTAAATGGCCATTTTTCAAATGATCTCAGAATTCGATGAAATTATTTTTGTTAGGACTGTATAGTCAATACAAAGCAAGAAAATATATTTTGGGAATTTTTAGAGTCTGTATGTGGCCCCGGTAAATTGGAATGTGCGTTCAAATTCAATATATAGAGTTATATTTTGATTTGAATGGAAACTGATCGTAACAGTCGAATTGGCTTACGAGACATAGTCAATTGTGTTTGGAATGGGGGTATTACTCTAGGGACGACAGTCGGTGGGTCTGAATTGGTGATTGAACGAGGATCTAACTTTTTAGAAGAAAAAAAAATTATAAAAATAAAAGATAAATAAATATACTCTCCCTCACCGTATAACCCTAACCCCTCTTTCACAACCCTTCGTTCCCAAATCAGAGCCGCCTCCCCTCCATTCCCGCTCGCCACCTCTCGACCACCAGCACCCTGCCGTGACCGCACCCCCCTCCATCGCACCCTCCCCCATATGCTCCTCCCTCCTCCGCCATTCTCGTCTTCCCCAATTCGAACTCCCTAACCCCCCCAATACCCCAAAACAGCCCCGCCGTCACCTTAGGAGACTGCCGCCCCTCCCCTTTGCGCGCCTCGTCTTCACCTCCCTCTTGAAACTCCGGTGCCGCCTTCGAGAAACTGACGCTGCAACCGACTGAGCGGGCCCACCACCTCTGATCGCCCCTCTTAACCCCCTCCCGACAACCACCAACGCGCAACAGCACCCCCATGCTCCTCCTCTGACTTCGACAGTGAGTTTCTTTGACTTTTTATTTACTTTATCTTCTTTATAATATATATAATCTACCTTGTTTAAAGATCAAATTTTTAGACATGAAAAGGTCGGATTTTTTATACATGAAAAGATCGAATTTTTAGAAGTATAAAGGATTGATTTTTGGATTAGATAAAAATGTGATTTTTATCCTATGTATAAAATATTTTCAGTTGATGAAAATATAATCTTTACAATGTATGAAGCGAAATAAAAATATAATCTTTACAATGTATGAAGCGATATAAAAATATGATTTTTATACATGGAGTGATAATATAAAAATGTGATTTTTATATATGTAGCGAAAACGGACAAAGAAAGTGACAAAAGGAGAACACATCAAAATTTTCTACCTATGAAGAGTCGTGGGGTTTGGTTTCGTTCCTGGTAAGAACTTCTCACTTTAACTCTTGTTTTCTAGTTAAAAATATATACTAGGATGCAGACGGTGCTTAGCAGCACCCGACACCCGTTGTCCACAGACCATGGACGACTTGTTTGATTTTTTTGTGTGGTGAAAATTGATTGTAATGTGGAATGAATGGAAATATATTCATGTGTTGAAATAAATTATTTATCGTTAAAAGTATAAATTTAATGTGAATGTGAATAAATAAATATTCATTTAGAAATCAGATGATTTGTTTATGTACACTGATTAGACTGATATTGATTAGGACGATAAATTTTACACATCACCCAACTACAAAATAATATTCAATGTTTGTTAATTTGAAACCCCACACGGGTGTTGGGATGATATTTGGCGTACACTAATCCCAATTATTTAGTTGTATGTCGATCGATTGGTTGACAGATTGTGTAAGTGTTAATTATTTATATTTAATGCTTATGCAGTTGTGTGGTGCACTTTGAATGATGGTTGATTATTTATCATTGCTATTATATACATGTGTTGTATGGAATCCATATAAATAACATTATATGGTAATTGAGTGGATCTCATTCCAATTAAAAAATAAATTATATTCATGTGTTGAATAAACAAAATAGTCATGTGTTGACAATACTCATGTGTTGAGAATATTCATGTATTGAAACTATTCATGTGTTGAAAATATTCATGTGTTGAGCGAAATATTTATACAATAAAATTCACATTTTTATTGTAAGTAAGAATGAATAAATATTCATGTGTTGAATAAAATATATGTAACACCCCACGTCCATTAATGTCACTCACAAAGGGAATGCATTAACTTCCATGGAGGTTATAAGTGAATATAGAACAGAAAAATTACAACAAGACAGATAATAAATAGTACTTGGAAATCTAAAACTTCATTTTATTGCAGTGGAAATTAAACATGTTTGTTACATCATAAAACCATAGATCATAACCAAGTACAATATCCATCATCATAAAAAAAAATACATAATCCCATTACATAAATAGCCATTAAAAAGATAACAAGCTGGACTTTACTTCAACAGTCCAAGCTTTCCAAAGAGAGATGAAGCAATTCAATCAAACTCCACTAGAGCTGGGCCAAACCTGAGGACCTGGAGGGGGAAAAAGGATAGAAATAGAGGGGGTCAGACATAAAGTCTGGCGGGTATGATAATTCTAACAATACTATAATCAAAATAACTAGACTAAGGCATAAGCTGGAAGACAAGTAAATGTCTATGAACTCTTAGGAAGAAAAAGATAGCGTTTAAGATAACGTTAAAGATAACGGTAAAGGCACACCTAATTACTAACGAATGATTACTACACTGCACCGCACATTACTACACTGCACCACACCAGTCACCCTATTGTTTGATCCCACTTGCTTCACACAGAAACTTTATAAATAGCCTTACGTACCACTAGCTGACTACATAGGTGCCGTCTGCCCCTATCTCCACTAGGTGTACTCCACTACCCACTTTCGATCGGCTCCCTACTCGTAGATACCCGTGCTGGCCCCACAGTGGGGTGTATCACTCCCCTAAAGTGGCAACCCGATACAACTTGAGAATGCACGACTTATACCTACACGATGCAACGTCTTACCTACCAGCCCGGGTCCACACACGCATATGAAACCCGTTGGACTTGCGTTGCCACCGCTCCCCGTTTTGGCCTCTTACAGTCAAACCCAGCATGCGTGTCCCATCCTCGACTTGGGTCAAGCCCACAAAGATACGTTTGGGATACTGGTCGAAATGGGCCCCCACAAGCTACCCACCTAAGCTTGTCACTAGTATATCCCACTTAACCCTCTTAGTCATGTTCATTTACATGTGTGTTTGGTTAAGTCTTACTAATCGTATTTCACATGCCACTAAGGGCACCCCCTAGATTCCTCATGCCACCCAAGGCACCTACTTAAGCCCCATGTCCCACCTTACATGTTTATCTGGTTAAGTATTTATTAATTCATTCAGGCCATAACCTCATAAAGACCTCTCACATTAGACTGCCATTTATGGCAGCTGGATTTGCCGGGCGGGTCCAGGCAGTCTTACACCATAAAAGAGTCTAACCTCGTGTCTTTACAACTGTTATGCTTTAGTTTAGGCCTAGGACCTCTCACATTGGGCTGACATTTGTGACCACTGGATTTGCCGGGCGGGTCCGGGCAGGTTTACGTCACAAACGAGTCCAACCTCGTGTCCTAAGCATTGATTAACACTTAAAATCTTTTACCCCAGTTTTAATAATTCCCTATTCAAATTATTAATTAAGTCAACTTTTAATGATGTCCATAATTGACTCAATTATGGTCATCCACTTATGGCATGCAAAATCATATCAATTGCACCCCAACTTTTTAATATTAAATCCTTAATATTACCCCTACCCCATGTTTATACGTTCGCTTATTCAACGCATAATATAGGCTAGACTTGTATAGTCTAACACCTAGCACAAAGATAAATTATCACAACATATAGACAATTAAAATAAATCTAATCATAATAGGGGTGAAACTTGCATAAACTACACATGTTAAGGATCAAAAGGTGTCAACTTGTTAAATGTCTCAATTTATACGATATGATCATAGCCCAGATCTATACATAAACTTGCATATGGGGTTTTTAGGCAACATAATGATGGTGTGAACTAACATAGGATATCACATATGTCATAGCATAATCCTAGATGTCATAATAGATGTCTTGGTATATGTTCATAACTTTTCTAATCAATCTAACTTGCATATGTGACTTGTCATATAGATCAACATAACCCAAACATGATGATTTAATTAATATGAACTAACTAGCATAGATGGTAACATCATGGCCTTTTTAACATGTATGATTCATCACAACTTAGCGTAGAAACTTTCAACATACATAACATCATCATAGCATGATTTACAACATATAAGATATCATCGTCACATAACATTGGATTTACAATATACATGATAGAAAAAGGGGTTTACAACAACATATATGATAATTCACATCATCTACTCATAATCCATTCATAACTCAACCTAATTAAAATGATAATAATCTTGGTAAGATCATCATACTCACAATTTAGAGAAGAAAAGAGAGAGTTTTGCTTTGCTTTAGGGTTGAGAGAATTAGAATTGAATTTGCTTTTCTTCTTTCTTAGTTGGCGGCGGCTCCATTGATTTCCATGGCGATGGTAACTATTCTATTTTAATTAGGTTTAGGGTTAGCATTAGGATGTATTTATAGGTGTAGGAAGTTATTTAGGACCATTAGATTAACCCTGAACCATGAGAACCAATCAAATGCAAAATCTGCATTTGAGCAAATTGGCCCACAGGTTGACAGCCAAACACCCTAGATTAACCCCTAGTCGACCCAGTGGAGCTCGGGTCGACCTCAAAAATGGGCCGGTTCGGTTATTCCCCCTCCCAATTCGCTGTTTTGAACTACTTCGCATATTTATTTATTTAATTTTTAATATATATATATATATATATCAGTATATATATATTTATATGCGCAACCCATTTCACTTAATTCTTTTCTAAAAATTAAGTGTACTTTAATTTGTGAATTTTAATGTTATAAAATTACGGGTGTTACATTCTCCCCTCCTTAAAGGATTTCGTCCCTGAAATCTCCAAGTCAAGAAGAATGTATATCCTACCATCTAATCGTCCATCTACTCAACCATCAAACACCAGCATCCATTGTCCTTAAAAGACTTCTAATGCTTTAATATTTATATGCACAGTGTGTGTATATGTCCATATCTAATGCAAAATTAGGCGGTCTACTGATTCAGTCGACCTCCTTAGTGCAATTCATGATTGTGCCATGCGTCCAATATGTATGCAAAAGATTCCTAATGATACATATTAATTCTATATGCGTGCACAACCATCCACCCGAATGGAGCAACTATATGATAATACAACCATTATACATCCATTTTACTAAATACATCCATATATATGCAATATGCAATATGAAGTGACTGAGCCGATCTGGTGCCTAATAGTGTGTGTATATGCATCCACGAGCAACCACTAGCAAACACTTGTATCCACTTTGCATCCACCATACATAACATGTCTCAAACACATGTTTCAACCATAGGATTATCCTAACTAAAGGTCAAAGATACTAGCGAGAGGATATACTAAAGATAAGATAAGTACAAGCTAAGCGATAAAGGAGAAATTAAAAGACATACCCTCAAAAAGAAAAGGGTATCGTGAACTCATCTTCTCTTCTGTCTCCCAAGTAGCGTTGCTCTCATCATCTCCCCATTGCACTTTGACTAGTCTGACCTCTCGATTCCTCAACCTCTTGATCTCCGACCCAAGAATGCGCGTAGGAGCTCGTCGAATTGTCGCATCACGCTCTATCTCCACCTCTCTAAGCAAGCTCGGCTCTACCACTTCCGCGGTCTCGTGCAAGCACTTCCTCAAATGTGACACATGGAATACGTCGTGTACACCACTAAGTCTCTCGGGCAACTCCACTCTATACGCCATCTGTCCAATTTTCTCCTTAATAGGAAACGGCCCTACAAACCTTGGTGCTAATTTCCCAACGGACCCAAAGCGAACAACGTTCCGTAATGGAGACACTTTGACAAAGACCATGTCCCCAACTTCAAACTCGAGATCTGTCCTCCTCTTATCCGCATAAGATTTCTGCCTATCCTGTGTTGCTTTCATCCTCCTTCGAATCAAGTCGATCTTCTCAGAAGTCTCCCTAATCATATCGGGCCCAAGTAAGATCTTATCCATAGATTCCCACCAACATGTAGGTGAACGACAAGGTCGTCCATAAAGAGCTTCGAATGGTGCCATACCAATGCTGGACTGAAAGCTGTTATTATATGCGAACTCCACCAATGGAAGATGCTCTTCCCACGTACCCCCAAAGTCTAGGATACATAGCCGCAACAGATCCTCAAGAATGCGATTCACCTTCTCGGTCTAGTCGTCCGTCTGAGGATGATATGCGGTGCTCAAACATAACTAAGTCCCTACCGCCTCTTGTAAGCTTCTCCAAAATGCGCTAGTGAAAATAGGATCGCGGTCGCTCACTATGCTAGAAGGAACACCGTGCAAACGAACTATTTCTCGAACGTATACGGAGGCTAACCATGGAGCAGTCCTCTTACTCTTTACGGGAATGAAATGGGCGCTTTTAGTAAGTCTATCTACTATAACCCAAATTCCCGTATTACCCTTCCTTGATCGCGGTAACCCATCCACAAAATTCATCGAGACACTTTCCCACTTCCATAGTGGAACCTCCAATGGGTGAAGCAACCCACCGGGTTTCTTTTGCTCCGCTTTTACTTGTTGGCACACCAAGCATCTAGCGACATACTCGGCCACATCTTTCTTCATGCCGGCCCAAAAGTAAACTCTCTTCATGTCTTTGTACATCTTGTCCCCGACGGGATGAATGGTCATCTTCGAATGATGTGCTTCGTCAAGAATAGTCTTCCTTAGGTCATCGTCTTTTGGTACACAAAGTCTACCGTCCCTACGTAACCAACCCTTATCGTCTAGGGTATACCTACGGAGATGGCTTGATGACTCCCCTCCTTTGAGTTTTTCTACTAACTCAACCAACTGCGGGTCGTCTCACTGTGCCTCGCCAATCCGTCCCAAAAGCGTAGGTCTGACCTCCAAGGATGCTAGCAAACCGGGTACGAAGTCAACGGAAGGTCTAAAGTCAAACATCGAAAGAATTCTAAACTTCGCCGCTCAACAAACAAAGGACTTAAGGATAATCTTTTTCTACTTAAGGCGTCTTCCACCACGTTACCCTTGCCAGGGGTATAGGCTATTTCAAAGTCGTAGGACGCTAAGAACTCGATCCACCTTTGCTGCCTTAAGTTCAAGTCCTTTTGAGAGAATAGGTATTTTAAAGACTTGTGGTCAGTGAATAATTCGAATTTCTTGCCAAGAAGATAATGACGCCAAGACTTAAGCGCGAAAACAATAGCGGCCAATTCTAGGTCATGTGTAGGATAATTTTTCTCATGCGCTCTCAACTGCCTTCCACCATAGGCTATTACCCTACCCTCTTGCATTAAGACTGCGCCTAGTCCTATCCCACAAGCATCAGTATAAACGGTAAACGGCTTACTTCTGTCTGCAATACTAAGACTGGGGCTGAAATCAAAGCTCTCTTCAAACGTTGGAACGCATCATCACAATCTACGTCCCATGTGAAAACTAGGTTCTTCTTCGTCAAGCGTGTCAATGGAGCTGATATCTTTGTGAAGCCTTTGATAAACTTCCTATAGTAGCCAGCCAACCCCAAGAAACTTCTCACTTCGGTAGCATTTTTAGGGACCTTCCAATCTTGGATGGCCACCACCTTCGCGGGATCCACGGCTATCCCTTCTTTGGAAACTACGTGCCCCAAGAACCGTACTTCCTTCCTCCAGAAGTGACACTTAGAAAATTTAGCCTTAAGGCTATGCGCTCGTAGGGTCTCCAACACTTCCCTAAGATATAGGGCATGCTCTTCTTCATCCTTAGAAAAGATCAAGATGTCATCTACAAAGACTACCACGAATTTGTTAAGGTACTCCCTAAACACCCTACTCATCAAATCAACAAAATATGCTGGGGCTTTTGTCAAACCGAAGGGCATCACTAGCCATTCATAGAAACCGTCTGGAGTCCTAAAGGCAGTCTTGTCTATGCTATCCTCAGCCACTCTCAACTGATGGAACCCAGTGGCTAAGTCCAACTGCGAAAACACTGAGGCGCCAACTAACTGATCGAAGAGATCGTCAATCCTCGGCAGTGGGTGTCTGTTCTTCTTAGTAAGTTTATTAAGTTCTCTATAGTCCACACAAAGTCTAAGGGACCCATCCGCCTTCGTGGCAAATACTACTGGAGCACCCCACTCCGATATACTTCGTCTTATGAACCCCTTCTCAAGTAACTCCTTCACTTGCTTATCGAGTTCCCTCCTTTCCCGTGGAGCCATGTGGCGTACTGGCAAAGATACTGGTTTCGCATTATCCACAAGATATATTTGAAAATCTATCTCCCGCTTCGGAGGCAAGCCCTTCACCTCCTCAAACACATCCGAATATTCTCGGACCACTCTAACAGATCATAGATTTTCCTCAGACGCGTCAAGCGATTCTAGATAACTTAGCATAACCGAATTTATGGGATTACAGAAGATTTCGTGAGTGTTGCCAAGGCGAGTCACGAGCCTAACTACTCTCCTTTCACGATCAAGAACGACCCCATTTCTGGATAACCAATCCATTCCTAAAATTAGCCCATAGCCCGTGAAGCCCAACACATAAGCATCACATCTAAATTCAACTCTAAGTATGGAAATTTTCAAATCCAAACACATCATGGACAAATAAGCTGAGCCCCCTATTGGATTCGAAACAACTAAGGGATCCTCTACTAAACTGGTGTTTAAGTGCAGTGATTCAACTAATGATGTAGAGATAAACGAATGTGATGCGCCCGAATAGAATAAGGTACGGACAGGATGATCAAACAGAAAAACTAAGCTTTCAACAGAAATGGTTCTACCTCGTTCTTGCAGCGGTGGGACCGCGAGAGCCTGAACTTGTCCCCTAGCCTGCCCTGGTGCCATAAGAGCCTGCACCTTTCCTCCCGAGGTAGCTTCTTCCCTCTGCCCCTTCTTTGGGCAGTCCTTCACTAAATGTCCCGCATCGCCACAATGAGAACAGCCTGTCTTCTTTTTCTTTCGGCAATCCTTGCTGAGATGGCCTAGGGTTGCACAGTTAAAACATTTCTTCTTTCCCTTTCCGTTATTGTCTTTACCACCCTTCTTGTTTTGCTGTTGTGGTTTCTTCTGATCCCCCTTCTTCTCGGGTGCCTTATCAGCTTTAGCGCTTTTCTCCTCATGCATGAGCGCCATTTCTACTAACATCTCAAAGGTGGCCCCCATCGGGATGTGGGTCATAGCCAACCCTTGCAATGGTTCATTCAAGCCATTCACGAACCATAGAGCCTTCTTCTCCGGCGTGTTTACTAAGTCCAAGCCAAACCTTGCTAACTGATTAAATTTATTGACATATTCTTTCACTGATGAGCTTCCTTGCTTCAATGTCAAGAACCTTTTCATATATAGATTTTCTTTCGCCCTTGAGAGAAACTTCGCCTCGAACCTACGTCTGAAATCCGCCCAAGAGTCAACAGGACGCTCCCCATTAGTGACCTCCCACCAAAACGAGGCCTCTCCCTTCATCAACCAAGCTGCTAAACGAACTCTCCTCCCTTCTTCTACTTCAAAGATTTCTAGCAATTCTTCCACCTCCTTAAGCCAATCTCTAGCTTCCACAAACGTTTCTGACCCTTGAAATGGTTTTCCACCCATAGCCTTGAATTCCTTGCACGTCTTTGCAAAAGTATCTACGCGAGGAGGAGGAGGAGGAACGGGTGAAACTGGTGGTGGAGGAACATTGGCTGGACCTGCAGCGGCCCTAGCCTCTAATAACCTCCTATACCACCCTGGTATCGTTACACCGTCGGGTAGATTAAGATCTTCAGCCATGCTGAAACGAAAAAGGAAAGATTCAAAATGGCGAATTCGAAAGATAAAGATATGTGGCTATTGGGGATTATGTTTTTCTTAAAAAAATTTCTCTTTAAATTTCTCATTAAAACATGTTTTTGAAAACACTTCTTCCAAAAATAACTATTTTTCTAAAGTATTTTTATCTGTTCTGGTAACCTTAAGCTCTGATACCACGTGTAACACCCCACGTCCATTAATGTCACTCACAAAGGGAATGCATTAACTTCCATGGAGGTTATAAGTGAATATAGAACATAAAAATTACAACATGACAGATAATAAATAGTACTTGGAAATCTAAAACTTCATTTTATTGCAGCGGAAATTAAACATGTTTGTTACATCATAAAACCATAGATCATAACCAAGTACAATATCCATCTTCATAAAAACAAAATACATAATCCCATTACATAAATAGCCATTAAAAAGATAACAAGCTGGACTTTACTTCAACGGTACAAGCTTTCCAAAGAGAGATCAAGCAATTCAATCAAACTCCACTAGAGCTGGGCCCAACCTGAGGACCTGGAGTGGGAAAAAGGATAGAAATAGAGGGGGTCAGACATAAAGTCTAGCGAGTATGATAATTCTAACAATACTATTATCAAAATAACTAGACTAAGGCATAAGCTGGAAGACAAGTAAATGTCTATGAACTCTTAGGAAGATAAAGATAGCGTTTAAGATAACGTTAAAGATAACGGTAAAGGCACACCTAATTACTAACGAATGATTACTACACTGCACCGCACATTACTACACTGCACCACACTAGTTACCCTATTGTTTGATCCCACTTGCTTCACACAGAAACTTTATAAATAGCCTTACGTACCCCTAGTTGACTACATGGGTGTCGTCTACCCCTATCTCCACTAGGTGTACCCCACTACCCACTTTCGATCGGCTCCCTACTCGTAGATACCCGTGCTAGCCCCACAGTGGGGTGTATCACTCCCCTAAAGTGGCAACCCGATACAACTTGAGAATGCACGGCTTATACCTACACGATGCAACAACGTCTTACCTACCAGCCCGGGTCCACACACGCATATGAAACCCGTTGGACTTGCGTTGCCACCGCTCCCCGTTTTGGCCTCTTACAGTCAAACCCAGCATGCGTGTCCCGTCCTCGACTTGGGTCGAGCCCACAAAGATACGTTTGGGATACTGGTCGAAATGGGCCCCCACAAGCTACCCACCTAAGCTTGTCACTAGTATATCCCACTTAACCCTCTTAGTCATGTTCATTTACATGTGTGTTTGGTTAAGTCTTACTAATCGTATTTCACATGCCACTAAGGGCACCCCTTAGATTCCTCATGCCACCCAAGGCACCTACTTAACCCCCATGTCCCACCTTACATGTTTATCTGGTTAAGTATTTCTTAATTCATTCAGGCCATAACCTCATAAAGACCTCTCACATTAGACTGGCATTTATGGCAGCTGGATTTGCCGGGCGGGTCCGGGCAGTCTTACACCATAAAAGAGTCTAACCTCGTGTCTTTACAACTGTTATGCTTTAGTTTAGGCCTAGCACCTCTCACATTGGGCTGACATTTGTGACCACTGGATTTTCCGGGCGGGTCCGGGAAAGTTTACGTCACAAACGAGTCCAACCTCGTGTCCTAAGCATTGATTAACACTTAAAATCTTTTACCCCAGTTTTAATAATTCCCTATTCAAATTATTAATTAAGTCAACTTTTAATGATGTCCATAATTGACTCAATTATGGCCATCCACTTATGGCATGGAAAATCATATCAATTTCACCCCAACTTTTTAATATTAAATCCTTAATATTACCCCTACCCCATGTTTATACGTTCGCTTATTCAACGCATAATATAGGCTAGACTTGTATAGTCTAACACCTAGCACAAAGATAAATTATCACAACATATAGACAATTAAAATAAATCTAATAATAATAGGGGTGAAACTTGCATAAACTACACATGTTAAGGATCAAAAGGTGTCAACTTGTTAAATGTCTCAATTTATATGATATAATCATAGCCCAAATCTATACATAAACTTGCATATGGGGTTTTTAGGCAACATAATGATAGTGTGAACTAGCATAGGATATCACATATGTCATAGCATAATTCTAGATGTCATAATAGATGTCTTGGTATATGTTCATAACTTTTCTAATCAATCTAACTTGCATATGTGACTTGTCATATAGATCAACATAACCCAAACATGATGATTTAATAAATATGAACTAACTAGCATAGATGGTAACATCATGGCCTTTTTAACATGTATGATTCATCACAACTTAGCGTAGAAACTTTCAACATACATAACATCATCATAGCATGATTTACAACATATAAGATATCATCGTCACATAACATTGGATTTACAATATACATGATAGAAACAGGGGTTTACAACAACATATATGATAATTCACATCATCTACTCATAATCCATTCATAACTCAACCTAATTAAAATGATAATAATCTTGTTAAGATCATCATACTCACAATTTAGAGAAGAAAAGAGAGAGTTTTGCTTTGCTTTAGGGTTGAGAGAATTAGAATTGAATTTGCTTTTCTTCTTTCTTAGTTGGCGGCGACTCCATTGATTTCCATGGCGACGCTAACTATTCTATTTTAATTAGGTTTAGGGTTAGCATTAGGATGTATTTATAGGTGTAGGAAGTTATTTAGGACCATAAGATTAACCCTGAACCATGAGAACCAATCAAATGCAAAATCTGCATTTGAGCGAATCGGCCCACGGGTTGACAGCCAAACACCCTGGATTAACCCCTAGTCGACCCAGTGGAGCTCGGGTCGACCTCAAAAATGGGCTGGTTCGGTTATTCCCCCTCCCAATTCGCTATTTTGAACTTCTTCGTATATTTATTTATTTAATTTTTAATTTATATAAATATATATATATATCAATATATATATATTTCTCTGTGCAACCCATTTCACTTAATTCTTTTCTAAAAATTAAGTATACTTTAATTTGTGAATTTTAATATTATAAAATTACGGGGTGTTACAATATATATTCATGTGTTGAAGAAAATATTCATTTGTTGAATACAATAACGAAGTTATTGAAATATATAAAGCCGTGTTGATTAGATTTGCGCCACTTTGACACGAATGATATTTATATCGACTATATATTCGTTTTATAATGAATATAGAAAAGGAAGTGATTTCAAAATATAATGTTTTGAAAATATTATCCTTTATATATTAATGATATGAAATATTCAATTTTGATTTAAAATTGAATATGAAGTTGAAATCGTTTTTAAAACGAATTTAAACGAATTAATAAATACATTTAGAATTCAAATCAATGAAATATATATATATATTAAATGGCCTGAATAGAACGCGCAACATCGCGGTAGTTCACGAATTTCGACCATTGACTTTGAATTGATGTTGCGGGAGATCCGACCGTCGGATTTCCTGAAACTAGAACCATTGGGTTCGTATCGAAAAGAGCTTTCCAATGAATATTAGAAATTTGAAATCTAACAGTTGGATTTGGAATTATATCCAAATCAAATTTGTAAAAGGTCGTTGTAAGTGCAGTTCGATGACCGTTATTGGAAATCGACTGTACGGGCCTTGATAAAATTATTAAACATATCAATAATTTGTGTAAAATCATAATAAATGATTTAGAAAGAATTGGGGTGGAAAATCCCATATTTAAAAAGGATAAAATTTTATTTTTATCGAAATGAACTAGTTATGAACTAGAATTATAATCCAATATTTTTGAATAAATAAATTGGATTTGAAGTGGTTTTAAAAATAATCAGAATTTCCAATATATGAATTGGAATGGATTTGAATCGAAATTATCTTTGGAATATTTCGATGTTGGATTTCGTGATTATACAGATATGGTTGCGGAAATTTGAAAGATATATTTATATCGTTATTTCCAATACGATATTTGTTGGTTTCAGAATTTTATATTGAATATAAGCCGATATATTTTCTATACAGAGCCTTGTATTTAATATCAGATGGGATTTTGGGTTCATCGTGAATGGTTTCTTAAATAACACTGTTCTTGGACCCAGTTCAGAAAAGAATAAAACTTTTAATTAAGATTTAGTGGAATTGTCCAGTTAATTGGTATTTAATTGGAATTGGATTTAAATTGGTTTTTGGGTTTATCGTGAGCGGTGTTTTAAATAACACCTGTTCTTTAACCCGAATAACAATGGAATGTGATTTTGGGTTTATCATGAACCGTGTTTTAGATGACATTGGTTCTTTAACCCAGTTAAAGACAAGATATTGATTTTTGGGAAGATTAAAACTAAGTGGAGTTTTAATGAATCTTTAATTAGATTGAAATAATCAAGAATGGAGTATCACCAGTTTTGCTCCAAAACGATGGTTAAATCTTTAATTAGATTTGAATGTGAAATGGTAATTAATATTTACCGATAACACCATGGTGTTAGATATGGAGTATTACCAGTTTTTCTCCATAGGATGAATATGTTGGGATTAGGAAATAAAATAAATGATTACTTTGGTGTGGTTCGCTAATCCCGACTAGTTTGGAAAACTTTAACATGGTTTGAAATGAATATCTAAAGGAAGATTAAAGAATAAATTTAGAATAATTTATCTTTGGTAAAATTAATGGGAACCTTTCCCTAAGAATGTGAATATTTGAATACAAGAATATTCTGAATTGGAATGAGGCGTATGTTGCGATTGTGTAACACTTGTTTATTATATACGCGGGTTATTTGGAAAGGCCGGGTTTATACCCATTCTGAATAACCAAATCGACGATAAGTCGAAGATAAAGACAGTGGTTGAAGACTGGAGGTCTTCACATCGTTTGGATGATTATTGATGATCTTGATTGGGCTGTACACCCAAGAGGAGGGAATCAATTGGTGATCGTCCAGACGTACTTGGAGATCGATGGATATGTGAGGAATAAGGTTCCTCCGGTTTCGTTCAGACCCAGAACGAACTTGTAAATGGACTGTGTGTTTGACATTGGATTTTATTCTGTGTGATTGATTTTTATTAAATATATATCTGTTTGGCGGCGGAGAATTTATTCTCTTGCTTAATGCCCTTCTCTGCGACATATGAGCTTAGAGGTATTATATTGATGGTTATCAATCGCATGGCATGAATTGCCTGTGTGGCATGCCTAAGTGGCAAATGATCAAGGCTTCTGTTGTAAAGCAAAGTCTTGTGGTTGATGATCAAAGCAGGGCCTGTGTGGCATAGCTTTGTGTATGGCATTAATTCGCGAGCCTCACACCTCGGTATGAGTCAAAAATGGGATCGGATTGCAGAGAGAACACAACATTTCTTTCTAGCTATGGGTGGTGTCAGTGACCTACCAGCCCTGACGTTTACATTATTTTTCACCTGTGTGGTTGTTGGAACACGAGGCACCTCGGATATAGGTCTGATAGGACCGGGAAATGTGTGTTCAAGAATAATTAATTCTCAAAAATAAGAGAGGACCAGCCCTTAAGCATCCAGGATCACTGTGTGTGGTCCTGAGACATTTGCTAGAGTGTATCGAACAAAGAGGAGCTTGCCCCTTGCCTCGACTCATGATGGAAATCCAATTTCCAATACGTGACATTTCGGTTTTATTTGTAGTTTCTAGTATGGAGACATGATATATGGTACCCATGCCGTCTATGATTGATACATTTATATTCGAAGTTGTTTTCTTCACTTGTAGTAATAATAAAAGATGAAATTTAGCGTATCAAGCATTCTTTGGCTATTATAAGGTAAAACACTATCCTCCGGCTTGCGTTGCATTGTGTGATGGGACCTGGGTCTTATAATAGCTTCATTTTTCTTTATTTAGCATTGCGCTGTTTGTTTTATGCATTGGTATTCTTGGGAGGAAACCCGTTCCGTGTTATACGGTGTGGTCCCTTGATTTACCTAACTTTAAAAATAAAGATTAATAACTATTTTTAGTTCTCACACCATTCACATGACTGACCTAGAGTTTATTGTTTTAACCTAAACTCTGGGTGCCCTTATTTTCCGCACAGGCAACTAGTGGTTGGGTTTTGCAAATTTATATTCACAGGATCCCGGTTTACAGCTGAAACGATACTCGGAAAGCTCTGTATCCGTGTATTTCTTTCAGTTGTGCTTTGTATTATTTTTCCGCTGCAATGTATTTAAATGTAATTTAAATCTCAGTTATTTTCTGTGTAATATTTATCCATACTCTGTTATATTCGTGTATTCTGATGGAATTGTTGTAATAAGCAGTGAAATGTTCTTCTGTTTGTGTTCCGATGTGTGTTGTGTTCAAAGCAATCTGTTCTTTCCTCCACGGGGAAGTTACGGTTCCTTATAGTGGTATCAGAGCCTTGGTTTACAGAGCTCGGGAACAAGACACATTAGAACCAAACGAAAGAATTCATCAGAGATTGGATTAGTAATATCCAATGAGAACGACTCATTGGAGATGGGATCAATAGTGTCCTAGAGCGAGTCGAAAGAGTGTTATTTTTTAAAATAAAAACGAAAATAAGTTTTGTTTTGAAAATTTAAACCATTTTGTACGTATTTGAATATTTTATTTTTATTGAATTTGGACAATCAAGTATATACAGATTTTGCATATACGCGTCATGAACGTATATTCGAAGTTTTAATATACTAGATAGATATAGAATCACACTCTAGTAACCCGGAGATGTTCTGATGGTGGTTCGAAACATCATCAACATTTATGTTCGAGCTTCGAAAGTGAGATATCTATATATTTCCATTAGACTGGTGTGAGAACCAAAAATAGATAGGATATATTGTTGAGATTTGCATCAAAAATATGATTTTCTATATATATATATATATATCAAAATTATGAATTTGAAACGATAATCCACTAACTGATTGCTGATTGTGTTGTTTGATTATTGTTTTAATTAATTAAAATTTTGAACCATTTAGCCTAATGGAACCAAAATTAAAACTGAATTGAAAATTGATTACAATTTCATGCATATACATGTATATCCATTGAACATGTCATAGCAAGGAGGCTAAAGCAGAGGAATAAAATTGTTTGCCCGACAAATAGGTACATGTTTATTGTATTTCTTGGGGATTTGATGATTTTATGAGCCGATTGGCTAGCAGCTTGGCTTTTTCTTTTTCTTTTGGATTGGTGAGGGCCATGGGAGGCTATTTGGAATATCCCGAAGCTCCCGGTGCAGGGGAGGTTATGGCGAAAATTTTCGAAAATTTAGGGTGTTAGCCAAATTTTTGAAAAATTTGAAAAGTTCCTAGAAACTGAAAAGTTGAAGAACTTAAGCCGTAAAGAAAATAATGAAAGCTGAGTTGGTTAGTTAAACAACTTTCAGATTCATTCCTTTTCGAGGACGAAAAGATTTTAAGTGGGGGAGATTGTAATAATCCGGAAATATGAGCCAATTTAAAATTTTAATTTTGGCAATTTTAATGAATTTTGAATATTTAAAATGAATTATTTTAAATAATGACGACGAGAAATTTAATTTGAACAGAATTAGAACGTATATATTTATATAGATCATCGTTAGAATATAAATATTTTATTTTAAATATAAAAGGAATTGAAAATGGCGCGGTAGTTTAAAAATTCGATTTCAAATTTCAAATGAATGTCCAGGATTCAAAATAAACCGGATTTTGGCGAAACCAAAAATATTAGAATCTATTTGAAAATATCTTTCCAACGAATCCGAAAAATCCAAATTTCATAGCGGGAATAAAAAGTTGTGTCCAGTTGAAAATTCAGAATAGTCGCTATGGAATTCTGGCCCTTTAAAATGACCATTTTTCAAACGGTCTCAAGATTCGATGAAATTAGTATGTTAGGACCGTATAGTCAATACGAAGCTAGAAAATATTTTTCGGGAATTTTTAGAGTCTGTATGTGGCCCCTGTAAATTGAAATGTGCATTCAAATTCAATATATAGAGTTATATATTGATTTGAATGGAAACTAATCGTAACAGTCGAATTGGCTTATGAGACATAGTCCATTGTGTTTGGAATGGGGGGTATTACGCTTGGGACGACAGTCGGTGGGTCTGAATTGGTGATTGAAGGAGGATATAACTTTTTAGACGAAATAATAATAATAATAATAATAACAATAATAATAATAAAAGATATATAAATATACTCTCCCTCACCGTATAACCCTAACCCCCCTTTCACAACCCGTCGTTCCCAAATCAGAGCCGCCTCCCCTTCATTCCCACTCGCCACGTCTCGACCACCAGCACCCCGCGGTGACTGCATCTCCCTCTATCGTACCCTCCCCCATCTGCTCCTCCCTCCTCCGCCATTCTCCTCTTCCCCAATTCGAACTCCCTAACCCCCCAACACCCTAAAACAGCCCCGACGCCACCTGAGGAGACCACCGGCCCTCCCCTTTGTTCGCCTCAGCCTCGTCTTCAGCCCCCTCCGCAAACTCCGGCGCCCCATTCGAGAAACCGACGCTGCAACTGACTGAGCGGGCCCTACCACCTCTGACCGCCCCTCTGAAACCCCTCCCGACCACCAGCAACGCACAATAGCAACCCATGCTCCTCCTCCGACTTCGACAGTGAGTTTCTTTGGCTTTATATTTACTTTATCTTCTTTATAATATATATAATAAACCTTGTTTAAAGATCGAATTTTTAGACATGAAAAGGTTGGATTTTTTATACATGAAAAGATCGAATTTTTAGAAGTATAAAGGATTGATTTTTGGATTAGATAAAAATGTGATTTTTACCCTATGCATAAAATATTTTCAGTTGATAAAAATATAATCTTTACAATGTATGAAGCGATATAAAAATATAACCTTTACAATGTATGAAGCGATATAAAAATATGATTTTTATACATGGAGTGATAATATAAAATTGTGATTTTTATATATGTAGCGAAAACGGACAAAGAAAGTGACAAAAGGAGAACACGGCAAAATTTTCTAACTATGAAGAGTCGCGGCGTTTGGTTTAGTTCTCGGTGGGAACTTCTCACTTTAACTCTTGTTTCTAGTTAAAAATATATACTAGGATGTAGACGGTGCTTAGCAGCACCTGACACTCGTTGTCCACAGACCATGGACGACTTGTTTGATTTTGTTGTGTAGTGAAAATTGATTGTGATGTGGAATAAATGGAAATATATTCATGTGTTGAAATAAAATATTTATCGTTAAAAATATAAATTTAACGTGAATGTGAATAAATAAATATTCATTTACAAATCAGACGATTTGTTTATGTACACTGATTTTGATTGATATTGATTGGTAAAATAAATTTACGCATCGCCCAACTACAGAAATAATATTCAGTTTTTGTTGATTTGAAACCCCACATGGGTGTTGGGATGATATTTGGCGTACACTAATCTCAATTATTTAGTTGTATGTTGATCGATTAGTTGACAGACTGTGTAAGCGTTAATTATTTATATTTAATGCTTATGCAGTTGTGTGCTGCACTTTAGATGATGGTTGAGTATTTATCATTGCTATTGTATACATGTGTTGTATGGAATACATATAAATAACATTATATGGTAACTGAGTGGTTCTCATTTCAATTTAGAAAATAAATTATATTCATGTGTTGAATAAACAAAATAGTCATGTGTTGCCAATACTCATGTGTTGAGAATATTCATGTATTGAAACTATTCATGTGTTGAAAATATTCATTTGTTGAGCGAAATATTTATACAATAAAATTCACATTTTTATTTTAAGTAAGAATGAATAAATATTCATGTGTTGAATAAAATATATATTCATGTGTTGAAGAAAATATTCATTTGTTGAATACAATAACGAAGTTATTGAAATATATAAAGCCGTGTTGATTAGATTTGCGCCATTTTGGCGCGAACGATATTTACATCGATTATATATTCGTTTTATAATGAATATAGAATAGGAAGTAATTTCGAAATATAATGTTTTGAAAATATTATCCTTTATATATTAATGATATGCAATATTTAATTTTGATTTAAAATTGAATATGAAGTTGAAATCGTTTTTAAAACGAATTTAAGCGAATTATAAAATTCGTTTAGAATTGAAATCGACGAAATATTATATATATATATATATATATTAAATGGCCTGAATAGAACGCGCCACGCCGCGGCAGTTCGCGAATTTCGACCATTGACTTCGAATTGACGTTGCGGGAGATCCGACCGTCGGATTCCCGCGAAACGGGAACCGTTGTATTCGTATCGAAAAGAGATTTCTAACGAATATTAGAAATTTAAAATGTAACGGTTGGATTTGGAATTATGTCTAAATCAAATTTGGAAAAGGTCGCTATAAGTGCAGTTCGAAGACCGTTATTGGAAATCGACTGTACGGACCTTGATAAAATTATTAAAAATATCAATAATTCGTGTAAAATCATGATAAATGATTTAGAAAGAATTAGGGTGAAAAATACCATATTTAAAAAGGATAAAAATATATTTTTATCGAAATGAACTAGTTATGAACTGGAATTATAATCCAATATTTTTGAATAAATAAATTGGATTTGAAGTGGTTTTAAAAATAATCAAAATTTCCAATATATGAATTGGAATGAATTTGAATCGAAATTATCTTCGGAATATTTCGATGTTCGATTTCGTGATTATACAGATATGGTTGTGAAAATTTGAAAGATATATTTATATCGTTATTTCCAATACGATATTTGTTGGTTTCAGAATTTGATATTGAATATAAGATGATATATTTTCTGTACAGAGCCTTTTATTTAATATCTGATGGGATTTTGGGTTTGTTGTGAATGGTGTCTTAAATAACACTGTTCTTGGACCCAGTTTAGAAAAGAATAAATCTTTTAATTAAGATTTAGTGAAATTTTCCAGTTAATTGGTATTTAATTGGAATTAAATTTAAATTGGTTTTTGGGTTTATCGTGAGCTGTGTTTTGAATAACACCTGTACTTTAACCCGATTAACAATGGAATGTGATTTTGGGTTTATCATGAACCGTGTTTTAGATGAAATTGGTTCTTTAACCTAGTTAAAGACAGGATATTGATTTTTGGGAAGATTAAAACTAAGTGGAGTATTAATGAATCTTTAAATAGATTGAAATAATCGAGAATGGAGTATCACCAGTTTTGCCCCAAAGCGATAGTTAAATCATTAATTAGATTTGAACGTGAAATGGTAATTAATATTTACCGATAACACCGTGGTGTTAGATATGGAGTATGACCAGTTTTCCTCCGTGGGATAAATAGGTTGGGATTGGAAAATAAAATAAATGATTACTTCGGTGTGGTTCGCTAATCCCGACTAGTTTGGAAAACCTTAACATGGTTTGAAATGATAACCAAAGGAAGATTAAAGAATAAAATTAGAATAATTTATCTTTGATAAAATTAATGGTAACCTTTCCCTAAGAATGTGAATATTTGAATAAAAGAATATTTTGAATTGGAATGAGGCGTATGTTGCATTTGTGTAACACTTGTTTATTATATACGCGTGTTATTTGGAAAGGTAGGGTTTATACCCATTCTGAATAACCGATTCGACGATAAGTCGAAGATGAAGATGGTGGTTGAAGACCGGAGGTCTTCACATCGTTTGGATGATTATTGATGATCTTGATTGGGTTGTACACCCAAGAGGAGGGAATCAGTTGGTGATCGTCCAGACGTACTTGGAGATCGACGGATATGCGAGGAATAAGGTTCCTCCGGTTTCGTTCAGACGCAGAATGAACTTGTAAATGGACTGTGTGTCTGACATTGGATTTTATTCTATGTGATTGATTTCTATTAAATATATATCTGTTTGGCGGCGGAGAATTTACTCTCTTGCTTAACTCCCTTCTCTAAGACGTACGAGCTCAGAGGTTATATATTGATGGATATCAATCGCATGGCATGAATTGCCTGTGTGGCATGCCTAAGTGGCAAATGATCAAGGCTTCTGTTGAAAAGCAAAGTCTTGTGGTTGATGATCAAAGCACGGCCTGTGTGGCATAGCTTTGTGTATGGCGTTAATTCGCGAGCCTTACACCTCGGTATGAGTCAAAAATGGGATCAGAATGTAGGGAGAACACGACGTTTCTTTCTAGCTATGGGTGGTGTCAGGGACCTACCAACCCTGAAATTTACATTATTTTTCACCTGTGTGGTTGTTGGAATGCACGGCGCCTTGGACATAGGTCTGATAGGATCAGGAAACATGTGTTCAAGAATAATTAATCCTCAAAAGTAAGAGAGGACTGGCCCTGAAGCATCCAGGATCATTGTGTGTAGTCCTGAGACATTTGGTAGAGTGTCTCGAAAGAAGAGAAGCTTGCCCCTTGCCTCGACTCATGACGGAAATCCAATTTCCAATATGTGACATTTCGGTTTTATTTGTGGAGCCTAGTATGGCGACATGATATATAGTACCCATGCCGTCTATGATTGATACATTTGTACTCGAAGTTGTTTTCTTCACTTATAGTAATAATAAAAGATGAAATTTAGCATATCAAGCATTATTTGGCTATTATAAGGTAAAACCCTATCCTCCGGCTTGCGTTGCATTGTGTGATGGGACCTGGGTCTTATAATAGCTTCATTTTTCTTTATTTAGCATTGCGCTATTTGTTTTATGCACTGGTATTCTTGGGAGGAAACCCGTTCCGTGATATACGGCGTGGTCCCTTGATTTACCTAACTTTAAAAATAAAGATTAATAACTGTTTTTAGTTCTCACACCAGTCACATGACTGGCCTGGAGTTTATTGTTTTAACCTAAACTCTGGATGCCCTTATTTTCCGCACGGGCAGCTAGTTGTTGGGTTTTGCATATTTATATTCACGGGATACTGGTCTACAGCTGGAACGATACTCGGAAAGCACTGTATCCGTGTATTTCTTTCAGTTGTGCTTTGTATTATTTTTCCGCTGCTATGTATTTAAATGTAATTTGAATCTATGATATTTTCAGTGTAATATTTATCCATACTCTGTTGTATTCGTGTATTCTGATGGAATTTTTGTAATAAGCAATGAAATGTTCTTCTGTTTGCGTTCCGATGTGTGCTGTTTTCAAAGAAATCCGTTCTTTCCTTCACGGGGAAGTTACGGTCCTTACAATAAAAAATAGTTAAAAAACCAAGAGTGTCGTTGAGGTAATTTAAACCATAATATGTACATTTCTCAATTATATTGTAGTTTACTATGTTTTTGTCACCAAATCTACAATAATATTTTTGAGCTGCCAAATCTACAATAATTTAATTTCATTTCATTTAGCGATAAAGTTACGTAAGGTTTTCTTTTGAAATAATGTTAACTAACGAGCATTTCACATTTTAAACAAGGCATGAGCACCTTTTAGGCAGAAAACATATTAGCTTTTAAATTTGGATTTCAATTAATGTCGCATTTTAAAATTTTATCGGAATATAATAGATTAACTCCGTGCAGTTTAACTACAATATATGCAACTTTAATTAAAATGTAACAGTAATCAAGTAGTTGAATGTAAAATTAAATTTTTAATTGAAGTTGAAATATATTTACATATATACTGAGATTCAACCTGAATTTAAATTAGAATGTTTGACAACTTCACGTTTACACTAGAAAAATGTACAAACGTTAATAACGATGTTTAATATTTATAAAAGGATATTTCATAAATGAATCCTATGCTGGACACACTTATCAGGTGGGTTTCATTTAGATATACTTAGATTCAACCTGGATTTAAAGGATATTTTAACCAGAGAAGCGTACAAATATTATTAAAGATGTTTAATATTTATAACGGAATATTAGATAAATGGATCTAGGCTCGACACACCTATTAAGCGGGTTTCATTTACAATTTGTTTATTAAATTACTATTTGAAGGCTATGGATTTTATGCTATTCAAATTAATTTTCAAATTTTACATTCATTTTGTATTAAAATCATTTTGTTATTTACAATAGTAGAAAATTAATTGATTATATCTAAATATTTTTAATAAATCATCAATATCTTTTGCATTGACCTTTATAATATGTTCATAATCTAAAGCAAAGGCTATTCTGTCGGAGAAAAACTATGGTGGAACTGAACTATAATTAAAACTTTTACAGATCAAACGTACTGTAGTCTTTTATAATCTCTTTTTAGAAAACTAACGACTTTTTTGGATTTAGAAAGAACTATACCGAAGTTTATTACTTGTGTTTACTTGAAAATCTTAGATAATCTAAGAAAATTTCGTTTGTGCCATGTTTTACTTTAGTAATAGGGATATTCAGGATATGGGTGCTAGTGAACATATGTGGGTCCTGGGTTAAACTTTATTGAATTACTATTTAGGGGATGGTGCAAAGCATCAAATCAGTGTGTCTCCTTAGCCACTCAGATCCAGTCCACTTGTTGTTTACATAAAAACTAAGTTAGTGGAATCAACAATTAAAATAATCGAGTTATATAAGGACTTTATTACGATATTTTTCTTACAAATATAAGAGATATCTATTTCAAAAACATTTTGTGAATACCATCATTAATGCTATTTATAGTTTTATTACAACCGCACAATAGTTGTAATAACCCGGAAATCTGAGGCAATTTAAAAATTTTATTTTGGCAATTTTGATGAATTTTGAATATTTAAAATGAATTATTTTAAATATAATTACGAGAAATTTATTTAGAATATAATTAGAACTATATATTTATATAGATCGTCGTTAGAATATAAATAATTATTTTTAATTATAAAAGGAATTGAAAATGGCGCGGTAGTTTGAAAATTCAATTTCAAAGTTCAAATGAATGTATAGGATTCAAAATAAACTGGATTTTAGCGAAACCAAAAATATTAGAATCTATTTGAGAATATCTTTCCAAGGAATCCGAAAAATCAAAATTTCATAGCAGGAATCAAAAGTTATGTCCAATTGAAAATTCAGAATAGTCGCTATGGAATTCTGGCCCTTAAAAATAGAAATTTTGCAAACGACCTCGGTTTTCGACGAAAACACTTTTGTTGGATCCGTGATGTCAAGTTATTGCTAGGTTTCAAAATTTGTAATTTTCTGAATCAATATGTGAGCGTGGCGAAGCAAAACGTGTTTTGTCAATTTCAGTCAATTTCGATCGACCAGAAAATGGTCATTTTTCAAACGGTCTTCAAATTTGACGAAATTAGTTTTGTTAGGACCGTATCGTCAATACGAAGTTAGAAATAATTTTTCGGGAATTTTTTTAGAGTCCGTATGTGAACCCGATAAATTGAAATGTGCGTTTAAATTGAATATATAAAGATTTATATTTTAGATTTTACGGAAACTTAGAGTAACAGACGAATTGGCTTACGGAACATATCCCATTGTGTTCAGAATGGGGGTAATTAGCTAGAGACGATAGTCGTTGGGTTGGATTTGGAGTTCAAATAAAAAGGTTGACTTTTTTCGAATTAATTAAAGAATTAAGTAAAAAATATATATTTATATATCCCCCCATCTTTCGTCGATCTGAGGAAATTAGAAAAAAAAGGGAAAAACAAAATCATGATCGCGCCTAATCTCTAACGCGCCGTCACAGCCGTCACAGCAGCACCGCCGCGGCGTGGCCGCCTCCGGCCATCTCCAGAGTGTCGCCGCCTGCTCCGGCGAACCCTCGTCTCCCCTCTCTCCAATCCAAACCACCAAACAGCCCTAAACCGTAACACTAGCCATTGGGGACCCCACTCCGACCACCTTCGGTCACTGAATCAACCCCCACTGCCTGCTCAACCCCATCTTCTCCCGAACAGTGTGCAACAACCCTTTTCCCCTAAATCGAACACCACGGGCCCGCCTCAGACCAACCACAACCACGTGCGACGCCTCTCCTGACCACCAGCACCTCAGTGACGTCCCTCCTCTCTCCTCGAATAACAACGGTGAGTCTTTAATTTATTTTACATTGTTTTACTTATTTTCTTCGCTAAAGAAAGGTTTGATTTTTTATTTATATAAAAGCTTTAATTTTTATCTATTTAAAAGCTTTGATTTTTATTTATAAAAATACGGTTTTATATAGGATAATGATTTATAAAGATTCGATTTTTATATACGAATTAGAGTTATAAAGATTCGATTTTTATAATGTTTTCATAGCAATAAAGGTTCGATTTTTATATATAGAGGATAGTGATAAAAATATAATCTTTATAAAGAAGATAACGTTTTAAAAATATAATCTTTACATAGATAATAGAGTAATAAAAATATGATTTTAATTTAAGTAGCGTTATTAAAATTCGGTTTTTATATATGGAATTTAAAAGGCACAATTTTTATAAAATCGCATTAGAAAGAAAAATATGATTTTTAACATATGTATGTTATTTATATAATAGACGTGCTGGAGCTCTGGAAAAACAAATCTAAAATTTACAACCAAAGAATGTCGGAGTGGATCCCAAAGGTGAGAACTCCTCACTTTTATTTTGATTTCTGGTTGAAATATATACAAGGATGCAGACGGTGCTTAGTAGCACCCGACACTCGTCGTCCACAGACCATGGACGACTTGTTTGTTTGATTGCTGTGTTGTGAAATTTGATTGTGTGATGTGGAATGAAATAAAATATTTTATAGTGGAAAATATTTTATAGTTAAAAAATATGATTTTTAACGTGTACATAAAATAAATAGTAATAAACAAATCGGACGATTTGTTTATATACACTGATTTGACTGATATTGATTGGGACGATAAATTTTACACATCGCCCAACTGCACAAATAAAAATATGTGTTTGTTGATTTGAAACCCCACACGGGTATTGGGATGATATTTGACGTACACTAATCCCGATTGTTTAGTTGTATGTCAATTGATGGGTTGACAGACTGTGTAAGCGTTAATTATTGATATTTAATGCTTATGCAGTTGTGTGGTTCACTCTGGATGATGGTTGATTATTTATCGTTGTTATTATATACATGTGTTGTATGGAATCCATATAATTAATAATATATGATAAATGATTGGGCCTCATTCTAAATTGGAAAATAAAGAATATTATAAAAGACAATATTCATGTGTTGAATAGAACGAAAATTCATGTGATAAAAAATATTACGTCATGTGTTGAATAGAATGAAAATTCATGTGTTGAATAGAACAAAAGTTCATGTGTTGAAAAATATAAATTCAGGTGTTGAATAGAATAAATATTCATGTGTTGATTATATTCATGTCTTGAATAAAAATATATATTCATGTGTTGAATAAAAATATAAATTCATGTGTTGAATAGAATAAATATTCATGTGTTGAATAAAAATATAAATTCATGTGTTGAATAAAATATATATTCATGTGTTGAATAAAAATATATATTCATGTGTTGAATAAAAATATATATTCATGTGTTGAAGAAAATATTCATTTGTTGAATAGAATAACGAAGTTATTGAAATATATAAAGCTGTGTTGAGTAGATATGCGCCTTTTTGACGCGAACAATATTTATATCGATTTTATTCATTTTTATAATGAATATAGAAAAGGAAGTAATTTCAGAATATAACGTTTTGAAAATATTATCATTGCATATCGAAGATGTGGAATATTCAATTTTGATTAGAAATTGAATATGAAGTTGA
The DNA here is from genome assembly GCA_030737875.1 of Allium sativum. Taxonomy (NCBI): domain Eukaryota; kingdom Viridiplantae; phylum Streptophyta; class Magnoliopsida; order Asparagales; family Amaryllidaceae; genus Allium; species Allium sativum. The sequence continues at coordinate 282,133,563 of CM060911.1, forward strand.
AATCGTTTCGAAAACGAATTTAAAACGATTTATAAAATACGTTTTAAAAGGAAATCGACGAAATATATATAATATATATTTTATATATAAATATAATGGCCTGAATAGAACGCGCCGTGCTGCGGTAGTTCACTAATTTCGACCATTGACTTCGAATGGATATTACGGGAGATCCGACCATCGGATTCTCCTAAAACTAGGACCGTTGGGTTCGTGTCGAAAAGAGCTTTCTAAGGAATAGTATAAATTAGAAATCTAACGGTTGGATTTGGAATTATGTCCAAATCAAATTTGGAAAAGTTCGCTGTAAGTGCAGTTCGAAGACCGTTATTGGAAATCGACTGTACGGACCTTGATAAAATTATTAAAAATATCAATAATTCGTGTAAAATCATGATAAATGATTTAGAAAGAATTAGGGTGAAAAATACCATATTTAAAAAGGATAAAAATATATTTTTATCGAAATGAACTAGTTTTGAACTAGAATTAAAATTCCATTTATTTTTAAAATAAATAAAGTGGATTTGAAATGGTTTTGAGAATAACCAGAATTTCCAATAATTGAATTGGAATGGATTTGAATCGAAATTGTCTTTGGAATATTTCGATGTTGGATTTCGTGATTATACAGATATCGTTATGGAAATTTGAAAGATATTTATATCGTTATTTCCAATACGATATTTGTTGGTCGTAGAATTTGATATTGAATATAAGCTGATATATTTTCTATTCAGAGCCTTGTATTCAATATCAAATGGGATTTGGGTTTGTGGTGAATGGTGTCTTCATTAACACTATTCTTAAACCCAGTTGAGAAAAAGATTAAATCTTTTTATTTATATTTAATGAAGTGTACCAATTAAATGGTATTTAATTGGAATTGATTTCGAATTGATTTTTGGATTTATCATGAACGGTGTTTTAAATAACACTTGTTCTTTAACCCGATAATTATTGGAATGTGATTTTGGGTTTATAGTGAACGGTGTTTTAAATGACATTGGTTCTTTAACCCAGTTAAAGACAGGATATGATTTCCCAAGTTGAACAATCATTGATAGTGATTATTGGGAAGATTAAAACCAAGTGGAGTTTTATTGAATCTTTAATTAGATTGAAATAATCGAGAACGGAGTATCACCAGTTTTGCTCCAGGCGATAGTTAAATCTTTAATTAGATTTGAACGTGAAATGGTAATTAAATTTACCGATAACACCGTGGTGTTAGATATGAAGTATTACCAGTTTTACTTCATGGGATGAATAGGTTAGGATTGGGAAATTAAAAAAATGATTACTTCGGTGTGGTTCGCTAATCCCGACTAGTTTGAATTGATATTTAAAAGAAGATTAAAGAATAAATTTAAAGAATTTATCTTTGATAAAATTAATGGGAACCTTTCGCAAAGTATAAGAATATTTGAATAAAAGGATATTCTTAATTGGAATGAGGCGTATGTTGTGTTTGTGTAACACTTGTTTATTATATACGCGGGTAATTCAGAAAGACCGGGTTTATCCTATTCTGAATAACTGATTCGACGTGCTGTCGAGGATGAAGACGGTGGTCGAAGACCGGAGGTCTTCACATCGTTTGGGTGATTACTGATGATCTTGATTGGGCTGTACACCCAAGAGGAGGGAATCAGTTGGTGATTATCCAGACGTACCTGGAGATCGATGGATATGTGAGGTACAAGGTGCCTCTGGTTTCGTTCAGACCCAGAACGAAATTGTAAATGGACTATGTGTCTCGCATTGGGTTTTATTATGTGTGATTGATTTCTATTAAATATATATCTGTTTGGCGGCGGAGAATTTATTCTCTTGCTTATCGTCCTTCTCTGAGACGTATGAGCTCAGGGGTTATATATTGATGCATATTAATCGCATGGAGTGAATTGCCTGTGTGGCATGCCTAAGTGGCAATTGATCGAGGCTTCTGTTGAAAAGCAAAGTCTTGTGGTTGATGATCAAAGCACCGCCTATGTGGCATAGCTTTGTGTAGTGTTGATTCGCGAGCCTCACACCCTGGTTGTGAACCAAAAACGGGAGAGGACCTAAGGGAGGGCATGTGTTTCCTTCTAGCTAGGGTGGTGTCAGTGACCTACCAGCCCTGACATTTATATTATTTTCACCTGTACGGTTGTTCCTGTTGCGAGGCGCCTCGGATATGTCGGTGACTGTGTGGAGCCGATGGAGTCATTTGGATCATTGACGCCCCCAAATGGAAGGGGAAACGCAGTGTTCAGGCATTTTAATCCACATCGGTGGACCAACCCTGTCGCTCCAAGGGTCACTCGAGCTCTGATCCTGAGACCCGGGCTAGAGCGTCTCGAATTCGGTAGAGGACTATCTTTTGCCTCGGTTCACAGATGGAAATCCAACTTCCAAATACATGACTTTGCGGTTTTGATTGTAGAGCCTAGTATTGGCGACATGATATGTGGTACCTATGTCGTCTATGATTGATACTTATGATTTGAAATTGTTTATACACTATGCACTTATAATAGTATCAAATGATTTGTTTTTAATGTACTAAGCATGTTTGGCTATTATAAGGGAAAACCCTATCCTCCGGCTTGTGTTGCATTGCGTGATGGGACCTGGGTCTTATAATAGCTTCATTTTTCCAAAAAGCATTGCGTTGTTTTCTTATATGCACTGGTATTCTTGGGAGGAAACCCGTTCCGTGTTATACAGCGTGGTCCCTTGATATATCTGATTTAAAGTAAAGTTTTAAATAACTTTTTTAGTTCTCACACCAGTTACATGACTGACCTGGAGTTTATTGTTTTAACCTAAACTCTAGGTGCCCTTATTTTGACATGGGCAGCTAGTAGTTTTGGTTTTGCATATTTATATTCACAAGATCCTGGTTTATAGCTAGAACGATACTCGGAAAGCTCTGTATCCATGTATTACTTTCAGTTGTGTTTTGTACTATTTTTCCGCTGCTATGTAATGTATTGTAATCTCTGATAATTTCTGTGTAATATTTATTCATACTCTGTATATTCTAGTATTCTGATGGAATTGTTGTAATAAGCAATGAAATGTTCTTATGTCTGTGTTCTGATCTGTCTTGTCCTCAAAGTATCCGCGCTTTCCTTACCGGGGAAGTTACGGGTCACTACAGTTGGTATCAGAGCTTTGGTTTACAGAGCTCGGATAATAATACACATTAGAACCATACGAAATAATTCATCAGAGATTGGATTAGTTGTAACACCCCACACCCGCTAAGGTCACTCACTAAGGGAATGCCTTAACTTCGGTGGAGCATTTTAAGTGAGTATAGAACAGAAAAATTACAACAAGACAGATGTAAATACTTGAAAATCTAAAACATCATTTCATAGCAGCAGAAGGTAAACATGTTTAGTTACAACACCATAAAGAGTCAAGTACTAAATATCCATCCTGATAAAAACATAAGTACATAATCCCACTACATAAACAATAGCCATAAAAGAAAAGATAAGCTGGGCTTTACATCACGGTCCAAGCTCCAGAAGATAGATAAAGAAATCTGATCAAAGCCCACTAGTGCTAGGCCCAACCTGAGGACCTGAGGGGGAAAAAGATAAAAACAATGGGGTCAGACATAAGTCTGAGTGAGCCCTATAACTTTAACAACACAATCATTAAAGTAATTAGGGTATGATATAAACTTGGCACGGGATGACTTGGGATAAATGACTACACTAAGTAGCCAACTAGACATAAGGTGAACTAAGATAACGGTAAAGACGCATCTACCCACCCCAGGGTAATTACTAACTGCACCACACCAGTCATTCCTACTTAAAGGTTGATCCCACCCAAGGACTTAGAGAATTTACCCAGTAGTTTCGTGTACCCCTAGCTGACTACATAGGTGTCGTCTGCCATTATCTCCACTAGGTGTACCCACTACTCCCAAGCGATCGGCTCCCTACCGTAGATACCCGTGCTGGCCCCACAGTGGGGTGTATCACTCCCCAAAGTGGCAACCCGATACAACAAATGGTGCACGGCTTATACCTACACGATGCAACAACGTCTTACCTACCAGCCCGGGTCCACACACGCATATGAAACCCGTTGGACTCGCGTTGCCACCGCTAACCCGTTTTGGCCTCTTATAATCAATCCCAGTACGCGTGTCCCGTCCTCGACATGGGTCGAGCCCAATAAGATACATATGGGTTACTGGTTGAAATGGCCCCCCACAAGCTACCACCTAAGCTTGTCATTATATCTAGTGCATCCCACTTAACCCTTTAATCATGTTTAATTACATGTTTCCACTTGGTTAAGTATTCTAATCGTATTCTCTATTGCCACCCAAGGCAACCCACTAGATTTCCACATGCCACCCAAGGCACTTACTTGAGTTCCACATGCCACCCAAGGCACCCACTTAACCCCTCATGCCCACTACATGCTTATCTGGTTAAGTGTTTCTTAATTGATTAAGAACGTAACCGTTGTAAAGACCTCTCACATTAGACTATCTTTTATGGCAGCTGGATTTGCCGGTTGGGTCCGGGCAGCCTTACGCCATAACCGAGTCTAACCTCGTGTCTTTACACTTGTCACGTATGTAGTTTGTGCCTAAGACCTCTCACATTGGGCCAATCATTTGTAGCCGCTGGATTTGCCGGTCGGTTCCGGGCAGTCTTACGCTACAAAAGGGTCCAACCTCGTGTCTTAGTCGATTAATTACACCTAATTAATCACCCCCGAATTAATTTTCCCTAATTAATTCCAATTTTTATGATGTACATAATTGACTCAATTATGTCCATCCACTTTATGGTATGCATAATCATACCAACTTCACACCATTTCATTAACATGTATATTAACCCCATCGTTCCCCACGTAATTCGCTAACGTGACATAAAAGGGAAGATTCATCACAAATATAATGGGTTCAACTTGCATAACATTAGCATCAACATGGGTTTAAAGGTGTCAACATGCATATAGCATCAAACCCAACTAGCATAAATAATCAACCCAAACTTGCATGAATCACATATGTCATAAGGAGGTTAACTTGCATAAGTTATTCATGTCATACAAAGGGGTTAACTTGCATATGTATGCATATCATACTAAGGTGTAAACTTGCACATGTTACTTGCATATAATCAAACACCAAACTTGCATAACATGTCATATATGAACTTGCATATAATCATACAACAAACTTGCATAACATATCATGTATGAACTAGCATAAAATCATACACCAAACTTGCATATCATGGTGTCATAATGGATCAATGTTTCTCATATGACTTGCATAACTTGCATAACATCATAAACACATAGCATATGACTTGCATAACTTGCATAACATCACAAACACATAGCATATGACTTGCATAACTTGCATAACATCATGAACATGTAGCATATGACTTGCATAACTTGCATAACATCATGAACATGTAGCATATGACTTGCATAACTTACATAACATCATGAACATGTAGCATATGACTTGCATAACTTGCATAACATCATGAACATATAGCACATAACTTGCATAACATGCATAACATCATTAACACATAGCATATAACTTGCATAACATCATTAACACATAGCGTATAACTTGCATAACATACATTGATCCACATTCATAGCCATAACCTCATTATATCCTATCATAATCATTTCAATAATTGGTCATTAAGGCTATAGAAAACTCACAACTTGTTGATTAGCACTCCTAAGAAGAAGATTAAGTTGCTAGAGTTGATTAGTAGTTGATTTGAGAGACTATCTTCTTCTACAATTTGATGGAGGCTCCTTCAAGTTGCATTTTGACGGCATGACGGCATTGTTTCTATTTTTAGTATGAATTAGGGTAGTCTTAGGGTGTATTTATAGAGTAGTTAGGTGTTTTAGGCCATTAGATTAACCCTAAATCAGATTAGAGCCGTCAGATCTCGTCCTAGCCACCAAAACACAGCCCAAAAGCCAAACTGGTGCACCCAGGTCACCTGGGCTCGACCAAGGAGGTCGACCCCCAGGTCGACACTAGGGTCGACTCCCCAGTCGACCTGGTGGGCAGGTCTACTCCCCAGTCGACCCCCTGGGTCTGGCGGGAATTTTCCCGCCACTTCTGAAATTTGAAATTTCTGTTTTTAAATCTGTTTTTAAATTTTCTGAAACTTCTTCGGGCCATATCTGGGTCATACGGACTCCGAATTTCGAAAACTCGGACTCTATTTCACGTATTTTTCCGAGACGAACGCAATGGCATAGCCCGTTTCCCCTGGTTCAGATTTTAAAATTTAATTCTGCCCTATTTTATATTATAGCAAGTTATTCAACATACGGGGTGTTACATTCTCCCCTACTTAAAGGATTTCGTCCCCGAAATCTCTAAGTCAAGAAGAACGTATCCTACCAACCAAACAACCATCTACTAAACCATCAAACACTGGCATCCATTGTCCTTAAAGTTTCTAATGCTGTATGAACATATGCAAAGAGTGTGTGTATATGTTCCCTGTCTAATGCAAAATCAGGCGGTCTACTGATTCAGTTGACCTCCTTAATGCAAACCATGATAGTGCCATGCATCCAATATGTATGCGAAATAACCCTATCGACACATACTATTTCTACATGAGTGCACAATCATTCACCAAAATGCATCATCCATATGATAGCACAACCATTATACATCCATTGATATAGCTACCTACACACAATTTTATGCAATATGCAATATGAAGTGATTGAGCCGATCTAGTGCCTAGAGTGTGTGTATATGCATCCTCGAGCAACCACTAGCAAACACTTGCATCCACACGCATCCATCAAACGTAACATGTCTCAAACACATGTTTCAACCATAGGTTTACCCTATCTAAAGGTCAAAGGTACTAATGAGAGGACATACTAAAGATAAGATAAGTACTAGACAAATGATAAAGGAGAAGTTAAAAGACATACCCTCAAAAAGGAATGGGTACAGTGAACGCATCTTTGCTTCTGTCTCCCAGGTAGCATTGCTCTCATCCTCTCCCCATTGCACTTTGACTAGTCGCACCTCTCTGTTCCTCAACTTCCTAATCTCTGACCCAAGGATGCGGGTAGGAGCTCGTCGAATAGTCGCATCACGCTCTACCTCCACTTCTCTAAGCAAGCTCGGCTCTACCACCTCTGCGGTCTCATGTAGGCATTTCCTCAAATGTGACACGTGGAATACGTCATGTACCCCACTAAGTCTCTCGGGTAAATCCACCCTATATGCCATCCGTCCAATCCTTTCCTTAATAGGAAACGGCCCAACAAATCTTGGAGCTAACTTCCCAACGGACCCAAAGCGAACTACATTCCGTAATGGAGATACTTTGACAAAGACCATGTCCCCAACATCAAAATCAAGATCCGTCCTTCTCTTATCCGCGTAAGATTTCTGCCTATCCTGCGCTGCTTTCATCCTTCTTCGAATTAAATCAATCTATTCCGAAGTCTCTCTAACCATATCGGGCCCAAGCAAGATCTTATCCGTAGATTCCCACCAACATGTAGGTGATCGACAAGGCCTTCCATCAAGAGCTTCAAAAGGAGCCATACCAATACTGGACTGAAAGCTGTTATTATACGCGAACTCCACCAATGGAAGATGCTCTTCCCATGTACCTCCAAAATCCAAGATACAAAGCCTCAAAAGGTCTTCTAGAACATGATTCACCCTCTCGGTCTGGCCGTCCGTCTGAGGATGATATGCGGTGCTCAGACACAACTGAGTCCCCACTGCTTCTTGCAAACTTTTCCAAAACTCGCTAGTGATGATGGGATCTCGATCACTCACTATGCTAGAGGGTACCCCATGCAATCGAACTATCTCTCGAAGGTAAACTGAAGCTAGCCATGGAGCAGTCCTCTTGCTCTTCACGGGTATGAAATGGGCACTCTTAGTAAGTCTGTCTACCACAACCCAAATTCCCGTATTACCCTTCCTTGACCTAGGTAACCCATCAATAAAATCCATCGAGACGCTATCCCACTTCCATTGCGGAACTTCCAATGGGTGAAGCAACCCACCTGGTTTCTTTTGCTCCGCTTTCACCTGTTGGCACACCAAGCATCTAGCGACATACTCGGTCACATCTTTCTTCATACCGGCCCAAAAGAAAACTCGCTTCATGTCTTGGTACATCTTGTCCCCACCGGGATGAATGGTCATCCTAGAACGGTGTGCATCATCAAGAATAGCCTTCCTCAAACCCTCGTCTTGCGGTACACAAAGTCTACCGTCTCTACGCAAGCACCCCCTATCGTCTAAGGTGTACCTACTCAAATGGCTGGACAACTCCCCCCTTATGAGCCTCTCTACTAACTCAACCAACTGCGGGTCGTCCTGCTGTGCCTCGCCAATCCGTCCCAAAAGAGTAGGTTTGACCTCCAAGGATGTTAGCAAACCGGGTACATAATCAACGGAAGGTCTGAAATCAAACATCAAGATAAATTCCAAGCTTCGTCGTTCCACGAACAATGGACTCAAGGACAACCTTTTTCTACTCAAGGCGTCCGCCACCACGTTACCCTGCCAGGGGTATACGCTATCTCGAAATCATAGGATGCTAAGAACTCCATCCACCTTTGCTGTCTCAAGTTCAAATCCTTCTGAGAAAACAAGTACTTCAATGATTTGTGGTCAGTGAACAATTCGAATCTCTCTCCCAGAAGATAATGGCGCCAAATCTTAAGCGCAAAAACAATAGCGGCCAACTCTAAATCATGGGTAGGGTAATTCTTCTCATGCGCCCTCAACTGCCTTCCACCGTAGGCTATTACCCTTCCCTCTTGCATTAAGACTGCGCCCAGTCCAGTCCCACAAGCATCGGTATAGACAACAAATGGCTTACTCCCATCTGGCAACACTAAGACTGGAGCTGTGGTTAAAGCTCTCTTTAACCGTCGGAACGCATCATCACAATCTACGTCCCATGCGAAGACTAGGTTCTTCTTTGTCAAGCGAGTTAATGGGGCTGATATCTTCGCGAAGTCCTTGATAAACTTCCTATAGTAGCCAACCAACCCCAAGAAACTCCTCACCTCGGTAGCATTCTTTGGAACCTTCCAATCTTGAATAGATACTACCTTCGCGGGATCCACAACTATCCCTTCCTTGGAGACCACGTGCCCCAAGAACCGCACTTCTTTCCTCCAGAAGTGACATTTAGAAAATTTAGCCTTAAGGCTATGCGCTCGAAGAGTCTCCAACACTTCCCTAAGATGTAGGGCATGCTCTTCTTCACTCTTAGAAAAGACTAAGATGTCATCCACAAAGACCACCACGAACTTATTAAGGAACTCCCTGAACACCCTACTCATCAAATCAACAAAATATGCAGGGGCATTCGTCAAACCAAATGGCATCACCAGCCACTCATAGAAACCATCCGGAGTCCTAAAGGCAGTCTTGTCTATGCTATCCTCAGCCACTCTCAACTGATGAAACCCCGTGGCCAAGTCCAACTGCGAAAATACTGAAGCGCCAACCAACTGATCAAAAAGATCATCAATCCTCGGCAATGGGTGTCTATTCTTCTTTGTGAGCTTGTTGAGTTCTCTATAGTCTACACAAAGTATGAGGGACCCATCCGCCTTCGTAGCAAAAACTACTGGAGCACCCCACTCCGATATACTTCGTCTTATGAACCCCTTCTCAAGCAACTCCCCTACTTGCTTATGGAGTTCCCTCCTCTCACGAGGAGCCATGTGGCGCACGGGTAAAGATACTGGTTTAGCATTATCCACCAGATATATTCGAAAGTCAATCTCCCGCTTCGGGGGTAAGCCCTTCACCTCCTCAAACACATCCGGGTACTCCCGAACCACTCTAACAGATCGCAAACTCTCGACCGAAGCGTCAAGCGATTCAAGATAACTTAGCATAACAGAATCCATGGGATTACAAGAGATCTCGAGAGTGTTCCCCAAGCGGGTCATAAGCCTAACAACTCTCCTTTCACAATCAAGAACGGCACCATTACTGGATAACCAGTCCATGCCCAAAATCAACCCATAGCCCGTGAAGCCCAAAACAAAAGCATCACATCTAAACTCAATGCTAAGTATAGAAATCTTCAAACCCAAACATATCATGGACAAATAAGTGGAGCCCCCAATTGGGTTTGAAACAACCAAGGGATCATCTACAAGACTGGTGTCTAAGTGCAGTGACTCAACTAATGATGATGAGATAAACGAATGCGATGCGCCAGAATCAAACAATGTACGGACAGGATGATCAAATAGAAAAACCAGACTTTCAACGGAAATAGTTCTACCTCTTTCCTGAGTTGGTGGAACCGCGAGAGCCTGAACTTGCCCCCTTGCCTGACACGGTGCCATAAGAGCTTGCACCTGTCCTCCTGAGGTAGATCCCGTCCTTTGCCCCTTCTTAGGGCAATCCTTCACTAGATGCCCTGCTTCGCCACAGTGATAGCAGCCAGTCTTCTTCTTCTTCCGACAATCTTTGCTTAGGTGGCCTGGTATCCCGCAAGTGAAGCACTTCTTTTTTCCCTTGCCACCGTTGCCTTTCCCACCCTTGCTTTGTTGTTGCTGTTGAGGTCTCTTTTGATCTCCTTTCTTCTCGGGTGCCTTATTAACATTGGGACCCTTCTCTTCCTCATGCATGAGTGCCATGTCAACTAGCTTCTCAAAGGTGGCTCCCATAGGGATGTGAGTCATAGCCAATCCATGCATCGGTTCATTCAAGCCTTTAACGAACCTCAAAGCCTTCTTCTCCGGTGTATTCACCATGTCTATGCCAAACCTTGCCAATTGATTAAACTTGTTGACATATTCCTTCACCGAGAGATTTCCTTGCTTTAGAGTCAAGAACCTTTCCATATACAAGTTTTCCTCCGCCCTTGAGAGAAACTTTTCCACAAATCTTTGCCTAAAATCCGCCCAAGAGTCAACGGTGCGTTCTCCATTAGTGACCTCCCACCAGAATGAGGCCTCTCCCTTCATTAACCAAGCAGCTAACTTGACTTTCTTTCCTTCTTCCATCTCAAAGATATCTATCAACTCTTCCACCTCCTTAAGCCAATCTCTAGCCTCCACAAAAGTTTCTGATCCTTGAAAAGGTTTCCCTCCCATAGCTTTAAATTCCTTGCAAGTCTTAGCAAAAGTATCCGTGTGAGGAGGAGGAGGGGGAGGAGGAAGATCGGGTGCTACTGTTGGTGGAGGAACGTTTGCTGGACCCGCAGTGGCGGCCCTAGCCTCCATCAATCTCCTATACCATACTGGTATCGTCACACACTCCGGAAAGTTAAGATCTTCCGCCATGCTGAAACGAAAAAGGAAAGATTCAAAACGGAGAATTCGAAAGATAAAGATATGGCTATTGGGGATTATGCTTTTCTTTCAAAAACTTTTCTCTTAAAAGACATGTTTTTGAAAGTACTTCTTCCAAAAATGTTTTCAGAAAAAATAGTTTTCTAAAAATTTTATCTGTTCTGGTAACCTGGCTCTGATACCACGTGTAACACCCCACACCCGCTAAGGTCACTCACTAAGGGAATGCCTTAACTTCGGTGGAGCATTTTAAGTGAGTATAGAACAGAAAAATTACAACAAGACAGATGTAAATACTTGAAAATCTAAAACATCATTTCATAGCAGTAGAAGGTAAACATGTTTAGTTACAACACCATAAAGAGTCAAGTACTAAATATCCATCCTGATAAAAACATAAGTACATAATCCCACTACATAAACAATAGCCATAAAAGAAAAGATAAGCTGGGCTTTACATCACGGTCCAAGCTCCAGAAGATAGATAAAGAAATCTGATCAAAGCCCACTAGTGCTAGGCCCAACCTGAGGATCTGAGGGGGAAAAAGATAAAAACAACGGGGTCAGACATAAGTCTGAGTGAGCCCTATAACTTTAACAACACAATCATTAAAGTAATTAGGGTATGATATAAACTTGGCACGGGATGACTGGGGATAAATGACTACACTAAGTAGCCAACTAGACATAAGGTGAACTAAGATAACGGTAAAGACGCATCTACCCACCCCAGGGTAATTACTAACTGCACCACACCAGTCATTCCTACTTAAAAGTTGATCCCACCCAAGGACTTAGAGAATTTACCCAGTAGTTTCGTGTACCCCTAGCTGACTACATAGGTGTCGTCTGCCCCTATCTCCACTAGGTGTACCCACTACTCCCAAGCGATCGGCTCCCTACCGTAGATACCCGTGTTGGCCCCACAGTGGGGTGTATCACTCCCCAAAGTGGCAACCCGATACAACAAATGGTGCACGGCTTATACCTACACGATGCAACAACGTCTTACCTACCAGCCCGGGTCCACACACGCATATGAAACCCGTTGGACTCGCGTTGCCACCGCTAACCCGTTTTGGCCTCTTATAATCAAGCCCAGTACGCGTGTCCCGTCCTCGACATGGGTCGAGCCCAATAAGATACATATGGGTTACTGCTTGAAATGGGCCCCCATAAGCTACCACCTAAGCTTGTCATTATATCTAGTGCATCCCACTTAACCCTTTAATCATGTTTAATTACATGTTTCCATATGGTTAAGTATTCTAATCGTATTTTCTATTGCCACCCAAGTTAACCCACTAGATTTCCACATGCCACCCAAGGCACCCACTTAACCCGTCATGCCCACTACATGCTTATCTGGTTAAGTGTTTCTTAATTGATTAAGAACGTAACCGTTGTAAAGACCTCTCACATTAGACTATCTTTTATGGTAGCTGGATTTGCCGGTTGGGTCCGGGCAGCCTTACGCCATAACCGAGTCTAACCTCGTGTCTTTACACTTGTCACGTATGTAGTTTGTGCCTAAGACCTCTCACATTGGGCCAATCATTTGTAGCCGCTGGATTTGCCGGTCGGTTCCGGGCAGTCTTACGCTACAAAAGGGTCCAACCTCGTGTCTTAGTCGATTAATTACACCTAATTAATCACCCCCGAATTAATTTTCCCTAATTAATTCCAATTTTTATGATGTACATAATTGACTCAATTATGTCCATCCACTTTATGGTATGCATAATCATACCAACTTCACACCATTTCATTAACATGTATATTAACCCCATCGTTCCCCACGTAATTCGCTAACGTGACATAAAAGGGAAGATTCATCACAAATATAATGGGTTCAACTTGCATAACATTAGCATCAACATGGGTTTAAAGGTGTCAACATGCATATAGCATCAAACCCAACTAGCATAAATAATCAACCCAAACTTGCATGAATCACATATGTCATAAGGAGGTTAATTTGCATAAGTTATTCATGTCATACAAAGGGGTAAACTTGCATATGTATGTATGACATACAAAGGGGTTAATTTGCATATGTATGCATATCATACTAAGGTGTAAACTTGCACATGTTACTTGCATATAATCAAACACCAAACTTGCATAACATGTCATATATGAACTTGCATATAATCATACACCAAACTTGCATAACATATCATGTATGAACTAGCATATAATCATACACCAAACTTGCATATCATGGTGTCATAATGGATCAATGTTTCTCATATGACTTGCATAACTTGCATAACATCATAAACACATAGCATATGCCTTGCATAACTTGCATAACATCACAAACACATAGCATATGACTTGCATAACTTGCATAACATCACGAACATGTAGCATATGACTTGCATAACTTGCATAACATCATGAACATGTAGCATATGACTTGCATAACTTACATAACATCATGAACATGTAGCATATGACTTGCATAACTTGCATAACATCATGAACATATAGCACATAACTTGCATAACATGCATAACATCATTAACACATAGCATATAACTTGCATAATATGCATAACATCATTAACACATAGCGTATAACTTGCATAACATACATTGATCCACATTCATAGCCATAACCTCATTATATCCTATCATAATCATTTCAATAATTGGTCATTAAGGCTATAGAAAACTCACAACTTGTAGATTAGCACTCCTAAGAAGAAGATTAAGTTGCTAGAGTTGATTAGTAGTTGATTTGAGAGACTATCTTCTTCTACAATTTGATGGAGGCTCCTTCAAGTTGCATTTTGACGGCATGACGGCATTGTTTCTATTTTTAGTATGAATTAGGGTAGTCTTAGGGTGTATTTATAGAGTAGTTAGGTGTTTTAGGCCATTAGATTAACCCTAAATCAGATTAGAGCCGTCAGATCTCGTCCTAGCCACCAAAACACAGCCCAAAAGCCAAACTGGTGCACCCAGGTCACCTGGGCTCGACCAGGGAGGTCGACCCCCAGGTCGACACTAGGGTCGACTCCCCAGTCGACCTGGTGGGTAGGTCGACTCCCCAGTCGACCCCCAGGTCGACCCCCTGGGTCTGGCGGGAATTTTCCCGCCACTTCTAAAATTTGAAATTTCTGTTTTTAAATCTGTTTTTAAATTTTCTGAAACTTCTTCGGGCCATATCTGGGTCATACATACTCCGATTTTCGAAAACTCGGACTCTATTTCGCGTATTTTTCCAAGACGAACGCAATGGCATAGCCCGTTTCCCCTGGTTCAGAATTTAAAATTTAATTCTGCCCTGTTTTATATTATAGCAAGTTATTCAACATACGGGGTGTTACATTAGTAATATCCAATAAGAATGACTCGTTAGAGATAAGATCAGTAGTATCCTAGAACGAGTGTAAAGAGTGATATTTTGAAAATAAAACTAAAAACAAATTTTGTTTTGAAAATTTAAATCACTTATTCGTATTTTATTATTTATTTTATATTGAATTTGGACAATCAGTATATAATGATTTTGCATATACGCCTTGCAAACGTGTATTCGAAGTTTTAATATACTGGATAAATATAGAATCACACTCTAGTCGCCCATGGATGTTCTGATGGTGGTTCGAAACATCATCAGAATTTATGTTCGAGTGACGAAAGTGGGATTTCTATATATTTCCAATTGACTGGTGTGAGAACCAAAGCTAGATAAGGCTTATTGTTGTGATTTGGCATCAAAAATCTGATTTTTTGGATATGTATTAAAGTTATGTGATTGAAAAGATAATCAACTAATTGATTGTTGATTGTGTTGTTTGATTATTGTTTGATTAAATAAATGTGGGGCTGAATTGAAAATTGTTTGAAATTGCATGCATATACATGTACTTACATTAAAAAAGTCATTGCAAAGAGGCTAGAGCAGAAGAATAAAATTGATTGCCCAATAAATAGGTACATGTTTATTGTATTTCTTGGGTTTGGATGATTTTATGAGCCGATTGGCTAGCCGCTTAGCTGTTTCTTTTTCCTTTTGGATTGGTGAGGGACATGGGAGGCTATTTGAAATATCCCGAAGTCCCCGATGCAGAGGAGGTTATGGTGAAATTTTTTGAAATTTTAGGGTGTTAGCCAAATTTTTGAAAAATTTGAAAAGTTCTTAGAAACTGAAAAGTTGAAGAACTTAAGCCATATGAAAATAATGAAAGTTGAGTTGATTAGTTAAACAACTTTCAGCTTCGTTCCTTTTCGGGGACGAAAAGTTTTAAGTGGGGGAGATTGTAATAACCCAGAAATATGAGCCAATTAAATTTTTTTATTTTGGCAATTTTGATGAATTTTGAATGTTTAAAATGAATTATTTTATATAATAACGACGAGAAACTTATTTTGAATATAATTAGAAGTATATATGTGACGAAAAGGAATTTCGCTCGATCTGAATCCATCGCTAAACCCACCAAGACTGTTCGAAGCCCCTAATTGTTTTGAGAACACGACAAATCAGATAGCAAACAGAAGAACATTTCATTGTTTATTACAACAATTACATCAGAATACAAGAATATACAGAGTATGTATGGATAAAATACATTCGATAAATATCAGATATTACAATAAATTTAAATACATCGCAGCGGAAATACAATACATAGCACAACTGAAAGAGATATACGGATACAGAGCTTTCCGAATATCACCTCAGTTGTAAACCAGGATACTGTGAATATAAATCTGCAAAACCAAAACTACCAGCTGCCTGTGTCATAATACGGGCACCCAGAGTTTAGGTTAAAACAATAAACTCCAGGTCAGTCATGTGACTGGTGTGAGAACTAAAACAGCTATTAATCTTTATTTTAAAGTTAGGTAAATCAAGGGACCATGCCGTATAACACGGAACGGGTTTCCTCCCAAGAATACCAGTGCATAAAACAACAGCGCAATGCTAAATAAAGAACAATGAAGCTATTATAAGACCCAGGTCCCATCACACAATGCAGCACAAGCCGTAGGATAGGGTTTTACCTTACGATAGCCAAAGAATGCTTGATACGCTAAATTTCATCATTTATTATTACTATAAGTATATAGTGTCAAAACAATTTCAATCATAAGTATCAATCATAGACGGGATAAGTGCCCCATCCCACTATGTCGCCATACTAGGCTCTACGTTTCCCCGCACTTTGGGGCGTAAATGAGTCCTATGACTCCATCGGCTCCACACAGTCACCGATATATCTGAGGCGCCTCGCAACCCAACAACCACATAAGTCAAACTTGTCAGGGCATGTCAAACCACTAACGCCACTTCTAGCTAGAAGGAAACGCTTGCCCTCCCTGATGTCCTCTCCAGTTTCTGTTTCACAACCGGGGTGTGAGGCCACTTCTAGCTAGATAAAATCAATGTTACACAAGTCTATGCCACACAGGCCGTGCTTTGATCATCAACCACAAGACTTTGCTTTTTAATAGAAGCCTTGATCATTTGCCACTTAGGCATGCCACACAGGCAATTCACTCTATGCGATTGATATCCATCGATATATAACCCCTGAGCTCGTACGTCTCAGAGAAGGGCGTTAAGCAAGAGAATAAATTCACCGCCGCCAGACAGATATATATTTCATAGATTTCAATCACACAGAATAAAATCCAATGTTAGACACACAGTCCATTTGCAAGTTCGTTCCGGGTCTGAACGAAACCGGAGGCACCTTGTACCTCGCATATCAATCGATCTCCAAGTACGTCTGGACGATCACCAACTGATTCCCTCCTCTTGGGTGTACAGACCAATCAAGATCATCAATAATCACCCAAATGATGTGAAGACCTCCGGTCATCGACCACCGTCTTCAACCTCGACACCACGTTGAATCAGTTATTCAGAATGGGATAAACCCGGTCTTTCTGAATAACTCTCGTTTATGATAAACAAGTGTTACACAAACACAACAAACGCATCATTCCAATTCAGAATATTCTTTTATTCAAATATTCTTATACTTTGGGAAAGGTTCCCATTAATTTTATCAAAGATAAATTCTTCAAATTTATTCTTTAATCCTCTTTGAATATCAATTCAAACTAGTCGGGATTAGCGAACCACACCGAAGTAATCATTTATTTATTTTCCCAATCCCAACCTATTCATCCCACGAAGTAAAACTGGTCATACTTCATATCTAACACCACGGTGTTATCAGTAAATTCAATTACCATTTCACATTCGAATCTAATTAAAGATTTAACTATCGCCTGGAGCAAAACTGGTGACACTCCATTCTCGATCATTTCCACCTAATTAAAGATTCATTAAAACTCCACTTAGTTTTAATCTTCCCAAAAATCAATGTTAATGATTGTTTAACTTGGGAAATCATATCCTGTCTTTAACTGTTTTAAAGAACCAACGTCACTTAAAACACGGTTCACTATAAACCCAAAATCACATTCTAATTCAGTTCCAATTAAACATCATTTAATTGGTATACTTCATTAAATCTAAATAAAAAGATTTAATTTTATTCTCAATTGGGTTTAAGAACAGTGTTAATGAAGACACCATTCACGATAAACCCAAATCCCATTTTATATTAAATACAAGGCTCTGAATAGAAAATATATCGGCTTATATTCAATATCAAATTCTACGACCAACAAATATCGTATTGGAAATAACGATATAAACATATCTTTCAAATTTCCATAACAATATCTGTATAATCACGAAATCCAACATCGAAATATTCCAAAGACAATTTCTTTTCAAATCCATTTCCACTTTATATATTGGAAATTCTGGTTATTTTCAAAACCATTTCAAATCCACTTTATTTATTTTTAAAAATAAATGGGATTATAATTGATGTTCAAAACCAGTTCATTTCGATAAAATTCTATTTTTACCTTTTCAAATTTGGAGTTTTTCATCCCAATTCTTCACAAATCATTTCTTATGATTTTACACAAATTATTGATATTTTTAATAATTTTATCAAGGCCCGTACAGTAGATTTCCATCAACGGCCATCGAACTGCACTTACAGCGACCTCTTCCAAATTTGATTAAGACATAATTCCAAATCAAATTGTTAGATTTCACATCACTAACATTCGTTAGAAACCGCTTTTCGATATGAACCCAACGGTTCTGGTTTTAGGAGAATCTGACGGTCGGATCTCCCGCAATATCCATTCGAAGTCAATGGTCGAAATTCGCGAATTGCCGCGGCGCGTCGCATTCTATTCAGGTCATTCAATATATATAACATATATATTATATGTATTTCATCGATTTACTTTTAAAACATATTTTATAAATCGTTTTAAATTCGTTTTCAAAACGATTTCAACTTCATATTCAATTTCTAGTCAAAATTGAATATTCCACATCATCGATATACAAATTATAATATTTTCAAAACGTTAAATTTTGAAATCAATTCCTTTTCTATATTCATTATAAAAACAAATAAAATCGATATAAATATCATTCACGTCAAAATGGTGTCAATCTAATCACACGGCTTTTATTCAACACATGAATGTTTATTCTATTCAACACATGAATATTTATTTTATTCAACACATGGATTTTCTTTCTATTCAACACATGAATTTTCTTTCTATTCAACACATGAATCTTCTTTCTATTCAACACATGAATTTTTATTTCATAATATTATCTATTTTCCAAATTGAAATGAGGCCCAAACAATTACCATATAATGTTAATTATATGGATTTTCTACAACACATGTATATAATTGCAACGATAAATCATCAACCATCATCCAGAGTGCATCACACAACTGCATATGCATTAAATATCAATAATTAATGCTTACACAGTCTGTCAACCCATTGATTGACATACAACTAAACAATCGGGATTAGTGTACGTCAAATATCATCCCAATACCCGTGTGGGGTTTCAAATCAACAAACACAGATTTTTATTTGTGCAGTTGGGCGATATGTAAAATTTATCGTCCCAATCAATATCAGTCAAATCGGTGTACATAAACAAATCGTTCGATTTGTAAATGAATATTTATTTTACTTCAACAAATGAATATATATATTTTATTTCAACACATGAATATATAATTTTATTTCAACACATCACACTATCAAATTTCACTACACAGAAATCAAACAAACAAGTCATCCATGGTTGTGGACGATGGGTGTCAGGTGCTGCTAAGCACCGTCTGCATCCTAGTATATATTTCAAACTAGAAATAGAAATAAAAGTGAGGAGTTCTCACCTTAGGGTTCCACTCCATCAGTCTTTCTTTCTAAACGGTTTGAATTTGTTCGAAATTCCAACTCAACCATTTTACGCTGTTCACAATAAAAATCACATTTTTATTCTTGTACTATTCATATAAAAATTACAATTTTGATTCGTTAAATATATATAAAAATCATATCTTTTCTAATATAGAAATCAAATCTTTATCCCTACTCTTCTAAGATAAAAATCATTTTTTTTATCGTCACTCCACATAGATAAAAATCATATTTTTATTAATCTACCTTAATAAAAATTATATTTTTACTATTCTACCTTAATAAAAATTATATTTTTATTATTCTACATTAATCAAAATCATATTTTTAACTATTCAACTTCGCTATAAAAATCATATCTTTCATAAATAAAAAAATCTAATCTTTATATTAAAAAAATTGTATCTTTATATAAATAAATAACGCATCTTTCCATAGATAAAAATCGTGTCTTTCCATTCATAAAAATTGTTTTCCATTCATAGAAAATAAATAGCATAATAATAAACAAAAAGAAAACTCACAATTACAATAGAAGGTTGGGTTTTGCTCGCAGATCGAGAGAAAGAGGAAGGGGTGTTCAATGGAGTGGCGTCGCTGTTTCGAATGGAAGAGGAGGGGAAGGTGGCGGTCTGATTGAAGAAGAGGGGCGTTGCAGCAGTTGGTGGCTGTCGTCTGGGGCTGGAGGCAGCTACGAAGGTGGGGCGCAGGGGTGGCGTGGTGAGGCGGAGTCTCAGGCGGACGGTCAGAAGCTGGGGTCGTCGATGGGGGTCTCGTGTTCGAGCAAGGGAGGTAGGGAAGAAGAAGGAGGCGAGGAGGGGCGGCGAAGCGTATCGCGGCTCGCCTGAGGCTGGCGGCATGCGTCGTCGATGATCGATAGAGGCTTCGGCCTTTTTTTTCTTTTTATCTTATTTCGATCTGGAACGATGAATGGGGGGTTTGATAGAATATGGAGAAATAAAGGGCTTTGACCCATTTTATATAAATATATATATATTTAATTCTAAAAAGTTAAATATTCGTTCGGACTCCAAATGAAACCCAACGGCTGTCGACCCTAGCAAAATATCCCCATTTCGAACACAATAGATATGTATCGTAAGCCAATTCGGCTGCTTTGGTAGGTTTTTATCAAATTTAAAATATAAAATAATATACCTTTTAAATTTGAATTCGACGTACATTTTAATTTACCGGAGCCCCATACGGACTCTAAAAATTATAGAAAAAATATATTTCTAGCTTCGTATTGACGATAAGGTCCTAATAAAACTAATTTCATCGAATTCTGAGACTGTTTGAAAAATGGCCCTTTTCTGGTCGATCGAAATTGACTGAAACTGTTAAAACACGTTTTCCTTCGCCACACTCACATATTGATTTAGAAAATTATGAATTTTGAAACCTAGCAATAATTTGACATCGCGGGTCCAACAAAAGTGGTTTCGTTGGAAACCGAGGTCGTTTGCAAAATGGCCATTTTTAAGGGCCAGAATTCCATAGCGACTATTCTGAATTTTCAACTGAGCATAACTTTTTATCCTCGCTATGAAACTTTGATTTTTTGAATTCATTGGAAAGATATTTTCAATTAGATTCTAATATTTTTGGATTTTCCAAAATCCAGTTTATTTTGAATCCTATACATTCATTTGAAATTTGAAATTGAAATTTCAAACTACCATGCCATTTTCAATTCCTTATATAATTATAAATAAATAATTATATTCTAACGACGATCTATATAAATATTTCCATTCTAATTCTATTCAAATTAAATTTCTCGTCGTCATTACTTAAAATAATTCATTTTAAATATTCAAAATTCATTAAAATTGCCAAAATAAAAATTATAAATTGGCTCGGATTTCCGGGTTATTACAATCTCCCCCTCTTAAAACTTTTCATCCCCGAAAAGGAACGAAGCTGAAAGTTGTTTTACAAACCAACTCAACTTTCATTATTTTAATTATGGCTTAAGTTCTCCAACTTTTCAGTTTCTAAGAACTTTTCAAAATTTTCAAAAATTTGGCTAACACCCTAAATTTTCGAAAAATTTCGCCATAACCTCCCCTGCACCGGGAGCTTCGGGATATTTCAAATAGCCTCCCATGGCCCTCTCCAATCCAAAAAGAAAAAGAAACAGCCAAGTGGCTAGCCAATCGGCTCATAAAATCATCAAAAACCCAAGAAATTAGTAAACATGTACCTATTTGTCAGGCAAACAATATTATTCCTCTTCTCTAGCCTCCTTGCTATGACCTGTTCAATGTAAGTACATGTATATGGATGCAAATGCGATAAATTTTTAATACAATTCACTATTTGGTTCAAATTGACAAAAGGTTCAACATTTAATTAATCAAAAAATAATCAAACAACACAACCAGCAATCAATTAGTTTATTATCATTTCAAATTCATAATTTTGATATATAGTCAAAAATCACGTTTTTGGTGCCAAATCACAACAATAGGCCCTATCTAGTTTTGGTTCTCACACTAGCGAAATGGAAAAATATAGAAATCCCACTTTCGAAACTCGAATATAAATTCTGATGATACTCAAGTAATCATCAGAATCATCTCCGGGCGACTAGAGTGTGATTCTATATCTATCCAGTATATTAAAACTTCAAATACACGCGGATCAGACGTATACCCAAAATCTTTATATACTGGATTGTCCAAATCAATACAAATAAATATTCAAATACGAATAATTGAATTAAATTTTCAAAACAAAACTTGTTTTCATTTTTAAAAATATACTCTTCACACTCGTTCTAGGATACTACTGATCCCATCTCTAACGAGTCATTCTCATTGGAGACTACTATTCCAATCTTTGATGAATTCTTTTGTATGGTTCTAATGTATCTTGTTCTCCGAGCCCTGTAAACCAAAGCTCTGATACCACATGTGACAAAAAGGAATTTCTCTCGATCCGAATCGATTGCTAAACCGACCAAGACCGTTCGAAACCCCTAATTGTTTTGAGAACACGACAAATCAGAACGCAAACAGAAGAACATTTCATTTTTTATTACAACAATTACATCAGAATACAAGAATATACAGAGTATGAATGAATAAAATACATTCGATAAATATCAGAGATTACAATAAATTTAAATACATCGCAGCGGAAAAACAATACAAAACACAACTGAAAGAGATACACGGATACAGAGCTTTCCAAATATCGCCTCAACTGTAAATCGGGATCCTGTGAATATAAATCTGCAAAACCAAAACTACCAGCTGCCCGTGTCAAAATAAGGGCACCCAGAGTTTAGGTTAAAACAATAAACTCCAGGTCAGTCATGTGACTGGTGTGAGAACTAAAACAGTTATTAATCTTTATTTTAAAGTTAGGTAAATCAAGGGAGCACGCCGTATAACATGGAACGGGTTTCCTCCCAAGAATACTGGTGCATAAAACAACAGCGCAATGCTAAATAAAGAACAATGAAGCTATTATAAGACCCAGGTCCTATCACACAATGCAACACAAGCCGAAGGATAGGCTTTTACCTTATAATAGCCAAAGAAAGCTTGATACGCTAAATTTCATCTTTTATTATTACTATAAGTGTATAGTGTCAAAACAATTTCAATCATAAGTACCAATCATAGACGGCATAAGTGCCCCATCCCACTATGTCTCCATACTAGGCTCTACATTCGAAACAGCAAAGTCACATTTTGGAAGCTGGATTTTCATCTGTGAACTGAGGCAAGGGATCGTCCTCCACCGAATTCGAGACGCTCTAGCCCGCATCTCAGGAAAGTACTCAGTCAAGCCTTTGGATCGTCAGGGCCGGTCCACCGATGTGGATTAAAATGCCTGAACACTGTGTTTCCCCCCTCTTTGGGGCATAAATGAGTCCTATGACTCCATCGGCTACACACAGTCACCGATATATCTGAGGCGCCTCGCAAACCAACAACCACATAAGTCAAACTCATCAGGGCGTGTCAAACCACTGATGCCACTTCTAGGTAGAAGGAAACGCTTGCCCTCCCTGATGTCGTCTCTCGTTTCTGGTTCACAAACGGGGTGTGAGGCTCGCGAATCAACGTTACACAAAGCTATGCCACACAGGCCGTGCTTTGATCATCAACCACAAGACTTTGCTTTTCAACAGAAGCCTTGATCATTTGCCACTTAGGCATGCCACACAGGCAATTCACTCCATGCGATTGATATCCATCAATATATAACCCCTGAGCTCGTAGGTCTCAGAGAAGGGCGTTAAGCAAGAGAATAAATTCTCCGCCGCCAAACAGATATATATTTAATAGAAATTAATCACACAGAATAAAATCCAATGTTGGACACACAGTCCATTTACAAGTTCGTTCTGGGTCTGAACGAAACCGGAGGCACCTTGTACGACGCATATCCATCGATCTCCAAGTATGTCTGGACGATCACCAACTAATTCCCTCCTCTTGAGTGGACAGACCAATCAAGATCATCAGTAATCACCCAAACGACGTGAAGACCTCCGGTCTTCGACCACCGTCTTCATCCTCGACACCACGTCGAATCAGTTATTCAAAACGGGATAAACCCGGTCTTTCCGAATAACTCGCGTATATGTTAAACAAGTTTTACACAAACACAAAATACACATCATTCCAATTCAGAATATTCTTTTATTCAAATATTCTTATACTTTGGGAAAGGTTCCCATTAATTTTATCAAAGATAAATTCTTTAAATTTATTCTTTAATCCTCTTTGAATATCAATTCAAACTAGTCGGGATTAGCGAACCACACTGAAGTAATCATTTATTTTATTTCCCAATCCCAACCTATTCATCCCATGAAGTAAAACTGGTCATACTTCATATCTAACACCACGGTGTTATCGGTAAATTCAATTACCATTTCACGTTTAAATCTAATTAAAGATTTAACTATCGCCTGGAGCAAAACTGGTGACACTCCATTCTCGATCATTTCAATCTAATTAAAGATTCATTAAAACTCCACTTAGTTTTAATCTTCCCCAAAATCAATGTTAACGATTGTTTAACTTGGGAAATCATATCCTGTCTTTAAATGGGTTAAAGAACCAACGTCACTTAAAACACGGTTCACTATAAACCCAAAATCACATTCTAATTCACTTCCAATTAAACATCATTTAATTGGTATACTTCATTAAATCTAAATAAAAAGATTTAATCTTATTCTCAATTGGGTTTAAGAACAGTATTAATGAAGACAGCATTCACGACAAACTCAAATCCCATTTGATATTAAATATAAGGCTCTGAATAGAAAATATATCGGCTTATATTCAATATCAAATTCTACGACCAACAAATATCGTATTGGAAATAACGATATAAACATATCTTTCAAATTTCCATAACAATATCTATATAATCACGAAATCCAACATCGACATATTCCAAAGACAATTTCGATTCAAATCCATTTCCACTTTATATATTGGAAATTCTGGTTATTTTCAAAACCATTTCAAATCCACTTTATTTATTTTTTAAAATAAATGGGATTATAATTCTAGTTCAAAACCAGTTCTTTTCGATAAAAATCTATTTTTATCTTTTCAAATTTGGAATTTTTCATCCCAATTCTTCACAAATCATTTCTTATGATTTTACACAAATTATTGATATTTTTAATAATTTTATCAAGGCCCGTACAGTCGATTTCCATCAACGGCCATCGAACTGCACTTACAGCGACCTTTTCCAAATTTGAGTTGGATATAATTCCAAATCCAACCATTAGATTACACGTCACTAACATTCTTTAGTAAGCTCTTTTCGATACGAACCCAACGGTTCTGGTTTTCGGAGAATCCGACGGTCGGATCTCCCGCATTATCCATTCGAAGTCAATGGTTGAAATTCGCAAACTGCTGCGGCACGGCGCGTTCTATTCAGGTCATTATATATACATAATATATATATATATATATATATATTATATATTTCATCGATTTCCTTTTAAAACGTATTTTATAAATCGTTTTAAATTCGTTTTCAAAACGATTTCAACTTCATATTCAATTTCTAGTCAAAATTGAATATTCCACATCATCGATATACAAATGATAATATTTTCAAAATGTTATATTTTGAAATCAATTCCTTTTCTATATTCATTATAAAAATGAATAATATCGATATAAATATTGTTCACGTCAAAATGGCGTCAATCTAATCACACGGCTTTTATTCCACACATGAATGTTTATTCTATTCAACACATGAATATTTATTTTATTCAATACATGGATTTTCTTTCTATTCAACACATGAATTTTCTTTCTATTCAACACATGAATCTTCTTTCTATTCAACACATGAATTTTTATTTTATAATATTCTCTATTTTCCAAATTGAAATGAGGCCCAATCAATTACCATATAATGTTAATTATATGGATTTTCTACAACACATGTATATAATAGCAACGATAAATCATCAACCATCATCCAGAGTGCATCACACAACTGCATAAGCATTAACTATCAATAATTAACGCTTGCACAGTCTGTCAACCCATTGATTGACATACAACTAAACAATCGGGATTAGTGTACGTCAAGTATCATCCTAGTACCCGTGTGGGGTTTCAAATCAACAAACACAAATTTTTATTTGTGCTGTTGGGCGATGTGTAAAATTTATCATCCCAATCAATATCAGTTAAATAGGTGTACATAAACAAATAGTTCAATTTGTAAATGAATATTTATTTTACTTCAACAAATGAATATATATTTTATTTCAACACATGAATATATATTTTTATTTCAACACATCACACTATCAAATTTCACTACACAGAAATCAAACAAACAAGTCATCCATGGTCTGTGGACGATGGGTGTCAGTTGCTGCTAAGCACCGTCTGCATCCTAATATATATTTCAAACTTGAAATAGAAATAAAAGTGAGGAGTTCTGACCTTGGGGTTCCACTCCATCAGTCTTTCTTTCTGAATGGTTTGAATTTGTTCGAAATTCCAACTCAACCATTTCACGTTGTTCACAATAAAAATCACATTTTTATTCTTGTACTACTCATATAAAAATTACATTTTTGATTCGTTAAATATATATAAAAATCATATCTTTTCTAATATAGAAATCAAATATTTATCCCTACTATTCTAAGATAAAAATCATTTTTTTTATCGTCACTCCACATAGATAAAAACCATATTTTTATTACTCTACCTTAATAAAAAAAATATTTTTACTATTATACCTTAATAAAAATTATATTTTTATTATTCTACATTAATCAAAATCAAATTTTTAACTATTCAACATCGCTATAAAAATCATATCTTTCATAAATAATAAAAAAACTATTCTTTATATTAATAAAAATTGTATCTTTATATAAATAAATAAAAAACGCGTCTTTACATAAATAAAAATTGTGTCTTTCCATTCATAAAAATCATGTTTTTCCGTTGATAGAAAATAAATAGCTTAATAATAAACAAAAAGAAAAATCACAATTACAATAGAAGGTTGGGTTTTGCTCGCGGATCGAGAGAAATAGGAAGGGGTGTTCTATAGAGTGGCATCGCTGTTTCAAATGGAAGAGGAGGGTAAGGTGGCGGTCTGATCGAAGAAGAGGGGCGTCGCAGCAGTTGGTGGCTGTCGTCTGGGGCTAGAGGCGGCAACGAAGATGGGGCGCAGGGGAGGCGTGGTGAGGCGGAGGCTCAGGCGGATTGTCAGATGTTGGGGCCATCGATGGGGGTCTCGTACTCGAGCAAGGGAGGTAGGGAAGAAGAAGGAGGCGAGGAGGGGGCGGCGAAGACTGGCGCGGCTGGCCTGAGGCTGGCGGCGTGCGTCATCGACGATCGATAGAGGCTTCGGCCTTTTTTTTCTTTTTATCTTATTTTGATCTGGAACGATGAATGGGGGGTTTGATAGAATATGGAGAGATAAAGGGCTTTGACCCATTTTATATAAATATATATATTTAATATTAAAAAGTTAAATTTCCGTTCGAACTCCAAATCAAACCCAACGGCTATCGCCCTAGCTAAATATCCCCATTTCGAACACAACGGGATATGCATCGTAAGCCAATTCGGCTGCTTCGGTAGGTTTTTATCAAATTTGAAATATAAAATAATATACCTTTTAAATTTGAATTCGACTTACGTTTTAATTTACCGGAGCCCCGTACGGACTCTAAAAATTCTAGAAAAAAATATATCTAGCTTCGTATTCACGATACAGTCCTAACAAAACTAATTTCATCGAATTCTGAGACTGTTTGAAAATGGCCCTTTTCTGGTCGATCGAAATTGACTGAAACTGTTTAAAAACGTTTTCCTTCGCCACGCTCACATAATGATTCAGAAAATTATGAATTTTGAAACCTAGCAATAATTTGACATCGCGGATCCAACAAAGTGGTTTCGTCGAAAACCGAGGTCGTTTGCAAAATGGCTATTTTTAAGGGCCAGAATTCCATAGCGACTATTCTGAATTTTCAACTGGGCATAACTTCTTATCCTCGCTATGAAATTTTGATTTTTCGGATTCGTTGGAAAGATATTCTCAGTTATATTCTAATATTTTTGGTTTGCCAAAATCCGGTTTATTTTGAATCCTGTACATTCATTTGAAATTTGAAATTGAAATTTCAAACTACCGCACCATTTTCAATTCCTTTTATAATTATCAATAAATAATTACACTCTAACGACGATCTATATAAATATTACCATTCTAATTCTATTCAAATTAAATTTATCGCCGTCAGTACTTAAAATAATTCATTTTAAATATTCAAAATTCATTAAAATTGCCAAAAATAAAAATTAAATTGGCTCGAATTTCCGGGTTATTACAATCTCCCCGACTTAAAACTTTTCGTCCCCGAAAAGGAACGAAGTTGAAAGTTATTTTTACAAACCAACTCATCTTTCAATATTTTAATTATGGCTTAAGTTCTTCAACTTTTTAGTTTCTAAGAACTTTTCAAATTTTTCAAAAATTTGGCTATCACCCTAAATTTTCGAAAAATTTCTCCATAACCTCCCCTGCACCGGGAGCTTCGGGATATTTCAAATAGCCTTCCATGGCCCTCACCAATCCAAAAAGAAAAAGAAACAGCCAAGCGGCTCATAAAATCATTAAAAACCCAAGAAATTAGTAAACATGTACCTATTTGTCGGGCAAACAATTTTATTCCTCTTCTCTAGCATCCTTGCTATGATCTGTTCAATGTAAGTACATGTATATGCATGTAAATGCGATAAATTTTCAATATTTGGTTCAATTTGACTAGTTCAATTTGACTAAAGGTTCAACATTTAATTAATCAAACAATAATCAAACAACACAACTAGCAATCAATTAGTTGATTATCATTTAAAATTCATAATTTTGATATATAGTCAAAAATCACGTTTTTGGTGCCAAATCACAACAATAGGCCCTATCTAGTTTTGGTTCTCACACCAGCCAAATGGAAAAATATAGAAATCCTACTTTCGAAACTCAAAAATAAATTCTGATGATACTCGAGTAATCATCAGAATCATCTCCGGGCGACTAGAGTGTGATTCTATATCTATCCAGTATATTAAAACTTCAAATACACGCGGATCAGACGTATATGCAAAACCTTTATATACTGGATTGTCCAAATCAATACAAATAAATATTCAAATACAAATAATTGAATTAAATTTTCAAAACAAAACTTGTTTTCATTTTTTAAAATATACACTTCACACTCGTTCTAGGATACTACTGATCCCATCTCTAACGAGTCATTCTCATTGGACATTACTAATCCAATCTCTGATGAATTCTTTTGTATGGTTCTAATATGTCTTGTTCTCCGAGCCCTGTAAACCAAAGCTCTGATACCACATGTGACGAAAAGGAATTTCGCTTGATCCGAATCGATCGCTAAACCGACCAAGACCGTTCGAAACCCCTAATTGTTTTGAGAATACGACAAATCAGAACGCAAAAAGAAGAACATTTCATTGTTTATTACAACAATTACATTAGAATACAAGAATATACAAAGTATGAATGAATAAAATATATTCGATAAATATCAGAGATTACAATAAATTTAAATACATCGCAACAGAAAAACAATACAAAACACAACTGAAAGAGATATAAGGATATAAAGCTTTCCGAATATCGCTTCAGCTATAAACCAGGATCCTGTGAATATAAATCTGCAAAACCAAAACTACTAGTTGCCCGTGTCAAAATAAGGGCACCCAGAGTTTAGGTTAAAACAATAAACTCCAGGTCAGTCATGTGACTGGTGTGAGAACTAAAATAGTTATTAATCTTTATTTTAAAGTTAGGTAAATCAAGGGACCACGCCGCATAACACGGAACGTGTTTCCTCCCAAGAATACCTGTGCATAAAACAACAGTGCGATGCTAAATAAACAACAATGAAGCTATTAAAAGACCCAGGTCCCATTACACAATGCAACACAAGCCGGAGGATAGGGTTTTACCTTATAATAGCCAAAGAATGCTTGATACGCTAAATTTTATCTTTTATTATTACTATAAGTATATAGTGTCAAAACAATTTCAATCATAAGTATCAATCATAGACGGGATAAGTGCCCCATCCCACTATGTCGTCGCCATACTTGGCTCTACAATCAAAACCGCAAAGTCACATATTGGAAGCTGGATTTCCATCTGTGAACCGAGGCAGGGGATCGTCCTCCTCCGAATTCGAGACGCTCTAGCCCGCCCCTCAGGCAATTACTCTGTCAAGCTTTGGATCGTCAATGTCGGTCCACTGATGTGGATTAAAATGCCTGAACACAGTGTTTCCCCGCCCTTTGGGGCTTAAATGAGTCCTATGACTCCGTCGGCTCCACACAGTCACCGATATATCTGAGGCGCCTCGCAAACCAACAATCACATAACTCAAACTCGTCAGGGCGTGTCAAACCAATGATGCCACTTCTAGCTAGAAGGAAACGCATGCCCTCTCTGATGTCCTCTCGCGTTTCTAGTTCACAACCAGGGTGTGAGGCTCGCGAATCAACGTTACATAAAGCTATGCCACACAGGCCGTGCTTTGATCATCAACCACAAGACTTTTCTTTTCAACAGAAGCTATGCCACATAGGCAGTTCACTCCATGCGATTGATATCCATCAATATATAACCCCTGAGCTCGTACGTCTCAGAGAAGGGCGTTAAGAAAGAGAATAAATTCTCTGCCGCCAAAAAGATATATATTTAATAGAAATAAATCACATAGAATAAAATCCAATGTCAGACACATAGTCCATTTACAAGTTCATTTTGGGTCTGAACGAAACCGGAGGCACCTTGTACGACGCATATCCATCGATCTACAAGTACGTCTGGACGATCACCAACCGGTTCCCTCCTCTTGGGTGTACAGCCTAATCAAGATCATGAGTAACCACCCAAACGACGTGGAGACCTCCGGACTTCGACCACCGTCTTCATCCTTGACACCACGTCGAATCAGTTATTCAGAATGGGATAAACCCGGTCTTTCTGAATAACTCGCGTATATGATAAACAAGTGTTACACAAACACAGCATACGCCTCATTCGAATTAAGAATATTCTTTTATTCAAATATTCTTATACTTTGGGAAAGGTTCCCATTAATTTTATCAAAGATAAATTCTTTAAATTTATTCTTTAATCCTCTTAGAATATCAATTGAAACTAGTCGGGATTAGCGAACTACACCGAATTAATCATTTATCTTATTTCCCAATCCCAACCTATTCATCCCAAGAAGTAAAACTGGTCATACTTCATATCTAACACCATGGTGTTATCGGTAAATTCAATTACCATTTCACGTTCAAATCTAATTAAAGATTTAACTATCGCCTGGAGCAAAATTTGTGACACTCCATTCTCGATCATTTCCATCTAATTAAAGATTCATTAAAACTCCACTTAGTTTTAATCTTCCCAAAAATCAATGTAAATGATTGTTTCACTTGGGAAATAATATCCTGTCTTTAACTGTGTTAAAGAACCAACGTCAATTAAAACACGGTTCACTATAAACCTGAAATCACATTCTAATTCACTTCCAATTAAACATCATTTAATTGGTATACTTCATTAAATCTAAATAAAAAGATTTAATCTTATTCTCAATTGGGTTTGAGAACAGTGTTAATGAAGACACCATTCACGACAAACCCAAGTCCCATTTGATATTAAATACAAGGCTCTGAATAGAAAATATATCGGCTTATATTCAACATCAAATTCTACGACAAATAAATATCATATTGGAAATAACGATATAAACTTATCTTTCAAATTTCCATAACAATATTTGTATAATCACGAAATCCAACATCGAAATATTCCAAAGACAATTTTGATTCAAATCCATTTCCACTTTATATACTGGAAATGCTGGTTATTTTCAAAACCAATTCAAATCCACTTTAGTTATTTTTTAAAATAAATGGGATTATAATTTTAGTTCAAATCCAGTTCATTTCGATAAAAAATTATTTTTCTCTTTTCAAATTTGGAATTTTTCATCCCAATTCTTCACGAATCATTTCTTATGATTTTACACAAATTATTGATATTTTTAATAATTTTATCAAGGCCCGTACAGTCGATTTCCATCAACGGCCATCGAACTGCACTTACCACGACCTTTTCCAAATTTGATTTGGACATAATTCCAAATCCAAACATTAGATTTCACATCACTAACATTCGTTAGAAAGCTCTTTTCGATACGAACCCAACGGTTCCAGTTTTAGGAGAATCCGACGGTCGGATCTCCCGCAATATCCATTCGAAGTCAATGGTCGAAATTCGCGAACTGCCACGACGCGTTCTATTCAGGCCATTCTATATATACTATATATATTTCGTCGATTTCCTTTTAAAACATATTTTTATAAATCGTTTTAAATTCGTTTTCAAAACAATTTCAACTTCATATTCAATTTCTAGTTAAAATTGAATATTCCACATCATCGATATACAAATTATAATATTTTCAAAACGTTATATTTTGAAATCAATTCCTTTTCTATATTCATTATAAAAATGAATAAAATCGATATAAATATCGTTCACATGACGTCAGTCTAATCACACGGCTTTTATTCAGCACATGAATGTTTATTTTATTCAACACATGAATATTTATTTTATTCAACACATTGATTTCTTTCTATTCAACACATGAATTTTCATTCTATTCAACACATGAATCTTCTTTCTATTCAACACATGAATTTTTATTTTATAATATTCTCTATTTTCCAAATTGAAATGAGGCCCAATCAATTACCATATAATGTTAATTATATGAATTTTCTACAACACATGTATATAATAGCAACCATAAATCATCAACCATCATCCAGAATGCACCACACAACTGCATAAGCATTAAATATCAATAATTAACGCTTACATAGTCTGTCAACCCATCGATTGAGATACAACTAAACAATCGGGATTAGTGTACGTCAAATATCATCACAATACCCGTGTGGGGTTTCAAATCAACAAACACAGATTTTTATTTGTGCAGGTTGGCGATGAGTAAAATTTATCGTCCCAATCAATATCCGTCAAATCGGTGTACATAAACAAATCACTCGATTTGTAAATGAATATTTATTTTACTTCAACACATGAATATATATTTTATTTCAACACATGAATATATATTTTTGTTTCAACACATCACACTATCAAATTTCACTATACAGAAATCAAACAAACAAGTCATCCACGGTCTGTGGACGATGGGTGTCAGGTGCTGCTAAGCACCGTCTGCATCCTAATATATATTTCAAACTAGAAATAGAAATAAAAGTGAGGAGTTCTCACCTTGGGGTTGCACTCCGTCAGTCTTTCTTTCTGAACGGTTTGAATTTGTTCGAAATTCCAACTCAACCATTTCATGCTGTTCATTATAAAAATCACATTTTAATTCTTATACTATTCATATAAAAATTACATTTTTGATTCGTTAAATATATATAAAAATCATATCTTTTCTAATATAGAAATCAAATCTTTATCCCTAATCTTCTAAGATAAAAATCATTTTCTTATCGTTACTCCACATAGATAAAAATCATATTTTTATTATTCTACCTTAATAAAAATTATATTTTTACTATTCTACCTTAATAAAAAAAATATTTTTATTATTCTACATTAATCAAAATCATATTTTTAACTATTCAACATCGCTATAAAAATCATATCTTTCATAAATAAATAAAAAAAATATAATCTTAATATTAATAAAAATTGTATCTTTATATAAAACAAAAAAACGCGTCTTTACATAGATAAAAATCGTGTCTTTCCATTCATAAAAATCATGTTTTTCCATTCATAGAAAATAAATAGCATAATAATAAACAAAAAGAAAACTCATAATTACCATAGAAGGTTGGGTTTTGCTCGCGGATCGAGAGAAAGAGGAAGGGGTGTTCGATGGAGTGGCGTCGTTGTTTCGAATGGAAGAGGAGGGGAAGGTGGCAGTCTGATTGAAGAAGAGGGGTGTCGCAACAGTTGGTGGCTATCGTCTGAGGCTGGAGGCGGCTACGAAGGTGGGGCGCAGCGGTGGCGTGGTGAGGCGGAGGCTCAGGCAGACGTTTAGATGCTGGCGCCGTCGATGGGGGTCTCGTGCTCGAGCAGGCGAGGTAGGGAAGAAGGATGCGAGGAGGGGGCGGCGAAGGCTGGCGGCGTGCGTTGCCGACGATCGACAAAGGCTTCGGCCTTTTTTTTCTTTTTATCTGATTTCGATCTGGGACGATGAATGGGGGGTTTGATAGAATATGGAGAGACAAAGGGCTTTGACCCATTTTATATAAATATATATATTTAATTCTAAAAACTTAAATTTTCATTCGGACTCCAAATCAAACCCAACGGCTGTCGCCCCTTACTAAATATCCCCGTTTTGAACACAACGGGATATGTATCATAAGCCAATTTGGCTGCTTCGATAGGTTTTTATCAAATTTTAAATATAAAATAATATACCTTTTAAATTTAAATTCGACGTACGTTTTAATTTACCAGAGCCCCATACGGACTCTAAAAATTCTAGAAAAAAATATTTCTAGCTTCGTATTGACGATACGGTCCTAACAAAACTAATTTCATCGAATTCTGAGACTGCTTGAAAAATGGCACTTTTCTGGTCGATCAAAATTGACTGAAACTGTTAAAACATGTTTTCCTTCGCCACGCTCGCATATTGATTCAAAAAATTATGAATTTTGAAACCTAGCAATAGTTTAACATCGCAAATCCAACAAAAGTGGTTTCATCGAAAAATGAGGTCATTTGCAAAATGGCCATTTTTAAGGTCCAGAATTCCATAGCGATAATTCTGAATTTTCAACTGGGCGTAACTTTTTATCCCCGCTATGAAATTTTGATTTTTCGGATTCGTTGGAAAGATATTCTCAATTAAATTCTAATATTTTTGGTTTCGCCAAAATCCGGTTTATTTTGAATCCTGTACATTCATTTGAAATTTGAAATCGAAATTTCAAACTACTGCGCCATTTTCAATTCCTTTTATAATTATAAATAAATAATTATATTCTAACGGCGATCTATACAAATATTTCCGTTATAATTCCATTCAAATTAAATTTCTCGTCATCATTACTTAAAATAATTCATTTAAATATTCAAAAATCAGTAAAATTGCCAAAATGAAAATTTTAAATTGGCTCGGATTTCTGGGTTATTACAATATATTTATATAGATCGTCGTTAGAATATAAATAATTATTTTTAATTACAAAAGGAATTGAAAATGGCGCGGTAATTTGAAAATTCGATTTCAAAGTTCAAATGAATGTACAGGATTCAAAATAAACCGGATTTTAGCGAAACCAAAAATATTAGAATCTATTTGAGAATATCATTCCAATGAATCGGAAAAATCAAAATGTCATAGTGGGAATCAAAAGTTATGTCCAATTGAAAATTCAGAATAGTCACCATGGAATTCTGGCCCTTAAAATAGAAATTTTGCAAATGACCTCGGTTTTCGACGAAACCACTTTTGTTGGATTCGTGATGTCAAGTTATTGCTAGGTTTCAAAATTTGTAATTTTCTGAATCAATATGTGAGCGTGGCGAAGCAAAACGTGTTTTGTCACATTTAGTCAATTTCGATGGACCAGAAAATGGTCATTTCTCAAACGATCTTCAAATTTGACGAAGTTAGTTTTGTTAGGACCGTATCGTCAATATGAAGTTAGAAATAATTTTTCGAGAATTTTTTTAGAGTCCGTATGTGACCCCGATAAATTGAAATGTGCGTTTAAATTGAAGATATAAAGATTTATATTTTAAATTTGATGGAAACTTAGCATAACAGCCGAATTGGATTATAGAACATATCCCATTGTGTTCAGAATAGGAGTAATTAGCTAGAGACGATAGTCGTTGTGTTGGATTTGGAGTTCAAATAAAAAGGTTGACTTTTTTCGAATTAATTAAAGAATTAAATAAAACATATATATATTTATATATTCCCCCCTTATTGTAACGACCCGTATTCTACGCATCATAGGATCGTAGGACATTTATTTCTTTCACATACGAAGTCGTATGGTCACGTAACTTTGGGAGACGACTATTGGGGTCATTTCCCATGTTCATGATTTTTCCCGATTTTTAAATGACCATTTTACCCCTAGTTGGCACTGTTTTGGCCATAACTTTTGACTGGAAATGAATTTTGACCTGAAACCACTTCCATTGGCTTCGGATGATGGTTTCTCTTTCCGTAGAGTGGTCACATTAACCTAACGGACCCACCATTTGGGAGATATGGCTGAAACAAGTTTCAGATGGTGAAAAACAGCTTAATTGGGCTTAACCGGGTGATTAACAGCTAGGCCCAAAGGGAAATTTCGGGATTAGGAGTTTAAAAGGGCTGTTAGGGTTTGGAGAATACCTTTTTCTCATGTTTCAGCCGTCACTATTCATTCCTCTTAACCTAGCCACGGCCTCCACCCTCTAAATCTCTTCAAAACACCTCTTAATCACTTCCTAATTGAAGATTAGGCTTAGCAAACATCAAATCAAGGAGTATTAGCACGAGAACCGAGGTAGAGTTGCTGTGTAAGATTGGGAACAACGCCAAATCAGAGAATATTTCAGTTTTGGGGTTTTTGTTGTGGCCAAGGTGAGTGATTTGCATAGTTTTTGCACTAATTACGGTAATTAAGGGTAATTAGTGAAGATTAGCGAATTTATACACTAATAAATTCTGGAAAAATGGTTAGAAATTCTTAAATAATATTTTATGCTTCTGTTAGAAATTTGGTTCGATTTGATTAAGTTTTGTTAACCCTATGATTAGTTCTACTTAAACATGCTATGGGAAAATATGAAGTTTTAATCACTTTTGATCCATTTTGATTCATTTGAATTGTTGTTTGCTGTTTGTGGTTGCTATTACATGTTGCTATGACTCTATGGTATGTTTTATGATTAATTAGAATAGTTAAATTGGTCGAAAACGTCGTCGAATGGCGTAGAAAGCTCGCTGGAAAGTTGCAGAAATGTGCAGGTTCCTAACCGGTTCGGATCGGATATGTGAACTGGGCAAGAAAACCGACCCGAACTGGAATTTGGTACATAGGAGACTTGGAAAAAAGGAAGGCCGTTTACTTAGAGTTGGAGTGGACAAAAGGGGATCGAATCGGAAGAATAATGGGGGCCAGATCGGATCGACTTGGAGACGCAGGGCTCGGATCAGAAGTAAACTCTTTGGAGGACTAGCAAGAGGGAAAGCCACGCGGATCAGATAGCAAGTGCGGATCGGATCGGAGTAGATGGAAAACGGGAGCGGATCGGATCGGAATAGATGGAAAACGAGGGAGCTGATCAGAGAAAACTAGAAGGAAGACAACAACCCGACCCGACCCGGATGAGGACACCGACCCGACCCGGAGCGTAGTACCCGACCCGAACCGATGAGGGTGATGACTACCGAACCGAACCGAATTCTAGGACTGTTACTGCGCGACAACTCTTCTGAAGACCCAGTCCAATTCGACCAAACCCGAGATGCAAAGGAAGTCCAAATGAGAAGTTAGAGCTCAAGATTCAGATGGGAATCAACGAGTTCGCTTCATGGTTGGGCTTTGCTGCGGGACGCGTGCCAAGGGGTTATCGACGTCTATAGCTTTGGACCACTATGGTAGGTGGTACGATGGCGGATTCAGGGCCATTATGGCATCGGTAGGACCAAGGGCTACAACCAATGAAGTGGGTCATTGAAATGTTTGGTCATGACCCCATATGTTTAGCTTGGTCATAGCAGGGTTTCTACAAGTCGGGATTCGTCGTTACCTCAGCTTGTCTAGTGTTCCAAAGTGGTAGATATCGTACGCTTTACGCACTGAGTGAGGGATGTGAGGATGGTTGCTATGGATGATTTGTTTGCTATCATTGTGACATGCACACCCCACCCCCCGTATTTTTACACTATTTATTATGGCACCTTGGAGTATTGTACGGTATGTGGTACTAACTCTTTGGTTGCAGGTCCAGGTTCAGGTATGGTTTAGTGTACCTGTTATCATTCTGTTTAGATGCATATCACTCATACCAGGCTTTATGTATGACCCAGAGTTTTATGTCTCCTCTTATTAATCTGGGTGCTCACACGAGCAGACTAGAGACAGGTTAGCTGGTGATGCACGGGTAGATGATCCGGAGACGAGCAGGAGGCTTCCACGTAAAATATATACATAATATTCTCCCTGTATTGTTGAAGTTCACTGCTTGGGCATTGGTGGTGCATCTTCTACTTTAGCTTTCTTTTGTTTAGAGACAGTAAATTTGGAAAATTGTAATAAGCTGTATTTGAATTTCCGCTGCTCTGATGATGGATGTTGATTTTAGTTATCAGCTTATGCACTGTCTCACCTGTTTTATGTCAAGTATGTTATTATTATATTTTATTCCATGCGCTGTGAGACATTCTACAGGTTCCTTGATTAGTTCATTCCCTTCTTCCCTTTCTTTGGCGACCGCTCCGTGCTAGTCGGGACATGTGTACAGCGCACTTCCGGAGGAAATGTAGGCTGGTGCGGAGCGGGCCGTCACACTTGGTATCAGAGCTCTAGGTTGCGTAATTAACCTAGGGAAGTTATCAGGGAGAGATAATATACGTATACGAAAGAACGTATTTGTGATTACTTTGGTTTTAAAAGCTATATATATATATATATATATATATATATATATATATATATATATATATATATACTATTAGTAGTATATGGATGAAGTCGTACTACACTAGCACCACTATGGAGTCGTTAATCGTTTCCTTTTTCAGATTGACGATGAGCCGATATGTTAGAGGTACCGGTAGAGGGGCCAATAATGGGAATGCTGCTGACATGAGAACGATGTTTACTGACCTCATGAGAGAGATGCTTAGAGATGTACAGAGGGCAGCTCCCAATGGTGGAAATGGTGGTGGTCCAATAGTGCAGGCGCCAAGAGTCGACTTCGCCAAGCTGAATAAGGATTATACTAGTCTTGGTGGGAAGTCATTCCACGGAACGGAGTCGGCTACGGATGTTTAGGATTGGTTGGATAGTTGCGAACGTATCTTTGAGGATTTGGGTATCGAGGATGCGATGAAAAGAAAGCTAGCGTCCCGTCAGCTGCAAGGGTGGGCAATGAATTGGTGGAATGCTATAAAAGCAGCTACTCCCGAAGATCAGATTACTTGGGAGCAGTTTAAGGCTCGCTTTAGCGAGAAGTTCATTCCAGCTGCTCAGAAGTCAGTGCTGTTTAAGAAGTTCTTGGAGCTCAAGCAGAATGGCAGAGCTGTCTCGGAATATATTGATGAATTTGACACTTTGTCAAAATATGGGTTATCTCTTATTGATACTGCCGAGAAAAAGAATGAGAAATTCATAACTGGTTTGGATCGGTACTTGGGGGAAAAACTTATTAACCACATCGATGAGACGTTTGAATCGATTGTGGGGAAAGCATTAAGATCAAAAAGTCTCTACCCTAAGCCGAAGACTGAGGTTGCATCCGCAGATGAGCCAAAGCCACAAGCAAGTGGTGGAGGCAAGGGTGGTTCCTAGAATAAGAGGAAGCAGAATCAGACTAAGGATGGCCAGAAGAAAAAGAATAAGCAAGATGTTGAGTGCTTCAGCTGTGGTAAGAAGGGCCATTATGCTAGTAATTGTCGGGCCAAGCCAGCGGATAGGAAGTGCTTCAACTGTGGCCAAATGGGACATCACAAGGACAAGTGTCCACAGCCCCCTAAAGAAAAGCAAATGGTGAAAGCATATGCCCTTAATGCTATTCCTTCTTCGTCGAATGCCCCAACTGCGGCGGAGAAAGGAAAGAATGTCGTCATTCAAGGTATGCTTTCTGTTTACGATGTTCCTGTTAGAGTTTTGTTTGATACCGGAGCTTCCAGTTCTTTCATATCTAGTGACCTGGTAGATAGGTTGGGATTGGAGCCCGAGATTGTCGATAGACCTTTAGTAGTGACGAACCCGATTGGCGGTTCGACTAGCCTTAGCATGATTTGTCATAATGTGGTCTTATCGAGTCATGGATGCATGTTTGTTTGTGATTGCTTTGTTTTGGGCTTTGCTGGGTTTGGCATTATTTTGGGAGTAGATTGGCTCCGAAGGTATGGGTGGAGGTAGACTGTGAGGGCTTTTTGGTGACAGCTAGAGCGGATGATGGGCAGAGGATAGTGTTTGGTGGTCTACCCAGTAAGGGGGTATTGGCTAGTTTTCTAAACTCCCTTGACATTCCACATAGTGAGTTGTCAGGTTTGCCCGTGGTTGGCCAGTATCCGGACGTTTTCGAAGAAGTGACTGGACTTCCACCACACCGAGAGATTGAGTTTCGTATTGATTTGGTAAAAGATGCCAGACCTATAGTGATGCCACTTCGTCGTATGGCACCAAAAGAGTAGCGAGAGCTCGAGGTGCAAGTCAGCGATCTTTTGAAGAAAGGATTTATCAGAAGGAGTGTTTCTGAATGGGGAGCACCAGTTGTGTTTGCTACCAAGGCGGATGGTTCCCTTCGTTTGTGTGTAGACTACCGCGAGTTGAATAAAGTGACGAGGAAGAACAAGTATCCTCTACCGCGGATAGATGATTTGTTCGATCAGTTGAGTCGCGCGAGAGTATTTTCTCAGTTGGATCTCGCGACAGGTTTTCATCATCTTAGAGTGGAAGCTGAGAGTATAGCTAAAACGGCATTTCGAACGCCGTTTGGATTTTATGAATGGTTGGTTATTCCATTTGGGCTGACTAATGCCCCAGCATATTTTATGGATCTTATGAATAGGGTATTCAGAGATCAGTTGAATAAGTTTGTCCTTGTGTTCGTTGATGATATTTTGGTCTATTCGAAGACAGAGGAAGAACACAAGGAACATTTAAGAGTAGCGATGGAGGTGTTGAGAAAACACCAATTGAAAGCAAAGTTTTCTAAGTGTCACTTCTAGAAGAGGGAAGTGAGGTTCTTGGGCCATGTTGTATCAGAGAATGGTATTGCCGTGGACCCGGCGAAGGTGGCTACGGTACAGGATTGGCCTACGCCCAAGAATGCAACAGATGTAAGGAGTTTCTTGGGGTTAGCTGGATATTATCGTAAGTTTATCCAAGGTTTCTCCAAGATAGCAGCACCATTGACCCAGTTGACCAGGAAGAATCAAGCTTTTGTCTGGGATGAAAGGTGCGAGAATGCATTCAAGAGTCTAAAGGACAAGTTGACAAGTGCTCCAGTATTAGTCATTCCTGAGGGGGATGAAGAGATGATGGTATACATGGATGCCTGTGGTACCGGATTGGGTGCTGTATTGATGCAAGGCGGCAAGGTTGTAGCTTACGCAAGTCGGCAATTGAAACCGCACGAGAGAAGATACCCTACCCATGATTTAGAATTGGCAGCGATCGTGTTCGCGTTAAAGATGTGGAGACACTATCTCTTGGGAGAAAGATTTGAGCTGTTTCCAGATCATAAGTCGTTGAAGTATCTATTCTCCCAGAAGGATTTAAATCTCCGTCAGCAGAGGTGGTTAGAATTCTTGGCTTCCTATGATTTTGTCATCGCATACACACCGGGAAAGGGCAATGCGGTGGCTGATGCATTGAGTAGAAGACATGCCAGCCTAGGGGCTATGTTCCTTGAATGGAAGCAACTGGAGTATATCGCGGGTTTTGATTTCAGACCAAAGTGCGAATTGGATCCAGAAATGTTAGCAAGTTTGACGATCAAACCCACTTTAATTGAGCGGATCGGCTCTAGTCAGAGGGACGATCCTAACCTATTGGAAATCATCTCCAAGTTAAAGATGGATATCGATGAGGAGATGAACAAGTATGGGTTTGATCGAGATGGATGGCTTAGAAAGAATGGAAAGCTTGTTGTGCCCAATGTCAATGGATTGAGAGATGAAGTGCTTAGAGAATGTCATCACTCAAAGCTGACTATACACACTGGTGGTAACAAGATGTATCGAGATATGAAGCAGACTTACTACTGGGAAGGGATGAAAAGAGACGTTGGGAAGTTTATATCCAAGTGCATGAATTGCCAGCTAGTTAAAGCTGAGCAAAAGAAGCCTAGTGGGTTGTTACAGCCTTTAGAAATTCCCGAATGGAAATGGGAGCAAGTCTCGATGGATTTCATTGATGGTTTACCAAGGACTAGATCGGGACATGATAGCATTTGGGTAGTTGTGGATCGACTGACTAAAAGTGCAAGATTTATACCAGTCAAATCGACCAGAACGGCAGCTAAGTTAGCAGAATTGTATATGAAGTGGGTAGTGAGATTTCATGGAGTACCTAAAAGCATTGTGAGCGACCGAGACCCGTTGTTCACTAGTGGGTTTTGGAAGAGCTTACAAGAGGCTCTAGGGTCAGAATTACATCTCATTACCGCATATCATCCTCAGACCGACGGTCAGACGGAGAGGGTGAACCGTATTTTGGAAGACCTCTTGAGAGCATGTATATTGGATTTTGGTGGATCATGGGATGACCATTTGCATCTAGTAGAGTTTGCATATAATAATAGCTACCAATCCAGTATCGGTATGGCTCCATTTGAAGCTTTGTACGGAAGACCGTGCAACTCACCATTATGTTGGATAAAGACTGGCGAGAAGTTTATGCTTGGACCAGATGTGGTGAGGGAAACTTCAGATAAGATCATGATCATTCAACAACGAATGAAGGCTGCCCAAGATAGACAGAAGAGTTATGCTGATAAGAGGAGAAGAGACCTAAAATTCTCCGTTGGTGACTTGGTGTTTGTCAAGATTTCTCCGTTGAAGAGCGTAATACGATTTGGCAGGGGAGGCAAATTTGCACCAAGATTTGTTGGTCCATTCCCTGTTCTTAAACTAGTCGGGAATTTGGCATACAGAGTTGACTTACCAGAGAAGATGGCGGGAGTTCACGACGTATTTCATGTTTCCCAACTAAGGAAGTTCGTTCACGACTCAGATATGACTATTTCACCTGATCAGTTAGAGGATTTTGAAGTAGAACCCGAGGCGGTTGGGAACCGCAAGCCGGCCCGTATTGTCGCACACGACATGAAGCAACTTCGAAGGAAGGCGGTGAAGCTAGTCAAGGTACAGTGGAGCGAGGACGAGAATGATTGTACTTGGGAGACAGAGGAGAACATTAGGAAGGCACACCCAGAACTCTTTGCCTGGTAAGATTTTGACTTCGATTTAGTTTTCCGCATGCTAGGATAGGTTTGCTTGCTTGTTTTGCATGTTTGATTGTTGTATGTGGTTGTTAGGCATGCAGGATCCTTTGTATGTTTGGTTTAAGGAATTTCGGGGGCGAAATTTCTTAAGGGGGGGAGAGTGTAACGACCCGTATTCTACGCATCATAGGATCGTAGGACATTTATTTCTTTCACATACGAAGTTGTATGGTCACGTAACTTTGGGAGACGACTATTGGGGTCATTTCCCATGTTCATGATTTTTCCCGATTTTTAAATGACCATTTTACCCCTAGTTGGCACTGTTTTGGCCATAACTTTTGACTGGAAATGAATTTTGACCTGAAACCACTTCCATTGGCTTCGGATGATGGTTTCTCTTTCCGTATAGTGCTCACAATAACCTAACGGACCCACCATTTCGGAGATATGGCTGAAACAAGTTTCAGATGGTGAAAAACAGCTTAATTGGGCTTAACCGGGTGATTAACAGCTAGGCCCAAAGGGAAATTTCGGGATTAGGAGTTTAAAAAGGCTGTTAGGGTTTGGAGAATACCTTTTTCTCATTTTTCAGCCGTCACTATTCATTCCTCTTAACCTAGCCATGGCCTCCACCCTCTAAATCTCTTCAAAACACCTCTTAATCACTTCCTAATTGAAGATTAGGCTTAGCAAACATCAAATCAAGGAGTATTAGCATGAGAACCGAGGTAGAGCTGCTGTGTAAGATTGGGAACAATGCCAAATCAGAGAATATTTCAGTTTTGGGGTTTTTATTGTGGCCAAGGTGAGTGATTTGCATAGTTTTTGCACTAATTACGGTAATTAAGGGTAATTAGTGAAGATTAGCGAATTTATACACTAATAAATTCTGGAAAAATGGTTAGAAATTCTTAAATAATATTTTATGCTTCTGTTAGAAATTTGGTTCAATTTGATTAAGTTTTGTTAACCCTATGATTAGTTCTACTTAAACATGCTATGGGAAAATATGAAGTTTTAATCACTTTTGATCCATTTTAATTCATTTGAATTGTTGTTTTCTGTTTGTGGTTG
Source organism: Allium sativum (assembly GCA_030737875.1). Taxonomy (NCBI): domain Eukaryota; kingdom Viridiplantae; phylum Streptophyta; class Magnoliopsida; order Asparagales; family Amaryllidaceae; genus Allium; species Allium sativum. The sequence goes on from CM060911.1 coordinate 282,178,049, forward strand.
CTATTACATGTTGCTATGACTCTATGGTATGTTTTATGATTAATTAGAATAGTTAAATTGGTCGAAAACGTCGTCGAATGGCGTAGAAAGCTCGCTGGAAAGTTGCAGAAATGTGCAGGTTCCTAACCGGTTCGGATCGGATGAGGGTTCAGATCGGATATGTGAACTGGGCAAGAAAACCGACCCGAACTGGAATTTGGTACATAGGAGACTTGGAAAAAAGGAAGGCCGTTTACTTAGAGTTGGAGTGGACAGAAGGGGATTGGATCGGAAGAATAATGGGGGCCAGATCGGATCGACTTGGAGACGCAGGGCTCGGATCGGAAGTAAACTCTTTGGAGGACTGGCAAGAGGGAAAGCCACGCGGATCAGATAGCAAGTGCGGATCGGATCGGAGTTGATGGAAAACGGGAGCGGATCGGATCGGAATAGATGGAAAACGAGGGAGCTGATCGGAGAAAACTAGAAGGAAGACAGCAACCCGACCCGGATGAGGACACCGACCCGACCCGGAGCGTAGTACCCGACCCGAACCGATGAGGGTGATGACTACCGAACCGAACCGAATTCTAGGACTGTTACTGCGCGACAACTCTTCTGAAGACCCACTCCAATTCGACCAAACCCGAGATGCAAAGGAAGTCCAAATGAAAAGTTAGAGCTCAAGATTCAGATGGGAATCAACGAGTTCGCTTCATGGTTGGGCTTTGCTGCGGGACGCGTGCCAATGGGTTATCGACGTCTATAGCTTTGGACCACTATGGTAGGAGGTACGAAGGCGGATTCAGGGCCATTATGGCATCGGTAGGACCAAGGGCTACAACCAATGAAGTGGGTCATTGAAATGTTTGGTCATGACACCATATGTTTAGCTTGGTCATAGCAGGGTTTCTACAAGTCGGGATTCGTCGTTACCTCAGTTTGTCTAGTGTTCCAAAGTGGTAGATATCGTACGCTTTACGCACTGAGTGAGGGATGTGAGGATGGTTGCTATGGATGATTTGTTTGCTATCATTGTGACATGCACACCCCACCCCCGTATTTTTACACTATTTATTATGGCACCTTGGAGTATTGTACGGTATGTGGTACTAACTCTTTGTTTGCAGGTCCAGGTTCAGGTATGGTTTAGTATACCTGTTATCATTCTGTTTAGATACTTATCGCTCATACCAGGCTTTATGTCTGACCCAGAGTTTTATGTCTCCTCTTATTACTCTGGGTGCTCACACGAGCAGACTAGAGATAGGTTAGCTGGTGATGCACGGGTAGATGATCCGGAGACGAGCAGGAGGCTTCCACGTAAAATATATACATAATATTCTCCCTGTATTGTTGAAGTTCACTGCTTGGGCATTGGTGGTGCATCTTCTACTTTAGCTTTCTTTTGTTTAGAGATAGTAAATTTGGAAAATTGTAATAAGCTGTATTTGAATTTCCGCTGCTCTGATGATGGATGTTGATTTTAGTTATCAGCTTATGCACTGTCTCACCTGTTTTATGTCAAGTATGTTATTATTATATTTTATTCCATGCGCTGTGAGACATTCTACAGGTTCCTTGATTAGTTCATTCCATTCTTCCCTTTCTTTGGCGACCGCTCCGTGCTAGTCGGGACATGTGTACAGCGCACTTCCGGAGGAAATGTAGGCTGGTGCGGAGCGGGCCGTCACACTTATCTTTCGTCGATCTGAGGAAATTAGAAAAAAAAAGGGAAAAACAAAATCACGATCGCACCTCATCTCCAGCATGCCGTCGCAACCGTCAGAGCCCTGCCTCCGTGGCGTGGCCGTCTCCGGCCATCTCCGGAGCATCGCCGCCTGCTCCGGCGAACCACCATCTCCCCTCTCTCCAATCCAAACCACCAAACAGCCCTAAACCATAACCCTAGCCGTTGGGGACCCCACTCCGACCACCTCCGTTCACTGAATCAACCTCCACCACCTGCTCAGCCCCATTACCTCCCGAACAGTGCGCAACAGCCCTTTTCCCCTGAAACGAACACCGCAAGCCCGCCTCAGACCAACCACCACCACGTGCGCCGCCTCTCCTAACTACCAGCACCTCGGTGAGGTCCCTCCTCCCTCCTCGAACAACAACGATGAGTTTTTATTTTATTTTACATTGTTTTACTTATTTTCTTCGCTAAAGAAAGGTTTGATTTTTTATTTATATAAAAGCTTTGATTTTTATCTATTTAAAAGCTATGATTTTTATTTATAAAAATACGGTTTTATATAGGATAATGATTTATAAAGATTCAATTTTTATATACGAATTAGAGTTATAAAGATTCGATTTTTATAATGTTTTCATAGAAATAAAGGCTCGATTTTTATATATAGAAGATAGCGATAAAAATATAATCTTTATAAAGAAGATAACGTTTTAAAAATATAATCTTTACATAGAAAATAGAGTAATAAAAATACAATTTTTATTTAAGTAGCGTTATTAAAATTCGGTTTTTATATATGGAATTTAAAAGGCACGATTTTTATAAAATCGCATTAGAAAGAAAAATATGATTTTTAACATATGTATGTTATTTATATAATAGACGTGCTGGAGCTCTGGAAAAACAAATCTAAAATTTACAACCAAAGAATGGCAGAGTGGATCCCAAAGGTGAGAACTCCTCACTTTTATTTTGATTTCTAGTTGAAATATATACTAGGATGCAGACGGTGCTTAGTAGCACCCGACAACCGTCGTCCACAGACCATGGATGACTTGTTTATTTGATTGTTGTGTTGTGAAATTTGATTGTGCGATGTGGAATGAAATAAAATATTTTATAGTTAAAAATATGATTTTTAATGGGTATATAAAACAAATAGTAACAAACATATCGGACGATTTGTTTATATACACTGATTTGACTGATATTGATTGGGAAGATAAATTTTACACATCGCCCAACTGGACAAATAAAAATCTGTGTTTGTTGATTTGAAACCCCACACGGGTATTGGGATGATATTTGACGTAAACTAAACCCGATTGTGTAGTTGTATGTCAATCGATGGGTTGACAGACTGTGTAAGCGTTAATTATTGATATTTAATGCTTATGCAGTTGTGTGGTGCACTCTGGATGATGGTTGATTATTTATCGTTGCTATTATATACATGTGTTGTATGGAATCCATATAATTAACATTATATGATAACTGAATGGGCCTCATTCTAATTTGGAAAATAAAGAATATTACAAAAGAAAATATTCATGTGTTGAATAGAACGAAAATTCATGTATTGAAAAATATAAAATCGTGTGTTGAATAGAACGAAAATTCATGTGTTGAATAGAACGAAAATTCATGTGTTGAAAAATATAAATTCATGTGTTGAAAAATATAAATTCATGTGTTGAATAGAATAAATATTCATGTGTTGAATAAAAATATAAATTCATGTGTTGAATAGAATAAATATTCATGTGTTGAATAAAAATATAAATTCATGTGTTGAATAAAATATATATATTCATGTGTTGGATAAAAATATATATTCATGTGTTGACTAAAAATATATATTCATGTGTTGAAGAAAATATTCATTTGTTGAATAGAATAACGAACTTATTGAAATATATAAAGCCGTATTGATTAGATATGTGCCATTTTGACGCGAATGATATTTATATCTATTTTATTCATTTTTTTTAATGAATATAGAAAAGGAAGTAATTTCAGAATATAACGTTTTGAAAATATTATCATTTGCATATCGATGATGTGGAATATTCAATTTTGATTAGAAATTGAATATGAAGTTGAAATCGTTTCGAAAACGAATTTAAAACGATTTATAAAATACGTTTTAAAAGGAAATCGACGAAATATATATAATATATATATTATATATATAATGGCCTTAACAGAACGCGTCGCGCTGTGGCAGTAAGCTAATTTCGACCATTGACTTCGAATGGATATTACGGGAGATTCGACCGTCGGATTCTCTTAAAACCGGAACGGTTCGTATCGAAAAGAGATTTCTAAAGAATAGTTGGAATTAGAAATCTAACGGTTGGATTTGGAATTATCTCCAAATCAAATTTGGAAAAGGTCGCTGTAAGTGCAGTTCGATGGCCGTTGATGGAAATCGACTGTACGGGCCTTGATAAAATTATTAAAAATAGTAATAATTTGTGTAAAATCATAAGAAATGATTCATGAAGTATTGGGATGAAAAATTCCATATTTGAAAAGATAAAAATAGATTTTTATCGAATGAACTAGTTTTGAACTAGAATTATATTTCCATTTATTTTTAAAATAAATAAAGTGGATTTGAAATGGTTTTGAGAGTAACCAGAATTTCCAATAATTAAATTGGAATGGATTTGAAACGAAATTGTCTTTGGAATATTTCGATGTTGGATTTCGTGATTATACATATATCGTTATGGAAATTTGAAAGATATATTTATATCGTTATTTCCAATACGATATTTGTTGGTCGTAGAATTTGATACTGAGTATAAGACGATATAGTTTCTAATCAGAGCCTTGTATTTAATATCAAATGGGATTTGGGTTTGTCGTGACATTAACACTGTTCTTAAACCTAGTTGAGAAAAAGATTAAATCTTTTTATTTAAATTTAATGAAGTGTATGAATTAAATGGTATTTAATTGGAATTGATCTTGAATTGATTTTTGGGTTTATCGTGAACGTTATTTAAAATAACACTTGTTCTTTAACCCGATAATGAATGGAATGTGATTTTGGGTTTATAGTGAACCGTGTTTTAAATGACATTGGTTCTTTAACCCAGTTAAAGACAGAATATGGTTTCCCAAGTTAAAAATCATTGATAGTGATTATTGGGAAGATTAAAACCAAGTGGAGTTTTAATGAATCTTTAATTAGATTGAAATAATCGAGAATGGAGTATCACCAGTTTTGCTCCAGGCGATAGTTAAATCTTTAATTAGATTTGAACGTGAAATGGTAATTGAATTTACCGATAACACCTTGGTGTTAGATATGAAGTATTACCAGTTTTACTTCATGGGATGAATAGACTGGGATTGGGAAATTAAAACAAAAGATTACTTCGGTGTGGTTCGCTAATCCCAACTAGTTTGAATTGATATTCAAAAAAAGATTAAAGAATAAATTTAAAGAATTTATCTTTGATAAAATTAATGGGAACCTTTCCCAAAGTATAAGAATATTCGAATAAAAGGATATTCTGAATTGGAATGAGGCGTATGTTGTGTTTGTGTAACACTTGTTTATTATACACGCGGGTTATTCAGAAAGACCGGGTTTATCCCATTCTGAATAACTGATTCGACGTGGTGTCGAGGATGAAGACGGTGGTCGAAGACTGGAGGTCTTCACATCGTTTGGGTGATTGCAGATGATCTTGATTAGGCTGTACACCCAAGAGGAGGGAATCAGTTGGTGATCCTCCAGACGTACTTGGAGATCAATGGATATGCGACGTGCAAGGTGCCTCCGGTTTCGTTCAGACCCAGAACGAACTTGTAAATGGACCATGTGTCTGACATTGGATTTTATTATGTGTGATTGATTTCTTTTAAATATATATCTGTTTGGCGATGGAGAATTTATTCCCTTGCTTAATGCCCTTCTCTGAGACGTACGAGCTCAAGGTTTATATATTGATGGATATCAATCGCATGGAGTGAATTGCCTGTGTGGCATGCCTAAGTGGCAATTGATCGAGGCTTTTGTTGAAAAGGAAAGTCTTGTGGTTGATGATCGAAGCACCGCCTGTGTGGCATAGCTTTGTGTAGCGTTGATTAGCAAGCCTCACACCCTGGTTGTGAACCAAAAACGGGAGAGGACCTCAGGGAGGGCATGCGTTTCCTTCTAGCTAGGGTGGTGTCAGTGACCTACTAGCCCTGACATTTATATTATTTCCACCTGTGTGGTTGTTGCTGTTGCGAGGCGCCTCAAATATGTCGGTGACTGTGTGGAGCCGATGGACTCGTTTGGCTCATTGACGCCCCAAAGGGCGGGGAAACGCAGTGTTCAGGCATTTTAATCCACATCGGTGGACCAGCCCTGTCGCTCCAAGGGTCACTCGAGCTCTGATCCCGAGACACGGGCTAGAGGGTCTCGAATTCGGTAGAGGTGTAACGACCCGGATTTTTGGCCATTGAAGTCTAAATAGTTAAATTTGTTTTAAATGTTTTATTTGAATTTTATATAAGGATTTGTATAGGAGTTTATTTAATAAAACGATATTTAAACGTATAATTCATAATATATTTTTAAACGAGTTCAAAGTGGCGCGGTAGTTTGGAAATTCGATTTCAAATTTCAAATGAATGTACAGGATTCAAAATAAATCGGATTTTAGCGAAACAAGAAATATTTGAATCTGTTTGAAAATATCTTTCCAACTAATGTGAAAAATGCAGATTTCATAATGGGAATAAAAAGTTATGTCCAAATCAAATTTAGAAATAGTCGTTGTAGAATCGTATATAAGCCATAACGGTTTATTTAATATAACAAGAGATTAGTTACGAATTAGGTCAAGGTTCTTTTAAGACGTAGTCATAATTTAATTTTTAGAATTTTACTTTAATTTTTAATTAATTAAATACACAACTTTTTATATGGAGTATTTTGCACCCTATATCAATAATTTGGGATTTCATAATAGAAGTTAAACTACCGATATTATTATATTTTTGGGACCGTGGCACCGCGCTCAACACAACTGTATTCTTTTTTTTGTCCATAGCGCCTCGGACATAAACGTAATTTTTACGGGACATGGTACACCTAAACTTCAAATAAATAAATGCTGCACATGCCTACCTTTGAAAAACAAGCACGCCTACTCTATTGAAAAGAAAAGATCTACAACTATACTTACAACAACGTGATGATCAAGCTGTTGCGTTTCCTTGCCTGCCACACTGATTAAAATACGTGCGTGCCAAACCAACTGAAGCCGTGCTACCCAAGCTCCCTCTTCTTTAAATACTGAACTATTGAGCATATTCATTCTGGGATAAAAAAATAAAAGAAATAAAACTTTCAAAACTGTAATTCATAAATAAAAATACAACGCCTCCACCTTCATAATAAAATGCCGACTCTCCCTCAAAACAACCAACCATAATTTTTCATCTCAATCTCTGCTTAAATCATTCATTAAGTTGACGTCATTCTCTGGAGGTGTTGGGCGAGTGTAGTAATGGCAGGAGCGGATTCCGTGTTCGATCCAGTTGCATGGGGGAGAGGAGAGTTTGCTGAGATAAACAAATGGTGGTTTGTGATGGATCTAGCAGCTATCAGTTTTAGAACAGAAACTATGGAGGGTAGGGCATGGGCTCTGGAGTGTAGAGGAGTCATGGATGTCGAGAATCACGGCGTGGGAAGAATGTATGGGACATGAAGTCCCTGTGTTGAAGGGAGAAGCTGCAGTAGTTGAGCTGAGTAGTGAAAAGGAGGAAGTCAGGCCTATTCGTTTTCGCCTGGGGTTAAAAACGTGAGGATTAGTTGGCTATAAAAAAGATGGTTTATTAATATAAAAAGAAGGAAGCAACATGCTGTCTCGTTTTGTATGGAGGAGCAAGGATTGTGGAGTGTGGAAAGGAATGTAATGGGAGAGATGCTGTCTTGGTGGATCCAACCGTGCAGGCGTGTTAGTTAATGGAGAAGAAAAGGGGTTTAAGGTGGCGGTTAAGTTAAATAGCATGGTTAACGAGGTAAAGAAAGAGTATATATTTAATTAGTTATATAATAGTGTTTTAAACTGACTTTAAGGTATCAAACAGGAGCTTGAGTTGTATAGAGCAGTGCGAATACATTCAGTTGGGAAGAAGACTTAAAAGGAAGAACTGTGGCCATGATATTTTTCTTCCAGTAGTTTGAAATTGTATAATCGGGAGAAGAGAAGACTCAAGGGGGTGCTAACATTCTACTTCAATTTAAGGTTCATTAATTTAAATATTACAATAGATAACGAAATTAAATAGTATATACGCTCATAACAATTATATTAATTTCATCTGAAAGCAGAATCGAACAATGTCAGTTACGCTGAAATGGTGACGCCGAAATCTACATTTTTGAACTAACATGGAGGAAAACAGAGCTACAGGAATTTCAAGGAAAAATCAAATACTTTTTTGATTTAAAACAGAACAAAAAGCAGAACCGTCAACTACAAGATGAGGTGAGTAAACTCACTAACTCTGCTTCGTTTATATTTTTAGATAAACGAGTTTTAAATAATTTTATATTGTATGATGGTTGTTTGGCTGAATGGTTAATAAAATTGGTTGATAGGATTACATCGTTGATCGATGATTAGTTCTGATATTTCATATTGATGAGAAATAATATTATTGATGTTGATTAACATCTGTGGATGCAGGGAAATAGGTTGGAGGGACCCAACTGGGTTCCTCAACATTTGTATTATTGTTTACTGTGATAAATTATGTTGTGTTGAATTCCCTGACCCTAGAAATTCAGTATTTTAATACCATAAAGTATTTTCGAATATATAAAAAAAGGGGCGTTAATATAAAAAGGGAAATTTAGTTCCAAAGTAGAGAATTGAATTTTTGAATGGACTTGAAGGTAAGAACTTGTTTTTAATAAATAAAACAAGAAGTTGATTATAAACATCTGTTATAAATTTAGTAAAATATTGTCATTGGATTAAATTGAATTTATATGGAAAAATGGAAATCAAGTTTGAAAGCAATACCTGAGACGAGATTTTAACTTAGCAAATTTCAAAGTAAATCATAAACGAGGTTTTAAATTATTAGAATAAAAGTATATTGTTTGAAAACTATGAATAGAAGTTTAAAATAGGAATTTGAGTTTAAAAGTATATTTATAAGAACAAAACCAAATGATGGTATATAAAGGAAACATATTCAGAATTGAAGTAGACAATGGTTTAAAGTGAATATTGGCAAATGAAATATCTATAGAGGAAATTTGGATTTGAAATATGAATCCAAATTGGAACGAGAATGAGAAAGGGAAATGGATCATCGTTTTAAAATAAAACGATGAGTTTTATTCCAACATTGGAATATAAAATAAATTGTAATAACGTTTTGGTAAAACAAAATGGTTATAAAGGAATTGGATAAGGATTTGAAAAGGATAAATTCAATAGTGAATTTGAAATTTGAATTTACCTGAAATGGTAAATAAATTCTGAAGTTCAGAATATAAATCGAATATGAAGTATTCGAATGTGAGTTGTTATTGGAATGCGAATATATAGATTTTAGGGAAGTAGTTATTTTACTACCCGTTGAATCAAATTTAATAATTTATTTATTTTATTATCAATTTATTTATTGAAATAAATAAATACAAGTTGCATTTTATAAACCAAATATTTTATAGCGATTTTAAACGCTGCCGCTATAATAAATGTTTTGATAAATCTAAATAGCAATTTTAAACGCTGTCATTATAATAACTGTTTTGAAAAATCTAAACAGCGATCTTAACGCTATTGTTATAATAAATGTTCTATAATTCTAGACAGCGATTGTAATGCTGTTGTTTAAAAGCAACGTTTTATAAACGAAATGTTTGGAAACAACGATTATAACCCTATCGTTATAATCAATATTTTTCTGTAAAGGAAGTTTGTTCTTAGATCGAATCCGAGAGTCGTGTAAGTGATGTTTTGGTTAAAGTTGTGAGCTTTGACTATTTCGAAGTTAGGAATGTCGTTCAGTTAAGGTCTGAGAGGTAATTATACCCAACTTGACTGACGCCATGATTGACGGAGAAATAGTTAAGGTTCGGTGGCAAGGATTGATTAGTGGTACCATTAGTTAACAAATGATTTATGGTTTGAGTTATAATAACGATGTTTCATAACATCGCCTAATTTAAAGGATTTTGAAATGTTTCACAAATTAAAATAAGAGTTATTTTCTATGCGTAGAAAATGAAATGAATTGGTCAACGAGAAATTAAGGAAGGGAATTCGGAAATATTCTCTGATATTAATAATGTATATTTTCTGAATATAGAAAAACAGGGATTCGTGTATACTTAAAAATGTTTTCTAACTCGAATAAGAAATATTTTCTCGAATAAAGGAGTTATAATATTGAAAATGTTTTCAAAGAATCGAGAGGGGAAATCGAGTTTTAGAAGAATACGAAGAGTAGGAAATGTGAATTGTAAATGATAATATAATAAGGAATTGATTTAAAGGGGAAAATGTTGATTGATGATCGATCGATCGAATTCCTACCTGGAAATAAGATCGTTGGTTGCACACTTATTTTTCTTTGATAGTTAAATCACCGACTATCGAAGTTTTTGACCATTTTTCATCGCCAATACGGAGAGACCGGGATCAAATTTATTATCTGGAAACCACTCTGTTTGGGCGTTAGCGTTGCGATCAAATACAATGAAAATAATTGAAGATGGAGATATGCAAGGGCTATCCTGTTTACGGGATAGTCTTTTCGGTTTGTCAGTCCCAGGACAACGTGAACGGACGAATGTCTGACAGAGTATATCTAACGGATCACGTAAGTTGATCTCTTCAAACGTACTTACGTTTGATGGCGGAGGAATTCGTTTCTCTTAGCTTTATACTCGTGGCATTTTTGGGGAAATCAATTTGTGATTTGGCGGGTATGACGATGTGGCATTCAAAGTGAATGGTGGTCAAGTGTTCTAAAAGATACGTAACGACCTCAAGCCTCACAACCCGGAATTGAAAAAAAAATCGGGAAGGCAGCATGGCTATGTGGGTCGCACCTATTAGAATGTATAATCACTTATCTAGAGAAATTCCAATTGCTTCTTTAAATCAATCGATGTTGTCCCTTTCGGGAAACGTTTGCTGATCCTAACTATTGGTGATATACATTCGATACACTCAAGCGAAATGAGTGGTCGGTCATGTGTGGGCCGAGTTGCAAGACGTTTTTGTTGAACCCAGTGTATACGCCTCTAGAGATACACTATCGGCAGGTGGTCCCATACCGTGTCATGTTGGAAATCCAAGCTCCAATAAGCGCCATGCTGTTTTGGATTTTATATTATATATAGAGCGTGAGATGCAAGCGTTCCACTAGATTTATATTTATTTGATGTAGACATTATTATAATATAACCAGATTCTGATATCAAAATATTTTTGGTTATCGTAAGGTAAAACCCATCCGTGTTTATGTGTGGATCACTCTTACGATTATTATTTCTTTCGAAAGGATTTTAAAAGTTAAACCAATGGTTGGAGTTTACTCACACCAGTCCCATGACTGACCCAAAGTTTATTTTGTTTGTTTTCCCTAAACTCTTGGGTGCCCAAATTTGTACGGGCAGTCAAGTAATCGGGATTTTTCAGATTCACTTGGAGGTGCTGGAAGCAGAAGGCTTCACCAGTTAGCTATAGACTATCATATTTTTCGCTGTGTACTATGTTGTATCTAGAAACAGGTGTTTATAAATGTTCCATGGATAACCGTTGTGCTCTAATAAAGGGTATGTATATAAAGTTATTATTTCCATTTCAAAGTTTATGTTATCTAATATATTTTATTCGTTCCGCTGTGAGTTTGTGATCTTCGTTTTCTTTTATTCTAATATTTCTTTCTTTCTATTTCTTATCCTCTAAATTCTTTCTAATAATGATTCGTGTTTCTGTGCAATTTGGGTTGGGCGTGTGGTGTTATTAGTCAACCCAAAGAGTACGGGAAGTCGGGTCGTTTCATCTGGTATCACAGTTGAAGGTTGAGTGATAACCTTGGCTTTGTGGCATGACTCAATAGAGATGGGGTTAGAAATACCCTAGGTTGAGTTTGAGTATATATACGAATGAGCGTATTTGTAGATTTGATATAAAATTGTTTTATATTGTGTTGACTTGTTTGTTGAGTGGTTTGTGAGTTCTGGTCGATACAGGATGTACAACTGTATCGATAGGTGTTTCTAAACTCTCAAACAAAACAATTTGACATAGTATTGTTCTAAAAATGGGTAAATGATATAATTTTGCCCAAAAAGTATTAGATATAAAAGGGATAATTTTTGAATTATTATATATGAATGTGTTGATTGTTATTACAATCAAATGGAATTATAAAACATTGAAATGGCTATATAACCAAGATAAACTAGAACTGAATTCAAACCAAAATTTGGAATTCTAAATCCCGGAGAATTAGAAATATTTTCTGAAGTATTTTTAAAGTAATCTAACATTACTTTGAAGAATTTTTGAATAAGAATGATTTTAATGGATTTTAAAAGTGACTAAGCACTGAAATCACTTCAGTGGTGAGAAAATAATTCTGATAATGGACTACATCATTATCGGTATTCATTTCCATGTGTCTGAGTGACGGATTGCTACCATAGTAATTTGAGAATGAAAAATTTTGTTTGAAAAGGAAATGATGATTTAGAAATTCAAATGTTTTGAATTGGGTTGATTATAAATATAGGTATATAGATGTATATTATTTCAAACTAATTTGAAATAAAACCCGGGAATTTGAATTCTGAAATTAAAATTTAACTTGTACAAGTTGAATAGATTGGAATGGTAAAATATATCTAATGAATTGAAATTTAACTTAGGTTAAGATTTATATAAAATTAGATTGAATTAGAAATAATTCCGAAGGGAATTAAATAACGAGGAATGTCGAGATTCGAATTATCAATATGAATTCGACTTATGAATGAGCAAGTTGAAAATATATTGGGTGTTGTTGATTGAGGTTGAATGTAACATCCTGGATTTATTGGTCGTTCAAATCGACAATGATCCTTAATGTCGACATAAACAGATCAAAAATACGGATAGTTATTGGGATTAGAATAAGAATAAAAAAGAAGAAGAAATTAAATACAGAATCTCGCAGCGGAAGGACAAAATATAATAAATAAATAACAGTTCATGAAGCTGTTAAAACATACATTTTATTATATTTTACAACGATTATCAGAGTAAATTAACATACAACATACCAATGCATTGCAGTGGAATAATAATAGTAATACGTCTATTGAGCTCCATCTTCATCTTCATAATGGAATCTTCAAAGCAAGAGAATCTTCGCTAACTGCAACTCGGTCTGACCCGAGCGTATTGCATAAAAAGAAACACAACAAACACTCGGATCAGAACTAAATCATTCTCATATTAGTTAAATCAAATTTCATGTAATAATATGAGTGCAATAACTTAAGAGATGTTACGGGAATTTCCATCTCCTAAGGATCCATCAAACTAATATCATTTAATATAATACGCTATTATAATAATGTCTATGGTTAAATATAACATATTAAAATAGCGTAAGCGGGTTACATTTTTACCCTTACACTGTTTACACATTGTCGTAAACATTGCATATAAAACACTAGTAAGGTCGGTGGATAGGGATGCGCCGCTATACGACAACGTTAAATCAAAATCGTATGGGGCTCGATCAGGATAATATGACAAGGCACACGAGGAATGCCCAGAGTATGAATATACTAGTTGCACGCCCGGGCTAGTGCTAACGCATAGCCGCGACTACCGCCCACCTCGGACAACACTCCCAAATCACGGATGCGCATCAAATCAAATCAATCAAACCGAGGGACTATAGTAATAAAGGAAGAAGTGTTGCCGATGGAGGTAGCTAACCCCACTTGGTTACGGTATAGCCCTGTTTTAGTCATTTTAATTATGACCCGAAGGTCAAGGATATCCATCATCGTTCTCTTTCTTCAAATCCAGTAATCGCTTCCAAATCCAGCCAACACCATTTTTGGAACTCCACCGCGTACACAGTTGTTAAAGTGGTTTTCGGTATTGGCAGAGAGTATGACAATATCCGATCCCGGTCTCTTTAACAACCAATCGTTTACATTTTTCACAACGGTCAGTTCTTTTACATTTTGAAGAGGTTCGTACTTCATATCAAAATATCAGAATTTCAAAATCATTCAATATTCAAGATAAAATATTATTCATACTAAAATCTCCATTTAACCAATTAAAATCTTGAAACAATACCAACTTTAAATAATTTGAATATTAAAATAATTAAAAGTCTATTTAAAATAGTTTTGGATATAGAATTGAAATAGTTTGAAAATAAATATTTAATTATAAAATGATTTATTTAAAATGATTTTAAAATAAAATAGTAATAAAATAAAATAGTTTATAAAGAAAATAAAATTATTATTATTAAAATAGTTTATAAAATGGTTTTAAAATACTATAGTTGGAATTAGAATCGTTCCTTTAAAAGTTTCAATTTCACTTGCAGTCGTATTTCAATTTCAAGTTAATCAACTCAGTTTCAATATTTCACCCGATTAAATTTCCAATTTACACTCATTACAATTCAATCAGTTTAATTCAAATAGTTAAATTCCAATTCAGATTCCCATTTTCAATGATTTCAATTTACAACAAATGTCAAATTCACAATTCATATATAATTCAAATCAATGTTGACTCATAATAAAATTCAAAGGTGGGTGAAACCATTCAATTTCAATAAATTCGATTTACACTATCTTTCACTTTATTTAACTCCGGTTACAATACTAATTTATTTCCTTTTTTTATATTTCAAAATTCAAGGTTCAAGTTCAAAGGAAATAAATTATAAAACATCACTTATATTGTCTTTAAAACAATATTTCAAAATTCATGGTTAAAACAAATTTTTATTTAACCACCCGATGTCCGTATATAATTTCCTATCCTATGGCCAAGTGATACTTAAATTTTAATTTTAGTATTTTTGGGAAAGGATATATATCATTTCAATCCAAATCAGGATCATAGGTATTTATCATTTCAACCTACGTTCTTAATTCATTTTAATGATTAATCCCAGGTTTATTCGATGCTTGTAACATCTAGGGTAATGATTGGGATTAATCGGCACAACAATGGTCATATGCGAATAAATATAAATAACAGGTAAATTTACACCATTACATCAATATGTCAACACATCAAATTCAAGCCACTCATCACATCAATACATACAAAAATATTCCAATATCATATTAATTTACAAATTTCAGATGTCAAGTTTAAACAGTATTGATATGTCAAATTTTTTTTTTACTTAAGTGTAAAATTATATTTAACAGTCAAATTTAACTACATTATCGATACAAATAAATACAAACATGCAATTTAAACTGTCAAACATCAATCCAAACAATCATATCATGACATGATAATAATCCAACTAATATTACAATGCTTTAGTTACGCATGAGTGGGTTTAATCACTCACCTTTGGTTTCGAACGCTTTAAAACTCCAAAATAATCCCAAAATTTGATAGTCTCAGAATCTATCCAAATTGGTTCCATCCCGAAGAGCTCGTCGATATGATTCAACGCAACAAACCGCGTGTCATTCTGAAGTCGTATGCAAAAGTTATACATATTACAAGTTATACAAATTTGAATATAAATTAAAACAAGATAATTAAACACACCCTCTCACCTTAATGCCATAATGCCACGTCATCATTCCTCCTTCCTCCTCATGTTCTCTACAGCAAATAAAATCATCCATGTCCTAAAACATGTCTCCTTCTCTCCTCTATATCTCCTAATTCCCCCAATGAAAACCCAAACAGATGGATCTGACGAATTTCTCTTCGCGGTCTCTTCCTCTCCATCACCGTCTTGCCAAACTCGACCTCACCAAGGAAAATGCCTCCTCCTTACATACGTATGTTTTCTTCACTACAGGTTGCGATACTTTTTGTAATGTCCCGCATTTTATCGGCTTATATTTGAATATTTAAATCAGTTTAAATATTGAATTCGTGATATAAGTGGATTTATATATTAGTTAAAACAGAGTTGAATGTATGAAAATATATATTAAATATAATCAAACCCGTAATATTGCGACAGTTCGTAATTTAACGTTTTGAACTTCAACTGAGTGTATAGGACTCGTTTTAAATCAGATTTCTGCGAAATAAGAAACGCTGGAATTTGTTGAACTATATCTTTGTAACGGAAGTGAAAAATCAAGACTTCGTATTATATATTGCAAGATATGTCCAAATCAAATTTTCAAATAGTCGTTGTAGAAATCGTTTATCGACCGTAACGGGTTATTCGATTTAACTAGATATCGGTTTCGAATATAGACAGGGTTCTTTTGAGACGTAGTGATAATTTAATTTTTAAAATTTTACTGTAATATTTAATTAATTAAATACGCAACTCTTTATTTGGAGTATTTTGCACCCTATATCAATATTTTGGGATTTGAAAATATGGGATAATTTACCGATATTATTATATTTTTGGAATCAGGTCACATTGTTCGACACGACCGTATTTTTATTTCTGTCTACAACAATCCATACGTTAACGAAATGTTACGTAGCGGGGCACCCTTATTTTCTTAAACTTTAAAACAAAATATACGTACTAGCAAACAACCATTTACCATTCTCTCATCACGTTGATGCCATACACATTCAATATATATGACAACACAAATCAGCACACTTATTTCTTCACCCAAAAGAAAAAAGAAAAATCGAAAGAAACATATCATAATTGAAGCTATGCAGCCACGCACAGGCACATGGCACACCTTGCATTTTCTTTTCCTACCTAAAAGTCTAGTTTAACCGACTAGACATTGCAGACCTATATGAACTGTCTCGTTTCAACATACAACTGGCAATTTTCATGCCTAAGTAATCCAACAGACTACCTTTCACCTATTACTTCACAAAAAAGGAATGGGGCAGTCCTATCTGTGGCATTGAAAAATCTCTATCAGCACATGTCTAAGAAGGAACCACTAGCTACCCTATTGTCTATTCCTTGGGTATGAAGGTTTCATTTATGTAAGTGCCAAGGGATCGCTTCTATATAAACAAAGGCAGAGGGTTCATTTCTTTTACTTGCTTCAGGAATCAAAGTGTGAGCAAATCCAAGTTAAAATTTAAATCAAATGAAAGAAAAATCACTTTCCCCAAAATTAAACCGTGCATTATAAATCCGATAGAAATGCAAAACTCAACAATATCATTCGATTGGTATACATTAATGAAGTACGGTTGCTACTTCTGTCGCCACCTGTAGGGAGTTCGAAGGAGGAAGCAACAGTCTCGTTCGGTAAGGGGGTTGCGATCTCAAAGCAGTTGTGCGAAGGTAAGTTCGCTGAAACTAATAGCACAACTGAATGGCGATGCACTGAACCGTACTGTGGTGTGAAGATATACGAGTTGCAGATGAGTGTACCCTAAGAGCTTACGTGAGTAATGATATAGCAGGTTCTCTATAGCAAGGAGCGGCGCCTTTTTCCTCAATCAGGGAAACAGTGTGGTGTGTGGAGGAGTTAATAGCCTCGTAGTGAACATTTGGAGCACAAGTTTTAAAAATGGGAAACGAAGTGGGGAAGGGGCTTTCATGTGGGCTGGTTTGTTTGAGCATTGGCAAAGAAATGAAGTTGGTCTGTTGCAAAGAAACGATAGTGAGCAAAAACAAATAAAATTCGGCATTTTTTTGCAGCATGGCTCTGTAAATTCAAAGAAGAGCAAAATAATGGTACAGGGTGGCGTGAATGAGGAAGCACGGATGAGGAGTTATATTTTGTTCGGTGAAGTAATGAAAGTTTAAACCATATTTGGCAGCGGGTATCAATACAGGAGAGAACACGGTTTTGTTTTAGGAGGTGAGCATGTGGCGCTGTCGGTTGGGTTAACGATGGAGTATATCGACAATGGCAGTAACGCGTTGAAAAAAAAAGAGTCAGCGGGCACGTCGGGATCGCAGCGATAAGAGTTACATGGTGGAACTGATTTCTCGAAGAACAGAGCCACCGGAATTTCATGGTTTAAAGCGACCGACGCAAATCGTTATTTAACGGTTAACGCACCAAGGTGAGTAAATTCACTAACTCTGTTTTATTTTAAAAAAAATTAAAATAATGGTTGAATGTTGTGTGATGGTTGATTAGGTAAATTACAATTAAATTGGTTGAATTATATATAAATTGTTGCGATATATATACATCAGTAGTTAGACACCAATTCTATTGATTTAATGTTCCCTAGTATGGATTAATCAGTGTAAATTGTTTGACTAATATCTATGGATGCTGGAAACCGGTTGGAGGAATCCAACCGGATTCCTCAATATTTATATGTACTGTTTGTTTTATATAGATGCACTGTTTGAACCCAAATGACTTTTGAAACCTTGTGTTGATATTAGCGTTGAATGGAAATTCAAACGTTATTTTGATTTAATCAATAGATGATATCGATTAAGAAAGTGGCAACAACCAACCATAAATGTATCATTTGTTTTAACCGCTATTGTTTTTCCAAAATCCCACCGTGTGCGAAGCACGTGTTTCACCATACTTACTAAATGATTTGGTAAAGTGGATTCTTATATTAATAAGATTAATAAGTAAGTAGGCGGAGATTAATTTGATGATTAATAACAAGAATTTATTGTTTTAAGAACAATTAAATGAGATATTTACAAATAGATTATAGTTGATTTCATATTAAGATTAGTTAGAATCGATTATTGTTTATTTAATAGTAAATGAGATTATTTAGAAATAAATTATTATTTTTATAGTAATCGATACAAGTGAAATTATTTGGATTAATAAATGTTATTCATTCAAAATGAAAAGATATGTTAGAATTGATTAGTGGGTTAATCATGGCTAAATATTTACCAAGCAAACTGTTTTGATCGATAATTGGTTATTTAATTAAATTAGATTGGGCTGATTAATCCAATGTAATAAATTAACGAATAGTTGATATAGTTTAAATAAGATTTTAAAGTATAAGGGATTTGTTTAAAGAAGACAAAGCGAAGAGGAATGTTTAATAAGGGATTTGTCTAAGAAAGACGAAGCGGAGAGAAATGTTTAAAAATGGATTTGTATAAGCTAATGTAAATAACTGAGTTTTCAAAATAAGGATATGGCGTCATAAAACCATATTTAAAATATAGCAAGAAGCACGTTTACGGATTTAAAAGTATAAGGGGTTAGAGTTACGAACTTATATCTATTCTAAGATAAGAATGTTGTTGATCAAGGTCTGAGAGGTAATTAAAATACCCCAACATGAACGACTTCACTATTATCGAAGGATGGTGTTTTTTGTAACGGAAAGAGATGTCAAGATTTTTGTAACGGAAAGAGATGTCAAGATTTTTGTAACGAAAATGGATGCCAAGATTGGTTATAAAGAGAATATTACAGCGTATGACAAGTCCTAGAGCTATAGCGATAAAATTACGCTATTGACTAAACTTAAGCATGACTGTTATGTCAAGATTAGTTATAAGGGGAATATTACAGCGTATGACAAGTTTTGAACTATAATGTTAAATTAACGTTGTTGGCCAAGCTTAAGTGTGATTTTTATATATAGCACTACTCCCTAGGGAATGAAAACAATTTGGTTTGAGATCCACTTATTCTAAAGTAATAAGCAACGATGTTGTCCAAAGTGATATAAGAATAAGAGTTATAATAACTGAGAATATTTTCCAAGAAGTGTGGAAGTGCTAAAACGAGATTTGAGAAATATCTGGTAAGATATGGGAATTCGAATAATAAAATGAATGTTAAATAAAAAGTGCCAGTGGTTGTGTGATGTTTTGTCGTACAATTGAATGGATGTTTGATTTTACTTCGATAGTTAAATAACCGACTATCGAAGTGTTTTGACCATCGTTGTCAATACGGAAAGACCGGTTGGATATATTATCTAAAACCACTCCGTATAGGCATAAGCGCTGCGAATAGATTATGCTGACGACAATTGGAGACGGAGTGAAATGCAAGGGTCGTCCTGTCCCAGAATGGTGTTTTCTGTTTGTCCAGTCCCAGGACAACTTGTATGGACGAATGTCTGACAAAGTATTCCTAGCGGTCACATAAGACGATCTTTTCAAGGTATTACGTCTGGTGGCGGAGAAATTCGTTTCTCTTAGCTTTTATACCCGTAATATTTTGGGAAGATCAACTAGTGATTTGACGGGTTTGACGATGTGACATTCAAAGTGTAAGGTGGCCAGATGTTCTAAAGGATAGACGTAGCCTCAAGCTTCACAACCGGGAAATGACAAAAATCGGGCAGGCAGCATGGCTATGTGGGTCGCTCCCATTAGGGTGTATAATCACCTATCTAGAGAAATTCCTTTTGTTTCTTACTCTATCGATTCTGCCCATTCGGGAATGGTGGTTTGAGTCCAACCGTTGGTGATATACATTCGATATACTCAAGAGAAATGAGTGGTCTGTCATGTGTGGGTCGGGTTGTAAGACGTTCTTGTTGAACCCAGGTGTATTTGCCTATAGAGATATATTATCGGCAGGTGGTCCCATACATTGTCATAGTTGGAATTCAATCTCCAATAAGCGCCCTGCGGTTTTTTATTTTTATACTATGTATGTAGAGCGTGAGATGCAAGCGTTCTACTATTTGGTTATTTACTTGATTAGATATTATTATAATATCATTGGATTTTGATATCAAAATATCTTGGGTTATAGTAAGGTAAAAACCGTCCATGTTTATGTGTGGGTTGGTCTTACTATTATCCTTTTGTTTCAAAAAGGATTTCCAAAGTTAAACCGTATGGTTGGAATTTACTCACACCAGTCCCATGACTGACCCAGAGTTTATTTTGTTTGTTTTCCCTAAACTCTTGGGTGCCCAAATTTGTACGGGTAGTCAAGTGTTTCAGGCTTTTACAGATACACTTTGTAACGACACGGATTTTGCCCGGACTTAATCGACCGCTAAATCGACCAAGACCGTTCAATTCCCGCATACGTTAACTTTGGGAATACAACAACATCAGAACAATAACAGCAGACTTTTATAACATCATAATAAATGTTACATCAGAGTACAGAATATATATCAGAGTACATTAAATAAATTTACAGCGGAAGATAATTTTACATTACTTTAATACAGTGCAGCGGAAATAAAATAACTAAGACAGCGGAAGACTTTTCTATGCTCTGGACACAGCTTTGAGCTTCAATCCAGGATCCTGCTAAAGAGATAAATATCTGCAAAAAGCTACTCGACTGCCCGTGTGGAAAAGAGGGCACCCGAGTTTGCAAAAGTGGAAACAAACAACGGGTCAGTCGTGGGACTGGTGTGAGAATTCTTAACTAATATAACTAATAGTAATAAGGCAAATCCAAGGACCACGCCGCTAAAGCGGAACGGGTTTTATTCCAATGGATTGCCGTGCATAATTTAAGTAAATCGTCAAAACAACGCAATGCTTTGTAGAAAAATGAAACCATCATAAGACCCAAGTCCCATCACACAATGCAACGCAAACCGGAGGATAGGGTTTTACCTTATAATGGTCAAACATGCTTGATACGATAAAAACGATATTATTATTAGTGTGTATATGTTTTAAAACATTTCAAAGTAAATGTATCAATCCTAGGAAGCATAGGTACCATATGCTATGCCTCCATACTAGTAATACAATCAAAACCGCAAGGGTCGTATTTGAAATTTGGATTTCCATCTGAGTCAAGGCTAGGGAGGAGCTCCTTACCGATTCGAGACACTCTAGCTAATGCCCCAGGATCCCCCGCAGTGAACCCTTGGAAATGGCAGGGCCGGTCCTCACATACAGCTTAGAGGATTAGTTATTCCTAAGCACACGTTCCCCGGTCCTATAGGACCTATCTGAGGCGCCTCATTCCATCATCCACATAAGTAAAATGTCAGGGCTGGTAGGTCACTGACACCACTCTAGCTAGAAAGAAACGTGCTGCTCTCCCTGCGTTCCCTTCTCCCGTTTTAGACTCCGCCGGTGTGTGAGGCTCGTGAAGTCACGCTATACACAAAGCTATGCCTAAACAGGCTATGCTTTGATCATCCCACAAGGCCTGCTTTTCAACAAAGCCTTGATCATATGCATCTTAGCATGCCACATCGTCAATCCATACCATACTATTGATTTCTACCAACATATAACCTCTGAGCTCATACGTCTCAGAGAAGGGTGTAAAACACCAAACAGATATATGTTTAGCAGAGATCAACAAATACAGTATAAAGGAATACAAGGTCAGACATACAATCCATTTACGCGCTTATGCTCTGGGTTTGAGCGAAAGCCAAACCCGTGCAATCAACACTACGTCCGGACGGCTACTACTGTCGCCCCTTCAAGGTAGCTACTCCCATCATGGGTCTCAATAGCAACACACCCATTCGATGTGAAGATCGTCGGTCTTCAATCACCGTCTTCGACTCTTCGAACGTCGTATCATTATTTGGAATGAGAGTAAACTCGGACTTTCCAAATAATTCTCGCATATATAAATTTGCAAACCATTCTATATCGTTATTTATTCTTTTATAAATATAAATATCGTCCATTCATTTCATGTATATATATATCGTCCATTCTTTTCATAAATATCGTCCATTCATTTCATGCATATAAATATATCGTCCATTCATTAATCGTGTCAAAGAATTTATAATTCAACAATTTATTCTTTTTATTTCAACAATCATACAAAATAAAAATGATATTTTATTTTATATCATTTCATTAAAGCCAACATATATGCAATTAAAGTCTTTTAAACGTTTAATTCTTTTCAAATAAAAAGGACCTTATTTCAATATATATAGACACGACATCAAAAATATGTTCATTTTTACTATATGAACATGATCTTAAAAATATATTTATTTTTAATAAGGTAGCATAAACCTTAAGTATGTTTGAATATCATACATATATTAACGCTATCTCAATATTTGCTTTTCATTTCATATGCAGTAATACTACTCTAAACATGAATTTTTATTTCATATGCGGTTTCTTGATTATGCATTTCATATGCGACTTCATGCTTTTTAAAACATGTTAAATTTTCATATGCGGTTCATGCTTCTAAATCATGTTTCATTTCATATTTATATCTTTTTATTCGCATGTGAAATGTAAATAAAAATTCCCTTCTTATTTTCATCTTTTTATTCGCATGTGAAATGTAAATAAAAATTCCCTTCTTATTTTCATCTTTTTATTTACATGTGAAAAGTAAATAAAAGTTTCATTACTTTTATTTATATAAAATATATAAATAAAATAACCATTTCATGTTTTCATTCATTTATTCATTTATAACATGAAAATATTCATTGCTTTATGGTTCATTTTCCATTTTCGATCACTTTCTTAATTCAGTGATCTTAACTACTTAATTCCCTTTCAATCTAATTAAAGATTTAATTAAAATCTTATTTAGTTTTAATCTTCCAAAGTCATTATTAAATGATTATTCAATTTTTAGGGAATTAATTCTATTATAAATTCGGGTTAAAGAATAAATGTTATTTAAAACATAATTCACGATAAACCCAAATTTAAATTTCATAAATTTCCCATTTAATATATAATTAGACATCATTTATTTCAGAGTATTTCATTTAATCTTAAATAAAATATTAATCATCTTCGATTTCCTTTATAAAATGTATAACATAATTTATACGGGTTAAAATGGAGTTACTATTTTAAAATGGACTGAATAGCCCAATTCATTTTCCTTATCCATTTATTATGTTTATCTTTACATTTTATTATTTAATAGTGGGCCAGACCTCTCACATTAGGCCTACAACTTGTGGATGCTGGATATGCCGGTTGGTTCCGGGCAGACTTCTACCACAGGTTGGGCTTAACCTCGTGTCTTGACCCAATTCGTATTTGTGCACTTGGACCTCTCGCATTAGGCCCAACATTTATGGCTGCTGGATATGCCGGTTGGTTCCGGGCAGACTTCCGCCATAAATGTGTCCTAACCTCGTGTCCAGGTACAATTAATAATTATAATTATAATTATCTCTTAAAAGTTTTATTTTAAAACATTTCATATTTTAGAATATCTAATTTCTAAAATATCATTCATTCTTTTACTTATCCTTTCATTTCAGTAAACATTAATCTTTCCATATTAATATCATAAAACTATTCCCAAAATGTTTCAATTGTTATATCAAAAACTTACCATTTTAATATTAAATGAAATCTTCCTCAATTAATCCATTTATGTTAAATTTTAAAATCAAATCTTCTAAATTTACAAGTTAACATAAAAACGAGATTTTTCAATTCAAATCTTCATTATTATAATTGGAATGAAATCTTACCAATTTAAACTTTTTATTTCATCCTTTTTAAATGTGCAATCTTCTTAATTAAATCGTCCATTAATTCAATTAATTGAGTAAATAATGAAAATATTTCAAGTTCCTCAATAATGCTAATTATATATTCACTTTCATGCACAACTTTCATGTGCAATAACCATATATAATTTTTTTATATATTTTTAATCAGAAACACTACGAATATATTTATTTACATATTTTACTTAAAAGCGCTTAAAATAAACTTGCATTCATGTTTTTGACATAACAATAAAAATAAAGTTGCATTCATATTTTTATGTAAATAAAAAAAAATAAAAAAGTTTCATTCATATTTTATCAAAACAGTGCAATTAAGTTTCCATTCTTACTTTATCAAAAACAATGCAATTAATGTTGCATTTATATTTTTGTAATAAACAATGCGAATAATGTTGTATTTATATTTTAAAATAAACAATGCAATTAAGTTTGCATTCCTATTTTATCAAAAACAATGCAATTAATGTTGCATTTATATTTTATTAACAACAATGAAATTATAATTATTTTCTAAATTTACCTAACGCGCTAAAAATAAGTTATCAATCTTATTTTAACTTAAACAATGAAAATATATTTATTTCCTACTTTCACTTAACGCGCTAAAAATATAACAACACTCATATTTTTACATAAACGCTGGAAATAAGGTTGCATTCCTATTGTGACATTAACTATGAAAATAAGTTTATTTTCTTAAATTTTACTAAGACGCTAAGACTATTTTAATAATCTTATTCTTACTTAAGTGCAAAAAATAATAATATAAATTTGCTATTTGCACTCACGCACTAAAATGTGGTTATTTTCCTATTTACATGACCGCACTAAAATTATGGTCATCTTCCAATTCACATGACCGCATACAAAAATTAATAACACACAGAATATGGTGTCGCGCTTGCATATCAATAAAATGATAAATAACATAATATGGGGTGTTCAAATCCATTTCAAACCATTCAATGAGCAATATGTAGATTAATGTTAAGCATTCATGTCGACAAACAATAATGACAACATACAATATGGTATTAAATCTTCATGTCATCGCATATAATAACATCATAAGATGTAGTGTCGCATTTTTGTGTCAAGATCCCAACTTTGTTTCTAAATCTAAATAAAATAAGATTTTTTTTATATATATTATAAAAATCCTAACTTGATTTATAAATATAATTAAAAGATTTAAACTTTCTTTTATAATATAAAAATCCTATCTTGATTTATAAATATAATTAAAAGTTTTAAACTTTCTTTTATAATATAAAAATCCTATCTTTATAAATTTTAAATAAAGATCTACTCTTTATTCTTAACACATCATAAAAGATCAAATTTTTATTCTCAAAACAACATAAAATACAAAATCTAAATTTTTATTGTCAAAACAACATAAAAAAAACAAGATCAAATCCATTCGTGTAGATTCCAACAACGCAATTCATATGACAATCATCCAAACACAAATCCAAACCCAAGCATCAACATGTAGTCATACATCGCGGATCTAGTTCACTTCTCATTAAATTATTTAAATAACAAAAAAAATTAATAATTAAATTAAAAATAGAATCTCACATTGATTTTTGCTGAAAATTTGACTGTCTCAGATTCAGCTCTGGTTGGTGCCATCGCAAAGAGCTCGGAAAGACGAGTCCAACGCAATTTACGGTTCGTCAATCGGACCTCGTACGAGAGAGTTATGATTTATTAAAGTTGGACATAATTAAATAATTAATTAATATTTGTGAAAATACCTAAAAATTTCACTGTCTCAGAATTGGACAAAATTAGTGTCCACGCGTCCATCTCGTCACCACGATCCCAACGCACCTGAAATCGTCGAATTTCGACTTCGTATGAGTGAGTTATGCAATTTTAAAGTTCTGGAAATTAATTAAATAATTTAAAAATAAAATAGAAAATACCCCAGAAATCGTTGACCACGGGTTACTGTAGCAGCCGAAACTTTGACCGCGTTTTTCTCCCTGCTCCGACCACCTGCGACACCGCCGTCGCCACCGATGGATTCCCCTTCCCGAGCAGCTCCACCGCCCCAAACGCCATCGCCTGAAACATCACCGACCGCCGCCGACGAGCCGTCTAACTTTGCACGTACCCCCCCTCCGATCCGCCGCCTCGCTTTACCAAATCGCCTGAAACTTGGCGAGCACCTCCACCTCACGTAGACGAAGAACTTCCGTGTTCGTGACTTCGTCTAATTCTTCCTCGATTCACGGGAATTTCTTGATTTACGTTTTGAGCTTCTGAATTCCGAAAACAGCGAGCTTTAAGACGAGATTCCGGCGAATCCGAGCGCTGTTTGACAAAACCGACGACACCATTAGCTTCGTATCGTCGAGACCTTCGAGTGGACATATAATTTGCTATGGTTTGAAGAGATTTTATTTTCGACAAATTTTTGATTGAGGAAGAAGACAGCCATTGACAAGAGGAGGAAGGAAGGGAAAAAGATGGCTGCTGTACAATTTCGAATTTCACCCTAAATTCTGAGGAAAAAGATAATATATACTATGGGTCTAATTTTGGTTTGGGCCCAAATATCATTACGTGTCCAATTACTCAATTTTCAACTGTTTTCTTCAATTCAAAAATTCTTATAAATACATGCTGATTTCAAAATTAATAAAATTTTAAACATAATTATTTCGGGTCATTACGAATCCAACGAACCTGATTTCGTAATTTTCCGAGTCCGTATGAATTTATTATGAATTTCCAAAGTCTGAAAATATGCTATTTTTCACTGTAAAAATTATACCGGCCACAACATAATTCCAAAAATTATAAATTTTAGAATTTAACCTTATTTTAATATTCCTAATCCATAGAAACTGGTCTCGTCGAATTCGGAGTTCGTTTGCAAAAATTCCATTTTTCAGGCGTATATTTTTAATATTTAAAAATACCAAAAATAGTGGAATTTTTCCGAAACTCAAAAATATAAGTTCTTATAGTCATTTTTATATGTAAACAACATTCTGAAACCAATGGAGATGGTTTCGGGTCCTAATTCCTTATTCTGCAAAAATTTTACGTTTCGGGCCTTATATATAATATATACGAATTCTATAGCGTTTTTCTGAAAATTTAATTTTCTCATAACTTACAATTTATAAACTGGAATCTTAATTTCTGAAACTCTTTGGAAAGATATTTTCAATACATTCCTAGCGTTTCTTGTTTCGTCCAATTCCGATTTATATTTTATTTTTTATAATTTTTCAAAGTTGGAATTTCAAATCTGAAATTACCGCGCCGTTTTCAGGCTCGGAATGGATTTAATATAAATTTCAAGTTCGCGCTCGAAATAAAATAAGTTTTTCATCGTTATTATTTAAAATAAATAATTTTAAATATATTCATTCATTAAAATTTCTTAAAATAAAATTTTAAAATTAACCCCAAAAATCAGGGCTGTTACAGTCGCCCCCACTTAAAATCTTTTCGTCCTCGAAAAGGAACTAGCTAAAAGTAGTTAAATTAACTAACTAAATTTCAATTTTACATTTATTAATTTCATTTGTTGACTAACTTATCAAATATACATATTCTTATATATTTAAAAATCATATTTTCAAAAATAGATTATATAATCAAAAATACGCTAATCATAAGCTTATCACTCTGAACTCATTCTAGGGCATTACTAACCCCATCTCTAATGAGTATTCTCATTCTAGGATACTGCTGATCCTATCTCTAATGAGTATTCTTATTGGATATTACTAATCCAATCTCTGATGAGTCTTTTGTTCAGTTCTAACGAGTTGTACCCCAAAGATTTGAGCTAACCAAAGCTCTGATACCAACTGTAACGACACGGATTTTGCCCGGACTTAATCGACCGCTAAATCGACCAAGACCGTTCAATTCCCGCATACGTTAACTTTGGGAATACAACAACATCAGAACAATAACAGCAGACTTTTATAACATCATAATAAATGTTACATCAGAGTACAGAATATATATCAGAGTACATTAAATAAATTTACAGCGGAAGATAATTTTACATTACTTTAATACAGTGCAGCGGAAATAAAATAACTAAGACAGCGGAAGACTTTTCTATGCTCTGGACACAGCTTTGAGCTTCAATCCAGGATCCTGCTAAAGAGATAAATATCTGCAAAAAGCTACTCGACTGCCCGTGTGGAAAAGAGGGCACCCGAGTTTGCAAAAGTGGAAACAAACAACGGGTCAGTCGTGGGACTGGTGTGAGAATTCTTAACTAATATAACTAATAGTAATAAGGCAAATCCAAGGACCACGCCGCTAAAGCGGAACGGGTTTTATTCCAATGGATTGCCGTGCATAATTTAAGTAAATCGTCAAAACAACGCAATGCTTTGTAGAAAAATGAAACCATCATAAGACCCAAGTCCCATCACACAATGCAACGCAAACCGGAGGATAGGGTTTTACCTTATAATGGTCAAACATGCTTGATACGATAAAAACGATATTATTATTAGTGTGTATATGTTTTAAAACATTTCAAAGTAAATGTATCAATCCTAGGAAGCATAGGTACCATATGCTATGCCTCCATACTAGTAATACAATCAAAACCGCAAGGGTCGTATTTGAAATTTGGATTTCCATCTGAGTCAAGGCTAGGGAGGAGCTCCTTACCGATTCGAGACACTCTAGCTAATGCCCCAGGATCCCCCGCAGTGAACCCTTGGAAATGGCAGGGCCGGTCCTCACATACAGCTTAGAGGATTAGTTATTCCTAAGCACACGTTCCCCGGTCCTATAGGACCTATCTGAGGCGCCTCATTCCATCATCCACATAAGTAAAATGTCAGGGCTGGTAGGTCACTGACACCACTCTAGCTAGAAAGAAACGTGTTGCTCTCCCTGCGTTCCCTTCTCCCGTTTTAGACTCCGCCGGTGTGTGAGGCTCGTGAAGTCACGCTATACACAAAGCTATGCCTAAACAGGCTATGCTTTGATCATCCCACAAGGCCTGCTTTTCAACAAAGCCTTGATCATATGCATCTTAGCATGCCACATCGTCAATCCATACCATACTATTGATTTCTACCAACATATAACCTCTGAGCTCATACGTCTCAGAGAAGGGTGTAAAACACCAAACAGATATATGTTTAGCAGAGATCAACAAATACAGTATAAAGGAATACAAGGTCAGACATACAATCCATTTACGCGCTTATGCTCTGGGTTTGAGCGAAAGCCAAACCCGTGCAATCAACACTACGTCCGGACGGCTACTACTGTCGCCCCTTCAAGGTAGCTACTCCCATCATGGGTCTCAATAGCAACACACCCATTCGATGTGAAGATCGTCGGTCTTCAATCACCGTCTTCGACTCTTCGAACGTCGTATCATTATTTGGAATGAGAGTAAACTCGGACTTTCCAAATAATTCTCGCATATATAAATTTGCAAACCATTCTATATCGTTATTTATTCTTTTATAAATATAAATATCGTCCATTCATTTCATGTATATATATATCGTCCATTCTTTTCATAAATATCGTCCATTCATTTCATGCATATAAATATATCGTCCATTCATTAATCGTGTCAAAGAATTTATAATTCAACAATTTATTCTTTTTATTTCAACAATCATACAAAATAAAAATGATATTTTATTTTATATCATTTCATTAAAGCCAACATATATGCAATTAAAGTCTTTTAAACGTTTAATTCTTTTCAAATAAAAAGGACCTTATTTCAATATATATAGACACGACATCAAAAATATGTTCATTTTTACTATATGAACATGATCTTAAAAATATATTTATTTTTAATAAGGTAGCATAAACCTTAAGTATGTTTGAATATCATACATATATTAATGCTATCTCAATATTTGCCTTTCATTTCATATGCAGTAATACTACTCTAAACATGAATTTTTATTTCATATGCGGTTTCTTGATTATGCATTTCATATGCGACTTCATGCTTTTTAAAACATGTTAAATTTTCATATGCGGTTCATGCTTCTAAATCATGTTTCATTTCATATTTATATCTTTTTATTCGCATGTGAAATGTAAATAAAAATTCCCTTCTTATTTTCATCTTTTTATTCGCATGTGAAATGTAAATAAAAATTCCCTTCTTATTTTCATCTTTTTATTTACATGTGAAAAGTAAATAAAAGTTTCATTACTTTTATTTATATAAAATATATAAATAAAATAACCATTTCATGTTTTCATTCATTTATTCATTTATAACATGAAAATATTCATTGCTTTATGGTTCATTTTCCATTTTCGATCACTTTCTTAATTCAGTGATCTTAACTACTTAATTCCCTTTCAATCTAATTAAAGATTTAATTAAAATCTTATTTAGTTTTAATCTTCCAAAGTCATTATTAAATGATTATTCAATTTTTAGGGAATTAATTCTATTATAAATTCGGGTTAAAGAATAAATGTTATTTAAAACATAATTCACGATAAACCCAAATTTAAATTTCATAAATTTCCCATTTAATATATAATTAGACATCATTTATTTCAGAGTATTTCATTTAATCTTAAATAAAATATTAATCATCTTCGATTTCCTTTATAAAATGTATAACATAATTTATACGGGTTAAAATGGAGTTACTATTTTAAAATGGACTGAATAGCCCAATTCATTTTCCTTATCCATTTATTATGTTTATCTTTACATTTTATTATTTAATAGTGGGCCAGACCTCTCACATTAGGCCTACAACTTGTGGATGCTGGATATGCCGGTTGGTTCCGGGCAGACTTCTACCACAGGTTGGGCTTAACCTCGTGTCTTGACCCAATTCGTATTTGTGCACTTGGACCTCTCGCATTAGGCCCAACATTTATGGCTGCTGGATATGCCGGTTGGTTCCGGGCAGACTTCCGCCATAAATGTGTCCTAACCTCGTGTCCAGGTACAATTAATAATTATAATTATAATTATCTCTTAAAAGTTTTATTTTAAAACATTTCATATTTTAGAATATCTAATTTCTAAAATATCATTCATTCTTTTACTTATCCTTTCATTTCAGTAAACATTAATCTTTCCATATTAATATCATAAAACTATTCCCAAAATGTTTCAATTGTTATATCAAAAACTTACCATTTTAATATTAAATGAAATCTTCCTCAATTAATCCATTTATGTTAAATTTTAAAATCAAATCTTCTAAATTTACAAGTTAACATAAAAACGAGATTTTTCAATTCAAATCTTCATTATTATAATTGGAATGAAATCTTACCAATTTAAACTTTTTATTTCATCCTTTTTAAATGTGCAATCTTCTTAATTAAATCGTCCATTAATTCCATTAATTGAGTAAATAATGAAAATATTTCAAGTTCCTCAATAATGCTAATTATATATTCACTTTCATGCACAACTTTCATGTGCAATAACCATATATAATTTTTTTATATATTTTTAATCAGAAACACTACGAATATATTTATTTACATATTTTACTTAAAAGCGCTTAAAATAAACTTGCATTCATGTTTTTGACATAACAATAAAAATAAAGTTGCATTCATATTTTTATGTAAATAAAAAAAAATAAAAAAGTTTCATTCATATTTTATCAAAACAGTGCAATTAAGTTTCCATTCTTACTTTATCAAAAACAATGCAATTAATGTTGCATTTATATTTTTGTAATAAACAATGCGAATAATGTTGTATTTATATTTTAAAATAAACAATGCAATTAAGTTTGCATTCCTATTTTATCAAAAACAATGCAATTAATGTTGCATTTATATTTTATTAACAACAATGAAATTATAATTATTTTCTAAATTTACCTAACGCGCTAAAAATAAGTTATCAATCTTATTTTAACTTAAACAATGAAAATATATTTATTTCCTACTTTCACTTAACGCGCTAAAAATATAACAACACTCATATTTTTACATAAACGCTGGAAATAAGGTTGCATTCCTATTGTGACATTAACTATGAAAATAAGTTTATTTTCTTAAATTTTACTAAGACGCTAAGACTATTTTAATAATCTTATTCTTACTTAAGTGCAAAAAATAATAATATAAATTTGCTATTTGCACTCACGCACTAAAATGTGGTTATTTTCCTATTTACATGACCGCACTAAAATTATGGTCATCTTCCAATTCACATGACCGCATACAAAAATTAATAACACACAGAATATGGTGTCGCGCTTGCATATCAATAAAATGATAAATAACATAATATGGGGTGTTCAAATCCATTTCAAACCATTCAATGAGCAATATGTAGATTAATGTTAAGCATTCATGTCGACAAACAATAATGACAACATACAATATGGTATTAAATCTTCATGTCATCGCATATAATAACATCATAAGATGTAGTGTCGCATTTTTGTGTCAAGATCCCAACTTTGTTTCTAAATCTAAATAAAATAAGATTTTTTTTTTATATATATTATAAAAATCCTAACTTGATTTATAAATATAATTAAAAGATTTAAACTTTCTTTTATAATATAAAAATCCTATCTTGATTTATAAATATAATTAAAAGTTTTAAACTTTCTTTTATAATATAAAAATCCTATCTTTATAAATTTTAAATAAAGATCTACTCTTTATTCTTAACACATCATAAAAGATCAAATTTTTATTCTCAAAACAACATAAAATACAAAATCTAAATTTTTATTGTCAAAACAACATAAAAAAAACAAGATCAAATCCATTCGTGTAGATTCCAACAACGCAATTCATATGACAATCATCCAAACACAAATCCAAACCCAAGCATCAACATGTAGTCATACATCGCGGATCTAGTTCACTTCTCATTAAATTATTTAAATAACAAAAAAAATTAATAATTAAATTAAAAATAGAATCTCACATTGATTTTTGCTGAAAATTTGACTGTCTCAGATTCAGCTCTGGTTGGTGCCATCGCAAAGAGCTCGGAAAGACGAGTCCAACGCAATTTACGGTTCGTCAATCGGACCTCGTACGAGAGAGTTATGATTTATTAAAGTTGGACATAATTAAATAATTAATTAATATTTGTGAAAATACCTAAAAATTTCACTGTCTCAGAATTGGACAAAATTAGTGTCCACGCGTCCATCTCATCACCACGATCCCAACGCACCTGAAATCGTCGAATTTCGACTTCGTATGAGTGAGTTATGCAATTTTAAAGTTCTGGAAATTAATTAAATAATTTAAAAATAAAATAGAAAATACCCCAGAAATCGTTGACCACGGGTTACTGTAGCAGCCGAAACTTTGACCGCGTTTTTCTCCCTGCTCCGACCACCTGCGACACCGCCGTCGCCACCGATGGATTCCCCTTCCCGAGCAGCTCCACCGCCCCAAACGCCATCGCCTGAAACATCACCGACCGCCGCCGACGAGCCGTCTAACTTTGCACGTACCCCCCCTCCGATCCGCCGCCTCGCTTTACCAAATCGCCTGAAACTTGGCGAGCACCTCCACCTCACGTAGACGAAGAACTTCCGTGTTCGTGACTTCGTCTAATTCTTCCTCGATTCACGGGAATTTCTTGATTTACGTTTTGAGCTTCTGAATTCCGAAAACAGCGAGCTTTAAGACGAGATTCCGGCGAATCCGAGCGCTGTTTGACAAAACCGACGACACCATTAGCTTCGTATCGTCGAGACCTTCGAGTGGACATATAATTTGCTATGGTTTGAAGAGATTTTATTTTCGACAAATTTTTGATTGAGGAAGAAGACAGCCATTGACAAGAGGAGGAAGGAAGGGAAAAAGATGGCTGCTGTACAATTTCGAATTTCACCCTAAATTCTGAGGAAAAAGATAATATATACTATGGGTCTAATTTTGGTTTGGGCCCAAATATCATTACGTGTCCAATTACTCAATTTTCAACTGTTTTCTTCAATTCAAAAATTCTTATAAATACATGCTGATTTCAAAATTAATAAAATTTTAAACATAATTATTTCGGGTCATTACGAATCCAACGAACCTGATTTCGTAATTTTCCGAGTCCGTATGAATTTATTATGAATTTCCAAAGTCTGAAAATATGCTATTTTTCACTGTAAAAATTATACCGGCCACAACATAATTCCAAAAATTATAAATTTTAGAATTTAACCTTATTTTAATATTCCTAATCCATAGAAACTGGTCTCGTCGAATTCGGAGTTCGTTTGCAAAAATTCCATTTTTCAGGCGTATATTTTTAATATTTAAAAATACCAAAAATAGTGGAATTTTTCCGAAACTCAAAAATATAAGTTCTTATAGTCATTTTTATATGTAAACAACATTCTGAAACCAATGGAGATGGTTTCGGGTCCTAATTCCTTATTCTGCAAAAATTTTACGTTTCGGGCCTTATATATAATATATACGAATTCTATAGCGTTTTTCTGAAAATTTAATTTTCTCATAACTTACAATTTATAAACTGGAATCTTAATTTCTGAAACTCTTTGGAAAGATATTTTCAATACATTCCTAGCGTTTCTTGTTTCGTCCAATTCCGATTTATATTTTATTTTTTATAATTTTTCAAAGTTGGAATTTCAAATCTGAAATTACCGCGCCGTTTTCAGGCTCGGAATGGATTTAATATAAATTTCAAGTTCGCGCTCGAAATAAAATAAGTTTTTCATCGTTATTATTTAAAATAAATAATTTTAAATATATTCATTCATTAAAATTTCTTAAAATAAAATTTTAAAATTAACCCCAAAAATCAGGGCTGTTACACACTTGGAGGAGCTAAAGCAGAAGACTTCACCGTTAATATTTAGAGATTATTTCCGCTGTGATATGATGTATTGTACTCTGATAATGGTATGTACATACAATACAGTTTTGTATTTCAAAGTTATGTTATATAATATATTTTATTCGTTCCGCTGTGAGATTCGTGTTTACTCTGATTCTGCTCATTTGTGTTCTTCTTCTTCTTCTATTCTATTAGTTCTATCTTATCTTTCTCATCCTCTTATTTCTTTCTATTAATGATCCGGTATTTTCGAGGTCTGAACAGTCGACGCTACTTTTGTGTCAATTTTCAGGGTCGAAAATCTCGTGGTCGTTACAGTTGGTATCAGAGCTGAAGGTTAAGTGATTACCATGGCTCTGTGGCATAACTCAATAGAGATGGAGTTAATAATACTCTAGATTGAGTTTGAGTGTATATATATGAGCGCGTATTTGTAAATTGATATAAAAACTGTTTTATATTGTGTTAGTTGGTTTGGCAAGTGGTTTATGAATTTTGGTCGATACTGGATTGCAAACTGTATCGATAGGTGTTTCTAAACTCTTGAACAGAACAGTTTAACACGATATGTTTTGAAAGAAAGGGTAAGTGGAATAATCTTAACAAAAATATATTTTGATATAACAAAAGCATATATATATTGTAATTATCTAATATATATTGAAAGTGTTGATCGTTATTATGATCAAATAAGATTTATAATTGAGTTGGTTATATAAATAACCAATCGAAATGTTATATAAGTATAATATGCAAAACCAGATGAACTGAATCTGAATTGAAAACCAGACTTGAAATAAAACTCTAGAAACTTGGAAAAAGTTGGAAATAATGTTTGGAGTAAATATATGGGAATTTTAAAATCCTGGGAGATTTGAAATTGTTTTCCAAAGTGTGTGAAAGATATTTTGAAGTAAAAAATCAAAATGGAAGTGTTTTAAAATGAATTTTGGAAAGTAATATAGTATTGAACTCACTTTGATCACTGGAAAATAACCCTGATGATGAACCATGGCATCATCAGTGAAATTTTCGAGTTTCTAAGTGACGGATTACTACCAAAGATTTTGTTTTGAAATAAGATGTTCAGAAATTCAAATGTTTTGAATTGCTATGTTGTGAATATATATATGATTTTAAACTGATTTGAAATGAAAACCCCAGAAATTTGAATTCTGAAATATAAAAGTTTACTTATGAAGTAAATAAACAGAGAATTTAGATAAGCCAAATAAAAGCGGAGTTGAATTGAAGCCAAGTAAGTGGAAATCGTACTGGAATAAGGATTTGACTTGGCAGGGTAGTTGAGTTGTAAATTAAGATTTGGAATGGAACCAAACCTGGGGGTGAAATTTGATTATGGAGAAAAAATTGGGAGTTTGAAATTGAAATTGGAATTGAAAGGGAATTGGCTTAAGCATAAGCGAAAATGATTGGATTGAAGAATAACTTGAGTGGAGATCAAATGGAAATGCATTTGTATATGCTGGTAGGGCAATGAATGGAATAGAAAAGAGTTGAATGCCCTATAAAAGGTATAAGTTTACATTATATCTAGATATGAGATTTGTAATAACCCGGAAATGCGAGCCAGTTTAAATTTTTTATTTTGGCAATTTTAGCGAAATTTGAATATTTAAAATGAATTATTTTAAATAATATAGACGAGAAATTTATTTTTAGTAGAATTCGAACGTATATATTATATACGTCGTCGTTAGATTATAAATAATTATATATAATTATAAATAGAATTGAAAATGGCGCGGTAGTTCGATAATTCGATTACAAACTTCAATTGAATGTACCGGGTGCAAAACAAACCGGATTTTAGCGAAACCAAAAATAATAGGATCTATTTGATTATATCTTTCCAACGAATCCGAAAAATCAAAATTTCATAGCGGGAATAAAAAGATATGTCCAGTTGAAAATTCTGAATAGTCGCTATGGAATTCAGGCCCTTAAAAATGGGAATTTTGCAAACGACCTCGGATTTCGACGAAACCACTTTTGTTGGATCCGTGATGTCAAATTATTGCTAGATTCCAAATTTCATAATTTTTCAAATCAGTATGTGAGCGTTGCAAAGGGAAACGCGTTTGACCAGTTTCAGTTGATTTTAATCGACTGGAAAATGGCCATTTTTCCAACGGTCTCGGAATTCGACGAAATTAGTTTTGTTAGGACCGTATCATCAATACGAAGCCAGAAAATATTTTTCTGGAATTTTTCTAGTTAGTATGTGGCCCCGGTAATTTGAAATGTACGTTTGAAATTCAATATATAGAGTTATATTTTGATTTTGACGAAAACTGATCGAAACGATCGAATTAGCTTATGAAACATATCCCATTGTGTTCGGAATGGGGGTAATATGCTAGGGACGACAGTCGGTGGGTTCGATTTCGAGTTGAAAATAAAAAGTTGCTTATAGGAAAATTAAAATATTTAAGTATATATATTTATATAAACTCTTTTCTCTCCCCCCTCTCTCTCCTATTCACAGTCAACGCACGAAAAAAAAACCACCGGAGGAGCGATCACTGTCGCCCCCCCTTATCTCCGACGCGCCGCCCTAGTAGCTGGCGCCTCTGACCGCCAATCCTCCCTCCATCGCCGACGAACCCTCCCTTCTGGCCTCTCCCTCCACGCGACGCCTCGTTCCCGAAACCCTAGCAGATAACCCCCCCTCAAATCGAGACCGCCACTGAAGCCTAGCCGCCAGCAGTCCACCGCTCCGCCCTCCTCCGACGCACCGCAGATCTGCGCCACCCGACATCTTCTCCCCCCTCTGAACGATGTGAGTTTCTTTCTCCTTCGACCTTGTTTTTTTTCAGTATGAAACCATAGGATTTTTAAAACTGAAACCATAGGATTTTTAAAACTGGAACAATATGATTTTTAACAAGAAATCAATGGATTTTTAAAACTGAAACAATAGGATTTTTAACAAGAAATCAATGGATTTTTAAAACTGAAATCATAGGATTTTTAATTGAAATCATTGGATTTTTCTAAATAAAATGACGAGATTTTTATATTCAGAAAGACTAGATTTTTATATACAAAATTTGAGATTTTTATATACATCGCATTAATTTTTATAATATAGAAAAGATTAGATTTTAAAATAGAAAAGATTAGATTTTTAAAATAGAAAAGATTCGATTTTTATATATTGAATAGCAAAGTAAAAATTCGATTTTTATATATTGTATAGCGAAGTAAAAATTCAATTTTTACATATGTAGAGAATACGGGCAACGAAGGTGACAAAAAGGCGAGAACGATGAAGATTTCTATAAATGAAGTGCCGTGGAGTTAGGATAGCTATTGGTGAGAACTTCTCACTCTTCAATTTCTTTTTCTAGTTATATATATATACTAGGATGCAGACGGTGCTTAGTAGCACCCGACACCCGTCATCCACAGACCATGGATGGCTTGTTTGTTAAATTGTTTGGTTGTGTAGTTGTTTAGTTTATTTGGTTTGAATTGAATTGTTTGGTGAAATGGAATGGATTTGATTGATGTGTGAATGACGTGGGCCTTCACTAGACCGGGGATAAGGCTAGGCCTTGTCCCGTTTCTAGTATCGTGCCGTTATGCCGCCGAAATTTTCTAAAATAAGTTAGAAAAATAAAAATATCATTTTTATCTTGTAAAGGAACTGGATAAAAATTCATGTGTTAAAATAAAATGTTTTATCGTTAAAAATATAATTTTTAACGTGAATGTGAATAAATAAATATTCATTTACAAACCGGACGGTTTGTTTATGTACACCTATTTGAATGACATTGATTGGGACGATAAATTTTACACATCGCCCAACTGCACAAATAAAATCTGTGTTTGTTGATTTGAAACCCTACACGGGTGTTGGGATGAAATTTGAAGTTCACTCATCCTGATTGATTAAATATGTCGATCGATGGATCGACAAGCTGTTATAAGCATTAGATATCTATATTTGATGCTTATACAGTGTAGTGCACTTTGGATGATGGTTGACTATGTATCGTTGCTATTATATACATGTGTTGAATGGAATCCATATAATTAACTTTATATGGTAATTGATTGGGCCTCATCCCAATTTAGAAGATAAAGAATATTATAAAATAAAGGTTCATGTGTTGACCGTACTCATCCGTTGAGATTAGTCATGTGTTGAACGAAATATTTTAACAATAAAATTTGCATCTTTATCTTTATAAAATAAAAGTTCATGTGTTGACCGTACTCATCCGTTGAGATTAGTCATGTGTTGAACGAAGTATTTTAATAATAAAATTTACATCTTTATCAATATAAAATAAAGGTTCATGTGTTGACAGTACTCATCTGTTGAGATTAGTCATGTGTTGAACGAAATATTTTGATAATAGAAATATTTGAAATAGAATATTTGAAAACAGAAATATACGAAGCCGTGTTGATTAGATTGACGCCATTTTGACGTGAACGATATTTATATCGATTTTATTCATTTAAAATGAATATTGAAAAGTGATTTCGAAATCGAATATTTTGAAATGAAATTTGAATCGAATCGAATAGAAAACCAATTTGAATTGAATCGAATAGAAAGCCAATTTGAATTGAATCGAATAGAAAACCGATTTGAATTGAATCGAATAGAAAACCGATTTGAATTGAATCGAATAGAAAACCAATTCGAAATGAACTGAATATAAAACGAATTCGAAAAGAATTGAATATAAAACGAATTCGAAAAGAATTGAATATAAAACGAATTCGAAATGAATTGAATATAAAACGAATTCGAATTGAATTGAAAACGAATTGAAATAAATTCAAATTGAATTGAAATTTGAATTAAATAGAAATTAATTTTAAAACGAATTTATAAGGAAAAATTCAATTTTGATTTGAATTGAAATGGAAGTTGAAAATGTTTTTGAAACGAATTTAAAACTATTTATATAATTCGTTTTAAATAGAAATCGACGAAATATATATTATATATATTATATATATAATATAATGGCTTGAATAGAATGCGCCGCGCCGCGGCAGTTCGTGAATTTCGACCATTTATTTCAAACGGACATTACGGGAGATCCGACCGTCGGATTCTCCTGAGACCTGAACCGTTGGGTTCGTATCGAAAAGAGCTTTCTAACGAATATTAGGAATTTGAAATCTAACGGTTGAATTTGGAGATACGTCCAAATCAAATTTGAAAAAGGTCGTTGTAAGTGCAGTTCGATGGCCGTTGATGGAAATCGACTGTACGGGCCTTGATAAAATTATTAAAAATAGTAAAAATTTGTGTAAAATCATAAGAAATGATTTGGGAAAAATTGGGATGAAAAACTCCATATTTGAAAAGACAAAAATAGATTTTTATCGAAATGAACTTGTTTTGAACTAAAATTAAAACCCATTTATTTTTAAATAAATAAACTGGATTTGAAATGGGTTTAAATAGAATTGATTCATGGGTTTATCGTGAACTGTGTTTTAAATAACACTAGTTCTTTAACCCGATAATAAATAGAATGTGATTGGGGTTTATCGTGAACTGTGTTTTAAATGACACTAGTTCTTTAACCCTGTAAAAGGAGTTTTAATGAATCTGCAATTAAATTGAAATGTGAATGGATAATTTAAATTATCAAATTTAGAAAGTGAGCGAGGATGGAGTATTACCAGTTTTGCTCCAAAGCGATAGCTAAATCTTTAATTAGATTTGAACGTGAAATGGTAATTAATTTTACCGATAACACCGTGGTGTTAGATATGGAGTATTACCAGTTTTGCTTCATGGGATGAATAGGTTGGGATTGGGAAATAAAATAAATAATTACTTCGGTGTGGTTCGCTAATCTCGACTAGTTTAGAAAACCATAATTTGGTTTGAAACGACATCCAAAGGAAGATTTAAGGATAAATTTTAAAGAATTTATCTTGGATAAAATTAATGGGAACCTTTCCCTAAGAATGAGGAATTTAGAAACTAGCTGTAAGTTGGCTAAGAAGAATGGTTTCCTGGGTATTGATCTGATGTTGGTTTCGGCCTTCGGGGTTAATGTTTGGGAAATTGTTCTCTTGTTGATTTACGGTTAGTGACTAATGAATTGGAATGAGGCGTATGTTGTGTTTGTGTAACATTTGTTTTAATATACGCGGGTTGTTCGGAAAGACCGGGTTTATACCCATTCTGTATAACCGATTCGACGATAAGTCGAAGATGAAGACGGTGGTTGAAGACCGGAAGTCTTCACATCGTTTGGGTGATTACTGATGATCTTGATTGGGCTGTACACCCAAGATGAGGGAATCAGTTGGTGGTCGTCCAGACGTACTTGGAGATCGATGGATATGCGAGGAAAGTGCCTCCGGTTTCGTTCAGACCCAGAACGAACTTGTAAATGGATTGTGTGTCTGACATTGGATTTTATTCTGTGTTGATTGATTTCTGTTAAATATATATCTATTTGGCAGTGGAGAATTTATTCTCTTGCTTAACGCCCTTCTCTGAGACGTACGAGCTTAGAGGTTATATATCGATAGATATCAATCGCATGGCATAAATTTCCTGTGTGGCACGCTGTGTTGCATGGATCAAGGCTTCTGTTGAAAAGCAAAGTCTTGTGGTTGATGATCAAAGCACGGCCTACGTGGCAGCTTTGTGTATAGCATGGATTCGCGAGCCTCACACCTCGGTATGAGTCAAAAACGGGATGAGGACCCAAGGAGTGCACGACGTTTCTTTCTAGCTATGGGTGGTGTCAGTGACCTACCAGCCCTGACATTTATATACTTTTCACCTTTGTGGTTTGGATGCGAGGCGCCTCAATTATAGGTCCTATAGGGCCGGGAAACGTGTGTTCAGGAATAACTAATCCTCAAACGAAAGAGAGGACCGGTCTAGGAGGATCCCAGGGTTACCCAGAGTGTGTAGTCATGAGGCATTTGCTAGAGTGTCTCGAAGCGGAGAGGAGCTTTCCCCTTGCCTCGGCTCATGACGGAATCCAATTTCCAATACGTGATATTGCAGTTTTAATTGTAGAACTAGTATGGCGACATAGTAGATGGTAGCTATGCCGCCTATGATTGATATTTATGATTGAAATTGTTTTGACACTATAAACCTATAATAGTATCAAATAATGTGTTTTAAACGTATCCAGCATGCTTCGGCTGTTATAAGGGAAAACCCTATCCTCCGGCTTGCGTTGCATTGTGTGATGGGACCTGGGTCTTATAACAGCTTCATTTTTCTTTATTTAGCATTGCGCTGTTTGTTCTATGGACTGGTATTCTTGGGAGGAAACCCGTTTCGTGTTATACGGCGTGGTCCCTTGATTTACCTAACTTTAAAACCAATATTAATAACTGTTTTAGTTCTCACATCAGTCACATGACTGACCTGGAGTTTATTGTTTTAACCTAAACTCTGGGTGCCCCTATTTTTCACACGGGCAGCTAGTAGTTTTGGTTTTGCAGATTTATATTCACAGGATCCTGATTTACAGCTGGAACGATGCTCGGAAAGCTCTGTATCCGTGTATTACTTTCAGTTGTGTTTTGTATTATTTTTCCGCTGCAGTACTGTATTTGAACCTCTGATATTTATTGAATGTAATTTATTCATTATACTCTGTATATTCTTGTATCTGATGGAATTGTTGTAATTAACAATGAAATGTTCTTCCGTCTGCGTTCTGATTTGTCCTGTTCTTAAAGGATCAGGGGTTTCGAATGGTCTAGATCGGTTTAACGACTGATTCGGATCGAGTGAAATTTCTTGCCGTCACAAGATTTCTGAGCCTCTTTGAAAAGCGTTTTGGCTGTTTGATTTTCTGTTGGATTAG
Source organism: Allium sativum (assembly GCA_030737875.1). Classification (NCBI taxonomy): domain Eukaryota; kingdom Viridiplantae; phylum Streptophyta; class Magnoliopsida; order Asparagales; family Amaryllidaceae; genus Allium; species Allium sativum. The sequence goes on from CM060911.1 coordinate 282,220,952, forward strand.
AAAATGCCCCGAAAGACAAGTGGTAGTAGTACTAGATGAGCCGTGCAGAGGAGATGCTGGCAAAATTCTCAGAAAATTTAAGCTGTTAGAAAATTTTCAGATTTTCGAAAATATTCGGTAATGAGAAGAATTAATATTTAATTGGAATTAATCAGTTCTGTTGAAACTGAATTTAAGAAATTAAATAAAAGATTTTTAACCTGTTTATAACAGAGATTGTAGTATTTTCCCCCATCTTAGCAATTTCGAGGACAAAATTATTTTAAGGGGGAAGGAATGTAATGTCCCGCATTTTATCGGCTTATATTTGAATATTTAAATCAGTTTAAATATTGAATTCATGATATAAGTGGATTTACATATTAGTTAAAACAGAGTTGAATGTATGAAAATATATATTAAATATAATCGAACCCGTAATATCGCGACAATTCGTAATTTAACGTTCTGAACTTCAACTAAGTGTATAGGACTCGTTTTAAATCGGATTTCTGCGAAATAAGGAACGCTGGAATTTGTTGAACTATATCTTTGTAACAGAAGTGAAAAATCAAGACTTCGTATTATATATTGCAAGATATGTCCAAATCAAATTTTCAAATAGTAGCTGTAGAAATCGTTTATCGACCGTAACGGGTTATTCGATATAACTAGATATCGGTTTCGAATTTAGACAAGGTTCCTTTGAGACATAGTGATAATTTAATTTTTAGAATTTTACTGTAATTTTTAATTAATTAAATACACAACTTTTTATTTGGAGTATTTTACAACCTATATCAATATTTTGGGATTTGAAAATATGAGTTAATTTACCGATATTATTATATTTTTGGAATCAGGTCACATTGTTTGACACGACCGTATTTTTATTTCTGTCTACAGCAGTCCATACGTTAACGAAATGTTACGTAGCGGGGCACCCTTATTTCCTTAAACTTTAAAACAAAATATACATACTAGCAAACAACCATTTACCATTCTCTCATCACGATGCCATACACATTCAATATATATGACAACACAAATCAGCACACTTATTTCTTCACCCAAAAGAAAAATCGAAAGAAACATATCATAATTGAAGCTATCAGCTACACACAGGCACATTGCACACCTTGCATTTTCTTTTCCTACCTAAAAGTCTAGTTTAACCGACTAGACATTGCAGACCTATATGAACTGTCTCGTTTCAACATACAACTGGCAATTTTCATGCCTAAGTAATCCAACATACTAGCTTTCCTCTATTACTTCACAAGAAAGGAATAGGGCAGTCCTATCTGTGGCATTGAAAAATCTCTATCAGCACATGTCTAAGAAGGAACCATTAGCTACCCTATTGTCTATTCCTTGGGTACGTAGGTTTTATTTACATAAGTGCCAAGGGATCGCTTCTATATAAACAAAGGCAGAGGGTTCATTTCTTTTACTTGCTTCAGGAATCAAAGTGTGAGCAAATCCAAGTTAAAATTTCAATCAAATGAAAGAAAAATCCCTTTCCTCAAAATTAAACCGTGCATTATAAATCCAATAGAAATGCAAAACTCAACAATATCATTCGATTGGTATACATTAATGAAGTACGGTTGCAACTTCTATCGCCACCTGTAGGGAGTTCGAAGGAGGAAGCAACAGTCTCGTTCGGTAAGGGGGTTGCGATCTCAAAGCAGTTGTGCGAAGGGAAGTTCACTGAGACTAATAGCACAGCTGAATGGCGATGCACTGAACCGTACTGTGGTGTGAAGATATACGAGTTGCAGATGAGTGTACCCTAAGAGCTTACGTGAGTAATGATATAGCAGGTTCTCTATAGCAAGGAGCAGCGCCTTTTTCCTCAATCAGGGAACAGTGTGGTGTGTGGAGGAGTTAATAGCCTCACAGTGAACATTTGGAGCGCAAGTTTTAAAAATGGGAAACGAAGTGGGGAAGGGGCTTTAATGTGGGCTGGTTTGTTTGAGCATTGGCAAAGAAATGAAGTTGTTCTGTTGCAAAGAAACGATAGTGAGCAAAAACAAATAAAGTTCGGCATTTTCTTTGCAGCATGGCTCTGTAAATTCAAAGAAGAGCAAAATAATGGTACAGGGTGGCGTGAATGAGGAAGCACGGATGAGGAGTTATATTTTGTCCGGTGAAGTAATGAAAGTTTAAACCATATTTGGCAGCAGGTATCAATACAGGAGAGAACACAGTTTTGTTTCAGGAGGTGAGCATGTGGCGCTGTCGGTTGGGTTAACGATGGAGTATATCGACAATGGCAGTAACGCGTTGAAAAAAAAAAGAGTCAGCGGGCACGTCGGGATCGCAGCAATAAGAGTTACATGGTGGAACTGATTTCGCGAAGAACAGAGCCACCGGAATTTCATGGTTTAAAGCGACTGACGCAAATCGTTATTTAACGGTTAACGCGCCAAGGTGAGTAAATTCACTAACTCTGTTTTATTTTAAACAAATTTTAAAATAATGGTTGAATGTTGTGTGATGGTTGATTAGGTAAATTACAATTAAATTGGTTGAATTATATATACATTGTTGCGATATATATACATCAGTAGTTAGACACTAATTCTGTTGATTATAATGTTCCCTAGTATGGATTAATCAGTGTAAATTGTTTGACTAACATCTATGGATGCTGGAAACCGGTTGGAGGAATCCAACCGGATTCCTCAATGTTTATATGTACTGTTTGTTTTATATAGATGCACTGCTTGAACCCAAATGACTTTTGAAACCTTGTGTTGATATTAGAATTGAATGGAAATTCAAACGTTATTTTGATTTAATCAATAGATAATATCGATTAAGAAAGTGGCAACAACCAACCATAAATGTATCATTTGTTTTAACCGCTATTGTTTTACCAAAATCCCACCGTGTGCGAAGCACGTGTTTCACCATACTTACTAAATGATTTGGTAAAGTGGATTCTTATATTAATAAGATTAATAAGTAAGTAGGCGGAGATTAATTTGATGATTAATAACAAGAATTTATTGTTTTAAGAATAATTAAATGAGATATTTACAAATAGATTATGATTGATTTCATATTAAGATTAGTTAGAATCGATTATTGTTTATTTAATAGTAAGTGAGATTATTTAGAAATAAATTATTATTTTTATAGTAATCGATACAAGTGAAATTATTTGGATTAATAAATGTTATTCATTCAAAATGAAAAGATTTGTCAGAATTGATTAGTGGGTTAATCATGGCTAAATATTTACCAAGCAAACTGTTTTGATCGATAATTGGTTATTTAACTAAATTAGATTGGGCTGATTAATCCAATGTAATAAATTAACGAATAGTTGATTTAGTTTAAATAAGATTTTAAAGTATAAGGGATTTGTTTAAAGAAGACAAAGCGAAGAGGAATGTTTAATAAGGGATTTGTCTAAGAAAGACGAAGCGGAGAGAAATGTTTAAAAATGGATTTGTATAAGCTAATGTAAATAACTGAGTTTTCAAAATAAGGATATGGCGTCATAAAACCATATTTAAAATATAGCAAGAAGCACGTTTATGGATTTTAAAGTATAAGGGGTTAGAGTTACGAACTTATATATATTCTAAGATAAGAATGTTATTGATCAAGGTCTGAGAGGTAATTAAAATACCCCAACTTGAACGACTTCACTATTATCGAAGGATGGTGTTGTTTGTAACGGAAAGAGATTTCAAGATTTTTGTAACGGAAAGAGATGACAAGATTTTTGTAACGGAAAGAGATGTCAAGATTTTTGTAACGGAAAGGGATGCCAAGATTGGTTATAAAGAGAATATTACAGCGTATGACAAGTCCTAGAACTATAGCGATAAAATAATGCTGTTGACTAAACTTAATCATGACTGTTATGTCGAGATTAGTTATAAGGGGAATATTACAGCGTATGACAAGTTTTGAACTATAATGTTAAATTAACGTTGTTGGCCAAGCTTAAGCGTGATTTTTATATATAGCACTACTCCCTAGGGAATTAAAACAATTTGGTTGGAGATCCACTTATTCTAAAGTAATAAGCAACGAGGTTGTCCAAAGAGATATAAGAATAAGAGTTATAATAACTGAGAATATTTTCCAAGAAGTGTGGAAGTGCTAAAACGAGATTTGAGAAATATCTGGTAAGATATGGGAATTCGAATAATAAAATGAATGTTAAATATAAAGTGCCCGTGGTTGTGTGATGTTTAGTCGTACAATTGAATGGATGTTTGATTTTACTTCGATAGTTAAATAACCGACTATCGAAGTGTTTTGACCATCGTTGTCAATACGGAGAGACCGGTTGGATATATTATCTAAAACCACTCCATATAGGCATAAGCGCTGCGAATAGATTATGCTGACGACAATTGAAGACGGAGTGAAATGCAAGGGTCGTCCGGTCCCAGAATGGTGTTTTCTGTTTGTCCAGTCCCAGGACAACTTGTATGGACGAATGTCTGACAGAGTATTCCTAGCGGTCACATAAGACGATCTTTTCAAGGTATTACGTCTGGTGGCGGAGAAATTCGTTTCTCTTAGCTTTTATACCCGTAATATTTTGGGAAGATCAAATAGTGATTTGACGGGTTTGACGATGTGACATTCAAAGTGTAAGGTGGCCAGATGTTCTAAAGGATAGACGTAGCCTCAAGCTTCACAACCGGGAAATGACAAAAATCGGGCAGGCAGCATAGCTATGCGGGTCGCTCCCATTAGGGTGTATAATCATCTATCTAGAGAAATTCCTTTTGTTTCTTACTCTATCGATTCTGCCCATCGGGGAACGGTGGTTTGAGTCCAACCGTTGGTGATATACATTCGATACACTCAAGAGAAATGAGTGGTCGGTCATGTGTGGGCCGGGTTGCAAGACGTTCTTGTTGAACCCAGGTGTATTTGCCTTTAGAGATACACTATCGGCAGGTGGTCCCATACAATGTCATAGTTGGAATCCAATCTCCAATAAGCGCCCTGCGGTTTTTGATTTTTATACTATGTATGTAGAGCGTGAGATGCAAGCGTTCTACTATTTGGTTATTTACTTGCTTAGACATTATTATAATATCATTGGATTTTGATATCAAAATATCTTGGGTTATAGTAAGGTAAAAACCGTCCATGTTTATGTGTGGGTTGGTCTTACTATTATCCTTTTGTTTCAAAAAGGATTTCCAAAGTTAAACCGTATGGTTGGAATTTACTCACACCAGTCCCATGACTGACCCAGAGTTTATTTTGTTTGTTTTCCCTAAACTCTTGGGTGCCCAAATTTGTACAAGCAGTCAAGTGTTTTAGGCTTTTACAGATATACTTGGAGGAGCTAAAGCAGAAGACTTAACCGTTAATATTTAGAGATTATTTCTGCTGTGATATGATGTATTGTACTCTGATAATGGTATGTACATACAATACAGTTTTGTATTTCAAAGTTATGTTATATAATATATTTTATTCGTTCCGCTGTGATATTCGTGTTTACTCTGATTCTGCTCAGTTGTGTTCTTCTTCTTCTTCTATTCTATTAGTTCTATCTTATCTTTCTCATCCTCTTATTTCTTTCTATTAATGATCCGGTATTTTCGAGGTCTGAACAGTCGACGCTGGATTTTGTGTCGATTTTCAGGGTCGAAAATCTCGTGGTCGTTACACTTTTTGTCATGGAATCCTCTCAAATTTTGTCATGATGTGCTCCTACATGCCATAAACTCGAATACAATCATCAATTCAGGCATAGATCTCTATAATCAACACAAATCTTGTAAGAACCCGGAAATGCGAGCCAGTTTAAAATTTTTATTTTGGCAATTTTAGCGAATTTTTAATATTTAAAATGAATTATTTTAAATTATATCGATGAGAAATTTATTTTGCATAGAATTAGAAATATATATTTATTCGAATCGTCGTTAGAATATAAATATTTATTTTAAATTATAAAAGGAATTGAAAATGGCGCGGTAGTTCGTTAATTCGATTTCAAAGTTCAAATGGATGTACCGGGCGAAAAATAAACAGGATTTTAGAGAAACCAAAAATAATAGGATCTAACTGAGAATATCTTTCTAACGAATCCGAAAAATCAAAATTGCATAGCGGGAATCAAAAGATATGGCTAAATGAATTTTCAGAATAGTCGCTATGGAATTTCTTGCCCTTAAAATTGGAAATTTTGCAAACGACCTCGGTTTTTGACGAAACCACTTTTGTTGGTTCCGGGATGTCAAGTTATTGCTAGATTCCAATTTTCATAATTTTTCGAATCAATATGTGAGCGTGCCGGAGTAAAACCCGTTTGACCAGTTTTAGTTGATTTTAATCGACTGGAAAATGGCCAATTTTCAAATGGCCTCAGAATTCGACGAAACTAGTTTTATTAGGACCGTATCGTCAATACGAAGCAAGAAAATATTTTTCTGGAATTTTTCGAGTTAGTATGTGGCCCCGGTAAATTGAAATACGCATTTAAATTCAATATATAGAGTTATATGTTGATTTTGACAAAAACTGATCGAAACGATCAAATTAGCCTACGATACATATCCCATTGTGTTAGAAATGGGGGTAATTAGCTAGGGACGACAGTTGGTGGGTTCGATTTCGAGTTCGAATGAAAGTGGTACTTTATAGGATTCAAAATTTAATTAAATAATAAATAAAATATATAATATCCTCTCCCCTCTCTCTCTCCTGCTTCACTCAGACGAAAAAAGAAGAAGAATGGATCGGAGGAACCTGTCGCCCCCCCTCGATGGAGCCGCGCCGCCGCTGGTGGCATCCACCGCCACAGCCCTCCGCTTCTCTCCTCCTCAGGCGCCACTCTCTCCTCCTTCTGACCGATTTAAAATCGCACCCCCAAACCCTACCTCTCCTAGCCGCGCACCACCCAGACGCCCTGAGTTAGCCTTCGCCCCATCGCCAACCTCTCCACCGCCTTCTCAGCTTCGCCCCTCCTCCTTTCCTCGATCTGCACCATCCTCCCTGTTTTCAAATCAAGATCACGAGCCCCGTTCATCCCCAAATCAAAATCCCTTCGTTGCCACTCCCGTTCAACGCGTCACCGTGCTGTTGACTGCGCCGACCTACCCCGCTGTTTCGCCTAACCCGCCTCCGATAGAAACTGTAAGTTCATTTATTTATATTTATATTTATTTGTTCAATGTAATTAGTTTTAAATATGGATAAAAATCAGTTTTTAATGAGATCAAAGCTTTGATTTTTATATAAACAAAGTTTGAATTTTTATATAAACAAAAGTTTGATTTTTATCATTAAAAAGATTCGATTTTTAATTTATTAAAGAGAAAAAGATATGGATTTATATTATAAAACTAATAAAAATATGATTTTTATCATATGTGAAAAATAAAAATATGATTTTTATCATATGTGTAAAATAAAAATATGATTTTTATAAAGTGGAGAATATAAAAATATTACCTTTATTATAGTAGAGTATTAAAAATATAATTTTTATTATAGTAGAGTATTAAAAATATAATTTTTATTATATGTAGAGAGTAAAAATATAATTTTTATTATGTGCGAGGAATCAAAATATAATTTTTATTTGAATAGTAAGATAAAAATTCAATTTTTATATATATGAAGTGAAGAAGAGAATATGTTTTTTTACATAGTAGAAATATAAAAATATAATTTTTATATAGAATGAAGCGTCGGAAAAAAAATATACATGAAGAAGAAATAAAAATATGATTTTATTTATTGAAATGAAGCAATAAAAATATAATTTTTATTTTGAACAGCGTGAAAAGAACTGCATTGGAATATCAAACAGATCCAGACGGTTCAGCAGTTCAAAAGCAAAGCACGGTGGAGTGGAACCCTCTGTGAGAACTTCTCACTTTAAATCTTCTTTTCTAGTTAAAAATATATACTAGGATGCAAACGGTGTTTAGTAGCACCCGACACCCGTCGTCCACAGACCATGGACGGCTTGTTTGTTTAGTTAATTGTTTGGTGATTGATTTAATTGTTTGGTTGATAAATTTGATTGAACTGATTGTGTGATGTGAAATAAAATAAAATGTTTATATAGTTAAAAATATTTTATCGCTAAAATTTAATTTTTAACATGAATGTGAATAAATAAATATTCATTTACAAACCAGACGGTTTGTTTATGAACACCTATTTGAAGGACATTGATTGGGATGATAAATTTTACACATTGCCCAACTGCACAAATAAAATCTATGTTTGATTGTTTGAAACCCCACACGGGTATTGGGATGATATTTGGCGTACACTAATCCCAATTATTTAGTTGTATGTCGATCGATTAGTCGACAGACAGTGTGAGCATTAATTATTTATATTTGATGCTTATGCAGTTGTGTAGTGCACTTTGGATGATGATTGATTATTTATCGTTGCTATTATATACATGTGTTGTATGGAATCCATATAATTAACATTATATGGTAATTGATTGGGCCTCATTCCAATTGGGAAAATAAAGAATATTATAAAATAAAGGTTCATGTGTTGACAGTACTCATCCGTTGAGATTAGTCATGTGTTGAACGAAATATTTTAACAATAAAATTTACATCTTTATCATATATAAAATTAGAAACTAACTGGAAAATAGATAAGATGAGTGGTCTCCTGGATATTGATCTGATGTTGGTTTCGGCCTTCGGGGTTAATATTTAGGGAATAGTTCTCTTACTAATTTACGGTTGGAGTCTGATTTGAAATCAAACGATAGATACCATAATTTTTACAAAATATATTAAATAACAAAAATAGTCGCGTGTTGACAGTACTCATCCGTTGAGATTAGTCATGTATTGAAAGAAATATAGATTCATTTGTTGAATAGAATAATGAAGTTGTTGAAAAATATAAAGCCGTGTTGATTAGAGATGCGTTATTTTGATGCGAACGATATTTATATCGATTATATTCGTTTTTATAATGAATATTGAAAAGAGATAAAAATCGAATATTTATAACAGGAAATCGAATTGAATTGAATATAGAACGAATTCGAATTGAATTGAATTGAATATAGAACGAATTCGAATTGAATTGAATAGAAAACGAATTCGAATCGAATTGAATTGAATAGAAAACGAATTCGAATCGAATTGAACAGAAAACGATTTCGAATTGAATTGAATTGAATATAAAACGAATTCGAATTGAATTGAATATAAAACGAATTCGAATTGAATTGAATTGAATAGAAAACGAATTCGAATCGAATTGAATTGATTAGAAAACGAATTCGATTTGAATTGAAAACGAATTGGAATAGAATCAAAATCAATTTAAAATGAATTCAAATTGAATTGAAATTTGAATTGAATTGAAATGAATTTAAAACGAATTTATAAGGAAAAATTCAATTTTGATTTGAATTTGAAATGGAAGTTGAAATAGAAGTTGAAATTGTTTTGGAAACGAATTTAAAACTATTTATAAAATTCGTTTTAAATAGAAATCGATGAAATATATATTATATATATTATATATATAATATAATGGCCTGAATAGAACGCGCTGCGCTGCGGCAGTTCGTGAATTTCGACCTTTGACTTCGAACGGACACTACGGGAGATCCGACCGTCGGATTCTCCTAAATCCGGAACCGTTGAGTTCGTATCGAAAACAGCTTTCTAACGAATATTAGAAATTTGAAATCTAACGGTTGGATTTGGAGATACGTCCAAATCAATTTCAGAAAAGGTCGCTGTAAGTGCAGTTCAATGGCCGTTGTTGGAAATCGGCTGTACTGGCCTTGATAAAATTATTAAAAATAGTAATAATTTGTGTAAAATTATAATAAATGATTTGTGAAAAATCAGGATGAAAAATCCCACATTTGTAAAGATAAAAATAGATTTTATCGAAATGAACTAGTTTTGAACTAAATTAAAACCCAATTATTTTTAAATAAATAAATTGGATTTGAAATGGTTTTTAAATAACCAGAATTCTAATATATTTAATTGGAATGGAATTAGAATTGATTTGTGGGTATCGTGAACTGTGTTTTAAATGACATTAGTTCTTTAACCCAATAAAGGGAGTTTTAATGAATCTGCAATTAGATTGAAATGTGAATTGATAATTTAAATTATCAAATTTGGAAAATGAGCGAGAATGGAGTATCACCAGTTTTGCTCCAAGCGAAAGTTAAATCTTTAATTAGATTTGAACGTGAAATGATAATTAATTTTACCGATAACACCGTGGTATTAGATATGGAGTATTACCAGTTTTGCTTCATGGGATAAATAGGTGGGGATTGGGAAATAAAATAAATAATTACTTTGGTGTGGTTCGCTAATCCCGACTAGTTTGGAAAACCATAATTTGGTTTGAAATGATATCCAAAGGATGATTAAAGAATCAATTTTAAAGAATTTATCTTTGATAAAATTAATGGGAATCGTTCCCTAAGAATGTGGAATTTAGAAACTAACTGCAGGTCAGCTAAGAAGAATGGTTTCCTGGGTATTGATCTGATGTTGGTTTCGGCCTTCGGGGTTAATATTTGGGAAATTTTTCTCTTGCTAGTTTACGGTTAGTGACTGACGAATTGGAATGAGGCGTATATTGTGTTTGTGTAACATTTGTTTGTTATATACGCGGGTCATTCAGAAAGGCCGGGGTTATACCCATTCTGAATAACCGATTCAACGATATGTCGAAGATGAAGACGGTGGTTGAAGATCGGAAGTCTTCACATCGTTTGGGTGATTTCTGATGATCTTGATTGGGCTGTACACCCAAGATGACGGAATCAGTTGGTGATCGTCCAGACGTACTTGGAGATCGATGGATATGCGAGGAAAGTGCCTCCGGTTTCGTTCAGACCCAGAACGAACTTGTAAATGGACTGTGTGTCTAACATTGGATTTTATTCTATGTTGATTGATCTCTATTAAATATACATCTGTTTGGCGGCGGAGAATTTATTCTTTTGCTTAACGCCCTTCTCTGAGACGTACAAGCTCAGAGGTTGTATATCGATGGACATCAGTCGCATGGCATGAATTGCCAGCGTGGCATGCATGAGTGGCAAATGATCAAGGCTTCTGTTGAAAAGCAAAGTCTTGTGGTTGATGATCAAAGCACGGCCTACGTGTAATAGCTTTGTGTATAGCGTGGATTCGTGAGCCTCACACCTCGGTATGAGTCAAAAACGGGATAAGGACCATTGGTAGAACACGACGTTTCTTTCTAGCTATGGGTGGTGTCAATGCTTAAACTGGCTGACATTTATATACTTTTCACATTTGTGGTTGTTGGAATGAGGCGCCTCGATATTAGGTCTGATAGGACCAGGAAACGTGTGTTCAGGAATTGCCAATCCTCAAACGTAACGGAGGACCGGCCCAACCGATCCAAGTGGCTGCCCAGAGTGTGTAGTCCTGAGACATTTGCTAGAGTGTCTCGAATCGGAGAGGAGCTTGCCCCTTGCCTCGACTCATTACGGAAATCCAATTTCCAATACGTGATGTTTCGGTTTTATTTGTAGAGCCTAGTATGGCGACATAGTAGCATGGGATACTATGCCGTCTATGATTTATATTTATGATTGTAGTTATTTTGACACTTTATAATATAATAGTATCGAATGATTTGTTTTAAACGTACCAAGCATGTTTGACTGTTATAAGGGAAAACCCTATCCTCCGGCTTGCATTGCATTATGTGATGGGACCTGGGTCTTATAACAGCTTCATTTTTCTTTACTTAGCATTGCGTTGTTTGTTTTATGCACTGGTATTCTTGGGAGGAAACCCGTTCCGTGCCATACGGCGTGGTCCCTTGAATTACCTTATTTTTAAAGTAAAGTTTTGAATAACTGTTTTAGTTCTCACACCAGTCACATGACTGACCTGGAGTTTATTGTTTTAACCTAAACTTTGGGTGCCCCTATTTTCGACACGGGCAGCTAGTAGTTTTGGTTTTGCATATTTATATTCACAGGATCCTGATTTACAACTGGAACGAGACCCGGAAAGCTCTGTATCCGTGTATTACTTCTAGTTGTGCTTTGTATATTTTTTTCGCTGCTATGTAATTTATTGTAATCTCTGATATTTATCGAATGTGTAATATTTATTCATACACTGTATATTCTTGTATTCTGATGGAATTGTTGTAATTAACAATGAAATGTTCTTCTGTCTACGTTCCCATTTGTCCTGTTCTCAAAACGATCAGGGGTTTCGAACGATCTTAGTCTGTTTAACGATCGATTCAGATCGAGCGAAATTCCTTGCCGTCACAAATCTCAACCTAAGTTTATTGTCCTTTACTGTAGACGTTGAAACCCAAACAAAATCATGTCGCACCTTCTAACAAAAGAATAGAATTGAAGAGAATATTTATCTGAGTTGAATGAGACTAGTTTTAGAAATTTTCAATGAGAAGTTCACAAGATATTGAGTTTTGAATGAGGTAGAAGCCATTGTTGTTTCTCTAATATTTTTTTATAAGTAGAGATTGATTATCGAAAATGAAGCAGATGAGCAGTAAGTGGAGAAAATGAGCAGAAGGCCTAACGTAGAAGAAGAATCATGGCCGTTTGAACGGGAATAGTTAATTAAATAAAAGAAAAGTGACGTGGCTTGAACGTGTATTCCCATGATTTAAGGCACAATATCCGCTCCTCTTAAATACCAAGTGGTCATCTTGGATTTGACACATTTTAAATTTTAAAATCTACTTAACGGATTTGGTTAAATGACATACACCAATCAATCTCGTGCTTCCATATGTACGAAAATACAAATACCATAAAACAAAACGGATTGTTCAATGACATAAATACAAATATTTCTTTCCTTGTTGCACCAAAACAAACGCGAAATAATACATTAAAAATTAAAATAAAATGTTCACGTACAATTTCATCATGATCGTTACAAACGCTACCGGTTTATTAAATATTTATATAAACCGATTTCAACGGTCGATATCTGATGAAGCTGACATTGTGAAATGTCATGTAAAATATACATATATTCAAAATCAATGCTTTATTGTTATAATTGGTCGATTTCGTAATTAAATCACTAAGCTTTATTATAAATTTATTATTCAATTTGGTTCAAATATCCAAATATTCAATATTAACTTTCAAATTTCAATGAATAACAGTACAAATCAAATCATGGTTTCATTTACAATTAAAGCAAATTATTATAATTAAAACAAGTTAAATTTTGTTACTAAATAAATTTGGTAAGGTTTACAAATAAATTCATGTAATTAAATCTCCAATTATAATTATAACCATTCAATATATGATTAACATAGAAATGTGTTTATTTTATGCTCGTATATTTTATCTTTTGTAAATAAATAAATGATACTTTGGTTACTTTTGTGTGTTTTTACAGGATGTCAAGAATTGCCTCCTTCGTTTCAAATTAAAGGCCAACTACAGATAAAAAGCTACTTCCCCGTATTAAAGCCATCTCAATTACAAAAGACGTTGTAGCTCACCGGTAATTGCATGGAAATTTGTACTGAGAGACCTGAGTTCGATCCCCGTCGAGCTCACTTTTTGCCAAAGAACGGAACGCGTTCACACTGCCCCTTTTCTATGAAGAATATATTAATTAGTGTTATATTATATATATACATAGTCATGTGTATGTATGATATTCACTAATGGACCTTTCAGGAGTAATCATGGAAATCAATTCAGAACATTCATTTTTCAAATTCCAATTAGAAGAATTTCTGATAAAAATATTGCCAAGAAAAGGTCAATTTTGAAGATATTTTCCCTTGTTGCCTTTGGAGTCTAATGAGTATCCTTGTTTGAAAGAATTAATCTCATACAATCTGCTCATCAATCAATCAATCAATTTGCCACATGGAAGATAGGGAAGATTTGGAAGATATTCACCGTGATTTGCTTTCCAATCAAGCTTGGTCAAGGAAGGCAAGAGATTTGATATTACTTCTTGGGAAAAGAGGGCCATTTAGTCATTGATTTGATTAGGATTTGGTCTACATCTCTATAAATATACATGATGTCCCATTGTAAATGCGATTCATTCATTTTTCTATTCTGTATTCTCCTTTGCTCTAATAAAAGTCTTTTCTTTTCTAGTTTTATTGTTATTTTAATTTCATAACAATTTGTGTTATCTACCTAATTAGGTTTGGGTAGAACGCATATTGTTATTGTCTTTTATTACTGCTTGTTAGCGATTCACTGTTTGATTAGTTTCAACAGGAATCCTACTTTTAATTTCTGTTATTGTTCTAGTTGTTATTCTCTTTTTCTAGTAATTGTTCCTTTTCTTTTCAATTGTTGAATTTGATACTGATTAGATTCAGAGTAATTTCAACAACATAAAAAACAACAACTCCAAACTCCGTCTAACTCGCCCAAGAATAAATAGATAATGATTTTTAATAACACCTCCCTGTGTTCGACCTGTATGCTACACACCTGTATGCTTGCAGAATTTAATTTAAATGTCGCGCTTTTCTAATTCATAGATTAGCGACGATCTAGTTTTTGGCGCCGTTGCCGGGGAGGTAACGATTAAATTTTATTGTTTATTTAATATCTGATTCGTGTTAGTTTTTGTTTTTATTTTTGTTTTTGTTTTTGTTTTGCTAAAAAAAAAATCTCTTTATTAGTTGATTTTGTATCAAACATTGGTGCTAGAATCATCTAAACAAGAGAAGAGAAAAAAATTTCTTGCCACTTTTGTCTCTTGGTTTCTTTTCTTTAATCTCATCTATTCCTTCCTTCCCAATTTTTACATTTGTTTGTTCCCTCTTGCGAATTTATTCCTACTTTAGGCAAATAAAAAAAAACTTGCCAAATTTTCTTGACCTTATTTCCTTTTTTTCCTTTCATTTATTTATTTCCTTTTTATTTCTTAATCTCCTTCTTTTCTTTTATAAATTCTTCCTTCTTTTCAATTCTAAAGGAAAAAAAAACCTTTCAATTTTTGCTTTATTTTTTCCATTTCTTTTCCCAATCTTCTACGTTCTCTTTCTTTCTTTTACAAATCAGAAAAAAAGAAAATTTTTGTCATTAAATTCTTCCCATTGTACAAATTCATGCCATTTTCTTATAATTTCTTCTCACAAATCTCCTTCTGTTGCAAATCTCTTACCCTTTTAAAAAAAAATAACAAATTTCTTTCTAAATTTTCTCGTTGTTGCTGAATAATTCCATTACCCAAATTTCTTTCCATTTTGCAATCACCTTTTTAGTTTTCACATCTTTAATTTGCTTGCTATTTTCTCTCATTGCTTTCCTTTTATATAAAAAAAAATTGCCACTTTTTCTTTTAATTTCTTACCAATTTTTCTGTTTCTTTCCTTCATTTCCTTTCCTATTTTTTATACACCCCTTTTCTTCATTTTACAAATTTTAAAAGGAAAAAAAAAGTTACCAATTTTCACCTATTTCTTTCCTTTTTATTTCTCAATCCCATTCTCTTCTTTTACAAATTCTTTCTTCTTTTCAACATATTAATAAAATAAAAAAACTCTTTCCTTTTGCTTTTTCGTTCCCTGTTTTCAATAGAATCTCCTTTCCTCTTTCTCTTTTCATTTATTTTGTTTCCTTTTACTTTAGATTTATTTTCTTCTAATACTATTCCTTTCCATTTTTTCTGAAAAAACTCTTGATTGGCAGATTTGATGTTATTTATTAACATTGCAATCTCCAAAAAACAAGAAAAAAATATCTTGCTAGTTTTGTCTTCTATTCCTTTTTTTTCCTTAATCTCTTTCCTTGTTTTAACAATTTCTTTAAAAAAAAAATCAAAATCAAGCGAAGGAAGGAAAACAAGCAAGACCGAAGTGGAGAAATTCAAAAGTCAAACAATTGCAAAAAGTTGAAGTCGAATTGTTGGAGCGGTTGCACACCAAGTGGGGTGTGAACGCGCTAACGCTACCCAATTTCACTGGAGGACTGCCGATCAAGGTGATAAATTTAAAAAAAAAAACTCTACCGGTGCTCTGCCGCAAAGAAAAAAAATATATATAGACAATTGTTGTAAAAAATTTCTGTAGTGGCAGCGGCTTGAATGTAATTTTTTGATTTCTGCAATTATTTTGTATGATTGTTGTTATTTCTGCACTTTTTTTTATTCATTCTTTTAAGGGCAACACCCCAATTCACATAAGGTGAGGGATTTCATCACCCTTTCCTTAGCCCACAAATTGCATTTCATCATAGAATCTGACTAATAATAACGGTTAGACATTGGCCTTAAGGGAGTCACGGGCTCATCTAGGGCTTAATTGTATTGTGATAGTTGATTCATTTGGAACGAATTATTTCTTGGTGTCTAGACTACGGCAGAGAAATAACTGTTTATAAATATTACGGTGATTCTTAAATATTATATCGGTTGTTACTCTGAAGGTACTTAAACCTTTGGCTGCATTGCTAGGGTGATTCCTGGTGCATCGATAACTCCTGTCCGTTAACTGGCTGAGAAATTTTTTGATCTAAGTAATCAAACGCATCACTTTATAATTTTGGGTTAGGAGCCAATAAGGACAGAAAATTTCATTGTAGCTAATGTAATAACCCGGAAAATACGAGCCAATTTAAAATTTTTAAATTGGTGATTTCAAAGGAATTTGAACAATTGAAATAGGATATTTCAATAAAATAGTGAATTAGAAATAGTGAGTCAGTTTGAAGATTTGAATTCAAACTTTGACTGACTGTGCAGGGTGGAAAATATAACGGATTTTAGCGAAACCAAAAATATTTAAATCTGTTAGTCAATACCTTTCTAACGAATCTGAAAAATCGAAGTTTCATAACGGGAATCAAAAGTTATGGCCGAATGAATTTTCAGAATGGTCGCTATAAAGAATATATAGCCCCGGAAAATTGATATTTTGCGTACTTCCTCGGAATTCGACGAAACTACTTTTGTTGGGTCCGGGATGTCAAACTATTGCTAGGTTTCAAATTTCATAATTTTTGAAGCTAGTATGTGAGTGTGGCAAAAGAAAATGTCGTGTATAATTTATATTAGTGAAATATAAATTACATACGTATCGTATACCACATGTACATGCGTAGTGTAAGCCATATAAGCGAAGTATGAATTTTACATGCATAGAATAATTGATATATGTGATGAAATGCAAGTGAAATATAGCAATTATATATATATATATATATATATATATATATATATATATATATATATACACTCCCCTCGTCCACAAACCATGGATGATATTTATTGTTGTGAATTGGTGTGAAATATTGGATGAAAAATACGAATGGTTGAATAATTGTTTGTGGTTGATATTGTTTGGTTGTGGTTGAAAAATACCCATTGGTGATTGAAATGAATTGGAAATATTTGTGGAAATAAAAATAAACATGCCGCCTGCGTGCGAATTAGATGCATGAATCCCCATTGTCAAAAACCGCGAGGTTTTAAGGTAGAGCGAGGAGCCGTACTAGGGACGGTGCCGGTTTTAACTACCCTGCCGTTATGCTGCCGAAATTTTGAATAATCTTTGTGTGTTAGAATTATTTTCATATGTTGAAATTATCTTCATGCGTTGAAATTAAAGCCATATGTTGAAACTATATCCATGTGTGGAAATGTTTGTGTGTTGAAAAGTGACGTGCGAAAATTAAATTCATTTGTGAATGAATGTAGTGTACAAACAATAAAAATCACATTTTTATATATATATGAAGTATGAAAAATATTCGCCTTGTATAAATAGTTTCAACAATAAAAATTCCATCTTTCTAATATGAACAACATAAATAAAATGTCCATGTGTGGAAATGCTCATTTGTTGAGAAGTGTGTGTAGTGGAAAAGTTCATGTGTTGAATAAAAAGATCGAACAATAAAAATTACATTTTTATTGAAACTATGAAGTGTTGAAAACATCCATTTAAATAAAATAGTCATGTGTTGAAATCTAATTTTGGTTCGCCAAAATTATCATCTTGGAAATGTGAAGTGTTAAAAATAGCCACTTGTTCAAATAAATGTGCATGAGTTGAAATATACATTAATTAGCTAATGATATGATTTTAGCCTATGCATGCAACATTAGAATGAATGGTGTTTTTAAACCAAAGTAAATCAAATATGAAATTGACTGGAAAATGATAAGTGATAGAAATTATGTATATGTACATGCATATCTATTGAACAGGTTAAAGCAAAGGGGCTAGAGAAGAGAAATAAAATTTTGTGCCCGACAAATAGGTACACATTTACTGCTTTGTTTGGGTGATGATTTTATGAGCCTGTTGGCTAGCCGCTTGGCTTTTCCTTTTTCTTTTTGATATGAGACGCCCGTGTGGCTATTTGGGAATTTTCCCAGACCCTCCCGTACAAAGGAGGTTATGGCGAAATTTTCCGAAATTTAAAGGCGTTAGTGAAATAATTGAAGTAGAAACGATATAGGAATTTTTGAATGAACTATATTTATATAAATATATAAATATAAATGAAATTAAAACGAAACGTGGCCGTGCAATTCGTGTTTTGAAACCATGATTTCAAACGACTAGTACGGGAAATCCGACCATTGGATTTTCCCGAAACCGCAACCATTGGGTTCGCCTTGGAAATATCTTTCCAACGGCACCAACTTTGTGAAGATCCGACGGTTGGATTGTCTGGAATGTTTATTTCAAATCTAAAGAAAAACAGTGCCAGAAACGATTATATATATATATATATATAAGTATAATTAAATTAAATCGAATAACGACGCTGTAGTTAATAAATTGAAATCGTAACTTCAAATGGCTAGTGTGGAAGATCCGACCGTCAGATTTTCTCAAAACTGAAACCGTTGGATTCGTTTTGAAAAGACCTTCCTAATGATATAAAATTTGTGAAGATCCAATGGTTAGATTTTCAGATATGTGTAAAACAAAATTAGTGAAAAGCAGCGCCAGTGCATCGACAAGACCTGAAACGTCGTTTAATTAAATATGGCCGTTTTAAATTAAATAAAAATGGCGATATATCATTATAAAATAATATAGACGATATAGGGTGGAAATAAACCAATTTCGTTGTGTTTGCTTGGTATGTGATGGTTGAATGTATTTGACACGAAAATTATAACTAAATAACTGAAATGTGAATGTTGAATAGTCCAACCATGTGATTAATGGATTTGAAAATCTAAATATACGTGGGTTATTTGGAAAGGCCGAGTATATCAATTCAAATAATCGATCGACGTTGAGAAGTCGAAGAGTCGAAGATGGTTGAAGACCGACGATCTTCACATTGGATGGATGGGCGCTACTGATGCTCGTGATTGGAGTAGCTACCATGAAGGAATTGAAGTAGTAGCCATCCAAACATACTGTTGATTGTACGGATATGCGAGGAATTGGTACCTCCGGTTTCATTCAGACCCAGAATGGACTTGTAAATGGACTGTGTGTCTGACATTGGATTTTGTTCTGTGCTGATTGATCTCTGTTAAATATATATCTGTTTGGCGGCGGAGAATTTATTCTCTTGCTTAACGCCCTTCTCTGAGACGTACGAGCTCAGAGGTTATGTATTGACAGAAATCAGTCGCATGGAGTGGATTGCCTGTGTGGCACGCCTAAGTGGCATATGATCAAGGCTTCTGTTGCAAAGCAAAGTCTTGTGGTTGATGATCAAAGCATGGTCTGTGTGACGTAGCTTTGTGTATAACGTGAATTCGCGAGCCTTACACCCCGGTATGAGTCAAAAATGGGAGAAGGACCCAAGGAGTGCACGACGTTTCTTTCTAGCTATGGTGGTGTCAGTGACCTCCCAGCCCTGACATTTATATCTACTTTTCACCTGTGTGGTTGTTGGAATACGAGGCGCCTCGATTATAGGTCTGTAAGGACCGAGAAACGTGTGTTCAGGAATAATTAATCCTCAAAAGTAAGAGAGGACCGGCCTTGGAGGATCCAGGGGATTGCTGTGTGCGGTCCAGGGACATTTGCTAGAGTGTCTCGAATCGGAGAGGAGCTTGCCCCTTGCCTCGACTCATGAAGGAACCCAATTTCCAATACGAAATATGCGGACGTGATTGTATTACTAGTATGGCGACATAGTGGTATGGGTCATTTATGCCGCCTATGATTGATATTTATGATTGAATTTGCTTTTGAAACATATATGCACTAGTAATAATATCAAACACTTTTGTTTTATACGTATGAAGCATTTTTGGCCATTATAAGGTAAAACTCTATCCTCCGGCTTGCGTTGCATTGTGTGATGGGACCTGAGTCTTATAATGGCTTCATTTTATAAAAAGCATTGCGATGATTTAATCATTTACTTTATTTCATGCACTAGCACTCATTGGAGTAAACCCGTTCCGCGAAAATGGCGTGGTCCTTTGATTTGCCTTATTATTGTTGTTAAAAAGTTGAGTAGATTTCTCATACCAGTCTCATGACTGACTCGTAGTTTGTTTCACCTTGCAAACTCGGGTGCCCTCATTTTCACACGGGCAGCCTAGTTACAGGTTTCTGACGCACCTTTTGGCTCATGGCGAAGCTTGACTACACCGTGCTGACTTGGATTTTCTCCGCCATTATTGTATCTATATCATGATTCCGCCATTGGCGATGTAGACTGACATTTATTTTGAGTACTCTTTATGTGTGATTCCGCCTCAGGCGATGGTGACTGACTATGTATCATTATGTACTAAGTTGTATCCTGTACTGTGCTTCTCTGATGTGATGATATCTATATGATTCCGCTGTCATATGTGTGTAAATTATTCTATTTTCTGTTTATGCTATTATCTGTGATCTGCTAATGATGATTAATGTGTTATATTCCAATGATTATCCTTAACACCGTGTCATGGGGTTTTGGGATCGTCACAGCTAATTTCTGTGCTTGCATTTAACAACAATGAGTGAAAAAAGTGTCAGCCAACAAAATTCTCCTAGGGGTTCTCGTATCAACCAAAATTTTCCAACCGAATTGGATCAAAATCGAGTGAATCCAAACTTTCCAAACTTTGGAGATCAAAATCAAATAAATCAAAATTTTCAAAATCTCAATATCCAAATGGATAGACCCTTGTCTCTTCGTGATCGATGTTATCCTACTAGGACCGTTCAACCATCTGTCATTGTGTTCCCACCAGCTGAAGGAAACAATTTTGAGCTAAAACATTCTTTTATCCAAGGGGTATCAAAATTTACTGGGTCTGAAAATGCTTATGAATTTCTAAGTGAATTTGAATTGTATGCTTCCACAACAAAAATTCAACAATTATCTAACGAATCGATCAAGCTAAGGCTAATCCCATTTGCACTACTTGAAAGTGCTAAAAGATGGCTAAATTCTCTTCCAAGACATTCCATAAGGAGTTGGGATGAATTTGTCACTGCATTCTTGAAAAAGTTTTTCCCTTTCCACAAAACTCTAAAAATCCGAACGGAGATAAATCAATTTTGTCAAAACGAGGGGGAAACTTTTTCAAAATACTTTGAGAGATTCAACCAGCTATTATATAGTTGCCCTCATCATAGAATTCTAAAAGATCACTTATGTCAAATTTCATATGAAGGGCTAAACTATCAGACTAGAACTCAACTAGAATCAATGTGTGGAGGAGATTTTATGTCTAAGACAGCCGATGAAGCTTGGCAATTCTTAGAAGATTATTCTGAAAAGGACATGCAATGGGAATCAATTCGTGTTCCCATTCGTACTTCTACTAGAGGTGTGCATGTCGTGGACCCAAATAAAATTCCTTTAGAAAATCAAACTCCTCAAGCCGGAGAAGGGTTACCCCACTATTACTCTCAGGACCAAGCTAATGCCATAGCTCAAAATAATCCTTACTCATCCACATACAATCCTGGTTGGAGGAACCACCCAAATTTTTCTTGGTCAAACCCCAATAATTCGGCTAACCCATCTCACGTGCAACCCTTTATTCCCAACCCAAATTATCAAGCTCCACCTCCAATTTCTCAAACCTCTCAAACAGCATCTCAATCCAAGCAACCTTATAGGCACCCCAATTTTCAAGCATCGAACCAATCCTCTCAATCTTCTCAATCGTCACCAGAAATTGTGCGTTTAGAAAAACAAATGGACCAAATGATGAATATGATAAAGGAAATGGCGAAAAATAATGAGAAGGGAAAGTTCCCGAGTCAACCTGAGGTGAATCCAAAATATAACTCTCGTGCTGTGAATTCTTGTGAGAACGAATACCATAATCCAGTCAACGCTATTACAACCCTTCGATCTGGAAAGAGGATTGATAATAACGTGGGCGACCCTAACGAACCTTCTAACTCGACCCCAATGCCAAATCTTGATAATCACCCATCGGCTTCGAATACCAATTCCTCTAAACCTCAAGTTTCCTTAAATGTTGGCAATCCCAACAATTCTTCTTCAAGTGTCGGCAAACCCGACCCACCTTCGAAAATTAATGTTGGCAATACCAACAATCCATCTTCTACGACCTTACCACCTTCTATTTCCTTGGATAAACCTTCTTCCTCGAATGATGAAACTGATCACAGAGTCGAAAAACCAATAGCTCCATTTCCCCATAGGCTCAATAATAAGAAGAAAGCGACAAATTTTGATAAAATTTTGGAAATTTTCAAACAAGTCCGTGTGAACATTCCCCTTTTAGACACAATTGAACAAATTCCTCAATATGCCAAATGTCTTAAGGAATTGTGCACACAAAAACGTGCAACTAATGTTCCAAAAACCGCCTTTCTAACTGTGAATACAAGCTCCGCTCTTTCGAATCTTACACCAGTCAAGTACAAAGACCCTGGCTGCCCTACGATTGATTGCAAAATAGGAAACACCCATATCTCTCGTGCCCTACTCGACCTTGGTGCCAGTGTCAATCTTCTTCCTTATACTGTTTATTGTCAACTTGGGTTAGGGGAAATTAAACCAACAAACATCACTCTTCAGTTAGCCGATCGATCTGTCAAAAAGCCATTGGGAATTATCGAAGACGTCTTGATACAGATCGAACAGTTTTACTTCCCTGTCGATTTCATAGTTTTAGACACAGAGCCTGTCTCAAATCCCAAAGCTCAAATACCATTGATTTTAGGACGGCCCTTCTTAGCAACCTCAAATGCTGTCATTAATTGTAGGAATGGTCAGCTTCGACTTTCCTTCGGGCACCTGACCATTGAGCTAAACATTTTTAATCTCAACAAACAACCTAGGGATTTTGGGACCGATGAAATCGACATGATTCAAACCATAGTTGACGAAACCTCTAATGACACTTATGAAGCCTTGAAAATGTGTTTGGAACATTTTGATTCCGATTTCGACGAACTGGAATACATTTCTGAACTGAATGAATTTCTTGACTCAAATCCTTCGTCGTCTGACTCTGACCAAGGAATGTTAACCAATGTTAACACTCAAGAACATCCTAAGTTAGATCTCAAACCCTTACCACAAGACCTTAAGTACGCATACTTAGACTCCTCAGAAACTCTTCCCGTAATCTTGGCCTCTGATCTTACCAAGGACCAAGAAGAAAAGCTCTTAGAAATTTTGCGGGAAAATAAAGAAGCCTTGGGGTGGGAACTGAGCGAAATAAAAGGAATTAGCCCATCAATTGTGGAACATCGCATACACTTAGTTGATGAGGCTAAACCCACCCGTGAGGCTCAAAGGCGATTAAACCCAAACATGAGAGAAGTGGTCAAGGAGGAGATAATCAAATGTCTTGACAATAACATCATCTACCCCATCTCTGATAGTACCTGGGTGAGTCCGGTACAAGTCGTACCGAAGAAATCGGGAGTCACAGTGATCAGAAATGAAAGTAATGAGCTTGTCCCAACAAAAATCAAAACAAAATGGCGTGTGTGTATCGACTATCGAAAGCTCAACGCAGCCACACGAAAAGTCCATTTTCCCTTACCTTTTATTGACCAAATGCTCGAACACTTAGCAGGTCATGAGTACTATTGTTTTCTCGATAGATACTCTGGCTATAACCAAATTCCTGTTGCTTTGGAAGATCAACATAAGACCACCTTTACCTGTCCCTTTGGAACCTTTGCTTATCGTCGCATGCCTTTTGGTCTTTGTAATGCCCCCGCGACTTTCCAAAGGTGTATGATGAGTATCTTCTCTGATATAGTGGACGAATTCTTGGAAATATTCATGGATGATTTTTCAATCTATGGATCATCTTTTTCCCAATGCCTCACTCATTTAGAACTCGTCCTAAAACGTTGTAAGGAAAAATCACTCGTGCTTAATTGGGAAAAATGTCACTTCATGGTAAAAAGGGGGATAGTTCTAGGTCATGTCGTCTCCAAAGATGGCCTTGAAGTCGACAAATCTAAAATCGATTTGATTGCTAATCTGCCTCCTTCTAAGTCTGTTAAAGATGTTTGTTCATTTCTTGGCCATGCGGGATTCTATAGAAGATTCATTAAGAATTTCTCGAAAATTTCAAAACCTCTCTCAAATTTTCTTGCCAAAGACGTTAAGTTCGAAATCTCCAATGACTGCAAAACATCTTTTGAAACTCTTAAGTCAATCTTAACCACAGGTCCCATCATTCAACCTCCTGATTGGACTCAGCCCTTCGAACTCATGTGCGACGCTTCTGACTTTGCAATTGGAGCCATCTTAGGTCAGCGTATCGATAAACTCCCTAGAGTCATTTATTACGCTAGCAAAACCTTAAACCAGGCCCAATTGAATTACTCAACTACTGAAAAGGAATTTTTGGCAGTTGTCTTTGCTCTTGAGAAATTCAGACCATATCTCATAGGATCCAAAGTCATAGTTTACACTGATCATGCTGCCCTACGATATTTGCTTTCTAAAAAGGATGCCAAGGCCCGCTTGATTCGTTGGATCCTTCTTCTTCAAGAATTCGATATAGAAATACGAGATAAAAAGGGTTCTGAGAATGTTGTAGCTGATCATCTTTCTCGAATTGTGCACAAAAATGTTGATGACACCCAAATCGATGACTATTTTCCTGACGAACAAATCCTTTCGATCTCCAACACCCCTTGGTACGCTGACATTGTGAATTATCTTGTCACACAGCAAACACCCGCTGAATGGTCAAAACAAGATTAACAAAAATTTCTCTCGAAAGTTCGAAACTTCTATTGGGACGACCCATATCTTTTCAAATACTGTCCAGACCAAATCATTCGAAGGTGTGTGCTCGATCATGAACACCAAAGCATTCTCTCTTTCGCACATGACCATGCTTGTGGCGGTCATTTTGGAGCAAGAAAAACTGCTGCAAAAGTATTGCAAAGCTGTTTTTACTGACCCACACTCTTTCGTGATGCTTTCGATTTTTGCTCTAAATGTGATCGATGTCAACGAACGGGTTGAATTACTAAGCGAAACATGATGCCTCTCAACCCCATTCTAGTGATTGAGCTATTCGATGTTTGGGGCATCGATTTCATGGGACCATTCCCTAATTCATTTGGGAATCTTTACATCTTGCTTGCGGTAGATTATGTCTCAAAATGGGTTGAAGCCATTCCGACCAAAACCAACGACAACAAGGTTGTTGTTAAATTCCTCAAAGAAAACATCTTTTCGCGCTTTGGCACACCTCGAGCTATCATTAGCGATAATGGCACACACTTCTGTAATCGTGCTTTTGAGTCCTTGCTCAAGAAATACTCAATCACACACAAGCTGTCGACCCCTTACCATCCACAAACTAGTGGACAATTAGAAGTTTCCAACAGACAAATCAAACAAATTCTTGAGAAAACCGTGAATTCCAATAGAAAAGATTAGTCCTTAAAACTGATTGATGCACTTTGGGCTTTTCGCACTGCTTATAAAACCAATCTAGGGATGTCACCATATCGATTAGTCTTTGGAAAGGCCTGTCACTTACCTCTTGAATTAGAGCATCGTGCTCTTTGGGCCATAAAATTTTTGAACTTTGACTTAGAGAAAGCCGGCTCACATAGGAAGTTACAAATTTCGGAATTAGAGGAATTAAGAAATGAGGCGTATGAAAATGCGAAAATCTACAAAGAAAGAACCAAAGCCCAACACGACAAAAACATACTCCTTAAGGAATTCAACGTAGGTCAAAAAGTTCTTTTATACGACTCTAGACTTCACTTGTTTCCAGGAAAACTCAGATCTCGATGGACTGGACCTTATGTCGTGAAAACAGTATATCCTCATGGAGCGGTTGAAATTGAAAATCCTACGGATGGAAAAGTCTTCAAAGTAAACGGTCAACGACTGAAACCATTTTTGGAATTCGAGCAATATGACGAAGACGACCCTATCGATCTGCATGAGCCTGATCATCCTCCATGAAATCAGGTGGTACACGTTCTTTTTCTGTTATTTTTCTTTTTCATTTTTTTATTTTATTTTTGTTTTTTTGCCTTAGACAGTTGGGACACTGTCTCAATCAAGTGTTGGGGGGGGGGAGTCTGCATTGCATTCTTTTGATTTTTCTTTAATTTTTCTTTCTTTTCATGTAGGACCATCATACATTTTATATCGTAGTAACATACCATAAATTTTTTTTTTAAAAAAAATACCTACTCATTTTCAATTGATACAACAAAATAGGTTTACAATTTTTAGCCAGTTGATAGTATTTTTTTCTCTCAACTTAGATCGAATAAGAAATATAATGAAAGTTTAATTTTGAGGGATAATAGTGTAACCGGTACATATGGAGATTCTTAGGTGATGGCCATGAAATCTATTCTATATTGTAGACTTTGTTTAAATAAGTGGAGGACTTAAAATACTTATAATGGCTTGTCAAATCTTTAAAACTAAGTTGTGCTAAGTTGAATTCGCTTAACTCTCTTTTTTTGTGCTTATAAATTCAATAATAATAATAATAATCCAAGGGTATCCAACATTGCTTGTATATCGAGCGTTGGTGTGCAAACCGGCCAAGCTCTATCCGACATGTTGTTGACAAAGTCAGCGTTGGAATATCTTGGTCTCATTTTATGAGATTGGACACCTAAGGATTACCGACACGTTGTTGACAAAGTCAAAGTCGGCCTGCACAATCCGCCAAGCTCTTTACCCACTCTCCGTTAGTCCACGAGGCAGTGCATGGGTGGTAAACCTTGGTCTTCTAAGTTAGGTGTATGTACTTAATCATAAATTTTAAAATTTTATAGAATAAAGAATAAGCGATGATACCCAAACACTTCTTGACCTTATTGATTTGACTAGCCATACATGAGAAAATTAGAATACCACTTTGCAAACTGTGCCAAGCAAACTAAGAATTTATTTCATGGCTGCACTATGTTATCGACCGAACTAACTGGCCAAACTGGAATTTAACATTTGAAAACTTGATTTATATTGAAAAATTTGTGACAAGTTGAGGTATCTAAAATAAAATCAACTGATCAGAAATTGTTAACTTAATTTGTTGTACCACTTTCCTGAAATAAGTCGTGTTTTCATTTTTCGTTTTTATTTGCATATGTCCATTGCATTCATGTAGTTTCATTAGAATCATAGCATACTGCATTTGAATTTTGTGAGTAGTATCCACTGAAAACCCTCACGAGACACCACTCGTCCTACTAGGGACACCTAGAGGTTTAACGGCTTGTTGCATACGCTCAATGCAATCGTGTTTCCTACGAAAGTTCGACCTATCTAGTTAGTTTTTCATTTTCTTTTTACTCGAGGACGAGTAAAAGATAAGTGTGGGGGTATTTGATTAACATAGAAATGTGTTTATTTTATGCTCGTATATTTTATCTTTTGTAAATAAATAAATGATACTTTGGTTACTTTTGTGTGTTTTTACAGGATGTCAAGAAATGCCTCCTTCGTTTCAAATTAAAGGCCAACTACAGATAAAAAGCTACTTCCCTGTATTAAAGCCATCTCAATTATAAAAGACGTTGTAGCTCACTGGTAATTGCATGGAAATTTGTACTGAGAGACCTGAGTTCGATCCCCGTCGAGCTCACTTTTTGCCAAAGAACGGAACGCGTTCACACTGCCCCTTTGATATGAAGGATATATTAATTAGTGTTATATTATATATATACATAGTCATGTGTATGTATGATATTCACTAATGGACCTTTCAGGAGTAATCATGGAAATCAATTCAGAACATTCATTTTTCAAATTCCAATTAGAAGAATTTCTGATAAAAATATTGCCAAGAAAAGGTCAATTTTGAAGATTTTATCCCTTGTTGCCTTTGGAGTCTAATGAGTATCCTTGTTTGAAAGAGTTAATCACATACAATCTGCTCATCAATCAATCAATCAATTTGCCACATGGAAGATAGGGAAGATTTAGAAGATATTCACCGTGATTTGCTTTCGAATCAAGCTTGGTCAAGGAAGGAAAGAGATTTGATATTACTTCTTGGGAAAAGAGGGCCATTTAGTCATTGATTTGATTAGGATTTGGTCTACATCTCTATAAATATACATGATGTCCCATTGTAAATGCGATTCATTCATTTTTCTATTCTGTATTCTCCTTTGCTCTAATAAAAGTCTTTTCTTTTCTAGTTTTATTGTTATTTTAATTTCATAACAATTTGTGTTATCTACCTAATTAGGTTTGGGTAGAACGCATATTGTTATTGTCTTTTATTACTGCTTGTTAGCGATTCACTGTTTGATTAGTTTCAACAGAAATCCTACTTTTAATTTCTGTTATTGTTCTAGTTGTTATTCTCTTTTTCTAGTAATTGTTCCTTTTCTTTTCAATTGTTGAATTTGATACTAATTAGATTCAGAGTAATTTCAACAACATAAAAAACAACAACTCCAAACTCCGTCTAACTCGCCCAAGAATAAATAGATAACAATTTTTAATAACACATGCCTGTGTTCGACCTGTATGCTACACACCTGTATGCTTGCAGAATTTAATTTAAATGTCGCGCTTTTCTAATTCATAGATTAGCGACGATCAATATACAAAATCATTTCAATTATTAATCACACCAATCAATTCCATTAAATACATATTAATATGAAATTCCAACTTCCACTGTCAATCAATATAAATGAATCATGAACCTATTTGGACTCAAAACAAGTCACAATTATCATAATAGATTGAATTTCTATACTTAAACCATTCAATTAAGTTTTCACCATAAATTTCCAAATTAAGTCATTAAAGTTTTAATTATAAATTCATTAACTCGGTTTAATTCAATTAAATAAAAATCAAATTTCAATTCTCAATAATTACGATACAAACTGGCCTATAATTTATATTGTCAATCCATATAGATAATGACATTTATTACGAGTTGACATTCATTGTACAAACAACGTATGTTAATTATTACTATATACAATAAATTAAATTTTCAACATATATAAAATTCCAAAATTAGTTAATCCATTATAACTTGTTAATCCAATAAAATTTCAAATTCCATTATAAGTAAATTATTAAACAGTGCCATTATCATAACTATTCTATTGCAGACCATTTTACAATAATTAAATTTTAGTACATATCTTATCAATATACGATATAAATCATAAATTTTAATATTTAAAAAAATTTTGTTCTAAATCACATAAAATTTAATATTTTAAATTGTCGTAAAACTCGGGATGTTACACTCTTCCCCACTTGAAACTTTTCGTCCTCGAAAAGGCGTAGTCAGGAAGTTGTCAATTTATTTACTAATCATCTAATTTCTTATTCACTTTCAATTATTTTAATCGACACTGAATATATATATATATATATATATATATATATTTACACTAGCTTTTCTTACAACCGCCTAATCCAATTCCATTTATATTCAACATTCATTTGATTATACTTCATAAATTAAGTTTTGATTAATTATAGAATTTTAAATCTACCATCAATTTCATTTATCATTTGATTTGTTTACATTCATATAACCAAATCTACTTCTATTCGAATGTTCATTCTCACTAACCTTTATTACCCAAGTTTCATTTATTAGTATAATGTACAATTACCAATTTATATTATCACTTTGACTTCTTGACATTTTGGGGGGGAATTTTATATGCAAAAAGGATGTACTATGGTATTATTCAATATGTCCATTTCAATTAGCATTACATATTTAACCATTTAATTGCATTTCCTTATTATATCAGTTCTCTATTATTATTTTTCATTCCATTAATTTATCTCTCTAACAAGTTCATTTTTCCTGCACACACTACCATGTCAATTTCATTTATTCATATTACTAACTAATTTCTATCTGGACATCAATATTCATTAGTGAAACAGATTTATTTAAGTTCCCTACCTCCATTCATGTTCATTTGCCCTATTCACCATTTGTAGATTTCTTTAAATATCTCTTTTCTCTACATAATACACAATCTAAGAGTACAACATTTTACGGCTATAGATTTATTTAACTAGTTTATTTCATTATTCCAAATTTTATTTACTTTACATAATTGAATTCAATTTCCATAACAATCCAAGTGCATGGCGTTATGGTCCAAACTTACGGCTTCTTTAGTTTCATAACCCATCAATATAATTTCACCCCTTTATTTTTCATAACAATACTTGTATATTATGTAATTTTCAATTCCTATAACATTTTCACTTCTTATATACTATGGTAAGTTATATATGTTATAGAAAAGGTTTAATATTACACAAATTTAATATTATCCAATTTGCTTCAATTTTACCATTTCACAATTCTAAGAGATTACTTTATTACATATTTTTCTTAGATTCATTTATTTATTTCACAATTCAATGGTTTAGAATTTTTAGTTTAGTTCATTATATCAATTATTCGAGAACTTAAGAATTGGTCTTCGGGTTCATTTCCAAATCAATTTTCAAAATATCTTATATATTATATCCTTTATATCAAACCAAAAAAAAATTTGAAATTCAATTTTCTTAAACAAATTATAAAAGTTCTAAGTGGTCTTCCCACTCAGACTCTCGAAAAGAAACGTCGATGATGCGTGCACTCATCACCGAAGTTATTTCCCAAAGACAAAGCGGAAAGTATACACTTATTTTCAAAATTCATTTGAAAACAATTTCTATATGAAACAACTTTTAAAATATAAACACATTATTTCAAACCATTTGCAAAACAATATTACACGTCCACCCGTAGTTAAATTCTCAAATTCATTTTTAACTTCTTATTTCATTACAAATAAATTTTAAATTTTTCATTACCAATTTATTTTCAATATTTATTTCTTAAATCGTCCAATAATCAACAGTTCTAATTATTAGTTAATCGAATGATAAATTTGACATTATCATCAAAAAAATATCAAATAATTATATATATATATATAATATAATTAAAATGATATTATGTCGATTAGCCAAGTTCGAGTGTTTAGAAGTTCCTATCGATACATTGGCGTCCCAGGTACCGACCAGAATTCATAAATACTCAACAGAACAAATCAACATAATACAAGAACATTTTATATCAAAATTACAAGTACGCTCTCTCATATAAACTCAGACTCATTCTAGGGCATTATATCCCTATCTCTAATGAGTTAATCCCAAATAGAGCCAAGGTTTTCGCTAAACCAAAGCTCTGATACCAAATGTAACATCCTGAATTTATTGGCCGTTCAAATCGACAATGATCCTTAATGTCGACATAAACAGATCAAAAATACGGATAGTTATTGGGATTAAAAAAAAAATTAAATACAGAATCTCGCAGCAGAAGGAAAAAATATAATAAATAAATAACAGTTCATGAAGCTGTTAAAACATATATTTTTATTATATTTTACAATGATTATCAGAGTAAATTAACATACAACATACCAATGCATTGCCGCAGAATAATAATAATAATACGTCTGTTGAGCTCCATCTTCATCTTCATAATGGAATCTTCAAAGCAAGGGAATCTTCGCTAACTGCAACTCGGTCTGACCCGAGCTTATTGCATAAAAAGAAACACAACAAACACTCGGATCAGAACTAAATCATTCTCATATGAGTTAAATCAAATTTCATGTAATAATATGAGTGCAATAACTTAAGAGATGTTACGGGAATTTCCATCTCCTAAGGATCCGTCAAACTAATATCATTTAATATAATACGCTATTATAATAATGTCTATGGTTAAATATAACATATTAAAATAGCGTTAGCGGGATTACATTTTTACCCTTACACTGTTTGTACATTGTCGTAAACATTGCATATAAAACACCAGTAAGGTCGGTGGATAGGAATGCGCCGCTATACGACAACGTTAAATCTAAATCGTAGGGGACTCGATCAGGATAATATGACAAGGCACACGAGGAATGCCCAGAGTATGAATATACTAGTTGCACGCCCGGACTGGTGGTAACGCATAGCCGTGACTACCGCCCACCTCGGACAACACTCCCAAATCACGGATGCGCATCAAATAAAATCAATCAAACCGAGGGACTATAGTAATAATGGAAGAAGTGTTGCCGATGGAGGTAGGTAACCCCACTTGGTCACGGTATAGCCATGTTTTTGTCATTTTAATTATGACCTGAAGGTCATGGATATCCATCATCGTTCTCTTTCTTCAAATCCAGTAATCGCCTCCAAATCCATCCAACGCCATTTCTGGAACTCCACCGCGTACACAGTTGTTAAAGTGGTTTTGGTATTGGCAGAGAGTATGACAATATCCGATCCCGGTCTCTTTAACAACCAATCATTTACATTTTTCACACCGGTCAGTTCTTTTACATTTCGAAGAGGTTCGTACTTCATATCAAAATATCAGATTTTCAAAATCATTCAATATTCAAGATAAAATATTATTCATACTAAAATCTCCATTTAACCAATTAAAATCTTGAAACAATTCCAACTTTAAATAATTTGAATATTAAAATAATTAAAAGTCTATTTAAAATAGTTTTGGATATAGAACTGAAATAGTTTGAAAATAAATATTTAATTATAAAATGATTTATTTAAAATGATTTATAAAATAAAATAGTAATAAAATAAAATAGTTTAGAAAGAAAATAAAATTATTATTATCAAAATAGTTTATAAAATGGTTTTAAAATACTATAGTTGGAATTAGAATCGTTCCTTTAAAAGTTTCAATTTCACTTGCTGTCGTATTTCAATTTCAAGTTAATCAGCTCAATTTCAATATTTCACCCGATTAAATTTCCAATTTACACTCATTACAATTCAATCAGTTTAATTCAAATAGTTAAATTCCAATTCAGATTCCCATTTCCAATGATTTCAATTTACAACAAATGTCGAATTCACAATTCATATATAATTCAAATCAATGTTGACTCATAATAAAATTCAAAGGTGGGTGAAACCATTTAATTTCAATAAATTCGATTTACACTATCTTTCACTTTATTTAACTTCAGTTACAATACTAATTTATTTCCTTTTTTTATATTTCAAAATTCAAGGTTCAAGTTCGAAGGAAATAAATTATAAAACATCGCTTATATTGTCTTTAAAACAATATTTCAAAATTCATGGTTAAAACAAAATTTTATTTAACCACCCGGTGTCCGTATATAATTTCCTATCCTATGGCCAAGTGATACTTAAATTTTAATTTTAGTATTTTTGGGAAAGGATATATATCATTTCAATCCAAATCAGGGTCATAGGTATTTATCATTTCAACCTACGTTCTTAATTCATTTTAATGATTAATCCCAGGTTTATTCGATGCCCGTAACATCTAGGGTAATGATTGGGATTAATCGGCACAACAATGGTCATATGCGAATAAATATAAATAACAGGTAAATTTACACCATTACATCAATATGTCAACACATCAAATTCAAGCCACTCATCACATCAATACATGCAAAACATTCCAATATCATATTAATTTACAAATTTCAGATGTCAAGTTTAAAAAGTATTGATATGTCATATATTTTTTACTTAACTGTAAAATTATATTTAACAGTCAAATTTAACTACATTATCGATATAAATAAATACAAACATGCAATTTAAACTGTCAAACATCAATCCAAACAATCATATCATGACATTATAATAATCCAACTAATATTAGAATGCTTTAGTTACGCGTGAGTGGGTTTAATCACTCACCTTTGGTTTCGAACGCTTTAAAACTCCAAAATAAGCCCAAATTTTGACAGTCTCAGAATCTATCCAAATTGGTGCCATCGCGAAGAGCTCGTCGATACAATTCCAACGCAACGAACCACGTGTCATTCTGAAGTCGTATGCAAAAGTTATACACATTACAAGTTATACAAATTTGAATATAAATTAAAACAATATAATTAAACACACCCTCTCACCTTAATGCCACAATGCCACGTCATCATTCCTCCTTCCTCCTCATGTTCTCTACAGCAAATAAAATCATCCATGTCCTAAAACATGTCTCCTTCTCTCCTCTATATCTCCTAATTCCCTCAATGAAAACCCAAACAGATGGATCCGACGAATTTCTCTTCGCGGTCTCTTCCTCTCCATCACCGTCTTGCCAAACTCGACCTCACCAAGGAAAATGCCTCCTCCTTACATACGTATGTTTTTTTCACTACAGGTTGCGATACTTTTTGTCATGGAATCCTCTCAAATTTTGTCATTATGTGCTCCTTCATGCCACAAACTTGAATACAATCATCAATTTAGGCATAGATCTCTATAATCAACACAAATCTCAACCTTAGTTTAATGTCCTTTATTGTAGACGTTGTGACACAACCCGAACTTCCCCGGTAAGGAAAGCCCAGATGGCGTTTAGGACAAGACACAAAAGAACGCAGACAAAAGAACATTTCATTGCTTATTACAACAATTCCATCAGAATACAAGAATATACAGAGTATGAATAAATATACATTCGATGAATATCAGAGATTACAATAAATTACATATCAGCGGAAAAATAATACAACACACAACTGAAAGTAATACACGGATACAGAGCTTTCCGAGTATCGTTCCAGCTGTAAATCAGGATCCTTTGAATATAAATCTGCAAAACCAAAACTACTAGCTGCGCGTGTAGAAAATAGGGGCACCCAGAGTTTAGGTTAAAACAATAAACTCCAGGTCAGTCATGTGACTGGTGTGAGAACTAAAACAGTTATTTAAATCTTTGCTTTAAAAGAGAGTAATTCAAGGGACCATGCCGTATAACACGGAACGAGTTTCCTCCCAAGAATACTAGTGCATATAACAAAACAGCGCAATGCTCTTTGGAAACATGAAGCTATTATAAGACCCAGGTCCCATCACACAATGCAACGCAAGCCGGAGGATAGGGTTTTCCCTTATAATAGCCAAACATGCTTGGTACGTTTAAAACAAATCATTTGATACTATTATAAGTGTATAGTGTCAAAACAATTCAAATCATAAATATCAATCATAGGCGGCATGGGTACCATCTATCATGTCGCCACACTAGGCTCTACAAATAAAATCGCAATATCACGTATTGGAAATTGGATTTCCGTCATGAGTCGAGGAAAGGGGCAAGCTCCTCTCCGATACGAGACACTCTAGCAAATGTCTCAGGACCCCACTATGATCCTTGGATGTTCAGGGCCGGTCCTCTTTTACTTTTGAGGATTGGCAATTCCTGAGCACACGTTTCCCGGTCCTAACAGACCTACATCCGAGGTGCCTCTCGTTCCAACAACCACACAGGTGAAAACTATATAAATGTCAGCCAGTTTAAGCACTGACACCACCACTAGCTAGAAAGAAACGTCGTGCTCTCCCTGCAGTCACTATCCCGTTTTTGACTCATACCGAGGTGTGAGGCTCGCGAATTCACGCTATACACAAAGCTATGCCACACAGGCTGTGCTTTGATCATCAACCACAAGACTTTGATTTTCAATAGAGGCCTTGATCAATTGCCACTTAGGCGTGCCAAACAGGCAATTCACTCCATGCGACTGATGTCCATCGATATACAACCTATGAGCTCGTATGTCTCAGAGAAGGGCGTTAAGCAAGAGAATAAATTCTCCACCGCCAAACATATGTATATTTAATAGAGATCAATCAACACAGAATAAAATCCAATGTCAGACACACAGTCCATTTACAAGTTCGTTCTGGGTCTGAACGAAACCGGAGGCACTTTCCTCGCATATCCATCGATCTCCAAGTACGTCTGGACGATCACCAACTGTTTCTCTCCACTTGGGTGTATAGCCCAATCGAGATCATCAGCAATCACCCAAACGATGTGAAGACTTCCGGTCTTCAACCACCGTCTTCATCTTCGACATATCGTTGAATCTGTTATTCAGAATGGGTATAAACCCGGCCTTTCCAAATAACCCGCGTATAAATAAACACGTGTTACACAAACACAACATAGGCCTCATTCCAATTTAGAATATTCCTTTTATCAAATTTTCACATCATTAGGGAATAGGTTCCCATTAATTTTATCAAAGATAAATTCTTCTAAATTTATTCTTTAATCTTCCTTTGGATATCATTTCAAACCGCATTATGGTTTTCCAAACTAGTCGGGATTAGCGAACCACACCGAAGTAATTATTTATTTTATTTCTCAATCCCAACCTATTCATCCCATGGAGCAAAACTGGTAATACTCCATATCTAACACCACGGTGTTATCGGTAAAATTAATTACCATTTCACGTTCAAATCTAATTAAAGATTTAACTATCGCTTTGGAGCAAAACTGGTGATACTCCATTCTCGATCACTTTCCAAATTTGATAATTTAAATTATCAATTCACTTTCAATCTAATTAAAGATTCATTAAAACTCCACTTAGTTTTAATCTTCTCAAAAATCAATATCCTATCTTTAACTGGGTTAAAGAACCAGTGTCACCTAAAACACGATTCACAACAAACCCAAATCACATTTGATATTAAATACAAGGCTCTGAATAAAAAATATACCGGCTTATATTCAATATCAAATTCTGAAACCAACGAATATCGTATTGGAAATAACGATATAAATATATCTTTCAAATTCCCATAACAATATCTGTACAATTACGGAATCCAATATCGAAAGACAATTTCGATTCAAATCCACTTCCACTTTATATATATTGGAAATTCTGGTTATTTTCATAACCAATTCAAATTCAATTTATTTATTTCAAAAATAAATCGATTTTAATTCTAGTTCAAAATTAGTTCATTTCGATAAAAATCTATTTTTATCCTTTCAAATATGGAATTTTTCATCCCAGTTCTTTCCAATTCACATATTATGATTTTATACAAATTATTGATATTTTTAATAATTTTATGAAGGCCCGTGCAGTCAATTTCCTTCAACGGCCATCGAATTGCACTTACAACGACCTTTTCCAAATTTGATTTTGACATAATTCCAAATCCAACTGTTAGATTTCAAATTTCTAATATTCATTGGAAAGCTCTTTTCGATACGAACCCAACGGTTCCGGTTTTAGGAGAATCCGACGGTCGGATCTCCCGCAATGTCAATTCGAAGTCAATGGTCAAAATTCATGAACTACCGCAGCGCGGCGCGTTCTATTCAGGCCATTATATATATATATATATTTCGTTGATTTCCTTTTAAAACGCAATTTATAAATCGTTTTAAATTCGTTTTCAAAACCATTTCAACTCTATATTCAATTTCAAATCAAAATTGAATATCAGTACTATATAAATGATAATATTTTCAAAACGTTATATTTTGAAATCACTATCTTTTCTATATTCATTATAAAAACGAATATAATCGATATAAATATCGTTCACATCAAAATAGCGCAACTCTAATCAACACGGCTTTATATATTTCAATAAATTCGTTATTCTATTCAACATATGAATATTTATTCTATTCAACACATGAATCTATATTTCTTTCAACACATGACTAATCTCAACACATGAGTACTGTCAACACATGAATTTTTTTTGTTATGTAAAATATTTTATAAAATTACGGTATCTATCATTTTATTTTTAATCAGATTCCAACCGTAAAGTAGTTTCTAATCTTAAATATGATAAAGATGTAAATTTTATTGTTAAAATATTTTACTCAACACATGAATATTCTCAACACATGAGCATCGTCAACACATGACTATTTTCATATTCTAATATTATTTATTTTCCCAAATTGGAATGAGACCCAATCAATTACCATATAATGTTAACTATATGGATTCCATACAACACATGTATATAATAGCAGCGATAAACAGTCAACCATCATCCAAAGTGCACCACACAACTGCATAAGCATCAAATATAAATAATTAACGCTTACACAACCTATCGACCAATCGATCGACGTACAACTAATTATTAGGATTAGTGTACGCCAAATATCATCCCAACACCCGTGTGGAGTTTCAAATCCACAAACACTGAATATTATTTGTGCAGCTGGGCGATGTGTAAAATTTATCGTCCCAATCAATATCCTTCAAATGGGTGCACATAAACAAACCGTCCTGTTTGTAAATGAATATTTATTTTATTCACATTCTCGTTAAAAATTATATTTTTAACGACCAAAATATTTTACTCAACCTATGAATATTTTATTCAGTTCATTTATTAAATAAAATGATATCTTTATTTTTCTAACTTATTTTAGAAAATTTCGGTGGCATAACGGCATGATACTAGAAACGGGACAAGGCATAGCCTTATCCCCGGTCTAATAATGGCCTACGCCATACACATACCAATCTAATCAATCTCATTTCACCAAACAACCAAATTCAAACCAATCATCCAATCAACTACACAACCAAACAAACAAGTCGTCCATGGTCTGTGGACGACGGGTGTCGGGTGCTACTAAGCACCGTTTGCATCCTAGTATATATTTTGAACTAGAAAAGAAAATTTAAAGTGAGAAGTTCTCATAGAGGGTTCTACTCCGCCGTGCTTTGCTTTTGAACTGTTGAACCGTCTGGATCTGTTTGTAATTCCAATGCAGTTCTTGTCCCGCTGTTCAAATTAAAATTATATTTTTATTGCATCATTTCAATAAATTAAAATCGTATTTTTATTTCTACTTCATATATTTTTACAACGCTTCTTTCTATATAAAAATTATATTTTTATAATTCTACTTTATAAAAATTATATTTTTAAATTTCACATCTGTTAAAAATCATATTTTTAACTTACTACTCGAATAAAAAATTTATTTTTAACTTCTTGCTTATATAAAAATTATATTTTTATCCTTTCTATGATATAAAAATTATATTTTCTATTTGTTAACATATAAAAAAAATCAAATTTTTATATTACAAAAATCAAATCTTTCTCTACATAAAAAAAAATCCAAGCCTTTCCTATATAATACCCTCGCCTTTTTCTATATTATAAAATCGAAAAAAAAATTCATTACGAAGTAAAACAAAACTGAGAATAACTCACATCGGATCACAGAGAAAGAAGGGGGTTTTAAGTTGGAGAGGACGACGGCCCGGTTCTTGTATTGGTGACTCATGGTGGTTGCATCAGCGTTGGAGGTTGCGGCTTCTTCGGAGGGAGGAACGGATGAGTGGTGGCTAAGGCTGATCGCCGAAGTTGGCAGGGGGTGGCGTAGGCCGTTCTTGGTGGCGGTGACAGCCACAGGCGGCGGTGTATGGAAGAGGGGGGCGCGTTAGGGCTTGGGGCATCGGAGGAAGGACAGAAGGAGGAAAAGGCAGACGGGAAGAAGAGGGGGGCTGAAGGGAGGCGCGGTGGCGGCGCTGCCGCGATGGGAGGGGGCGCGGTCAGGAACTAGCATCAATCGGGGAGGGATTTGGGGTTTTTTATTCACAGCGTTGACCGATTTTTGTGAGGGAGGAGAGAGGTAGTTAAGGTTATATTAATATATATATATATATATTATTAAATTTTCTAAAAAGTAACTTTTATTTTCGACCTCGAAACGAGACCCACCGCCGTCGTCCCTAGCTATAACCCACATTCCGAACACAATGGGATATATATCGTAAGCTGATTCGATCGTTTCGATCAGTTTTCGTCAAAATCAAAATACAACTCTAAATATTGAATTTGAACGCGCATTTCATTTTACTGGGGTCACATACTAACTCGAAAAATTCCAGAAAAATATTTTCTAGCTTCGTATTGACGACCGTTTGAAAAATGGCCATTTTCCAGTCGATTAAAATCAACTAAAACTGGTCAAACGCATTTTCCTTTTCCACGCTCACATATTGATTCGAAAAATTATGAATTTTGGAATCTAGCAATAACTTGACATCGCGGATCCAACAAAAGTGGTTTCGTCGAAATCCGAGATAGTTTGCAAAATGACTATTTTTAAGGGCCTAAATTCCATAACGACTATTCAGAATTTTCAGCTGGACATATCTTTTGATCCACGCTATGAAATTTTGATTTTTCGGATTTGTTGGAAAGATATTCTCAATTAGATCCTATTATTTTTGGTTTCGCTAAAATCCGGTTTATTTTGCACCCGGTATGTTCAATTGAAATGTGAAATCGAATTATCGAACTACCGCACCATTTTCAATTCCTTTTATAATTTAAAATAAATATTTATATTCTAACGACGAGCTATATAAATATATACATTCGAATTCTATTCAAAATAAATTTCTCGTCGAATTATTTAAAATAAATCATTTTATATATTCAAAATTCGCTAAAATTGCCAAAATAAAAATTTTAAATTGGCTCTCATTTTCCGGGTTATTACAATCTCCC
The DNA here is from genome assembly GCA_030737875.1 of Allium sativum. Classification (NCBI taxonomy): domain Eukaryota; kingdom Viridiplantae; phylum Streptophyta; class Magnoliopsida; order Asparagales; family Amaryllidaceae; genus Allium; species Allium sativum. The sequence continues at coordinate 282,261,675 of CM060911.1, forward strand.
CCACTTAAAACATTTCGTTCCCGAAAAGGAACGAAGCTGAAAGTTGTTTAACTAATCAACTCAACTTCCTGTATTTTCATTATGGCTTAAGTTCTTCAACTTTTCAGTTTCTAAGAACTTTTCAAATTTCTCAAAAATTTGGCTAACACCCTAAATTTCCGAAAAATTTCGCCATAACCTCCCCTGCGTCGGGGACTTCGGGATATTTCATATAGCCTCCCATGGCCTTCTTCAATCAAAAAGAAAAAGCCAAGCAGCTAGCCAATCGGCTCATAAAATCATCATCACCCAAACAAAACAGTAAATTATGGTAAAAATGTATCTATTTGTCGGGCAAACAATTTTATTTCTCTGCTTTAGCCTCCTTGCTATGACCTGTTCACACACACACACACACACACACACACACACACATATATATATATATATATATATATATATATGTACATGCATGCAATTGCAAATAATTTTTCAATACAATTCAATATTTGATTCAATTAGGCTAAATGGTTCAAAATTATCACACAAATAAACAAACAACACAACCATCAACAATTAGTGGATTAGAATTTCAAATTCATAATTTTGATATATATACAAAAATCACATTTTTGATGCCAATTCACAACAATGTATTCTATATAGTTTCGGTTATCACACCAGTCTAATGGAAATATATATATATCACACCTTCGAAACACGAATATAAATATTGGTGATGGAGCTTCATCATCAAAATCATCTCCGAGCGACTAGAGTGTGATACTATATCTATCCAGTATCTTAAACTTCGAATATACGTTCATGACGCATATATGCAAAATCTTTATATATTGGATTGTCCAAATTCAATACAAATAAAATATTCAAATACGTATAAAATGGTTTAAATTTTCAAAACAATATTGTTTTCATTTGAAAAATATACTCTTCACACACGTTCTAGGATACTACTGATCCCGTCTCTAACGAGTAATTCTAATTGGATATTACTAATCCAATATCTGATGAATTCTTTCGTATGGTTCTAATGTGTCTTGTTCTCGAGCTCTGTAAACCAAAGCTCTGATACCAAACTGACACGACCCGAACTTCCCCGGTAAGGGAAGCCCGGATGGCGTTGAGGACAAGACACAAAAGAACGCAGACAGAAGAACATTTCATTACTTATTACAACAATTCCATCAGAATGCAAGAATATACATAGTATGAATAAATATACATTCGACGAATATCATAGATTACAATAAATTACATATTAGCGGAAAAATAATACAACACACAACTGAAAGTAATACACGGATACTTAGCTTTCCGAGTATCGTTCCCGCTATAAATCTGGATCCTATGAATATAAATCTGTAAAACCAAAACTACTAGCTGCCCGTGTAGAAAATAGGGGCACCCAGAGTTGAGGTTAAAATAATAAACTCCAGGTCAGTCATGTGACTGGTGTGAGAACTAAAACAGTTATTTAAAACTTTATTTTAAAAAAGAGTAATTCAAGGGACCACGCCGTATAACACGGAACGGGTTTCCTCCCAAAAATACTAGTGTATATAACAAAACAGCGCAATGCTCTTTGTAAAAATGAAGCTATTATAAGACCCAGGTCCCATCACACAATGCAACGCAAGCCGGAGGATAGGGTTTTCCCATTTAATAGCCAAACATGCTTGGTACGTTTAAAACAAATCATTTGATACTATTATAAGTGTATAGTGTCAAAACAATTCAAATCATAAATATCAATCATAGGCGGCGTGGGTACCATCTATCATGCCGCCATACTAGGCTCTACAAATAAAACCGCAATATCACGTATTGGAAATTGGATTTCCGTTATGAGTCGAGGCAAGGGGAAAGCTCCTCTCCGATTCGAAACACTCTAGCAAATGTCTCAGGACCCCACTATGATCCTTGGATCTTCAGGGCCGGTCCTCTCTTACTTTTGAGGATTGGCAATTCCTGAGCACACGTTTCCCTGTCCTAACAGACCTATATCCGAAGCGCCTCACATTCCAACAACCACACAGGTGAAAAGTTTATAAATGTCAGCCAGTTTAAGCACTGACACCACCACTAGCTAGAAAGAAACGTCGTGCTCTCCCTGTAGTCACTATCCCGTTTTTGACTGATACCGAGGTGTGAGGCTCGCGAATTCACGCTATACACAAAGCTATGCCACACAGGCTGTGCTTTGATCATCAACCACAAGACTTTGCTTTTCAATAGAGGCCTTGATCAATTGCCACTTAGGCGTGCCACACAGGCAATTCACTCCATGCGACTGATGTCCATCGATATACAACCTCTGAGCTCGTACGTCTCAGAGAAGGGCGTTAAGCAAGAGAATAAATTCTCCGCCGCCAAACAGATTTATATTTAATAGAGATCAATCAACACAAAATAAAATCCAATGTCAGACACACAGTCCATTTACAAGTTCATTCTGGGTTTGAACTAAACCGGAGGCACTTTCCTCGCATATCCATCGATCTCTAAGTACGTCTGGATGATCACCAACTGTTTCTCTCCTCTTGGGTGTACAGCCCAATCGAGATCATCAGCAATCACCCAAACGATGTGAAGACTTCCGGTCTTCAACCACCGTCTTCATCTTCGACATATCGTCGAATCGGTTATTCAGAATGGGTATAAACCCGGCCTTTCCAAATAACCCGCGTATATAATAAGCACGTGTTACACAAACACAACATATGCCTCATTCCAATTTAGAATATTCCTTTTTTTCAAATTTTCACATCATTAGGGAATAGGTTCCCATTAATTTTATCAAAGATAAATTCTTCTAAATTTATTCTTTAATCTTCCTTTGAATATCATTTCAAACCGCATTATGATTTTCCAAACTAGTCGGGATTAGCGAACCACACCGAAGTAATTATTTATTTTATTTCTCAATCCCAACCTATTCATCCCATGGAGAAAAACTGGTAATACTCCATATCTACCACCACGGTGTTATCGGTAAAATTAATTACCATTTCACGTTCAAATCTAATTAAAGATTTAACTATTGCATTGGAGCAAAACTGGTGATACTTCATTCTCGATCACTTTCCAAATTTGATAATTTAAATTATCAATTCACTTTCGATCTAATTAAAGATTCATTAAAACTCCACTTAGTTTTAATCTTCTCAAATATCAATATCCTGTCTTTAACTGGGTTAAAGAACCAATGTCACCTAAAACACGATTCACGACAAACCCAAATCACATTTGATATTAAATACAAGGCTATGAATAGAAAATATACTGGCTTATATTCAATATCAAATTCTGAAACCAACAAATATCGTATTGGAAATAACGATATAAATATATCTTTCAAATTCCCATAACAATATCTGTACAATCACGGAATCCAACATCGAAATATTCCAAAGACAGTTTCGATTTAAATCCACTTCCACTTTATATATATTGCAAATTCTGGTTATTTTCAAAACCAATTCAAATTCAATTTATTTATTTCAAAAATAAATTGATTTTAATTCTAGTTCAAAATTAGTTCATTTCGATAAAAATCTATTTTTATCCTTTCAAATGTGGAAATTTTCATCCCAGTTCTTTCTAATTCACATATTATGATTTTACACAAATTATTGATATTTTTAATAATTTTATCAAGGCCCGTGCAGTCGATTTCCATCAACGGCCCTCGAACTGCACTTACAGCGACCTTATCCAAATTTTATTTGGACATAATTCCAAATCCAACCGTTAGATTTCAAATTTCTAATATTCATTGGAAAGCTCTTTTCGATGCGAACCCAACGGTTCCGGTTTTAGGAGAATCCGACGGTCAGATCTGCCGCAATGTCAATTCGAAGTCAATGGTCGAAATTCACAAACTACCGCAGCGCGGCGCGTTCTATTCAGGCCATTATATATATAATATATATATTACATATATATATATATATATATATTTCGTTGATTTCCATTTAAATGCAATTTATAAATCATTTTAAATTCGTTTTCAAAACCATTTCAACTCTATATTCAATTTCAAATCAAAATTGAATATTTCATATCATTACTCTATAAATCATAATAATTTCAAAACGTTATATTTTGAAATCACTACCTTTTCTATATTCATTATAAAAACGAATATAATCGACATAAATATCGTTCACATCAAAATAGCGCAACTCTAATCAACACGGCTTTATATATTTCAATTAATTCGTTATTCTATTCAACAAATGATATTTATTCTATTCAACACATGAATCTATATTTCTTTCAACGCATGACTAATCTCAACACATGAGTACTGTCAACACATGACTATTTTTGTTATGTAATATATTTTATAAAATTATGGTATCTATCGTTTGATTTTTAATCAGATTCCAACCGTAAAGTAGTTTCTAATCTTAAATATGATAAAGATGTAAATTTTATTGTTAAAATATTTTACTCAACACATGAATATTCTCAACACATGAGCATCGTCAACACATGACTATTTTCATATTCTAATATTCTTTATTTTCCCAAATTGGAATGAGGCCCAATCAATTACCATATAATGTTAATTATATGGATTCCATACAACACATGTATGTAATAGCAGCGATAAACAATCAACCATTATCCAAAGTGCACCACACAACTGCATAAGCATCAAATATAAATAATTTACGCTTACATAGCCTGTCGACCAATCGATCGACATACAACTAATTATTGGGATTAGTGTACGCCAAATATCATCCCAACACCCGTGTGGAGTTTCAAATCAACAAACACTGAATATTATTTGTGCAGTGGGGCGACGTGTAAAATTTATCGTCCCAATCAATATCGTTCAAATGGGTGTATATAAACAAACCGTCCGTTTGTAAATGAATATTTATTTTATTCACATTCTCGTTAAAAATTATATTTTTAACTACCAAAATATTTTATTCAAACTATGAATATTCTATTCGGTTCATTTATTAAATAAAATGATATCTTTATTTTTCTAACTTATTTTAGAAAATTTCGGTGGCATAACGACACGATACTAGAAACGGGACAAGGCCTAGCCTTATCCCCGGTCTAATAATGGCCTACGCCATACACATACCAATCTAATCAATCTCATTTCACCAAACAACCAAATTCAAACCAATCATCCAATCAACAACACAACCAAACAATCAAGTCGTCCATGGTCTGTGGATGACGGGTGTCGGGTGCTACTAAGCACCGTCTGCATCCTAGTATATATTTAAAACTAGAAAAGAAAATTTAAAGTGAGAAGTTCTCACAGAGGGTTCCACTCCGCCGTGCTTTGCTTTTGAACGGTTGAACCGTCTGGATCTGTTTGAAATTCCAATGCAGTTCTTGTCCCGCTGTTCAAATAAAAATTATATTTTTATTGCTTCTTTTCAATAAATAAAAATCGTATTTTTATTTCTACTTCATATATTTTTACAATGCTTCTTTCTATATAAATATTATTTTTTTATAATTCTACTTTATAAAAATTATATTTTTAAATTTCACATATGATAAAAATCATATTTTTAACTTACTACTCGAATAAAAATTATATTTTTAACTTCTTGCTTATATAAAAATTATATTTTTATCCTTTCTATGATATAATAATTATATTTTCTATTTGTTAACGTATATAAAAATCAAATTTTTATATTACAAAAATCAAATCTTTCTCTACATAAAAAAAATTCCAAGCCTTTCCTATATAATACCCTCGCCTTTTTCTATATTATAAAACCGAAAAAAAAATCATTACGAAGTAAAACAAAACTGAGAATAACTCACATCGGATCGCAAAGCAAGAAGGAGGTTTTAAGTTGGAGAGGACGACAGCCCGGTGCTTGTATTGGTGAATCGCGGTGGTTGCATCATCGTTGGAGGTTGCGGCTTCTTTGGAGGTAGGAACGGATGAGAGGTGGCTAAGGCCAATCGCCGGAGTTGGCAGGGGGTGGCGCAGGCCGTTCTTGGTGGCGGTGACAGCCATAGGCGGCGGCATATGGAAGAGGGGGGCGCGTTAGGGCTTGGGGCACCGGAGGAAGGATAGGAGGAGGAAAAGGCAGACGGGAAGAAGAGGGGGGGTTGAAGGGAGGCGCTGTGGCGGCGCTGCCGCGATGGGAGGGAGCGCGATCGGGAACTGGCATCGATCGGGGAGGGATTTGGGTTTTTTTATTCACAGCGTTGACCGATTTTTGTGAGGGAGGAGAGAGGTAGTTAAAGTTATATTAATATATATATATATATATATATATTATTAAATTTTCTAAAAAGTAACTTTTATTTTCGAACTCGAAATGAGACCCACCGCCTGTCGTCCCTAGCTAATTACCCCCATTCTGAACACAATGGGATATGTATCGTAAGCTGATTCGATCGTTTCGATCAGTTTCCGTCAAAATCAAAATATAACTCTATATATTGAATTTGAACGCGCATTTAATTTTACTGGGGTCACATACTAACTCGAAAAATTCCAGAAAAATATTTTCTAGCTTCGTATTGACGATACGGTCCTAACAAAAGTAGTTTCGTCAAATTCTGAGACCGTTTGAAAAATGGCTATTTTCCAGTCGATTAAAATCAAGTGAAACTGGTCAAATGCGTTTTCCTTTGCCACGCTCACATATTGATTCGAAAAATTATGAATTTTGGAATCTAGCAATAACTTGACATCACGGATCCAACAAAAGTGGTTTTGTCGAAATCCGAGGTCGTTTGCAAAATGACTATTTTTAAACGCCTAATTCCATAACGACTATTCAGAATTTTCAACTGGACATATCTTTTGATCCCCACTATGAAATTTTGATTTTTTGGATTCGTTTGAAAGATATTCTCAATTAGATCCTATTATTTTTGGTTTCGCTAAAATCCGGTTTATTTTGCACCCGGTATGTTCAATTGAAATTTGAAATCGAATTATCGAACTACCGCGCCATTTTCAATTCCTTTTATAATTTAAATAAATATTTATATTCTAACGACGATCTATATAAATATATACATTCGAATTATATTCAAAATAAATTTCTCGTCGAATTATTTAAAATAAATCATTTTATATATTCAAAATTCGCTAAAATTGCCAAAATAATTTTTTTAAATTGGCTCTCATTTTCTGGTTTATTACACGTTGAAACCCAAACAAAATCACGTCGCACCTTCCAATAAAAGAATAGAATTGAAGAGAATATTTATCTTAGTTGAATGAGAATAGTTTTCGAATTTTTCAATGAGAGGTTCACAAGATATTGAGTTTTGAATGAGGTAGAAGCCATAGTTGTTTCTCTAATATATTTTTTATAAGTAGAGATTGATTATCGAAGATGAAGCAGATGAGCAGTAAGTGGAGAAAATGAGCAGAAGACCTAACGTAGAAGAAGAATCATGGCCGTTTGAACGGGAATAGTTAATTAAATAAAAGAAAAGTGACATGGCTAGAACGTGTATTCCCATGATTTAAGGCACAATATCTGCTCCTCTTAAATACCAAGTGTTCATTGGCTTGTACACATTTTAAATTTTAAAATCTACTTAACGGATTTGGTTAAATGACATACACCAATCAATCTCGTGTTTCCATATGTACGAAAATACAAATACCATAAAACAAAACGGATTGTTCAACCACATAAATATAAATATTTCTCACCAACACAAACGCGAAATAATACATTCAAAAATTAAAATGAAATGTTCGCGTACTATTTCATCATGTTCGTTACATACGCTACCGGTTTATTAAATATTTATATAAACCGATTTCAATGGTCGATATCTGATGAAGCTGACATTGTGAAATGTCATGTAAAATATATATATTCAAAATTAATGCTTTATTCTTATAATTGGTCGATTTCGTAATTAAATCACTAAGCTTTATTATAAATTTATTATTCAATTTGGTTCAAATATGCAAATATTCAATATTAACTTTCAAATTTCAATGAATAACAGTACAAACCAAATCATGGTTTCATTTACAATTAAAGCAAATTATTATAATTAAAATAAGTTAAATTTTGTTACTAAATAAATTTGGTAAGGTTTACAAATAAATTCATGTAATTAAATCTCCAATTATATTTATAACCATTCAATATACAAAATCATTTCAATTATTAATCGGACCAATCAATTTCATTAAATACACATTAATATGAAATTCCAACTTTCACTGTCAATCAATATTAATAAATCATGAACCTATTTGGAATCAAAACAAGTCACAATTATCATAATAGATTGAATTTCTATACTTAAACCATTCAATTAAGTTTTCACCATAAATTTCCAAATTAAGTCATTAAAGTTTTAATTATAAATTCATTAACTCGGTTTAATTCAATTAAATAAAAATCAAATTTCAATTCTCAATAATTACAATATAAACTGGCCTATAATTTATATTGTCAATCCATATAGATAATGACATTTATTACGAGTTGACATTCATTGTACAAACAACGAATGTTAATTATTACTATATACAATAAATTAAATTTTCAGCATATATAAAATTCCAAAATTAGTTAACCCATTATAATTTGTTAATCCAATAAAATTTCAAATTCCATTATAAGTAAATTATTAAACACTGTCATTATCATACATATTCTATTGCAGATCATTTTACAATAACTAAATTTTAGTACATATCTTATCAATATACGATATATATCATAAATTTTAATATTTAAAACAATTTTGTTCTAAATCACATAAAATTTAATATTTTAAATTGTCGTAAAACTCGGGATGTTACATTGAATCATTTGGATTCAAGTATGATAAGTGGATTGACTTAAATAGAAACCAAATTTGAATTGATAGAACGAAAGTGAATTAATCAGAAGTCGATTAGAGAGGAAGGTTAAAAGTTGGGAGTTGAATTGATTTGAAACCAACTGGAAATGGATATATGTATGCTGAGCAGATATTGAATGGAAGCAAATGCATGAGAGAGAATTTATGCCCGACAAAAAGGTACATGTTTACATTATTACTTGGGTTTGATGGTTTTATGAGCCTATGGGGCAAGCCACTTGGCTTTTTGATTTTCTTTTGGATTGGAGAGGGCCTAGAAAGGCGAGTTGTGGTTGTACCTATTGAGCCGTGCAGAGGAGATGCTGCCGAAATTTTTCAGAATTTAAAGTGTTAGAAAATTTTCAGAATTTTCGAAAATTTTTGTTAGTAAGAATAATAATTGAAATAATTTGGTCCAATTAAATTGAAGTTAAGAAGTGAACAAAAAGGATTTTTGGACCTAGTTAATAGGGTATGTAACATCTTTTCCTACCTTAGCAATTTCGAGGACGAAATTATTTTAAGGGGGAAGGAATGTAACGACCCGGATTTTTGGCCATTGAAGTCTAAATAGTTAAATTTGTTTTAAATGTTTTATTTGAATTTTATATAAGGATTTATATAGGAATTTATTTAATAAAACGATATTTAAACGTATAATTCATAATATAATTTAAAACAAGTTCAAAATGGCGCGGTAGTTTGAAAATTCGATTTCAAATTTCAAATGAATGTACAGGATTCAAAATAAATCGGATTTTAGTGAAACAAGAAATATTTGAATCTGTTTGAAAATATCTTTCCAACGAATGTGAAAAATGCAGATTTCATAACGGTAATAAAAAGTTATGTCCAAATCAAATTTAGAAATAGTCGTTGTAGAATCTTATATAAGCCATAACAGTTTATTTAATATAACTAGAGATTAGTTATGAATTTGGGCAAGGTTCTTTTGACATGTAGTTATAATTTAATTTTTAGAATTTTACTCTAATTTTTAATTAATTAGATACGCAACTTTTTATATGGAGTATTTTGCACCCTATATCGATAATTTGGGATTTCATAATAGAAGTTAAACTACCGATATTATTATATTTTTGGGACCGTGGCACTGCACTCAACACAACCGTATTCTTTTTTCTGTCCATAGCGCCTCGGACATAAACGTAATTTTTACGGGACACGGTACACCTAAACTTCAAATAAATAAATGCTGCACATGCCTACCTTTGAAAAACAAGCACGCCTACTCTATTGAAAAGAAAACATCTACAGCTATACTTACAACAACGTGATGATCAAGCTGTTGCGTTTCCTTGCTTGCCACGCTGATTAAAATACGTGCGTGCCAAACCAACTGAAGCCGTGCTACCCAAGCTCCCTCTTCTTTAAATACTGGACTATTGAGCATCTTCATTCTGGGATAAAAAAAATAAAAGAAACAAAACTTGCAAAACTGTAATTCATAAATCAAAAATACAACGCCTCCACCTTTTGAATAAACAGCTGACTCTCCCTCAAAACAATCGACCATAATTGATCAAATTTTTCATCTCAATCTCTGCTTAAATCATTCATTAAGTTGGCGTCATTCTCTTGAGGTGTTGGGTGAGTGTAGTAATGGCAGGAGCAGATTCTGTGTTCGATCCAGTTGCGTAGGGGAGAGGAGATTTTGTTGAGATAAACAAATGGTGGTTTATGATGGATCTAGTAGCTATCGGTTTTAGAACAGAAACTATGGAGGGTAGGGCATGGGCTCTGGAGTGTAAAGGAGTCATGGATGTCGAGAATCATGGCGTGGGAAGAATGTATGGGAAATGAAGTCCTTGTGTTGAAGGGAGAAGCCGCAGTAGTTGAGCTAAGTAGTGAAAAGGAGGAAGTCAGGCCTTTTCATTTTCACCTTGGGTTAAAAACGTGAGGATTAGTAGGCTATAAAAAGATGGTTTATTAATATAACAAGAAGGAAGCAACATGCTCTCTCGTTTTGTATGGAGGAGCAAGGATTGTGGAGCGTGGAAAGGAATGTAATGGGAGAGATGTTGTCTTGATGGATCCAACCGTGCAGGCGTGTTAGTTAATGGAGAAGAAAAGGGGTTTATGGTGGCGGTTAAGTTAAATAGCATGGTTAACGATATAAAGAAAGAGTATATATTTAATTAGTTATATAATAGTGTTTTAAACTGACTTTAAGGTATCGAGCAGGAGCTTGAGTTGTATAGAGCAGTGCGAATACATTCAGTTGGGAAGTAGACATAAAAGGAAGAACTGTGGCCATGATATTTTTCTTCCAGTAGTTTGAAATTGTATAATCGGGAGAAGAGAAGACTCAAGGGGGCGTTAACACTCAACTTCAATTTAAGGTTCATTAATTTAAATATTACAATAGCTAACGATATTAAATAGTATATACGCTCGTAACAATTATATTAATTTCATCTGAAAGCAGAATCGAACGATGTCAGTTACGCTGAAATGGTGACGCTGAAATCTACATTTTTGAACTAACGTATGGGAAAACCGAGCTACAGGAATTTCAAGGAAAAATCAAATACTTGTTTGATTTAAAACAGAACAAAAAGCAGAACCGTCAATTGCAAGATGAGGTGAGTAAACTCACTAACTCTGCATCGTTTATATTTTTAGATAAACGAGTTTTAAATAATTTTATATTGTGTGATGGTTGTTTGGCTGAATGGTTGATAAAATTGGTTGATAGGATTACATCGTTGATTGATGATTAGTTCTGATATTTCACATTGATGTGAAATAATATTATTGATGCTGATTAACATCTGTGGATGCAGGGAAATAGGTTAGAGGGACCCAACTGTGTTCCTCAACATTTGTATTATTGTTTACTATGATAAATTATGTTGTGTTGAATTCCCTTACCCTAGAAATTCGGTATTTAATATCATAAAGTATTTTCGAATATATAAAAAAATGGGGGGTTGAAATATAAAAAGGGAAATTTAGTTCCAAAGTAGAGAATTGAATTTTTGAATGGACTTGAAGGTAGGAACTTGTTTTTAATAAATAAAACAAGAAGTTGATTATAAACATCTGTTATAAATTTAGTAAAATATTGTCATTGATTAAACTGAAATTATATGGAAAAATGGAAATCAAGTTTGAAAGCAATACCTGAGACGAGATTTTAGCTTAGCAAATTTCAAAGTAAATCATAAACGAGGTTTTAAATTATTAGAATAAAAATATATTGTTTGAAAACTCAGAATAGAAGTTTAAAATTAGGAATTTGAGTTTAAAAGTATATTTATAAGAACAAAACCAAATGATGGTATATAAAGGAAATATATTCAGAATTAAAGTAGACAATGGTTTAAAGTAAATATTGGAAAATGAAATATCTATAGAGGAAATTTGGATTTGAAATATGAATCCAAATTGGAACGAGAATGAGAAAGGGAAATGGATCATCGTTTTAAAATAAAATGATAAGTTTTATTCCAACATTGGAATATAAAATAAATTGTAATAACGTTTTGGTAAAACAAAATGGTTATAAAGCAATTGGATAAGGATTTGAAAAGGATAAATTCAATAGTGAATTTGAAATTTGAATTTACCTGAAATGGTAAATGAATTCTGAAGTTCAGAATATAAATCGAATATGATGTATTCGAATGAGAGTTGTTATTGGAATGTGAATATATCGAATTTAGTGAAGTAGTTATTTTACTTCCCGTTGAATCAAAATTAATAATTTATTTATTTAATTATCAATTTATTTATTGAAATAAATAAATAAAAGTTGCATTTTATAAACCAAATATTTTATAGCGATTTTAGACGCTGCCATTATAATAAATGTTTTGATAAATCTAAATAGCAATTTTAAACATTGTCGTTATAATAACTGTTTTGAAAAATCTAAACAACGATCTTAACGCAATTGTTATAATAAATGTTCTATAATTCTAGACAGCGATTGTAAGGCTGTTGTTAAAAAGCAATGTTTTATAAACGAAATGTTTGGAAACAGCGATTAGAACGCTACCGTTATAATCTATATTTTTCTATAAAGGAAGTATGTTCTTAGATCGAATCTGAGAGTCGTGTAAGTGGTGTTTTGGTTAAAGTTGTGAGCTTTGACTATTTCGAAGTTAGGAATGTCGTTCGATTAAGGTCTGAGAGGTAATTATACCCCAACTTGACTGACGTCATGATTGACGGAGAAATAGTTAAGGTTCGGTGGCAAGGATTGGTTAGTGATACCATTAGTTAACAAATGATTTATGGTTTAAGTTACAATAACGATGTTTCATAACATCGCACTAATTTAAAGGATTTTGAAATGTTTCCCAAATTAAAATAAGAGTTATTTTCTATGCGTAGAAAATGAAATTAATTGGTCAATGAGAAATTAAGGAAGGAAATTCGGAAATATTCTCTGATATTAATAATGTATATTTTCTGAATATAGAAAAATAAGGATCCGTGCATATTTAGAAATGTTTTCTAACTAGAATAAGAAATATTTTCTTGAATAAAGGAATTATAATATTGAAAATGTTTTCAAAGAATCGTGAGGGGAAATCGAGTTTTAAAAGAATACAAAGAGTAGGAAATGAGAATTGTAAATGATAATATAACAAGGAATTGATTTAAAGGGGAAAATGTTAATTGATGATTTATCGATCGAATTCCTACCTGGAAATAAGATCGTTGGTTGCACACTTATTTTTCTTTGATAGTTAAATCACTTACTATCGAAGTTTTTGACCATTTTTCCGTCGTCAATACGGAGAGACCGGGATTAGATTTATTATCTGGAAACCACTCTGTATGGGCGTTAGCGTTGCGATCAAATATGATGAAAATAATTGAAGACGGAGATATGCAAGGGCTATCCTGTTTACGGGATAGTGTCTTCGGTTTTTCCAGTCCCAGGACAACGTGAATGGACGAATGTCTGACACAGTATATCTAACGGATCACGTAAGTTTATCTCTTCAAACGTACTTACGTTTGGTGGCGGAGGAATTCGTTTCTCTTAGCTTTATACCCGTGGCATTTTGGGGAAATCAATTTGTTATTTGGCAGGTATGACGATGTGGCATTCAAAGTGAATGGTGGTCAAGTGTTCTAAAAGATACGTAACGACCTCAAGTCTCACAACCCGGAATTGAAAAAAAAAATCGGGCAGGAAGCATGGCTTTGTGGGTCGCACCCATTAGAATGTATAATCACTTATCTAGAGAAATTCCAATTGCTTCTTTAAATCTATCGATGCTGTCCCTTTCGGTAAACGGTTGCTGATCCCAACCGTTGGTGATATACATTCGATACACTCAAGCGAAATGAGTGGTCAGTCATATGTGGGCCGGGTTGCAAGACGTTCTTGTTGAACCCAGTGTATTCGCCTCTAGAGATACACTATCGGCAGGTGGTCCCATACCTTGTCATGTTGGAAATCCAATCTCCAATAAGCGTCATGCGGTTTTTGATTTTATATTATATATGAAGCGTGAGATGCAAGTGTTCCACTAAATTTATATTTATTTGATGTAGACATTATTATAATATCACCAGATTCTGATATCAAAATATTTTTGGTTATCGTAAGGTAAAAACCATCTGTGTTTATATGTGGATCGGTCTTACGAGTATCATTTCTTTCGAAAGGATTTAAAAAGTTAAACCAATGGTTGGAGTTTACTCACGCCAGTCCCATGACTGACCCAGATAGTTTATTTTGTTTGTTTTCCCTAAACTCTTGGGTGCCCAAATTTTTACGGGCAGTCAAGTAGTCGGGATTTTTCAGATTCGCTTGGAGGAGCTGGAAGCATAAGGCTTCACCAGTTAGCTATAGACTATCATATTTTCCACTGTGTACTATGTTGTATATGGAAACAGGTGTTTATAACTATTCCAGGGATAACCGTTGTGCTCTGATAAAGGGTATGTATATAAAGTTATTATTTCTATTTCAAAGTTTATGTTATCTAATATATTTTATTCGTTCCGCTGTGAGTTTGTGATCTTCGTTTTCTTCTATTCTAATATTTGTTTCTTTCTATTTCTCATCCTCTAAATTCTTTCTAATAATGATTCGTGTTTCTGTGCAATTTGGGTTGGGCGTGTGGTGTTATTAGTCGACCCAAGGAGTACGGGAATTCGGGTCGTTTCAAGAGGACTATCTTTTGCCTCGGTTCACAGATGGAAATCCAACTTCCAAATACGTGACTTTGCAGTTTTGATTGTAGAGCCTAGTATTGGCAACATGATATATGGTGCCCATGCCGTCTATGATTGATACTTATGATTTGAAATTGTTTTATACGCTATGCACTTATAATAGTATCAAATGATTTGTTTTTAACGTACTAAGCATGTTTGGTTATTATAAGGGAAAACCCTATCCTCCGGCTTGTGTTGCATTGTGTGATGGGACCTGGGTCTTATAATAGCTTCATTTTTTCAAAAAGCATTGCGTTGTTTTGTTATATGCACTGGTATTCTTGTGAGGAAACCCATTCCGTGTTATACGGCGTGGTCCCTTGATATATCTGATTTAAAGTAAAGTTTTAAATAAATGTTTTAGTTCTCACACCAGTCACATGACTGACCTAGAGTTTATTGTTTTAACCTAAACTCTGGGTGCCCTTATTTTGACATGGGCAGCTAGTAATTTTGGTTTTACATATTTATATTTACAGGATCCTGGTTTACAGCTAGAATGATACTCGGAAAGCTCTGTATCCGTGTATTACTTTCAGTTGTGTTTTGTATTATTTTTCCACTGCTATGTAATGTATTGTAATCTCTGATAATTTCTGTGTAATATTTATTCATACTCTATATATTCTTGTACTCTGATGGAATTGTTGTAATAAGCAATGAAATGTTCTTATGTCTGTGTCCTGATCTGTCTTGTCCTCAAAGTATCCGCGCTTTCCCTACCGGGGAAGTTACGGGTCACTACAATAGTGATGACTGATGTTAAATCATATAATTTTGAGCAAAAAAAATGTAAAATAGTTTTTCATTGATTTTCGTTAAACATCAAATGGTAAACTGTTTAAAAATAAAATAAAATGAAGAACTTCAAAAGATATTTATGAAGAGAACAAATTAAGTAGTATTGTAAAATTGTATAATATATATGTTCTTTGTTTGTCTGACTACACGCTTTTGTCTACCATGAACACAGTTGACAAACCTCCATAACCATTAGGGTTGTAATGGTAATGGTTACCATTATCGTTATGTAAATATAACTCCCATATCATTTTTGTCAGTAAATAAAAATGATTACCGTTACTGCTACCGATATTATCGGTATACCAAAGTTAGGTATAGTGCACTTATTTTACATCAAATACTAGGTCACCCAATGATAAATTAACCAACAATAATCTGACAATTAACACATTAAAAACACAACACTTGCAACATTACAAACCAATATCTTTAAAAGTAGCGGCACCAATTCATGTAAGGGAAATATAAATACAAAGTAATTTTTTATAGAAAAAATATCACCTAATATAAATGGTATAACAATTTATTGTCAAGTAAGATCAATGGAAATGAAGGAAATAAACATTTCCACCATAAAATAGAACATGTTAAATCCAATAAAACAATATTAACTTATACAAAAATCATAGAAATAGCAAGAGAACATGCTGAGTCCAATGAAAGTCTTAAATGCAGTTCATGGTTAAAAGATTAGATAATTACAACCATGCACTTAAATCATAATATCATTATATCATTCCCTTCTGCTAAATCACAATGTTCATTTTAGCCGGCAAGAACATCCATCTAATTTGTAGCAAAGAGCAAAGTTTTACTGAACTCTTAGTCATATATATCAGGTCAGGTTATTCGCAGTAGCCACTTACCCAACAGTAGAGTTAATTAAGCGAGATTGAGGACGGTAGATCGAAAGAAGCTTTATCCTTCAAGTCTGTAAATGAAGAAAAATATGTTATGTAGGAAACATTATTCAAATCTTTTTACCATAACTCTAGAATTAGAAATGCAACAAAATGACAAGAAATTAACTATGGTTATAAACAATTACTGTTTGTTTTTCACACTTGTGTCCTCAAATATATAATTATCAGTGAATGGTAAAATATTATTGAACATTGGATATACTAACTCATATGTGGTACAATATAAATGTTAATTTCTGGAAGATTGTAACATGATTTGGAAGATAGGTACATATTTGGACCAATAACAACACATATTTGGAACTGTAATTATAAGCAATTATTCTTTAAAACAAACGCATAATGTGGGTACCATTGTAAAAGATTTAGGCCTAAAGGTCGCTTACCAACACATATTTGATATTTGCAATCATCTTAAAAAAAATTACACATAAAAGAGAATTAAAAACAAATATCTATTTGCTTGATTATCTCAAATTCTTCAAGTTCTTTGTAAAAGAGACATCATCTTTGCTTAGCTCCTTAAAAAATTTGAATTCGTCTCCTAGTCGAGTCCAATAACCCCTTAGTCGATCATTTGTACAACCAGCAAATTTTCCATCTCAGTTGCCATGTTAGGTCCCATAACCACAACCATTTTAACAACTTTCATAATTATATTTCGCAGTCATCATGCCAATCTTCTCAATATCAACAAACGCAACCATTTACGCCTTTCCGACAAATACTCGAACGATGCCTAACTATGCATATGCCTATTAAAACAGCTTTTGGAAACAATTCGCATCAAGTTTGATTGTTTATGCAATTGTTGAGACTATAACACAAGATGGCCTTGATCTAAATCAAAGAGGAAACAATGAAGCAACAAAAAAAAACAATACATTCCAAAATGAAGGCAACACATGAATAAATTATGAGTTTCATTTTTGCTAGCTTCAAATTTCAAATGCCTCATGTATGTTACCATGGAAAACACTTGCAACATGCTTTCCTCTTTAAGCAACTTAGTCCAGATTTTTATTTAAGTTGTTTTAGTTCATATTTTCTTACGTTTTAGTTCAGATTTCATAGTTTTGCTTCAGATATGGTTCAACTTTTGCATGTTTTATAGTTTTAGTTTAGATTTCCATATGTTTTAATTCATGTTTGCATATGTAGAAGTAAAAACTATCTATCTTTGATGTATTGTACATTAGATGCTATTTGTATTTCAGTAAATGATAGTACTGTCTTTTATTTAATACTTTGTCTTCATTTTTGTTGCAATTTCCTATTTAATTGTCTAACTGTGCTATGTTGGAAATATGCTGCTGAAAGGTTACATTTGTAGTTGAGCAAATGTTTCTTGTAGGTTGTAGTTCAACAAATGTAATTCAAGGAATTTTGTTTGGTCTTATAATTGATGTTTACCCTTAATGTTGTAGCTACTGCCAAATGCACTACTCTAGTTGTAGCTATGCTTTCATTACTGTACTAGTGACATAAAAAATAGTTTCTCATATATTGTGCAGTTTGGCGATGGATTTGAGGCAAAATATGTAGTATGTGCTAATAACATGAGAACGTTGTTTGTCTTTAGCGGGGATTGAAATCAAATACTAATTGAAATAATGGTTTGGGTTCGTAATAATTTTTAGGATCCATCTTAGTGGTCTGAAATATTTTTGACACCAAAATCAAAGACAATATAAAAAATTAACAGGTCACAACTAATAATTAAAGACAAAAAATATTTGATTATGTACTGAATACATTCATCCCTAATAACCTTTATTTTTTAGCCTATTAGGATGGAATAGAGCAGCTATATATCTTTACAACTAACAAGCAAGTTTCGAGTATTGTGGTGAACAAAAAATTAAACCCAGATTAATGTCCTAAAAATAGAGAGATAAGGAGCCAAATTGATTGTGTTAAATTAGAATAAACTCAAATGATGCATACGTGTCAGGGCAGGGATAAATCTAAGTTTAATTTTCTAGTTGTTTGGGGCAAAGCACGATTTAAACATGCAAAGAATGAATGGAATAAACTTATCTCATAATCTAACATCTAAAAAGATTTCGATGTGTGCATATTAAGTGGTAAATCAAGAGTTACCTACAACAAATAGATTGTCAAACCGGGGAAACCAGGTTGACAACTCTACGCATTGTGCCGATCTTCAGTGGAGTCACATGATCACTTGTTCTTCTCATGTCCGCATAGTTTTCTCTTATGATTTCTAGCTTACGTGAACTACCTTAAGGTAGAAATACATTTGCTATCAAGATTTAAATATTGCCCTAGTAATATAAAATTTTTATTTCTCTTGTGTTAACTAGACGGGGAGATATTTAGTAAAGAAAGTTGGAGTATATGAATCAAGCTCCCTACCATCATTTTTACTTGTTTTTGCAGGAGATGCAGCAAAGATCAAACCTAAATGGAACCAACATGGGTTAGGTGACGACGATAACTGTAATGACCCGCATTTTTAACTGTCGAATAATTAATTTATTTAATTATTAAATATCAGTTTGGTGACATTGATAACCTGGATTAAATAATATTGAATATTTAATTAATATAATAATATATTTAAATCCAAAATAGTCAGAATTCGTAGAATTCACAATAATGTTTGAATTGGATAATATAAGAGATTTGGTTGCGTTTGGATGTGAGTTATAATAACGAATCTATTTCATAAACAACATTTGAACGTATTAGTTATAATATAATTAATAATGAACCCGAAACATCGCGGTAGTTCGTAATTCGAGTTTTTAACTTCAACTGAATATAAAGAATTCGTTTTGAGTCAGATTTCTGTGAAACAAGAAACGCTGGAATCTGTTGAACGCTATGGAATTCCTTTATAATCAAATTTCCATGTTATGTCAAATCGGGATTTCGTCGTGTAGATTGTAAGTTATGTCAAAATCAAATTTCTATAAAAACGCTATGGAATTCCTTTATAATTTATAACGTTTTATTTACGTTATAAAAGGGTTTTTAAATATAAATTGAATATCGATTTAACATGGATTTGAAATGTCGAGTATATGTATATTCTGGAGCTAAATAATATCGTATGATAATATATATGGAAATAATAATTTATTATTATTTAATTAAATTGTTTTTAAATATATTAATATTTAATTGGTTTAATTTGGACCTTAGAAAATAGGCATTTTTGCAAACGACCTCCGAATTCGACAAAGCCAATTTTAATGGATCCGGAATATTAAATTAATGTTAGATTTCAATTTGCGTGATTTTTTGAGTTAGTGTGTGGTCGTATGGAATTTTAATGTGAAAAACAACCGATAATTTGATCTTTAAAAATACGCTGTGTGAGCAAACAGATTCAGAATTCGACGATACAAATTTTATAGGGTCCGTAATGTCAAACTCAAGTTGTATGTCCACTTTCATGATTTTTGGATATGATGTGTGATCGTAGGGATTTTTAACAACGAAATTGACAAGCATTAAAATAAATAATGAATATAAATTAAATTAGAGTTTCCTATAAATACCACCATAAACTCAACCTAACCCTAAACAATTCCTCCTCGGTCAAAACATTTCTTCTCCGTCAGGAATCCTCTTTCATAGAAAAAACGTGAAAATTTCAATCCTTCTAAAATCAAAATATATTTAGATAAAATTCCTGGAATCCTTAATCTTAGTTCGTTGATCGTCTCTTGGCCTATGCTTCACGCTCACATCTGTTTTAATTGGATTGAATTCATTTGTTTTCGCTGTATCATTTAACAGTCGTCACTAGGGTTCGAGATTTGCTGGAAATTGAGTCATTGATTGGAGAATCTAGGTGCGCATTTGGTATCTGTGGTAGAGAGTTGTAGAATTTGTGAAATTTTGGCAGGTATTGGGATCAAAACAGTTTGCACGTCTCTCTGTTGGTCTGGAAGTCGGAAGTTTAAGGGGGTGGTGAACTGGATAGTGAGTAGGCGTGTGTAGAGGAAGGTGAAAGGAGAGTACTGGATATTTTTGTTTGATTTATTTTTGGAGGATGAGAGGAGAACGTTGGGTTGAAATGAAGGAAATGGCGCAGTCAGCTACACGAGCTCGTGGGGAAGGAGGATTAGCAGTAATACGTTGGATTAGATGGCTGATTAGTAGCGTGATGGAGGTAAAGATACCATGAAGGGCATCGCGAGTTTTTGCCTAGGTAGAATTATGGCAATTTTGGTTTATTTTATTTGTGATTGTGGAAGGAAAACGGATCTAAGAATGGTTGGGAAATGCCTTTGTCTGTTGCGTTGAAATGGTTACTGGAATCGTGTTTTCAGTTTTGGGAAGAAAGACTTATGGAGCGGGTTTGCAAATTGGTGGGCCAGTTCAAAGGAGATAAGGGAGGCCCGTTCTTCTTATTAAACGTTGGATGCAGAATGGTGCGTGAAGATATATGATATAGGGAGGAACGTGGCCATTCCTGGGGAAGCAGCTGCATTCAAAAGAGCTGGAAGGGAAGACTACTTGTTATATGGGTTGAATAAAGAAGGAGTTGGGTCGAATGACAAGAATTTTGCAAAATAGGATCCGACAGGATCGTGTGGACGAGAACAACATCATGGAACCACTTTGGAATGATTTGGAGCTCATTACAATTTATATCATAATAAATTGCTTGGTCCGAATCAACTACCGAAATTGTTATTTAATGATTTACGGACAATGTGAGTAAAACTATGTGACGGCCCGCCCGCACCAACCGACATTTACTCCAAAGGTGCGCTGTACACATGTCCAGTTAGCACGGAGCGGGTCACCAGAAGGAAAAGGAAGAAGGAAATGAACATACAAAGAACCTGTAGAATGTCTCACAGCGCATAGAACAAAATATAATAGTAACATACTTGACATAAAACAGGAGAGACAGTGCATAAGCTGGAAATCAGAACTAAACATCATAGCAGCGGAAATTCAGAATACAGCTTATTACAACATTCAAACTGTCTCAAAGAAAAGCAAGATAAAGGAGGTACACTACTAATGCCCAAGTAGCGACCACCAACGACACAGGGAGAATGTGTATATATATATAATACATGGAAGCCTCCTGCCCGCCTCCGAATCAGCTACTCGCGCATCACCAGCTAACCTGTCTCTAGTCTGCTCGTGTGAGCACCCAGAGTAATAAGAGGAGACATAAAACTCTGGGTCAGACATAAAGCCTGGTATGAGCGATAAGCATCTAAAGTGAACAATAACAGGTAGACTAAAACATACCTGAACCTGGACCTGCAACCAAAGAGTTAGCACTACATACTGTACAACACTCTACGGTATCATATCAAACAGTGTAAAGATACGGAGGTGGGGGAGGTGTGCATGTCATAGGGATGGCAAACAATCAAACATAGCATCCATCCTCACATCTCCCACTCAGTGCATAAAGCATACGATATTCACCACTTCTATCACCCAACATTCCTTGCTACGATCACTTTGCCCCATGAAGTCATAAATGGCTTCACTGCACTGATAACGTAGCCACAAATTCCTCGCTATGTCCACTTGCCCCATGGAGTTATTCACCTCATCTGCGCTGGCTCATAGCCTTACCAATCCTTACTATGTCCACTTGCCCCATGGAGTTATTCACCCCATCTGCTCTGGCTCATAGTCTTACTACGCATCACCTTGCCCCTCAGGTCATAATGACCCTACTGCACTGATAACGTAGTCTTGCTACCATCACCTTGCCCCTCAGGTCGTAATGACCCTACTGCACTGATAAGTAGCCCATCATTCCTTTTAGTGGTGAATCGAAGTTATGAACGTCGACAACTCCTTAGCACACGTCCCACAGCGAAGTCCAACCATGAAGTGAACTCGTTGGTTCCCAACTGGTTCCGGGATCCTGAGCTCTAACTTCCCTTATTGGACTACCTTTGCATCTCGGGTTATTGGTCAATACTGGGTCGGGTCGGGTTCTTACTCAGGTTATCGGTTCGGGTCGGTGTTCTTTATCCGTTCGGGTCGGGTTCCCCTTCTGATGCGGTTCGGGTCGGCATTCCTCTGGGTTCGAGTCAGCTGCTTCTTCTTCTTCGAGTCGGGTCGGTGCTTCCTTTCGGGTCGGGTCGGGTCCTTCTTGGTTCGCGCTTTCGATCCGTCTTCATGCTCCCCTTCATATGCTCCTATCCGATCCGCTTTCTTGCTCCTGCTCTGATTCGCCTTTGTATTTCCGATCCGATCTGTCCTCTTCGATCCGATCCGTCTTCCTCTATCCGATCCGATCCCAGTTCAGCTAGCATGGCCTTCCTTTTTGCCACTTTTCCAAGTGTTGGGTTCCGATCCGATCAGATTCTTTGCTCAGTTCCACATATCCGATCCGAGCCCCCTTATCCGATCCGAACCCTGCACTGTTTTCTGAAACTGTTCCAGCAAGTATTTACGCCATTCGACGACGTTTTCGACCATTCTAACTATTGAAATCAATCACAAAGCATTTCATACAGTCATAGCAACATGCATAATCAGCCACAAACATCATTCACATCAATATCATAGGTTAAAATGGATCAAACATACCCAAAATCCCATATTCCCCCCTTAAGCATGTTTAGGTGAAACTAATGATAGGATTAGCAAAACTTAACCAAATTAACCCAAATTCATATTAGAGGTCTAAAACATCATTTAGGAATTTATGAACATTTTTCCCCAATTTTATCATGCTTAAATTCGCTAATTAGCACTAATCACCCCTAATTAGCCATAATTAGTGTAAAACTATGCAAATCACTCACCTTAGCCACAAAATAAACTAAGATCTGAAATGATTCTCTGATTTGATGTGAATCTTTATGCCAAACAGCAGCTCCTAAGTTGCTTTGGTGAAGATCCTCCTTGATTAGGGGTTGCTAAGCTAAATCCTTGCCAAAAAGGTGATTTAGAGGTTAGAGGCCATTTTTAGGGATCCTTGGTGATAAGTGGAGGCTAGAAAACTGAAATGGAATGATTCTCCATCTCATTTCAGCCCTCCCATAACCCTAATCCCGAAATGGGTTATGGGCCTACTCACTAATCACCCGATTTGGCCCGGTTAAGCAGTTTTTCACCCTCCAAACCTTGTTTCAGCCATATCTCCCAAACGGTAAGTCCGTTTGGCTAATGTGACCACTCTACGGAAAGAGAAACCATCAAACGAATCAAATGGAAGTGGTTTCAGGTCAAAATTCCTTTCCAATCAAAAGTTATGGTCAAAACAGTACCGACTAGGGGCAAAATGGTCATTTAAAAATCAACAAAAATCATGAACATGGAAAATGACTCTAATAGATGTTTCCCAAAGTTACATGACCATACGACTTCACATGGGAAAGAAATAAATATTCTACGATCCTATGATGTGTAGAATACGGGTCGTTACACTCTCCCCCCCTTAAGAAATTTCGCCCCCGAAATTCCCTAATCCAAACACACACAAAGGTCCCGCATGCCTATCAATCATAAAACAACAATCAACCATGCAAAACAAGCAAAACAAGTCTATCCTAGCATGCGGAATAACTAAATCGCAAAGTAAATCTTACCAGGCAAAGAGTTCAGGACATGCCTTCCTAATGCTCTCCTCTGTTTCCCAAGTACAATCATTCTCGTCCTCGCCCCACTGAACCTTGACTAGCTTCACCGACTTCCTTCGAAGTTGCTTCGTATCGTGCCCCACAATACGAATCGGCTTGCGGTTCCCAACCGCCTCGGGTTCTACTTCGAAGTCCTCTAACTGATCAGGTGAAATAGTCATATCTGAGTCGTGAACGAACTTCCTTAGTTGGGAAACATGAAATACATTATGAACTCCCGCCATTTTCTCTGGTAAGCCAACTCTATATGCCAAATTCCCGACTAGTTCAAGAACAGGGAATGGGCCAACAAATCTTGGTGCCAACTTGCCTCTCCTGCCAAATCGACTCACGCTTTTCAATGGAGAGATCTTGACAAACACCAAGTCACCAACGGAGAATTCCAAGTCTCTTCTCCTCTTATCGGCATAGCTTTTCTGCCTATCTTGAGCAGCTTTCATTCGTTGCTGAATGATCCTAATCTTATCTGAAGTTCCTCTCACCACATCTGGTCCAAGCACAAACTTCTCGCCGGTCTCTATCCAACATGATGGTGAGTTGCACGGTCTTCCGTACAAAGCTTCATATGGAGCCATACCGATACTGGATTGGTAGCTATTATTATATGCAAACTCTACCAGATGCAAATGGTCATCCCATGATCCACCAAAATCCAATATACAAGCTCTCAAGAGATCTTCCAATATACGATTCACCCTCTCCGTCTGACCGTCGGTCTGAGGATGATATGCGGTACTGAGATGTAATCTTGACCCTAGAGCCTCTTGTAAGCTCTTCCAAAACCCACTAGTGAACAACGGGTCTCGGTCACTCACAATGCTTTTGGGTACTCCATGAAATCTCACTACCCACTTAATATACAATTCTGCCAACTTGGCTGCCGTTCTGGTCGATTTTACTGGTATAAATCTTGCACTCTTGGTCAATCGATCCACAATCACCCAAATGCTATCATATCCCGATCTAGTCCTTGGTAAGCCATCGATGAAATCCATCGAAACTTGCTCCCATTTCCATTCGGGAATTTCTAATGGTTGCAATAACCCACTAGGCTTCTTTTGCTCGGCTTTAACTAGCTGGCAATTCATGCATTTGGATATAAACTTCCCAACGTCTCTTTTCATCCCTTCCCAGTAGTAAGTCTGTCTCATGTCTCGATACATCTTATTACCACCGGGATGTATAGTCAGTTTTGAGTGATGACATTCTCTAAGCACTTCATCTCTCAAACCATTCACGTTGGGCAAAACTAGTCTTCCATTCTTTCGAAGCCATCCATCTCGATCAAGCCCATACACATTCATCTCCTCATCAACTCCCATTTCTAACTTGGAGATGATTTCTAATAGGTTAGGATCGTCCCTCTGGCTAGAACCAATCCACTCTATCAAAGTGGGTCTGATCGTCAAACTAGCTTGCATAACTGGATCCAATTCGCACCTTGGTCTGAAATCAAACCCCGCGATGTACTCCAGTTGCTTCCATTCAAGAAACATTGCCCCTAAGATGGCATGTCTCCTACTCAAGGCATCTGCTACCGCATTACCCTTCCCAGGTGTATATGCGATATCAAAATCATACGAAGCCAAGAACTCTAACCATCTCTGCTGACGGAGATTCAGATCTTTCTGAGAGAAGAGATACTTTAACGATTTGTGATCGGTAAACAACTCAAATCTTTCTCCCAAGAGATAGTGTCTCCACATCTTTAGCGCAAATACAATCGCTGCTAATTCCAAATCATGGGTAGGATACTTCTTCTCATGCGGCTTTAGCTGTCGACTAGCATAAGCTACAACCCTACCTCCTTGCATCAATACTGCACCCAGTCCGGTACCACAAGCATCCGTGTATACCGTCATCTCTTCATTCCCTTTAGGAATGACTAACACTGGCACACGCGTCAACCTCTCTTTTAGACTCTTGAAGGCATCCTCACACACTCCGTCCCAGACGAAGGACTGATTCTTCTTAGCCAACTGAGTCAACGGTGCTGCAATCTTGGAGAAGTCCTGGATAAACTTACGATAATATCCAGCTAATCCCAAGAAACTTCTCACATCTGTAGCATTCTTGGGTGTAGGCCAATCCTGTACCGTAGCCACCTTCGCAGGGTCCACGGCAATACCACTCTCGGAAACAACATGACCCAAGAATCTCACTTCCCTTCTCCAAAAATGACACTTAGAGAATTTCGCTTTCAATTGGTGTTTCCTCAACACCTCCATCACTATCCTCAAGTGTCCCTTGTGTTCTTACTCTATCCTTGAGTAAACAAGGATGTCATCCACGAACACAAGAACAAACTTATTCAACTGATCTCTGAATACTCGATTCATAAGATCCACAAAATAGGCTGGTGCATTGGTCAACCCAAATGGCATAAACAACCACTCATAAAATCCAGACGGCGTCCTAAATGCCGTTTTCGGAACACTCTCATCTGCTACTCGAAGCTGATGAAATCCTGTCGCGAGGTCCAACTGGGAGAACACTCTAGCTCCTTCCAGCTGATCAAACAAATCATCTATCCTCGGTAGAGGATACTTATTCTTCCTCGTCACCTTATTCAACTCGCGATAGTCCACACACAAACGAAGGGAACCATCTGCCGTAGTGGCAAACACAACTGGTGCTCCCCACTCGGAGACACTCCTTCTAATCAATCCCTTCTTCAAAAGATTGCTGACTTGCACCCCGAGCTCTCGCTGCTCCCTTGGTGCCATACGACGAAGTGGCATCACTATAGGTCTAGCATCTTTCACTAAATCAATACGGAACTCAATCTCTCGGTGTGGTGGAAGCCCGGTCACCTCCTCGAAGACGTCCGGATACTGGCCAACCACGGGCACATCTGACAACTCATCCTGCGGGATGTCGAGGGAATTTACAAAACTAGCCATAACCCCATCACTAGGTAGGCTACCAAACACTACCCTCCGCCCATCATCCGCCCTCACTGTCACCAAAAAGCCCTCACAGTCTACCACCACCCCGTATCTTTGGAGCCAATCGACTCCCAATATAATGCCATACCCAGTAAAGCCCAAAACAAAGCAATCACATACAAACATACATCCATGACTCGATAAGACCAAATTCCTGCAAATCATACTCAGGCTAGTCGAACCACCAATCGGGTTCGTCACAATCAATGGTCTATCGACTATCTCGGGTTCCAGTCCCAATCTATCTACCAGGTCACTAGATATGAAGGAACGGGAAGCCCCGGTATCAAACAAAACTCGAACTGGTACATCATAAATAGAAAGCATACCTTGAATAACAACATTCTTTCCTTTCTCCGCCGCAGTTGGGGCATTCGACGAAGAAGGAATAGCATCAAGAGCATATGCTTTCACAATCTGCTTCTCCTTAAGAGGTTGCGGACACTTGTCCTTGAAATGTCCCACTTGACCACAGTTGAAGCACTTCTTATCCGCTGGCTTGGCCCGACAATCTTTAGCATAATGGCCCTTCTTTCCACAGCTGAAGCACTCAACATCCTTCTTGCTCTTTTTCTGGCCACCCTTAGATTGGTCCTGCTTCCTCTTATTCTGAGAGTTATTCTTGCCTCCACCGCCTGCTTGCGGCTTTGGCCCTTCTGCAGATGCAGCCTCAGTCTTTGACTTAGGGTAAAGACTCTCTGACCTCAAAGCTTTCCCCACGATCGATTCAAAAGTCTCATCGATGTGGTTAATAAGCCTTTCCCCCAAGTACCCATCCAGACCAGTAATGAACTTCTCATTCTTCTTTTCGGGAGTATCGATAAGAGACAGTCCATACTTCGACAAAGTGTCGAACTCAGCGATATAGTCAGAAACTGCCCTTCCATTCTGCTTGAGTTCCAAGAACCTCTTGAACAACACCGACTTCTGGGCAGCTGGAATAAACTTCTTGCTAAAGCGAGCCTTGAACTGAACCCAAGTAACCTGGTCCTCTGGAGTAGCTGTCCTAATGGCATTCCACCAATTCATCGCTCGCCCTTGCAGCTGACGAGACGCTAGTCTTCTCTTCATCGCATCCTCGAGACCCAAGTCATCGAAGATACGGTCACAGCTATCCATCCAATCTTGAACATCTGTGGCCGACTCCGTTCCATGGAACGGCTTCCCACCAAGATTAGTGTAATCCTTGCACAACTTGGCGAAATCGACCCTAGGCACATGCCCTACTGGGCCAACACCAACTCCGGGATTGGGAACTGCCCCTTGCACTTCTCTGAGCATGTCTCTCATGAGGTTAGTAAACATCGCCCTCATGTCAGCGGCATTCCCGTTATTGGCCCCTCTACCGGTACCTCAAACATGTCGGCTCATCGTCAATCTGAAAAAGGAAAAACGATCAACGACCCCATAATGGTACTAGTGCAGTGCAACTTCATCTTATACTACTAATAGTATATATACATAGCTTTTGAAAACCAAAGTAATCACAAATACGCGCTCTCATATACGTACTAACTCTCCCTAGTGTCTTTCCCTAGGTTAACTCCGCAACCTAGAGCTCTGATACCAAGTGTGACGGCCCGCCCGCACCAACCGACATTTACTCCAAAGGTGCGCTGTACACATGCCCAGTTAGCACGGAGCGGGTCACCAGAAGGAAAAGGAAGAAGGAAATGAACATACAAAGAACCTGTAGAATGTCTCACAGCGCATAGAACAAAATATAATAGTAACATACTTGACATAAAACAGGAGAGACAGTGCATAAGCTGAAAATCAGAACTAAACATCATAGCAGCGGAAATTCAAAATACAGCTTATTACAACATTCAAACTGTCTCAAAGCAAAGCAAGATAAAGGAGGTACACTACTAATGCCCAAGTAGCGACCACCAACGACACAGGGAGAATGTGTATATATATATAATACGTGGAAGCCTCCTGCCCGCCTCCGAATCAGCTACTCGCGCATCACCAGCTAACCTGTCTCTAGTCTGCTCATGTGAGCACCCAGAGTAATAAGAGGAGACATAAAACTCTTGGTCAGACATAAAGCCTGGTATGAGCGATAAGCATCTAAAGTGAACAATAACAGGCAGACTAAAACATACCTGAACCTGGACCTGCAACTAAAGAGTTAGCACTACATACTGTACAACACTCTAAGGTATCATATCAAACAGTGTAAAGATACGGAGGTGGGGGAGGTGTGCATGTCATAGGGATGGCAAACAATCAAACATAGCATCCATCCTCACATCTCTCACTCAGTGCATAAAGCATACGATATTCACCACTTCGATCACCCAACATTCCTTGCTACGATCACTTTGCCCCATGAAGTCATAAATGGCTTCACTGCACTGATAACGTAGCCACAAATTCCTCGCTATGTCCACTTGCCCCATGGAGTTATTCACCCCATCTGCGCTGGCTCATAGCCTTACCAATCCTTACTATGTCCACTTGCCCCATGGAGTTATTCACCCCATCTGCGCTGGCTCATAGTCTTACTACGCATCACCTTGCCCCTCAGGTCATAATGACCCTACTGCACTGATAACGTTGTCTTGCTACCATCACCTTGCCCCTCAGGTCGTAATGACCCTACTGCACTGATAAGTAGCCCATCATTCCTTTTAGTGGTGAATCGAAGTTATGAACGTCGACAACTCCTTAGCACACGTCCCGCAGCGAAGTCCAACCATGAAGTGAACTCGTTGGTTCCCAACTGGTTCCGGGATCCTGAGCTCTAACTTCCCTTATTGGACTACCTTTGCATCTCGGGTTATTGGTCAATACTGGGTCGGGTCGGGTTCTTCCTCAGGTTATCGGTTCGGGTCGGTGTTCTTTATCCGTTCGGGTCGGGTTCCCCTTCTGATGCGGTTCGGGTCGGCATTCCTCTGGGTTCGAGTCAGCTGCTTCTTCTTCTTCGAGTCGGGTCGGTGCTTCCTTTCGGGTCGGGTCGGGTCCTTCTTGGTTCGCGCTTTCGATCCGTCTTCATGCTCCCCTTCATATGCTCCTATCCGATCCGCTTTCTTGCTCCTGCTCTGATTCGCCTTTGTATTTCCGATCCGATCTGTCCTCTTCGATTCGATCCGTCTTCCTCTATCCGATCCGATCCCAGTTCAGCTAGCATGGCCTTCCTTTTTGCCACTTTTCCAAGTGTTGGGTTCCGATCCGATCAGATTCTTTGCTCAGTTCCACATATCCGATCCGAGCCCCCTTATCCGATCCGATCCGAACCCTGCACTGTTTTCTGAAACTGTTCCAGCAAGTATTTACGCCATTCGACGATGTTTTCGACCATTCTAACTATTGAAATCAATCACAAAGCATTTCATACAGTCATAGCAACATGCATAATCAGCCACAAACATCATTCACATCAATATCATAGGTTAAAATGGATCAAACATACCCAAAATCCCATATTCCCCCCTTAAGCATGTTTAGGTGAAACTAATGATAGGATTAGCAAAACTTAACCAAATTAACCCAAATTCATATCAGAGGTCTAAAACATCATTTAGGAATTTATGAACATTTTCCCCCAATTTTATCATGCTTAAATTCGCTAATTAGCACTAATACCCCTAATTAGCCATAATTAGTGTAAAACTATGCAAATCACTCACCTTAGCCACAAAATAAACTAAGATCTGAAATGATTCTCTGATTTGATGTGAATCTTTATGCCAAACAGCAGCTCCTAAGTTGCTTTGGTGAAGATCCTCCTTGATTAGGGGTTGCTAAGCTAAATCCTTGCCAAAAAGGTGATTTAGAGGTTAGAGGCCATTTTTAGGGATCCTTGGTGATAAGTGGAGGCTAGAAAACTGAAATGGAATGATTCTCCATCTCATTTCAGCCCTCCCATAACCCTAATCCCGAAATGGGTTATGGGCCTACTCACTAATCACCCGATTTGGCCCGGTTAAGCAGTTTTTCACCCTCCAAACCTTGTTTCAGCCATATCTCCCAAACGGTAAGTCCGTTTGGCTAATGTGACCACTCTACGGAAAGAGAAACCATCAAACGAATCAAATGGAAGTGGTTTCAGGTCAAAATTCCTTTCCAATCAAAAGTTATGGCCAAAACAGTACCGACTAGGGGCAAAATGGTCATTTAAAAATCAACAAAAATCATGAACATGGGAAATGACTCTAATAGATGTTTCCCAAAGTTACATGACCATACGACTTCACATGGGAAAGAAATAAATATTCTACGATCCTATGATGTGTAGAATACGGGCCGTTACAAACTCACTATCTTTGATCAGTTTATATTTTTATAAACTGTACTTTATTTTTGATAAATAATGATTGATTGCTGTGTATTTATTATTTGGATTGTTAAATAGATTTGACTGAAAACGTAGATATAGTTATATATAAAAATAGATAATCAAATATTGATCATGTCTAACAGGATATTTCATGTTGAAATGAAATCGATGTTATATATATTGTTTAACATCTGTGGATGCATGTTTAACAATATATTTCATGTTGAAATGAAATCGATGTTATATATATTGTTTAACATCTGTAGATGCAGGGAAACAGGTTGGGGGAATCCGACTGGATTCCTCAACATTTATTTTTACTGTTTTCATATATTTTGATGTATGATGTGATATATAATCTGTTATTGATTGTATATGTTTGGATGATTTTGATCACTGTGATTTGGTATTTTAAATACCATAAGAAATACTGGGATATAGAAAGAGAATTTTTCAAAGAGTTATTGAAATGAATTATTTATAAAATCGAAGGATAGAATAAAGTAATATTTATTTAGAAAATAAATATAATAAAGGAATATTTATTTAGAAAATAAATAGAATAAAGGAATGTTTATTTAGAAAATAAATAGAATAAAGGAATATTTATTGCGAAAAATAAATAGAGTTAATGAAAAGGAGTTAATCGAATTTAGTGTTAGAAGGAGTTAATCGAGTTTAGTTATTCGAAACGAGTAAATCGAATATGGTATTCGAAAGTTAGTAAATCGAATATGGTTTTGGAAGTTAGTCGAGTTAAACGAATATGGCTAGTCGAGTCGAGTTAGTCGAGTTAAACGAACATGGTTAGTCGAGTCGAGTTAAACGAACATGGTTAATTGAGGCAAGTTAAACGAACATGGTTAATCGAGTCGAGTTAATCGATTATAATTAATCAAAAGGAGTTATCGAATATTAGTTATTTGAAAGGAGTTACCGAATATTAGTTAATCGAAAGGAGTTATCGAATATTAGTTATTCGAAAGGAGTTATCGAATATTAGTTATTCGAAAGGAGTTAATCGAATATTAATTATTCGAAAGGAGTTATCAATTATTAATTATTCGAAAGCAGTTAATCGAATATTAGTTATTTGAAAGGAGTTATCGAATATTAGTTATTTGAAAGGAGTTATCAAATACTAGTTATTCGAAAGGAGTTAATCTAATATAGTTTATTCAAAAGGAGTTAACTGATAGGAGTTAATGGATTAGAGTTAATCCAATAGAGTTAATTGATTAGGGTTAATCAAATAGAGTTAATCCAATAGAGTTAATCAAATAGAGCTAACTGATAAGAGTAAATCGATTAGAGTTAATCGAATAGTGTTAATTGAATAGAAAGAATCAAATATGGCTATTCGAAGAGAGATTATCGAATATAGTTTATTCGAAGGAAAGAGTTATCGAATAGAGATCTATTCGAAAGACAGTTACGTAAGGAAGTTTGTTAAAAGGTTTAAAAGGTGAACCTTGTCTGTTTCGAAGTTAGAATTATTGATTCAGTTAAGGTCTGAGAGGTAGTTATACCCCAACTTGATTGGCTTCGTTTTTAACTAAGGAATGGTTAAGGTTCGATAGTGAAGGTTGGTTAAGTGAATTTAGTTAATGAAGGTAATGGTTTGAATTGGCACAACGATGTTTTATTTAAGCATCTGTTTAAATCCAATGAATGAGTTTTGGAAATATCTTCCAAACAAGAATCAAAAATGTTTTCTAATATAGAAAATAAGAAAGGGGAGTAAATATGGAAATGTTTTCCAATGTTAATATCGTATTTTCTAAATTTAGAAAATAAGAATTTCTGTATATATATGAAAACAAAAAATGGAGAATGATTAAATTAATGATAAATTAATTTAAGAGATAAATGATGATTGATGATTGATCGATAGAATTTCCATCCGGAAATAATATCGCTGTTTGCACACATGTTTTCCTTCGTATAGTTAATTCACCGACTATCGAAGATTTTGACCATTTCCGTTGTCAATACGGAGAGACCGGGATCAGATTCATTGTCTGAAACCCACTCTGTATGGGCATTAGCGTTGCGATCAAATATGATGAAGAAAATTGAAGACAGAGTTATGCAAGGGCTGTCCAGTTTACACAATAGTGCCTTCGGTTTGTCCAGTCCCAGGACGACCTGTACAGAAGAATGTCTGACACAGTATATTTAATAGATCGCGTAAGTTGATCTCTTCAAACGTATATACGTTTGGTGGCGGAGAAATTCGTTTCTCTTAGCTGTATACCCATTGTATTTTTGGGGAAATCAATTTGTGATTTGGCGGGTATGACGATGTGACATTCAAAGTGAATAAATGTGTGATCTATCAGAGATAAGCGTGGCCTCTTGCCTCTCAACCGGGAAATGACAAAAATCGAGCAGGCAGCATGGCTAAGTGGTTGGCTGCCAAGTAGGGTGTATCATCACCTATCTAGAGATATTCATTTCATTCTATAATCTATTTTCGATGCTGTCCCATTTGGGAAATGGTTGCTGATCCCAACCGTTGGTGATATACATTCGATACACTAAAGCGAAATGAGTGGTTGGTCATGTGTGGCCAGGTTGCAAGATGTTCTTGTTTAACCCAGTGTATTCCTATCTAGAGGTACACTATCAGAAGGTGGTTCCATAACTTGTCATAGTTGGAAATCTATTACCCAATAAGTGCTTGCGGTTTTGATTGTATACTATATATGTGGAACGTGAGATGAAAGCGTTTTGCAAGATGATTATTATATTATGGTTGATATACACTATTATAATATCAAAAGAGTTTTGATATAAAAGATCATTGTTTCTTTCAAAATGATTTGAAAGTTAAATCAAATTGATTTGGATTCTCCTAAGGGAAAAACTCATTCCGTTATATGGCATGGTCTTATGAGATATCGTTATTTTCCCAAACCGTTTTAAAGTGTTTACTAATACTTGTCCCATGACTGACCCAGAGTTTATTTTGTTTTGTTTTCCCTAAAATCTTGGGTGCCCAATTTTTTACGGGCAGTCAAGTAGTCAGGATTTTACAGATATACTTGGAAAGCTAGAGCAGGAGGCTTCAGCAGCGTTTATATAGCTATTATTTATTTCCGCTGTATTATAAGTGCTGTACTTTGATAATGATATGTATATTCAAGTAAAATCTTTTATTTCAAAGTTATGTTATATTTTATTCATTCCGCTATGAGATTCGTGTTTACTCTGATGTTGTGTGTTCTTCTTCTTCTATTCTAAGTTTCTATCTCATCTATTCTCACCCTATAATTTCTTTCATGGACTACTCGGTGTTTCCGATCCTTGAATAGTCGACATAGTGGTGTATGCTGATATCCAGGATCGCAAATTCCCCAGGACGTTACAGTGGTATCAGAGCTTAAGGTTAATTTATTACCTTGACTCTGTGGCTTAACTCGACAGAGATGGAGTTAGTAATACCCTAGATTGAGTTTGAGTGTATATATACGAGTGAGTGTATTTGTTATGTAATATAAAATGGTTTTATATTCTGGAGATTTATTGGTTGAGTGGCTTATGAATTCTAGACGATCAGTTTGATCCACTGTATCGGTAGGAGTTTTATAAACACTTGAATACGATGAACCAACATGGTATGTTTTGAAAAGAGGGTAAATGGAATAATTTTACCGAAATTATATTTTGGTATTTATATTGAAAATAATATAGTGTATTGGTCGTGTTGGTTGTTATTATAATCGAATAAGATTATAAAAGTTGAAATGGTTATAAATAACTAATCAGAATTCACATAAGTAAAGTATGTGAAATAAGATGAATTAAATCTGATATTTAAATCAGAACTGGAATTAAGAGTAAGGAAATTTTAAAATCCTGGGAGATTTTAAATTGGTTTGGAAGCATTGTGAATGGTATTTTGAAATGGTTAAGAAATGAAAGTGGTTAAGAAATGATTTTGAAAGTGATATAGTATTGAACTCACTTCGATCGCTGGGAAATAACCCTGATGAGTGTGTCCACATCATCAATGTTCATTTTCAAGTTTCTAAGTGACGGATTACTACCAAGTTTTTGTTTTAGAATTGTTTTGAGAAAACAAATTGTTTAGAAATTCAAATGTTTTGAATTGGTATTATGATTTCAAATTGATTTGAAATAAACCCAGGAATTTAAATTCTAGAATTTAAATTTAACTTATGAAGTTAAATAGATTGATATGGTAAAAGTAAACAAATAAATTAAGAATTTAACATAGAACAAAGTTAAATAAAAGTTGGATTGGATTAGTAATAATCCGGAATGGAATTGAATTGATAAGTTCAGGGTTTGGAATCAAAGATTGATTAGAGTTTGATTTGGATGGCATGATATATGCCGAATTGGTAACAGGTGGATGGGATATAATGATATGCCCGACAAAAAGGTACAAGTTTATATTAGATATGAGTTTGGAATTTATGAGCCGATTTGGCAAGCCGCTTGGCTGTTTGATTTTCTTTTGGGTTGGAGAAGGCCTAGATAGGCGAGTTGTGGTTTGACGTATTGACCAGTACAAAGAAGGTGCTGGCGAAATTTTTCGAAAAGTTAGGGTGTTAGAAAATTTTCAGGATATTTCAAAACTTTCGTTTGTAGGAACAAAGTAATATTTCAGTTGAAATTAATTGGTTTAGTTGAAACTGAAGTTAAAGAAATAAACAAATAATTTTTAACCAGTTAATACGGTTTGTTTTCTACCTTAGCAATTTCGAGGATGAAATTATTTTAAGGGGGGAAGATTGTAATGACCCACATTTTTAACTGTTGAATAATTAATTTATTTAATTATTAATTATCAATTTGGCGATATCGATAACCTGGATTAAATAATATTGAATATTTAATTAATATAATAATATATTTAAATAATATAATAATATATTATATTTTATTTTATTTTTTAAAATCAACCAATCAAAGATTTTTTTTATATACAAGAACACAAAAGGAAAAAAACTGCCAAATTTTCTCATATTTCTTTCTATCTTTTCACCGCCTTAATTCTCTTTCCTGTTTCTACACATTCATTTTCTTCCTTTTACAATTAAAAAAAAAGTTCCTATTTTCCATTAATTCTCTCCATATTTTTCTTTCTTTACAAAGCCGCCCATCATCTGATTTCCAACGTCTTCTTATTGCCTTTTCATCAAGCCTCCTTCACAACATCCAGAAATCAACCCTTAGACCATCACAACTTCTTCTCCACTGTTTTCAACAAAAACCAAACTACTCAACTATCCCGCCCAATCTGCAGCATCCATCCACCGCACTGTCTGATCACCAAACCTCCATATTCACAATTTCATCTTATAGTCAATCCTACCACCGACTTTGTTCAATAATAAAAAAACACCACTATTCGTCGTCATTTCATCATCCTCTTCTCAGCAATCGCCAATCCTTTTCAACGCATCTCCCACCATCACAAACTAATCTGGTCTTCCCCTAAACCACTCAAAAATTCTCAGACATTTTCTTCACAGTCGGCGTCCATCTAAAGCCACCCTGTAACAACCCGAAAATCTGGGCCAGTTTAAAAATTTTATTTTGGCAATTTTAGCGAATTTTGATTATTTAAAATGAATTATTTTTAAATAATATGGACGAGAAAATTTCTTTTGAATAAAATTCAATCGTATATATTATATTCATCGACGTTAGAATATAAATATTTATATATATTTATATATATTTATATATAATTATAAATAGAATTGAAAATGGCGCGGTAGTTCGATAATTCGATTTCAAACTTCAATTGAATGTACCGGGTGCAAAACAATCCGGATTTTAGTGAAAACGAAAACATTAGGATCTAATTGATAATATCTTTCCAACGAATCCGACCAATCGAAATTTCATAGCGGGAATCAAAAGATATGTCCGGTTGAAAATTCTGAATAGTCGCTATGGAATTCAGGCCCTTAAAAATGGGAATTTTGCAAACGACCTCGGATTTCGACGAAACCAGTTTTGTTGGATCCGCAGTGTCAAATTATTGCTAGGTTTCAAATTTCATAATTTTTCGAATCGATATGTGAGCGGGGCTGAGGAAAACGCGTTTGACCAGTTTCAGTTGATTTTAATCGACTGGAAATTGGCCATTTTTCAAACGGTCTCAGAATTCGACGAAACTAGTTTTGTTAGGACCGTATCGTTAATACGAAGCTAGAAAATATTTTTCTGGAATTTTTCTAGTTCGTATGTGGCCCCGGTAAATTGAAATGTACGTTTAAAATTAAATAAAGTGATCTAAATGTAAATTCAACGAAAACTGATTGTAACTATCGAATCAGCTTGCGATACATATCCCATTGTGTTCGGAATAGGGGTAAAACGCTATGGACGACAGGCGGTGGGCCTCGTTTCGAGGTCGTATGTAAAAGTCAACTTTTTGAAAATTAAATAAAAAATATATATATTATTCTCTCTCCTCCTCCTTCAAAACCGCTGCCCCCCCCCCCCTTTCCCCAAAACCGATTCAGAATTGAAAAAGAAAAAAAAAAGAAAAAAAACCTCCCGTCGCCCTCGTTTAAAACCCCGACGCTGCCAGTCCCTCGACCGCGCCACCTTCACCTTCCACCACAAGATCCCGACGAGGCCCCCTCCAGCCTTGCACAGACCGGAAAACCCCATCCCCGAATTGAAATCCCCTCAACGCCCTATCCCATTATCGCGAGCCCCTTCCAGGCGAGGAAGGACCATCGGAGGCGGAGCAGCTCCGGCAAGGGGTGGCGCCGGTCGAGGCGCACTTCGTGGGGCCTGGCGATGGCCGTTCGTTCTACTGTGGTGGTGGCAGCGGCGTCCCTTCCAGTTGGAGCTCCAGTTCGACATCTAGACAGTGAGCGTTCCTTCCTCTTTATTATTAAATAATCAAACCATGAACTTTCATTAAAAATGTGATTTTTATATATTGAACTTCGAATTAAAAATGTGATTTTTATATATTGAACTTCGAATTAAAAATGTGATTTTTATATATTGAACTTCGAATTAAAAATGTGATTTTTATATATTGAACTTCGAATTAAAAATGTGATTTTTATATATTGAACTTCGAATTAAAAATGTGATTTTTATATATTGAACTTCGAATTAAAAATGTGATTTTTATATATTGAACTTCGAATTAAAAATGTGATTTTTATATATTGAATAACGTAGTGAAAATTCAATTTTTATATATATAGTGGCTACGGGCGACTAAAGTGAAGAAGGGCGAGAACGACGAAGATTTCTACTTTTGAAGTATCGTGAAGATGGATTAGCTATCGGTGAGAATTTCTCACTCTTCAATTTATTTTCTAGTTATATATATATACTAGGATGCAGACGGTGTTTAGTAGCACCCGACACAATCGTCCACAGACCATGGACTTGTTTGTTTGGCTGTTTGGTGATTGAGTGCGATATTGGCTTGAATTTGGTTTGTGGTGTGAAAAATCGAATCGATAAATTGGTTAGGATTAGACGTGCGCCGTTATAAGGCGAAGGAGTAAGACTAGGTTAGACTCTTACTCCAAATTTTGTGGTTTGCATAACGAAAGTGATTTGATTGATATGGGTATGGCGGTGGCCATTATTAGACCGGGGACAAGGCTAGGCCTTATCCCGTTTCTAGCATAGCGCCGTTATGCCGCCGAAATTTTCTAAAATATGTTAGAAAAATAAAAATATCATTTTTATTAGAAATGAATAAAATAACATATTCATTTACAAATCAAAACGATTTGTTGATGTACACCCATTTGACTGATATGGATTGGGACGATAAATTTCACACATCGCCCAACTGCACAAATAAAATATGCGATTGATTGTTTGAAACCCCACACGGGTGTTGGGATGAAATTTGAAGTTCACTCATCCTGATTGATTAAATATGTCAATCGATTGATTGACAGACTGTTATGAGCGTTAGATATCTATATTTGATGGTTATATAGTGTAGTGCACTTTGGTTGATGGTTGATTATTTATCGTTGCTATTATATACATGTGTTGTATGAAAATCCATATAATTAACTTTATATGGTAATTGATTGGGCCTCATTCCAATCGGGAATATAAAGAATATTATAATATAAAGGTTCATGTGTTGACTGTACTCATCCGTTGAGATTAGTCATGTGTTGAACGAAATATTTTGATAATAACAAATATTTTGATAATAACAAATATTTTGATAATAGGAAATATTTGAAATAGAATATTTGAAAATAGAAATATATGAAGGCGTGTTGATTAGATTGACGCCATTTTGACGTGAATGATATTTATATCGATTTTAACGATTTCGAAATGAAATGAATTGAAAACGATTTCGAAATGAAATGAATTGAAAACGATTTCGAAATGAAATGAATTGAAAACGATTTCGAAATGAAATGAATTGAAAACGATTTCGAAATGAAATGAATTGAAAACGATTTCGAAATGAAATGAATTGAAAACGATTTCGAAATGAAATGAATTGAAAACGATTTCGAAATGAAATGAATTGAAAACGATTTCGAAATGAAATGAATTGAAAACGATTTCGAAATGAAATGAATTGAAAACGATTTCGAAATGAAATGAATTGAAAACGATTTCGAAATGAAATGAATTGAAAACGATTTCGAAATGAAATGAATTGAAAACGATTTCGAAATGAAATAAATTGAAAACGATTTCGAAATGAAATGAGTTGAAAATGATTTCGAAATGAAATGAATTGAAAACGATTTCGAAATGAAATGAATTGAAAACGAATTCAAATTGAATTGAAAGCAAATTGAAATGAATTTAAATTGAATTGAAATTTGAATTGAATAGAAATGAATTTTAAAACGAATTTATAAAGAAGAATTCAATTTTGATTTGAATTGAAATAGAAGTTGAAATTGCTTTTGAAACGAATTTAAAACTATTTATATAATTCGTTTTAAATAGAAATCGACGAAGTATGTATTATATATATTATATATATAATATAATGGCCTGAATAGAACGCGCCGCGCCGCGGCAGTTCGTGAATTTCGACCATTTATTTCAAACGGACATTACGGGAGATCCGACCGTCGGATTCTCCTAAAACCAGAACCGTTGGGTTCGTATCGAAAAGAGATTTCTAACGAAAATTAGAAATTTGAAATCTAACGATTGGATTTGGAATTATGTCCAAATCAAATTTGAAAAAGGTCGCTGTAAGTGCAGTTCGATGGCCGTTGATGGAAATCGACTGTACAGGCCTTGATAAAATTATTAAAAATAATAATATTTTTTGTAAAATCATAAGAAATGATTTGGGAAGAATTGGGATGAAAAAATCCATATTTGAAAAGATAAAAATCGATTTTTATCGAAATGAGCTAGTTTTGAACTAGAATTATAATTCTATTTATTTTTAAGTAAACAAATTGAATTTGAAAAGGGTTTTAAAAATAACCAGAATTTCCAATGATTGCATTGGAGTGGATTTGAATCGAAATTGTCTTCGGAATATTTCGATGTTGGAATTCGTGATTATACAGATGTTGTTATGGAAATTTGAAAGATATATATTTATATCGTTATTTC
The DNA here is from genome assembly GCA_030737875.1 of Allium sativum. Lineage (NCBI taxonomy): Eukaryota > Viridiplantae > Streptophyta > Magnoliopsida > Asparagales > Amaryllidaceae > Allium > Allium sativum. The sequence continues at coordinate 282,302,869 of CM060911.1, forward strand.
CAATACGACATTTGTTAGTCGTAGAATTTGATATTGAATATAAGCCGATATATTTTCTATTCAGAGCCTTGTGTTGAATATCAAATGTGATTTGGGTTTGTCGTGAATGGTGTCTTCACTAACACTGTTCTTGAACCCAGTTGAGAAAAGATTAAATCTTTTTATTTAGATTTAATGAAGTGTACCAATTAAATAATATTTAATTGGAATTGAATTGATATTGATTTTTGGGTTTATCGTGAACAGTGTTTTAAATAACACTTGTTCTTTAACCCGATAATTAATGGAATGTGATTTTGGGTTTATCGTGAACCGTGTTTTAAATGACACTGATTCTTTAACCCAGTCGAAGATTAAGACTAAGTGGAGTTTTAATGAATCTTTAATTAGATTGAAATGATCGAAAATGGAGTATCACCAGTTTTGCTCCAGGCGATAGTTAAATCTTTAATCAGATTTGAACGTGAAACGGTAATTGAATTTACCGATAACACTGTGGTGTTAGATATGAAGTATTACCAGTTTTACTTCATGGGATGAATAGGTTGGGATGGGGAAATTAAATAAATGATTACTTCGGTAAGGTTCGCTAATCCCGACTAGTTTGAATTGAGATTCAAAAATAGAATAAAGAATAAATTCAAGGAATTTATCTTGGATAAAATTAATGGGAACCTTTCCCTGTGAATGTGAAATTTAGAAACTAACTGTCGGTTAGCCAAGCAGAATGGTTTTCTGGATATTGATCTGATGTTGGTTTCGGCCTTCGGGGTTAATATTTGGGAAATTATTCTCTTGATTAATTTACGGTTAGTGACTGATGAATTGGAATGAGGCGTATGTTGTGTTTGTGTAACACTTATTTAAAATATACGCGAGTTATTCGGAAAGACCGGGTTTATCCCATTCTGAATAACTGATACGACGATTAGTCGAAGATGAAGACGGTGGTCGAAGACCGGAGATCTTCACGTCGTTTGGGTGATTACTGAGGATCTTGATTGGGCTGTACACCCAAGAAGATGGAAACAGTTGGTGATCGTCCAGACGTACTTGGAGATCGATGGATATGCGGGGTACTAGGTGCCTCCGGTTTCGTTCAGACCCAGAACGGACTTGTAAATGGACTGTGTGTCTGACATTGGATTTTAGTCCGTGTGATTGATCTCTATTAAATATATATCTGTTTGGCGGCGGAGAATTTATTCTCTTGCTTAACGCCCTTCTCTGAGACGTACGAGCTCAGGGATTATATATTGATGGATATCAAACGCATGGAGTGAATTGCCTGTGTGGCATGCCTGAGTGGCAATTGATCGAGGCTTCTATTGAAAAGCAAAGTCTTGTGGTGATGATCAAATCACAGCCTGTGTGGCACAGCTTTGTGTAACGTGAATTCGCGAGTTTCGCACCCCGGTTGTGAACCAAAAACGGGAGAGGACCTCAAGGAGGGCATGCGTTTCCTTCTAGCTAGGGTGGTGTCAGTGACCTACCAGCCCTGACATTTATATACTTTTCACCTGTGTGGTTGTTGCTGTTGCGAGGCGCCTCGGTTTGATCGGACGATCCGGGTCCGATGGAGTCATTTATTGGCTCATTTACGCCCCAAAGGGCGGGGAAACGCATGTTCAGGCATTTTAATCCACATCGGTGGACCGGCCCTGACGATCCAAGGGTCACTCGAGCTCTGATCCTAAGGGGCGGGCTAGAGCGTCTCGAATCGGTTGAGGACTATCTTTTGCCTCGGTTCATAGATGGAAATCCAATTTCCAAATACGTGACTTTGCGATTTTGATTGTATAACATATATATGGCGACATAGTGGTATGGGGCATTCATGTCGCCTATGATTGATACTTATGATTTGAAGTTGTTTTATACACTGTACACTTATTATAGTATCAAACGATTTGTTTTAAACGTATCAAGCATTCTTTGGCTGTTATAAGGGAAAACCCTATCCTCGGCTGCGTTGCATTGTGTGATGGGACCTGGGTCTTATAACAGCTTCATTTTTCTTTATTTAGCATTGCGCTGTTTGTTTTATGCACTGGTATTCTTGGGAGGAAACCCGTTCCGTGTTATACGGCGTGGTCCCTTGATTTACCTAATGATTTAAAATAAAGATTAATAACTGTTTTAGTTCTCACACCAGTCACATGACTGACCTGGAGTTTATTGTTTTTAACCTAAACTCTGGGTGCCCTTATTTTGACACGGGCAGCTAGTAGTTTTGGTTTTGCAGATTTATATTCACAGGATCCTGGTTTACAGCTGGAACGATATCCGGAAAGCTTTGTATCCGTATATCTACTTCTAGTTGTGTATTGTATTATTTTCCGCTGCTATGTATTTAAATGTAATTTAAATCTCTGATATTTCTGTGTAATATTCATTTTTACTCTGTATATTCTTGTAATCTGATGCACTGTTGTAATATACAATGAAATGTTCTTTCGTCTGCGTTCTGATTTGTCGTGTTCTCAAACGATAGGGCGTTTCGAACGGTCTGGGTCGGTTTAGCGACTGGTTCGGACCGAGCGAAATTCCTTGCCGTGACAGTTGGTATCAGAGCTTTGGTTTACAAAGCAGAGAACAAGGCACATTAGAACCATACGAAAGAATTCATCAGATATTGGATTAGTAATATCCAATTAGAATGACTCGTTAGAGATAGGATCAGTAGTATCCTAGAACGAGTGTGAAGAGTAAATTTTTAAAATAAAAGTGAAAACAAGTTTTGTTTTGAAAATTTTAATCAATTATTCGTATTTGGTTATTTATTTATATTGATGTGGACAATCCAGTATATATAGATTTTGCGTATACGTCTGATCCGCGTGTATTCGAAGTTTTAATATATTGGATAGATATAGCATCACACTCTAGTCGCCCGAAGATGATATTGATGATAGCGATCGCATCAACAACATTTATGTTCGAGTTTCGAAGGTTTGATTTTCTATATATTTCCATTAGACTGGTGTGAGAACCAAAACTAATATAGCTAGAATACATTGTTGTGATTTGGCATCAAAACATGATTTTCTTTATATATATCAAAATTATCAATTTGAAACGTTAAATTCACAAATTGATTGATGTTTGTGTTGTTTGTTTATTTGTTTGATAATTTTGAACCATTTAGCCTAATTGAAACAAATATTGAATTGTATTGAAAATTGGTCGCATTTGCTTGCATATACATATACTTACATTGAACAGGTCATAGCAAGGAGGCTAGAGCAGAGAATAAAATTTGTTTGCCCGACAAATAGGTACATGTTTACTACATAATTTACTGTTTTGTTTGGGTGATGATGATTTTATGAGCCTATTGGCTAGCCGCTTGGCCTTTTCTTTTTCTTTTTGAGATCTGAAGGACCGGGGAAGCTATTTGAAATTCCCCGATGCTCCCGGTGCAGGGGAGGTTATGGCGAAATTTTTCGAAAATTTAGGGTGTTAGCCAAATTTTTGAAATTTTTGAAAATTCTCAGAAACTGAAAAGTTGGAGAATGGAAGCCAGATCGAACGTAGAGCTGAATAATCAAACCACTTTCGACTTTGTTCCTTTTCGGGGACGAAAAGTTTTAAGTGGGGGAGATTGTAACAACCCGAAAATCTGGGCCAGTTTAAAATTTTTATTTTGGTAATTTTAGCGAATTTTGATTATTTAAAATGAATTATTTTTAAATAATATGGACGAGAAAATTTCTTTTGAATAAAATTCAATCGTATATATTATATTCATCGACGTTAGAATATAAATATTTATATATATTTATATATAATTATAAATAGAATTGAAAATGGCGCGGTGGTTCGATAATTCGATTTCAAACTTCAATTGAATGTACCGGGTGCAAAACAATCCGGATTTTAGTGAAACCGAAAACATTAGGATCTAATTGATAATATCTTTCCAACGAATCCGACCAATCGAAATTTCATAGCGGGAATCAAAAGATATGTCCGGTTGAAAATTCTGAATAGTCGCTATGGAATTCAGGCCCTTAAAAATGGGAATTTTGCAAACGACCTCGGATTTCGACGAAACCAGTTTTCTTGGATCTGCAGTGTCAAATTATTGCTAGGTTTCAAATTTCATAATTTTTCGAATCGATATGTGAGCGGGGCTGAGGAAAACGCGTTTGACCAGTTTCAGTTGATTTTAATCGACTGGAAATTGGCCATTTTTCAAACGGTCTCAGAATTCGACGAAACTAGTTTTGTTAGGACCGTATCGTCAATACGAAGCTAGAAAATATTTTTCTGGAATTTTTCTAGTTCGTATGTGGCCCCGGTAAATTGAAATGTACGTTTAAAATTAAATAAAGTGATTTAAATGTAAATTCAACGAAAACTGATTGTAACTATCGAATCAGCTTGCGATACATATCCCGTTGTGTTCGGAATAGGGGTAAAACGCTATGGACGACAGGCGGTGGGCCTCGTTTCGAGGTCGTATGTAAAAGTCAACTTTTTGAAAATTAAAAAAAAAAAATTATTCTCTCTCCTCCTCCTTCAAAACCGCTGCCCCCCCCCCCTTCCCCAAAACCGATTCAGAATTGAAAAAGAAAAAAAAAAGAAAAAAAACCTCCCGTCGCCCTCGTTTAAAACCCCGACGCTGCCAGTCCCTCGACCGCGCCACCTTCACCTTCCACCACAAGATCCCGACGAGGCCCCCTCCAGCCTTGCACAGACCGGAAAACCCCATCCCCGAATTGAAATCCCCTCAACGCCCTATCCCATTATCGCGAGCCCCTTTCAGGCGAGCAAGGACCATCGGAGGCGGAGCATCTCCGGCAAGGGGTGGCGCTGGTCGAGGCGCACTTCGTGGGGCCTGGCGATGGCCGTTCGTTCTACTGTGGTGGTGGCAGCGGCGTCCCTTCCAGTTGGAGCTCCAGTTCGACATCTAGACAGTGAGCGTTCCTTCCTCTTTATTATTAAATAATCAAACCCTGAACTTTCATTAAAAATGTGATTTTTATATATTGAACTTCGAATTAAAAATGTGATTTTTATATATTGAACTTCGAATTAAAAATGTGATTTTTATATATTGAACTTCGAATTAAAAATGTGATTTTTATATATTGAACTTCGAATTAAAAATGTGATTTTTATATATTGAACTTCGAATTAAAAATGTGATTTTTATATATTGAACTTCGAATTAAAAATGTGATTTTTATATATTGAACTTCGAATTAAAAATGTGATTTTTATATATTGAATAGCGTAGTGAAAATTCAATTTTTATATATATAGTGGCTACGGGCGACTAAAGTGAAGAAGGGCGAGAACGACGAAGATTTCTACTTTTGAAGTATCGTGAAGATGGATTAGCTATCGGTGAGAATTTCTCACTCTTCAATTTATTTTCTAGTTATATATATATACTAGGATGCAGACGGTGTTTAGTAGCACCCGACACAATCGTCCACAGACCATGGACTTGTTTGTTTGGCTGTTTGGTGATTGAGTGCGATATTGGCTTGAATGTGGTTTGTGGTGTGAAAAATCGAATCGATAAATTGGTTAGGATTAGACGTGCGCCGTTATAAGGCGAAGGAGTAAGGCTAGGTTAGACTCTTACTCCAAATTTTGTGGTTTACATAACGAAAGTGATTTGATTGATATGGGTATGGCGGTGGCCATTATTAGACCGGGGACAAGGCTAGGCCTTATCCCGTTTCTAGCATAGCGCCGTTATGCCGCCGAAATTTTCTAAAATATGTTAGAAAAATAAAAATATCATTTTTATTAGAAATGAATAAAATAACATATTCATTTACAAATCAAAACGATTTGTTGATGTACACCCATTTGACTGATATGGATTGGGACGATAAATTTCACACATCACCCAACTGCACAAATAAAATATGCGATTGATTGTTTGAAACCCCACACGGGTGTTGGGATGAAATTTGAAGTTCACTCATCCTGATTGATTAAATATGTCAATCGATTGATTGACAGGCTGTTATGAGTGTTAGATATCTATATTTGATGCTTATACAGTGTAGTGCACTTTGGTTGATGGTTGATTATTTATCGTTGCTATTATATACATGTGTTGTATGAAAATCCATATAATTAACTTTATATGGTAATTGATTGGGCCTCATTCCAATCGGGAATATAAAGAATATTATAATATAAAGGTTCATGTGTTGACTGTACTCATCCGTTGAGATTAGTCATGTGTTGAACGAAATATTTTGATAATAACAAATATTTTGATAATAACAAATATTTTGATAATAGGAAATATTTGAAATAGAATATTTGAAAATAGAAATATATGAAGCCGTGTTGATTAGATTGACGCCATTTTGACGTGAACGATATTTATATCGATTTTAACGATTTCGAAATGAAATGAATTGAAATCGATTTCGAAATGAAATGAATTGAAAACGATTTCGAAATGAAATGAATTGAAAACGATTTCGAAATGAAATGAATTGAAAACGATTTCGAAATGAAATGAATTGAAAACGATTTCGAAATGAAATGAATTGAAAACGATTTCGAAATGAAATGAATTGAAAACGATTTCGAAATGAAATGAATTGAAAACGATTTCGAAATGAAATAAATTGAAAACGATTTCGAAATGAAATGAATTGAAAACGATTTCGAAATGAAATGAATTGAAAACGATTTCGAAATGAAATAAATTGAAAACGATTTCGAAATGAAATGAATTGAAAACGATTTCAAAATGAAATGAATTGAAAACGATTTCGAAATGAAATGAATTGAAAACGAATTCAAATTGAATTGAAAGCAAATTGAAATGAATTCAAATTGAATTGAAATTTGAATTGAATAGAAATGAATTTTAAAACGAATTTATAAAGAAGAATTCAATTTTGATTTGAATTGAAATGGAAGTTGAAATTGCTTTTGAAACGAATTTAAAACTATTTATATAATTCGTTTTAAATAGAAATCGACGAAGTATATATTATATATATTATATATATAATATAATGGCCTAAATAGAACGCGCCGCGCCGCGGCAGTTCGTGAATTTCGACCATTTATTTCAAACGGACATTACGGGAGATCCGACCGTCGGATTCTCCTAAAACCGGAACCGTTGGGTTCGTATCGAAAAGAGCTTTCTAACGAAAATTAGAAATTTGAAATCTAACGGTTGGATTTGGAATTATGTCCAAATCAAATTTGAAAAAGGTCGCTGTAAGTGCAGTTCGATGGCCGTTGATGGAAATCGACTGTACAGGCCTTGATAAAATTATTAAAAATAATAATAATTTTTGTAAAATCATAAGAAATGATTTGGGAAGAATTGGGATGAAAAACTCCATATTTGAAAAGATAAAAATCTATTTTTATCGAAATGAGCTAGTTTTGAACTAGAATTATAATTCTATTTATTTTTAAGTAAACAAATTGAATTTTAAAAGGGTTTTAAAAATAACCAGAATTTCCAATGATTGCATTGGAGTGGATTTGAATCGAAATTGTCTTCGGAATATTTCGATGTTGGAATTCGTGATTATACAGATGTTGTTATGGAAATTTGAAAGATATATATTTATATCGTTATTTCCAATACGACATTTGTTAGTCGTAGAATTTGATATTGAATATAAGCCGATATATTTTCTATTCAGAGCCTTGTATTGAATATCAAATGTGATTTGGGTTTGTCGTGAATGGTGTCTTCACTAACACTGTTCTTGAACCCAGTTGAGAAAAGATTAAATCTTTTTATTTAGATTTAATGAAGTGTACCAATTAAATAATATTTAATTGGAATTGAATTGATATTGATTTTTGGGTTTATCGTGAAAGTGTTTTAAATAACACTTGTTCTTTAACCCGATAATTAATGGAATGTGATTTTGGGTTTATCGTGAACCGTGTTTTAAATGACACTGATTCTTTAACCCAGTCGAAGATTAAGACTAAGTGGAGTTTTAATGAATCTTTAATTAGATTGAAATGATCGAAAATGGAGTATCACCAGTTTTGCTCCAGGCGATAGTTAAATCTTTAATCAGATTTGAACGTGAAACGGTAATTGAATTTACCGATAACACTGTGGTGTTAGATATGAAGTATTACCAGTTTTACTTCATGGGATGAATAGGTTGGGATGGGGAAATTAAAATAAATGATTACTTCGGTAAGGTTCGCTAATCCCGACTAGTTTGAATTGAGATTCAAAAATAGAATAAAGAATAAATTCAACGAATTTATCTTGGATAAAATTAATGGGAACCTTTCCCTGTGAATGTGAAATTTAGAAACTAACTGTCGGTTAGCCAAGCAGAATGGTTTTCTGGATATTGATCTGATGTTGGTTTCGGCCTTCGGGGTTAATATTTGGGAAATTATTCTCTTGATTAATTTACGGTTAGTGACTGATGAATTGGAATGAGGCGTATGTTGTGTTTGTGTAACACTTATTTAAAATATACGCGAGTTATTCGGAAAGACCGGGTTTATCCCATTCTGAATAACTGATACGACGATTAGTCGAAGATGAAGACGGTGGTCGAAGACCGGAGGTCTTCACGTCGTTTGGGTGATTACTGATGATCTTGATTGGGCTGTACACCCAGGAAGATGGAAACAGTTGGTGATCGTCCAGACGTACTTGGAGATCGATGGATATGCGGGGTACTAGGTGCCTCCGGTTTCGTTCAGACCCAGAACGGACTTGTAAATGGACTGTGTGTCTGACATTGGATTTTAGTCCGTGTGATTGATCTCTATTAAATATATATCTGTTTGGCGGCGGAGAATTTATTCTCTTGCTTAACGCCCTTCTCTGAGACGTACGAGCTCAGGGGTAATATATTGATGGATATCAAACGCATGGAGTGAATTGCCTGTGTGGCATGCCTGAGTGGCAATTGATCGAGGCTTCTGTTGAAAAGCAAAGTCTTGTGGTGATGATCAAAGCACAGCCTGTGTGGCATAGCTTTGTGTAACGTGAATTCGCGAGTTTCGCACCCCGGTTGTGAACCAAAAACGGGAGAGGACCTCAGGGAGGTCATGCGTTTCCTTCTAGCTAGGGTGGTGTCAGTGACCTACCAGCCCTGACATTTATATACTTTTCACCTGTGTGGTTGTTGCTGTTGCGAGGTGCCTCGGTTTGATCGGACGATCCGGGTCCGATGGAGTCATTTATTGGCTCATTTACGCCCCAAAGGGCGGGGAAACGCATGTTCAGGCATTTTAATCCACATCGGTGGACCGGCCCTGACGATCCAAGGGTCGCTCGAGCTCTGATCCTGAGGGGCGGGCTAGAGCGTCTCGAATCGGTTGAGGACTATCTTTTGCCTCGGTTCATAGATGGAAATCCAATTTCCAAATACGTGACTTTGCGATTTTGATTGTATAACATATATATGGCGACATAGTGGTATGGGGCATTCATGTCGCCTATGATTGATACTTATGATTTGAAGTTGTTTTATACACTGTACACTTATTATAGTATCAAACGATTTGTTTTAAACGTATCAAGCATTCTTTGGCTGTTATAAGGGAAAACCCTATCCTCGGCTGCGTTGCATTGTGTGATGGGACCTGGGTCTTATAACAGCTTCATTTTTCTTTATTTAGCATTGCGCTGTTTGTTTTATGCACTGGTATTCTTGGGAGGAAACCCGTCCCGTGTTATACGGCGTGGTCCCTTGATTTACCTAATGATTTAAAATAAAGATTAATAACTGTTTTAGTTCTCACACCAGTCACATGACTGACCTGGAGTTTATTGTTTTTAACCTAAACTCTGGGTGCCCTTATTTTGACACGGGCAGCTAGTAGTTTTAGTTTTGCAGATTTATATTCACAGGATCCTGGTTTACAGCTGGAACGATATCCAGAAAGCTTTGTATCCGTATATCTACTTCTAGTTGTGTATTGTATTATTTTCCGCTGCTATATATTTAAATGTAATTTAAATCTCTGATATTTCTGTGTAATATTCATTTTTACTCTGTATATTCTTGTAATCTGATGCACTGTTGTAATATACAATGAAATGTTCTTTCGTCTGCGTTCTGATTTGTCGTGTTCTCAAACGATAGGGCGTTTCGAACGGTCTGGGTCGGTTTAGCGACTGGTTCGGACCGAGCGAAATTCCTTGCCGTGACACACCCCAACGCATTCACCATCATCAAACCATATCACAGACACAATCCACTTCAAAAAAAATCCGCATCCAAAAACAATAAAACAAACAGACCTCATAGACAGCTGAACAAACCCAGCAAGTACAACAGACCATCACCAAATCCAAATCATCCCATCCGCGCCTAAACTACTTCAGGCAACTCACCACCACACAGTTCATCAAATCCGATACTCTGACAACATCACGTTCAAACTCCATCATCCTGTCTGAATCCAAAAAAAAAAAGCACAATCAAACACAACCCTCTTCCACCACCGACATCAGTCACATCCATAGCTGAAACCGACAACCCCTACACAGATCCACCCTCATCAAGCCTCGGCATCAAACCAACGCCGTCCACCGACCTCAACAAACCCTCTTCTCAGATTCACTGGAGCCAAAACCGCACCTCTAAATCTCAAACAACTCTGCCGCAAAAGCCGAATCCAATTCAGCCTTGATTCTCGATTTATTTTGATCAATTTTCCAAAAAAAAAAAATGAACTAGATCGACTCGAATCAGAAGACATGAAACCGAATCGAAGCTTGTACCTTCGATTTCCTTTTTTTTTAGATCGATTTCTGGAAAAGAGAAGTAAAGACGGCTATTCATCGTTTCTTTTAGGGTATTTGGATTTTTTTTATTTTATTTTCAGGAAGATGGGCGCGAGCTTTACTGTGTTGGGTAAAGTACCTTGTGGTTGCTAAAGAAAAGGTGAAGTCTTTGTCCATAAATAGCATGGGGAATGTGGCATTAAAAAATAACTTTGGGACTTGGACTTGTGAAACATGTTTGACTTGGATGCTAATTTTTTTTCATGTAATGGTTGAGTTCCTTTTTGTTTTTGTGGTAAGATACAAATCTTGTTTATTATTCTTAGGTTAGTTTAGTTTTAGACTGTCAAGTTGTTTAGCTTTTCTTTGTTTTTTTAGCTCAATTTTTTTTCTTTCTTACCTTTTAGTCTAGTTTCTGGTTTAGTTCCTAGTCAATTTTTATTTTCTTTTCGTTTGTGTTATTTCATTTCTTTTCAAAAAACAAAGTCATCAAAAATCAAATACCAAAGTGACAAAATAATACCCAAGTAATATTTATTTATATACAAAAGATAAGATATAAGAGCATAAAATAAACACATTTCTATGTCAATCAAATACCCCCACACTTATCTTTTACTCGTCCTCGAGTAAAACAAGAAATGAAAAATTAAACTAGATAGGTCACACTTTCGTAGGAAACACGATTGCATTGGGCGTATGCAACAAGCCGTTAAACCTCTAGGTGTCCCTAGTAGGACGAGTGGTGTCTCGTGAGGGTTTTCAGTGGATACTTGTGATAGCCCCAAACTTCCACAAGTGAAAGCAGGAGAAATCATTTTTGGAATACAACATAAATACAATAAAACAGAACACAGATACAATATAGCAAAGGAGATTCATAGAGTAATAACATTATAGCAGCGGAAAAATATAATGTCATCAATCACAGAAAATCCACAGTCACAGAAAACTAAGATTATTACAACAAGTTTGCAGAAAAGAAATAAGTTTGATGTCTAAAAAGAAAAGAAAAGATGCCATAGAAACAAAAAATAAATGTCTTCAAGCTCCAAGTCATCACCTCTTCTTCCAAGCAGAATCCAAGAGAGAGAAAATAAGCAGCTTCAAAGAAAAGCTCCAAGCAAAGAATGAACCTGTCTACTTGGCTGCCCGTGTAGAAGAGAGGGCACCCAAGTTTGCAAAAAGGTGAAACAAACTATGGGTCAGTCGTGGGACTGGTGTGAGAATTCTTAACTACAGTAACTATTAAAAATAAGGCAAATCCAAAAGACCACGCCGCTAACGCGGAACGGGTTTACTCTAAGGGACTGCCGTGCATAATTTAAAGTGTCATAATAAATGATTAAATGAGTCGTCAACAACGCAATGTCTTTTGAAAAATGGAACCACCATAAGACTCAGGTCCCATCACATAATGCAACGCACACCAAGAGGATAGAGTTTTACCTTATGGTGGTTAAACATGCTAAATACGCCAAATACGAAACTAATACTATTATTAGTGTATATGAAAACATTTCCAAATAAATGTATTAATCCTAGGAAGCATAGGTACCATATATTATGCCTCCGTACTAGTAATACAATCAAATCCGTCGGGGTCGTATTGGAAATTTGGGTTTCCATCATGAGTCCAGGCTAGGGAGGACTCCTTACCGATTCGAGACGCTCTAGTTAACGTCTCAGGATTACCCGCAGTTAACCCTTGGATCCTGCAGGGCCGGTCCTCACATACAGCTTAGAGGATTGGCAATTCCTAAGCACACGTTCCCCGGTCCTATAGGACCTATCCGAGGCGCCTCATTTCATCATCCTCCAAAAGTAAAATGACTACTAACTAGAAAGAAACGTGCTACTTTCCCTGCGTTCCCTTCCCCCTTTTTAGACTCTACCGGTTTGTGAGGCTCGTGAAGTCATGTTCTTCATACCACAAGGTTCTGCTTTTCAACAAGAAACATTGATCATTGCATCTTAGTATGCCACACCGTCACTCCATACCGTACTATTGATCGTCCGTCACTATATAAACGGGTGTTAAGTAGAGAATAAATTCTCTACCACCAATCGTTTATATATTAACTGAATATCAACAACATAATATTTTGTGGGGTACGATGTCAGACACACCATCCATTTATACCCATGCTCTAGGTCTGAACTAGGGTCAAACCCGTGAAATCAACACGTACGTTTGGGCAATTACCCCGACCCTTGAATTGGGAGCAAACCAATTCAGAGTCTTGATCGTTGTCCATTCGAGGGGAGATTTACGGTCTTCATGTGCCGTCTTCATACTTGAATTCTTGGAATCGTACGATCATTTGGAATGGGATTAACCCGGACTTTCCAAATAATCTGGCATTCATATATTTTGAGAAAAACATATTTTATATCGTTATTTTATTTTATAAAGATTAATTCTTGCCTTAATTATTTAATATAATTAATTCCCTTATATATTCTTTTATTCAACATTATAAATAATGTTAATCTTACATACCGTATCATTTCTTTTATTTAACATTATAAATAATGTTAATTCTTCCTACGGGGTGAATTCTCTTTTTATATACATTATAAATAATGTATATTCTTCCTACGGTCAAGTTCTTTAAAACTTGACATTATAAAATAGTGTAACTGTCATACGGTGAAATTTTCTTTTTATTAAACATTGTAAATGATGTTAAATTTATATACATTTCATTTTCTTTTTAATAACATTGAAAATAATGCTAACATTACCTACGGTGCTTTTTCTATTTATTAACATTGAAAATAATATTAATATTACATGCGGTGACTTTTCTATTTATATTTTACATACAATGCATTATTTCCATATTTTACATACAATGCATTATTTCTTAACCTTGACAAAATAATATGCATACATACAATGCATTATTTTACATACAATGCATTATTTTCTAACTTGACAAAATAATATGCATACATACAATGCATTATTTACTTACAATGCATTATTTACTTATTTTACATATAATGCATTTTATGCTTTTTAACTTGACAAAAACGATGATATACATACAATGCATTTTCTATTTTTTCTAACATGACAAAATACTATTTTATGCAAAGCAAATTTCTATTTTTCTATCATGACAAAATACCATTTTATGCAATGCAAATTTCTATTTTTCTATCATGACAAAATACTATTTTATGCAATGCAAATTTTATAATAACACAAATTTGTTCATTCAACATACGGTGCTCTTTATTTTTAAAATAACACAAATTTGTTCATTCAACATACGGTGCTTTTTATTTTTAAAATAACACAAATTTGTTCATTCAACATACGGTGAAAATTTTTCTATAATTAACACAAATGAATGTTAATCTCATACGGTTCATTTTCTTAGTACATAACATTAACATAATGTTAATGAATCATACAGTGTATATTTTCATATATTAACATTAAAAATAAATTTAATGTCAATTTCTCCTACATGTAAATTTTTCTAATGAGCAAAACATATCTTATTAATTTTCATTTTTCATTAAACAAAAGTATCAGTTTACATACGGTGACAATTTTCTATTAACATTAGACAAAATGTCAATTTGCATACGGTGCACATTTCTATCTTAACATTAAACCAAAGTGCCATTTATTCATATGATGAATATTTCTATTTTAACATTCAACAAAAGTGTCATTCATTCATACGATGGATATCTCTATTTTAACAATGAACAAAATAGTGTCCATCCTCATACGATATATAATTCTATTTTAATAATGAACAAAAATTAGTTCATCTCATACGGTGACATTATATTAACTAAAATTGCTCATTAACATATAGTGACAATTCTATTTTGTAAATGAACAAAAATATAGTGTGTAATACAATGACAATTTTTATTTAAGTATTGAACAAAATTTGTCATTCTTACATACAGTGTGTAATACTAATTTAATAATGAACAAAATAGCGTTCATCAACATACGGTGACGTATTCTATATGTTATAATGAACAAAAATTAGTTCATTTCATATAGTGTCATATTCTTATTTTTAATAATGAACAAAATGTTATTCATTATCATACGATGCAAATTTATATTTTTATAACATGCCCAAAAATGTTATTTAACATACAATGCAAACTTATATTTTATAACATTAAATAAAAAATGACAAAAATACCATTCACATACAATGCATTCTTATATGTTAAACATTAAATAAAAATGACAAAAATACTTTTATCTTAACATTAAAAATAATGCTAAATCATCCTTTCTTTTTATATAACAAAAATGAATGTTAAGTTAATATGCATTCATTTCATTTTCAATTAACATAAAAAAAAAGTAAATGTTAATTTACCCTACAATACATTTTCCTTTTTATTAACATTAACAATAAATGTTAAATTTTTCATGCCTTACATTTCAAATTTATTAACACTAAAAATAAATGCTAATTTTCTTACAATGCATTTTCTATTTTATAACATGTCAAAATGTTACCTTTCATTCAATGCATTTTCAACATGACACGATGCTAGTTTAAATACAGTGTATTTTTATATTGTTAACATGACCAAATGCTAGTTGAACATACAGTGCAAATTATATTATTAACATGACAAAATTCTGTTTTTCATACAATGCATTTATCTAATTTTAATATGACAAAAAAAAAAATGCTATTTTACATAGAATGCATATTTTCTATATAATATTAACAAAATGCTATTTTCCATACAATGCACATTTTATATATAATATTAACAAAATGCTATTTTTCATGCAATGCACATTTTATATATAATATTAACAAAATGCTATTTTTCATACAATGCACATTTTATATATAATATTAACAAAATGCTATTTTTCATGCAATGCACATTTTATATATAATATTAACAAAATGCTATTTTTCATACAATGCACATTTTCCTTACAGTGCATTTTATATTTATCACATGACAAAAATGTTATTCTTCATATCAATGCATTTTCATATTTAGATATTTCTAATGTAAAATTAAACACCGTTTTTCATTGCAACTATATTTACAAATTTCAAATGTAAAATCTATCCATCTTATTAAATCAACAAAACATATACTTTTATATGTTTGCAATAAAAATGTGGTCTTTTGTTTATAACAACAAAATATATAACTTTTTATATAATCAATAAAAATATAATCTTTTTATAAAAACAATAAAATCTCTAACTTTTGTTTCATGTCATATTAACATCGTCCAACTTAAATTTCCTACCTCTATAGTGATTCAAGTTTTCATGTCATACACACATCGCTAATCTTATCTTTCCATGAAACATAACAACAACAAATATATTCATCGATGCTAAATTTCAGATCTACTATTTCTAATCATTCAAAACATCAACCATACAATTCAAACATCATACTTCGTACATCAAATAATAGATATATAATTAATTTAAATAAAGTGAATACTCACAACATTAGATCTAGCATACATACAGAGTTTGGTCATAGCTGATTCACATCGCATTTGTTCATAGCAGGTTCACATCGCATAGTATGAATTAAATTAAATTAATTAAAATAGAAGTGAACTCTCACCTTGAATTTTTGGCCAAAATTTTACTGTCTCCTTTTCAGCTGCGGTCTGCGCCATCGCGAAACTCTTAATTTTGTGATTCCAACGCAATTTACGGTTCGTCAAACGGACCTCGTATGAAAGAGTTATGAATTTTTAAAGATCGGGTAATTAAATAATTAATTAATATTCGTGAAAATACCTAAAAATTTCACCGTCTCAGAATTGGACAAAATTAGTGTCCACGCGTCCATCTCGTCGCCACGATCCCAACGCACCTGAAATCGTCGATTTTCGACTTCGTATGAGTGAGTTATGCAATTTTAAAGTTCTGGAAATTAATTAAATAATTTAAAAATAAAATAGAAAATACCCTCAGCCCGTTGACCGAAAAACACTGTTCACCGCCGAACTTTGACCGCGCTTTGCCGCTGCCTCGGGCCACCTGACGCCACGGGACCACCGCCAATGTCTTCGTCTTGGCGAGACGCACCACCACCAGAAAGAGCCGCCCCTAAAGCTTCTCCGATCATCGGGAAATCGCCTAGAAAGGATTTCGCCTCGCGGGTCCCACAGGCCGCCTCACACCTCCAAACGACCTGAAATTTTCTGAGCATCTTCGTCTTGCGTAGACGAAGAACTTCCGTGTTCGTGACTTCGTCCAATTCTTCCTCGATTCACGGGAATTTCTTGATTTACGTTTTGAGCTGCTGAATTTCGAAAACAGCGAGCTTTAAGACGAGATTCCGGCGAATCCGAGCGCTGTTTGACAAAACCGACTACACCATTAGCTTCGTATCGTCGAGACCTTTGAGAAAACATATAATTTGCTATGGTTTGAAGAGATTTTATTTTTGACAAATTTTAGAGGAAGAGAGAGCCGCCATGGAAATTGAGAAAAAACGATGGAAGAAAGAATGGCTGCTGTACATTTCGAAATTCAGCCCTAATTCTCAGAAAAAAAAATATAATATATACCATGGGTTTAATTTTGGTTTGGGCCCAAATATCATTACGTGCCCAATTACTCAATTTTCAACTGTTTTCTTCAATTCAGAAATTCTTATAAATACATGCTGATTTCAAAATTAATAAAATTTTAAATATAATTATTTCAGGTCATTACGAACCCAACGAACCTGATTTCGTAATTTTCCGATTCCGTATGAATTTATTATAAATTTCCGAAGTCTGAAAATAGGCTGTATTTCCACTGTAAAAATTATACAGGCCACAAAATACTTCCAAAAATTATAAATTTTATAATTTAACCTTAATTTAATATTCCGAATCCATAGAAACTGGTTTCGTCGAATTCGGAGTTCGCTTGCAAAAATTCTATTTTTCAGGTGTATATTTTAATATTTAAAAATACCAAAAATAGTGGAATTTTCCGAAACTCAAAAATATAAGTTCTTATAGTCATTTTTATATGAAAACAACATTCTAAAACCAATGGAGATGGTTTCGGGTCCTAATTCCTTATTCTGCAAAATGTAGCATTTTGGCCCTTATAAATTTCATAGCGACCTTTCTAAATATTGAATTGGCCATAACTTTTGATTCCCGTTATGAAATTTCGATTTTTCGGATTCGTTGGAAAGATATTTTTAAATAGATTCTAATATTTTTGGTTTTACTAAAATCCGTTAAATTTTGCATCCTGTATGGTTAGTCAAAGTTCAAGTTTGACTTTTCAAACTACCGCGCCATTTCTAGCTCTTTTTATATTTAAAATTAATTTATTCATTCTAACTTCGATTTGAACCAAATTTGTGATCCTTATTATTTAAAATAGATTATTTTAAATATCAAAACTCATTTAAGATCACTTAAAATAAATTTTAACTTGGCCCCAAAATTCAGGGTCGTTACAATACTACCCACAAAATCCAAACGTAGTATGTGTGGATCTAATGTAACTACATGAATGCAATGGTTATATACAAAAAACAAAAAAAAATTGACAACACGACTTGTTTCAAGAAAGTGGTACAACAAATTAAGTTAACAATTTCTAGTCAGTTGATTTTATTTTAGATACCTCAACTTGTCACAAATTTTCAATATCAAGTTTTCAAATGTTAAATTCTAGTTTGGCCAGTTAGTTCGGTCGATAACATAGTGCAGCCATGAAATAGATTCTTAGTTTGCTTGGCACAGTTTGCAAAGTGGTATTATTATTTTCTCATGTATGGCTAGTCAAATCAATAAAGTCAAGAAGTGTTTGGGCATCATCGCTTATTCTTTATTCTATAAAATTTTAAAATTTATGATTAAGTACATACAACTAACTTAGAAGACCAAGGTTTACCACCCATGCACTGCCTCGCGGACTATCGGAGAGTGGGTAAAGAGCTTGGCGGATTGTGCAGGCCGACTTTGACTTTGTCAACAACGTGTCGGTAATCCTTAGGTGTTCAATCTCACAAAATGAGACCAAGATATTCCAATGCTGACTTTGTCAACAACATGTCGGGTAGAGCTTGGCAGGTTTGCACACCAACGCTTGATATACAAGCAATGTTGGATACCCTTGGATTACTATTATTATTATTAAAAATATAAGCACAAAGAGAGTTACGCGAATTCAACTTAACACAACTTAGTTTTAAGGATTCGAAAAGCCAATATAAGTATTTTACGTCCTCCACTTATTTAAACAAAGACTACAATATAGAATAGATTTCATGGCCATCACCTAAGAATCTCCCTATGTACCGGTTACACTATTATCCCTCAAAATTCCACTTTTCATCATATTTCTTATTCGATCTAAGTTGAGAGAGAAAAATACTGGCAACTGATTAATAATCCTTAACTTATTTTGTTGTATCAAACTAAAATGAGTCATGTTTTCAAAAAAAAATGATATGTTACTACGATCTAAAATACATGATGGTCTTATTTAAATGGCTGAAAATGAAAAGAAGAAAAATAAAGAAAAAAAACGAAAATGAGTGAAATGCAGACTCCCCCCCCCCCACACTAGAACTAAACAGTGTCCACACTGTAAACGTTTCCTAAATTTGAAAGTTCGTACCCAAAGGTGAATGAGATACAAAATTATTTGTAGAATGAAATGCAATCTAACTATATGTAAGAATGGATCATATGTACAATGATATATGTGTTTATGATGCATGCAATGCAAAGAATGCCACCAACTTTTCCCCCCGCATTTGGTTCTAGCCCGATGAATTTCATTCCCACTATGTCTAGGCATGTTTTATAATAAGAAAAATGTTTTGAAAACCATCTCATCTTTATACCTAAATTTATAGTCCAGTAGATAAATGTCTAGGGTCATCCTAACATGAAGTTTTTCAAGCAAGCCAGCATTCCAAAAATAATTCATGTATTCCACAAATTTATCAGTGTAATTGTTCAAAAATTTGTGATCGTATATAAACTCAGTTGCAATCGTGAAATTTAAATTCTGAGTGTTGTTTAAGATTATGTGACCACATTTCTCAATTTGATTCATTGACAACGTATTTTTGACATTGACAACTTCAAATTCGTTGGAAGTTTCCTCATTTGGCAACTCATCCTCATACAATCCAAAAAATTCATGTTCATTAAAATCCTTTTCCAATTCCGAGTTTTCGAAAAATTCAACATTTTCATTTTGTTCAAATTCAAAAATTTCAGGTTTTTCGCATCCTCAAAGAGAGAGATCAAAATCTGAGCTTAAATCGTTTTCCTGAAAAGAACCGAAGTCCAAATCATTTGTTGAATTTTGAACAACTTCATTTAGATCGTTATTCTCAATTTTCAAAGTTGTTATCTGAAAATTTTCACTATCAGTAAAGAATGGATTATTTTCTGATTTATCGCTTGTTTGAATTTGATTTTGTTGCTCTCGTTGTTCTTTCAAAGATGCCATTAAACAAACAAGTTCATCCGTCTTTTTATTTAGCCTTTCTTCACTCTCATTAAAATGACATTCTTCAGAATCATTGATTTGAGAGGTCTCATTTTGGATTTCTTGATTCTCAAAATTATAGGCCACATCAATTTCACAATCAATATTTTTTCCAATGTAGTAGTTGTTTGAATTTTCATTTTGATATTGGAAATCATCTTGATTGTAAAAATTATGTTCGTAACCAAAACTGTTGAAATTCGAGGGAAAATTGCAATTTTGGTTATTTTCAAGATGTTGATATAGGCTATAATTTTGAAATTTTTGATTTTCAACCTTATATTGATGTGAATCAAAGCTACATTTGGATTCAAAGCTATTTTGATTTGGATGTGGCTCATAATCAAAATTATTGAAATTTGAATTGAAGTCGCAATTTCGATCATTTATATGATTTTGAAAATGTTGGTCAGTTGGAAAATTTTGAAAATTGTTGACATTGGACTCACGAAATTTTGGAAAATTTTGCTTCATGAGTTGTAATTCATAGTCATACTCTTCAAGAGGACGTCTACTCCGATTATTATCCCACATTTCTCTCAATGATTTTTTTGAATCAGACATTTTAAAGAAGTCAAGGCAAGACAGAAATTACTCTCACTTCAAAAATAGTATAAAATACTAAGTTGTGCTCTATTAATTAATTGACTCAATTAGAAGGGGGAAAAGGGTCTTATGGCCGTTCACGTATAGTATAAATACTAAGGGATACGACCAATGTTTTACGGGTAGTATGCAACCTCTTTTGCTAGAAGTTCAAAAAAATTGAACTAATGTATATCCGCGATCCAATTATACGAGACAGTCAACTTCACAAAGCACCACTTTTCAATTATATTATTTTGAAATATCTAATCAGATTTTATTGTTGAGAAATGATGAGAATGATGACAATAGTTATGGAAATTTCAACTCACAACAATCAGACAGAATAATTGAAGAAATTAAAAATTGTACATAGCAAGCCGCGGCCCCTGCAGAAGATTTTTACAAGCAATGTCTATATTTTTTTCTTTGCAGCAGAGCACCTGTAGAGTTCAAAAATTATTACAGTGGGGCATGGCTGTCCATCCAGAAAAAATGAGTAGCGTCAATGATTGAAATCTCACTATTTGCAATTTCTTTTGATTTTTGAATTCTTGGTTTGTTGTTTAAATTCCTTTTGCTTTGGCCTTGAATCTTCTTCTTCTTTTTCTTTTTTTTAACAGAAAAGAAACAAACTAAAAGAAAAGGGGGAAAAAATCTCAAGAGGAAAAGAAACTAACTCAGCTAGAGGAAAAAAAACTAAACTCAAAATAAACTAATAAAGCTAATAAACAAAGCTTGACTCAACAAGACCAAAAGTAAAAATAAGCTCAACGAAAATGATGATAATGAAAACCGGCTCACAACAAATCTGCATAACTCAAAAATGGCAACCAACTTTACAAATATGCCGCTCAACCAAAAATCTTGACCCTTTCTATATTTATTCAAATCAACCCACGCCAAAAGATGGAACAAATCAATTGCTCAAAATAATTAAAGTCACCACATCTAGTTTCTCCACTTTACACGCGTTAATAAAAGGATACAAATCACGCACCAATCAGCAAAAATCAAGTTGACCTCTTTCCTTTCCTTATTTTTACTGTGGAAATGAAAAACAACTTATTGAAAACGAGCAAGCTAATCCAACCAATTTAGGAGCACACCATAGTTAAACATACACCATCAAACTAGTTGAATAAACAGATGAAAGCAATCAACAGACCGCAATTACACCCCAAAAAAAGGAAATCTCGCCCTTTTTTTCTTTTTTCTTTTTTTGTTTATTTTTGGAATAAAATAAATGAACTCAAAAAGAATCAGTACATGCCCAAACAATCTCGCATAAACAACGCTCAACTTTTAACGTTCCCCTTCTTCTTTGTTTCAAATCGAGTTTGCGAATTAGGTATTTGATGGAGGGCGTGGGCTGCTGAGATTTGAATTTGTGGTTTGTTTGTGAAGGGATGAAAAGGGATGGTGAGAGATGGGTCTTTGGTAGAAATGTGTGGTGATGAGATTTGGGTATCATGGTGATTGGAGATTGTTGTGCTTGCTGAGTTTGTGGGTGGATGAAGATGGATGGAAAGGGAGGATGATGAATGGATAGGGTTTCTTGTTTAGGTGAGGATGATGGGTGATGAAGGCAGTGATGGAGGAAGTTTGTTCGATTGAACTTTATATGGCAGATGTATATTGAGGGATTTGTGATGGAGAAAATGAAGAATAAAGGCCTAAGAAAGAATGAAATAGGGAATATATGAAAAGAGAAAAGGAAAGAAATTAAAGCACTGGAAATGTACAGCAAGGAAAGAAAATCTAATCCAAAGAGTATATTTATTTGTTTTATTTTTATTGTTGTAGAAAGAGAATAGGAAAGAAACAAATGAAAAAGAAAAATGGAAAGAGAGATTAGAGGAAGAGAGAGAGTTGTAATAGGAAAGCAATTAGTAATAAAAAAATCGCAAGTTTTTTTTTAATTTGAAAAGGAAAAAAGAAAAAAGTGTGTAGAAAGGGAAGAAATAAATAAAATAAAAAAGAAGGGAAAGAAGTTATTGAAAATGAGAAAGAATGTTGCAAGGAAATAAATAAATAAATAAATAAAAGCAAGTTTTTTTTAAGTAAATTTGAACAAGAAGAAAGGGAAAGAAATGAATGGGAAAAAAAAGGAAACAAAATGGAAAGGAGGAAAGAAATAAGGAAGATATGAGAAAAAAATTGTATAAAGAGAAAGAAATAAACAATGAAAATGAAAGGAAAATCAAGGAAAACTGGAAAGAGTTTTTTTCTCTATTGTTTAGAAGATTATGGTATTAGCAAATAATACCAAATCAACTAATCGAGATTTTTTATATATATACAAGTAAACAAAAGGGAACAAAATAAAAATAAAACTAACACGAATCAGAAATTAAATAAATAACAAAATTTAATCGTTACCTCCCCGGCAACGGCGCCAAAAACTTGATCGAAGCTAGAAAAGCGTGAATTTTAAATAAATACTGCAAGCGCACAGGTGTGTAGCATACAGGTCGAACACAGGGAGGAAAAATTAAAAATTATTATTTATAGAATTTCGTGGGCGAGTTGGACGAATCCTGGAGGTTGGTTTTGAAAACAATAAAAATTGAAACTGCGATCTGATCCAGAACAAATCTAATTGAACTGACGATCAAATCACAATTATCAATTGGAAAGCAAATAAAACTATGAATCAGATATGAATCTAATCAAATCCAATTTAACCTAGGAAAGCAATAACACGAACAGAAAATAAAAGTGCAGAATAGAGATAACAACAGAAATAAAATTAGGATTATCGTTGAAACTAATCAAACGATTAATCACTAATGCAAATAAATGTAAAATACAAATAGTGTTCTACCAAATCTAATTTGATAGGCAACACTAATTGCTAAGAAAATAAAAAAAATGCAGAAAATAAAAGAGAATTAGAAATTTTATTAATGGAGAAGAAGAGAAAATAGGATAGAATGGTGGCTACAATGATATTACAAGGGTATATATAGGGGATAACCAAACCCTAACCCTAATTATAAATGGCCCTAGTCATTACATCACTAATTAGTTTACAATGAGAATCTCAAATGGGCCTTAGTTAAATCTATTAAATTTTTGGCCTTTCTTCTTTTCCTCTTGGTTTTTTTGACAAGCCTCCCTTGATTTGAGATGTGCATGGCCCTTTTATCAATCATTTTCTTGTCCAACAGCAACTAGATGTGGGATCTTCATCTACAATTCTTCAAAATGTAAATATATAGCAATCTGATCTCCATTTCTCTACTTTTCTGGTTGCATGCAGGCTGGGTTGGAATATCTGTAAAAGTGACAAAATAATACCCAAGTAATATTTATTTATATACAAAAGATAAGATATAAGAGCATAAAATAAACACATTTCTATGTCAATCAAAATTATTTTACGGGGGGAAGATTGTAATGACCCACATTTTTAACTGTTGAATAATTTATTTATTTAATTATTAAATATCAATTTGGCGATATCGATAACCTGGATTAAATAATGTTGAATATTTAATTAATATAATAATATATTTAAATCCAAAATAGTCAGAATTCGTAGAATTCACAATATTGTGTGAATCAGATAGTATAACAGATTTGGTTGCATTTGGATGTGAGTTATAATAACGAATCTATTTCATAAACAACATTTGAACATATTAGTTATAATATAATTAATAGCGAACCTGAAACGTCGTGGTAGTTCGTAATTTGAGTTTTGAACTTCAACTGAATATACAGAATCCTTTTTGAGTCGGACTTCTATGAAACAAGAAACGTTGGAATCTGTTGAACTATATTTTTCTAAGGAAAGAGAAAAATCGGGATTTCATTGTGTAGATTGTAAGTTATGTCAAAATCAAATTTCCAGAAAAAAGCTACGGAATTTCTTTATAATTTATAATGTTTTATTTACGTTATAATAGGGGTTTTAAATATAAATTGAATATCGATTCAACATGGATTTGAAATATCGAGTATATATATATTTTGGAGCTGAATAATATCATATGAGAATATATACGGAAATAATAATTTATTATTATTTAATTAATTTTTTTTAAATATATTAATATTTAATTGGTTTATTTTGGACCTTAGAAAATAGGCGTTTTTGCAAACGGCCTCCGAGTTCGACGAAACCAATTTAAATGGATCTGGAATATTAAATTATTATTAGATTTCAATTCGCGTGATTTTTGGAGTCAGTGTGTGGTCGCACGGAATTTTAATATCAAAAACAACCAATAATTTGATCTTTAAAAATACGCTGTGTGAGAAAATGGATTCAAAATTCGACGAAACAAATTTTGTAGGGTCCGTCATGTCAAACTCTAGTTGTATGTCTACTTTTATGGTTTTTGGATATGATGTGTGATCGTAGGGATTTTTACCAACGAAATTGACAAGCATTAAAATAAATAATGAATATAAATTAAATTAGAGTTTCCTATAAATACCACCTTAAACTCAACCTAACCCTAAACAATTCCTCCTCGGTCAAAACATTTCTACACCGTCAGGAATCATTTTTCATAGCAAAAACGTGAAAATTACAATCCTTCTAAAATCAAAATATAATCAGACAAAATTCTTGGAATCCTAAATCCTAGTTCACTGATCGTCTCTTGGCCTATGCTTCACGCTCACATCAGTTTTAATGGGATCGACTACATTTGTTTTCGCTGTATCATTTAACAGCCGTCACTAGGGTTCGAGATTTGTTGGAAATTGAGTCATTGATCGGAGAATCTAGGTGCGCATTTGATATTTGTGGTAGAGAGTTGTAGAATTTGTGAAATTTTGGCAAGTATTGGGATCAAAACATTTCGCATGTCTCTCTGTTGGTCTGGAAGTCGGAAGTTTAGGGGGGGTGGCGAACTAGATACGGTGAATAGGGGTGTGTATAGGAAGGTAATAGGAGAGTAGTGGATATTTTTGTTCGATTTATTTTTGGAGGATGGGAGGAGGACGTTGGGTTGAAATGAAGGAAATGGCGCAGTCAGCTACACGAGCTCGTGGGGAAGGAGGATTAGCAGTAATACGTTGGATTAGATGACTAATTATAGTAGCGTGATGGAGGAAAAGATACGAGGAAGGGCATCGTGATTTTTTGCCTTGGAAGAATTATGGCAATTTTGGTTTATTTTATTTGTGATTGTGGAAGGAGAACGGATCTAAGAATGATTGGAAAAGGCCTTTGTCTGTTGCGTTGAAATGGTTACTCGAATCATGTTTTCAGTTTTGGGAAGAAAGACTTATGGAGCGGGTTTACAAATTGGTGGGCTAGTTCAAAGGAGATAAGGGAGGCCCGTTCTTCTTATTAAACGTTGGATGTAGAATGGTGTGTGAAGATATATGATATAGGGAGGAACGTGGCCATTCCCGGGGAAGCAGCTGCATTAAAAGAGCTGGAAGGGAAGACTACTTGTTATATGGGTTGAATAAAGAAGGAGTTGGGCCGAATGATAAAAATTCTGCAAAATAGGATCCAACAGGATCGTGTGGACGGGAACAACATCATGGAACCACTTTGGAATGATTTGGAGCTCATTACAATTTATATCGAAATAAATTGCCTGCTCCGAATAAACTACCAAAATCGTTATTTAACGATTTATGGACAATGTGAATAAAACTCACTATCTCTGATCAGTTTATATTTTTATAAACTGTACTTTATTTTTGATAAATAATGATTGTTTGTTGTGTATTGATTGTTAAATAGATTTGATTGAAAACGTAGATATAGTTATATATAAAAATCGACATTCAAATATTGATAATGTTTAACAGTATATTTCATGTTGAAATGAAATCGATGTTATATATATTGTTTAACACCTGTGGATGCAGGGAAACAGGTTGAGGGAATCCGACTGGATTCCTCAACATTTATTTTTACTGTTTTCATATTTTGTGATATATGATGTAATATATAATCTGTTATTGATTGTATATGTTTGGATGATATTGATCACTGTGATTTGGTATTTTAAATACCATAAGAAATAGTGGGATATAGAAAGAGAAATTTTCAAAGAGTTATTGAAAATGAATTATTTACAAAATCGAAGGATAAATTAAAGGAATATTTATTTAGAAAAGAAATAGAATAAAGGAATTTTATTTAGAAAATAAATAGAATAAAGGAATATTTATTTAGAAAATAAATAGAATAAAGGAATATTTATTGGGAAAAATAAATAGAGTTAATGAAAAGGAGTTAATCGAATTTAGTATTCGAAGGAGTTAATCGAATTTAGTTATTCGAAATGAGTAAATCGAGTATAGTATTCGAAAGTTAGTAAATCAAATGTTGTATTCGAAAGTTAGTCGAGTTAAACGTATATGGCTTGTAACAGCCCGCATTTTACGTATCGGAAGATCGTAAAATATTTTTATTTTATCCTCCGAGGGCTGGATCATTCTTATCTTTTAAAATGTTGCTTATGGGGATGTGTGACATGTCCATAATTTTTACCGATTTTGTTTGTGACCATTTTTCCCCTGTCAGTCTTGTACTGGGCATAACTTTTAACTCAGGTCGAATCAGATGGTGAGACCTGTGCCATTGGAAAGGAATTGATGATTCCCTTTCCGTAGAGTGGTTACATTAAGGATTTGGTTCAGCGGTTTGGGAGAAATCGCTGTTTTAAGGTTTTTCAGTTGGCTGTTCTGGTTTTGGAAGGCTAATGGGCTGATTTGGAGAAGGCCCATTAGGGGGTTGGTGGAGGCTATAAATAGGGGGTAAGGGATATGGAGAAAGGTTGGCATTTTCCATTCTCTTATGGGGAGGCTTTGATCTCCTTCTTCCTCTAACATCTTTCCACCATTAAAATTCCAAAATCCAAGGAGGGAAATCGAAGATCTACACCATAAGAGGCTAGATCTACATCGTTTCAAGGGCGAATTCATCGGATTGAGGAGTTTGATTCGAAGTGTTCGCTGTCCGGATTGCTTTTTTATTGTTTTTGCATTGATTTGAAGAATTGGTGAGTGATTTACATCTCTCATTCGGATTCATGCAAGTATATGGATTTTAGGATGTTAATTTCATCATTTCCATGTTATTTTCCTTAGATCCACACCATTCTAAGTCCATTTTATATATGAATCACCTTAGGATCTGATCTAGATAATTTAAATGGTTAATTTTATGATTTTTCTCAAGATTATGCAAGTTAGATCCGTTTTTATGTTCACATGATTCACTTATCATTTTTTGGGAAATTTATGTGTTTTGATGGAAATTGTTAGATTGATGATATTGTTGGTTGCATAACATGTTTGTGATTGCGTTTGGATGAATCAGATAAGCTGGTTTCGTCGGATTCGTCGTTTGGCGAAGTTTTGGTCGAAATCGGAGTCGAATTGGAGATGTGCAGGTTTCTGGTCGTCCTGGAGTTGGTCGGGTCGGTCTGGAATGAGGTGGTCGGTCATAGTATGGCTTGAGAAGCAAGTCAGGGAGCTGGTCGGTTTAAGCTGGTCGGTCCAGAAGTGTTTCTAGTCGGTTTCAGATGGTGGCATCCTGGTCGGTTTCAGATGGTGGCATTCTGGTTGGTTTTACTGGAAGCAAATCCTGGTCGCTCTGAAGGAGCTGGTCGGTCAGGTGGAGCAAAATCTGGTCGGTCTTGACGGGGTCGATCCAAAGCTGGTCCGTAACACCCCGCCTCCGCCAGGGTGGCTTAATGATATATCAAGGCAGAACAAGAACATATGTATATATGTAAACAGAGTAAATAAGATAAGTAAAACAGCGGAAGATTTCAAACTATTTCAAAACAAGTCTGGTACAACATAATGTCAACTTTCCAAATACACAAGTCTAGATAAAAACAACATCACTGAAAAACTGAAATACATAAGTACTATCCCCAAAATTAGTGATAGCCATAGCTAGATTCATGTCAAGACCGTACATGAGCTAAAATCCCACAAGCAAGCGATCAGAAATCCAAGCTAAGCTCCAATATTCCCACCCTGAGAACCTGGGGGGGAAACGGAAGAAAAGAGGCGAAAGAAAAACAGGTCAGTCAAAAAGACTGAGTAAGCCCTACTACAATTAATGTAAACTGATAAAGTTAACTGGCATGAGAAGCAGGGATGAACATAAGGATAACAACATACTAGCATGATGATTAACTAACAAGGCAGATAAAGGTGTCATCGCATAATCAGGTTTAAGGTTTTGCACCACAGGTGTACTAGCAAGCTAACATGACTTGAATAAACAAGTATTGATCCCTTGGCCCAAGCTTTGGCCCAATAACATGAAATGACCCTAATACGAGGTCCAACCAAACGGTCTAATCGATCGTCTCCCTAAGCCTAACTCGTCACGTGTTGGTGTCAATACGGCCCAAACATAATTGTAGTCGGACTGTGCCGGGTCTCCCGTCGGGTGTATCAAGCCCTAGGGTGTCAACCCCTGGACACCATAAACATAAGTGCATAGTCTCGATCTACTGGTACCCATGCTTGACTTCTCCAAATACGGACTACGTGCACGACCATAGTCCGTCCGGAACTACATCGGCGTACCACTCTGCCGTCGTTTTTGGTCACTTACCTCAAGTCCAGTAATCGTGCCCCCTCCCTAGCCTAGTCCCTAGGGTCTTAATGATACAAACTTGGGATTACTGCTGGAGTGGACCCCCATTGCTAGGATTTTCTAGTGGGTTAAGTACGGTTTAACCCTCTTGCCAATCATGGATTAACTTGGTTAAGTGTAACGATGAGTTCACGACTTAACCCTGATTAATCTACCAAGCCCACATTGACTAAGTATTAAGTGGACCATGACTTAAATCCTAATCATGAGGCATTAATAAATTTAATGTGCCTTAACCTCTCACATTAGACCTTGTTGTGGTTACTGGTTAAGCCGGGCGGGTCCGGGTAGCTTTACACCACAACTTGGTCTAACCTCGGGTTCAAGGTACAACATGACCAACTTCTCACATTGGGTCCTATTGTTTGTAGCAACTAGTTAAGCCGGTCGGTTCCTTGTAGTTTTACACTACAATCTCAACCCAACCTCGAGTTGGTCACACTTATATTTTCTAAGTGTCATGTCCATCATGTTTCCAAAACACATTACAAGTTTTCAAGAATTTGGGTAGACCTAACTTAATAGGTAAATTCCCAATGGGTAGACCTAACTTAATAGGTAAATTCCCAATCTTATGTTTTTATGTCTTTTAAGTTTACCCAACCCCAAACGCAATCCCATCGCTTACATATCGCAATAGCGCATAAAGGATAGAAAGAGGGAACTTGGCATAATCATGACATAAAGGTGTTGAAGCCACAAGTTTAACATGGTGGCATATGAAATGTACATATGTTCATATACTTGCATATTACATTTTTAGGCCTCAAAAACATGCATAAAACCAAACTTAGCATATAGGTGATACATGGTGATAAATGACATGTAGAAGTTGCCATAAGTTCGCATTTAGCCTCACATGCAAGTTATCATAAGGGATATGATAACTTACATGTTGCCAAAATGCAACCTTTAGCATAAAGCTTGAAGCTTTAAGCTCATAACCCCAAGGTAAGCTTGCATAACATGATAACATGAGCAAAATGATCAACCCAAACTTGCATAACATAACTTGCATATCATATGGCAAACTTGCATATCATAACATAGCAAACTTGCATAACATAACATGATAAACTTGCATATCATAACATGGCAAACTTGCATAACATAACATGATAAACTTGCATATCATAACATGGCAAACTTGCATAGCATAACATGGTAAACTTGCATATCATAACATGGCAAACTTGCATAACATAACATGATAAACTTGCATATCATAATATGGCAAACTTGCATAGCATAACATGGTAAACTTGCATATCATAACATGGCATACTTGCATAACATAACATGATAAACTTGCATATCATAACATGGCATACTTGCATAACATAACATGATAAAATTGCATATCATAATGATCAACCAAACTTGCATCATTCATTTAACTTTAGAGTTTAAATATGAAAGTAGAAAAGGGCTTACAATGTTTATGAAGACACAAAAATATATATAGATTGAGACAAAGCCCTTATGCAATCAAATAAACCCAAAATGTAAGCTCCAATAGAAAAACCCTTGAGCCAAAATGATCAAAACTCTTGCTTTATGATGTAAATATGGAAACTTGACTTGAATGCAAGCTAATGACACTCATACAAGCTTGAAAACACTTGTATGCATGGAAAATCTCTCATAGAAATAACTTAGAATTTTATGAAGAGAGTGGAGGCCATGAGAGGAATGATTTTGCCATAGTTTAGTTACTTGAATGAATAATGATGATTTAGGGTTAGGTTAGGGGCTTATTTATAGAGATTAGGATTAGTTTCAACCTTAGGATTAAACCCTAATTCCAATCTCAGCCCTTAAAACCGAATCTGGCCCCAAAACCTAACCAAAACCCCAAAATGGTGCACCAGGCAAAACTGCCCGGCTGAACCAAGTCGACTGCCAAGTCGACAGGCCTATCGACTTGGTTGGCTTTGCGGGAAATTTCCCGCCTAGCCTTCCAGGCCCGAAATTCGAAATTTGAACTTGAAATCCAAATATGTTTTTAACTTGGAAATTTCTGAAAACTTCATTGGGCCTTAATCGGGTCATACGGACTCTGATTTTCGAAAACTCGGACTCTATTTCGCGTATTTTTACGAGACGAACGCAATGGCATAGCCCGTTTCCCTTGATTCAGATTTTAGAATTAAATTCTGCCTCGATTTACGTTATAACAGGTTATTGAAAATACGGGTTGTTACATTCTCCCCTCCTTAAAGGATTTCGTCCCCGAAATCTTCAAGTTAGGAAGAACGTATCCTACCATCCAACATCCAGCTACTCAAAACATCATCCACGAGCAATCATTGTCCTTACAAGATTCTAAATGTTGTATGAACATATGCAAAGGTGTGTGTATATGCACTTATCTAATGCAAATATCATCAATGCAAATTATGTTAGTGAAATGAATCCATATGTATGCAATTCCTAACATAATGTATAACATCTATATGTGTGCACATAACATACATCCATATGCAACATCCATGTGATAACACAAAAATTTTCATCCATGAATAAGCGTAAACACTCATGCATATGCAATATGAGGAGTGTGTGAGCCGATCTAGTGCCTAATGTGTATAATGCATCCACGAGTAACCACTTGCAAACACTTGCAACCACTTGCAACCATCAAGCATAACATGTTTCAAACACATGTTTCATCCAAAGGGTTTCTACCTAAGGTTCTCATGACAAGATTAACACGATAAACTAGATAATCAAGACAAACATGGATAGCAAAAGATATGCTGCAAAGAGATCGGGAAGATAAGCAGGATATACCCCTTTCGGATTACAAGAAATCCCTTCCTAACCCAACCCATATTCTATAAAAGCCCAAAAGGTTTAGTCAACCTAACGGACCCCTTCAAACCCTGACATGTATTACTAGCCAATAAGTCATACCTCCCGACAGAAATAGGACCGAGAATGGGACCGAGAGGATATACGTAAAAAGATAACATGCGAGTAAGTTCCACAAGAAAACAAGGATCAAGGATATGTTCTTAAAAAGAGATATGATGCGCGTATCTAGCCTTTAGTCTTCTAAGTCACGTTTCCTTGAGCTTAACTCCACTGTGCTTTGACCGTCTTTTACCTCATGATTTCTTAGCTTCTTAACTCTTATTTCCAAATATGAGTTGGAACCCATTTCATTGTCGCCTCTCGTCTTCCTCTTTCACTTACTCTTCTATCATTCTTGGCTTAAACATAACTATGACCTTATGGTTTCATGCAAGCTCTCCAAAATTCACCAGTGAATCCTGGATCTGGTTTACTTACTATAAAGTATTCCCCGCAGCAGAACTTTTCTTGAAAATACCAACCCTCGTTGCCAATTGCTCTTACTAACGTGATTTTCTATAACTCATGCTTGAACGAAATGAACCATCCGCCTGTGAATGATAGGCCATACTTAGATTCAGTCGCTTGCCCATGACTTCCCGTAGACTATTCCAAAACTGGCTAGTGAAAATTGAGTCATGGTTACTAACTATACTTTAGGGAACCTCATGCAACCGCTTTGTTTCTTGAAAGTAAACTGTCGCTAGCTATGATGCTGTCCTTTCGCTCTTTACCGGAGTGAAATGAGCACTCTTCGTGAGTCTACCTACTATGACCCACATGCTCGTATTCTCTTTCCTTGACCTAGGCAGTCCATCCACGAAATCCTTCGTGACGCTTTACTACTTCCATTGCGGGGACCTCCAATGGATGTAATAGCCCACCGGGCTTTTTATGACTCGGCCTTAATCTGTTGGCACAACATGCACCTTGGGACAAACTCGGCCACCTCCTCGAGTGATGTGCATCTTCAAGAGCCTTCTTTCTCTCATTGCGTCTTAGCCATCCCTTGTCATCTATAGCGAGGTGACTTAACATCTCGCCTCGAATCAACTTGTCCATGATCTCGGCTAACTGCGGGTCTTCCTTCTGTGAAGTCCCTACTTGATCCAGAAGGGTAGGTCTAAACTCAAGGGACGCTAACTGACTAATTAAACTGAGAAAGCTTCTTACTTCAATTGTCCTCGTCGGAGCTTTCCGGTCTTGAACCGCGACCACTTTAGCGGGATCCACCGCTAAGCCTTGTTTAGAAACTATGTGCCCAAGAAATCTAACTTCTTTTCTCCAAAATGACATTTGGAGGACTTGGCTTTCAACTGATGGGCTCTAAGCGCATCCATCACCTCCTTGAGATGTCTAGCATGTTCTTCCTCGTTCTTTAAGAAAGTCAGGATATCTTCTACAAAGACTACTACAAACTAGTTCAGGAACTCCCTAGGCACCCTACTCATCAAGTTCACGAAGTAGGCGGGTGCATTAGTCAAACCGAATGGCATGACCAGCCATTCTAAGAATCCATCTGGAGTTCTGAACGCAGTTTTGTCTATACTATCCTCAGCTACTCTGAGCTGATGGAATCCAGTAGCAAGATCAAGAGAAAGCAGATGTTCCTACAAGATGATCAAACAAATCATCGATCCTTGGTAATGGTTGTCTATTCTTCTTGTTCTACTCACGATAATCAACACTTGGGCGAAGCGAACTGTCCACATTAGTAGCGAATACTACTAGAGCACCCTCTTCGGAAATGCTTCATCGTATGAAGTTCTTCTCAAGCAACTCCTTGAATTGCTTTCTTAACTCTCATCTCGCGGGACCACGTGCCTAACCGGCCACGTAACTGGCTTGGCATTATCAACCAGATAAATGCGGAAATCAATCTCTCGCTTAGGGGTAACCCCCCTTCACTTTACCCAAGATATCAGGATATTCTGGGACCACCCTCACCGATTGCAAACTATCGATAGACGAGTTGAGGGATTCAAGATAACACAACGTGACGGGACCCATAGGGTTACAAGAAATTTTTAGGGTATTACCGAGGCGAGTCATGAGCCTCACAACCCTATGCTCAAAAATCAAGGATGGCTCCAAAACTGGACAATCAATCCATGCCCAAAATCAACCCATACCCCATGAAACCGAGAATATAAGCATCACACGAGAACTCTACACTAAAGATAGAGATTTTCAAATCCACGTAGATAATAGACAAATGGGCGGAAACCCCAATTGGATTTGAAACACACACGGGATCATTAACTAGACTAGTACTTAGGTGCAAACTTTCAACTAGATCAGATGAAATAAACTATGCGATGCACCAAAATCAAACAAGGTACGAACTGAAAAATCAGAAATATATACAAGGCTTTCAACAGAAATACTACCTCGATCGGGAACTGGAGCGGCATTGAGAGCATGAACTTGCCCTCCTGAAGGTCCAGCACGCTGAGTCTGACCCTGGCCTTGCCCTCGCTTCTTCGGGCAATCCTTACTGAAATGTCCAGTCTCACCGCAGAAAAAGCATTCACCATTCTTCCTTTTCCTCTTCTTACAATCCTTAATAAGATGCCCAACTGAACCGCAATAATGGCACTTCCCCTTGTTGTTATTGCCCTTGTTGTTGTTCCCCTTGTTGCCTTGACTCTTGTTCTTATTCTTGCGGTTTTTGGAGTTCTTGCCTTGCTTCCCGGAATTCACCGTTCCTTCCGACGTAGGCCCTCCCTTCTTCGGGCAGTCCCTAGTGAAGTGTCCCATTTCTCCACAGTCAAAGCAAGTGCCCTTCCTCTTTCTGCAATCCTTGTTTAGATGAGTCAAGCTTCCACAAGTAAAGCACTTCTTTTCCTTCTTATCTTCAGACTTCTCCTCCTTCTTTTTCATTTCCTTTTTGGGCTCCGTTTCCTTGTTTTGAGACTCATTCATCTTGACCTCCTTCTTGTCACTCCTATTCTCTTCTTTGAGTAGGGCCATATTCACCAAACTCTCGAAAGTTGCCCCCAAGGGTATATGAGTCATGGCTAAACCATGTAATGGCTCGTTTAATCCTAGAGCAAAGTATAGGGCCTTCTTCTGAGCTGTGTTAACCAAGTCTAAACCGACCCGAGCCAGTTGATTAAACTTATCTATGTATTCCCTAATAGTCATGTCCCCTTGCTTCAGTGATAGGAACCTTAGTCCAAACTTTCCCCGAAAGTCATCCCAAGTCTCAATTGGCCTAGTAGCGGTGGTGACCACCCACCAACGTGCAGCTTCTTCCTTTAGCAACCACACTGCCAATAAAACCTTCCTACGGTCATCTATATCAAAGAAGGCAAAAAGATCTTCGGTTTCTTTCAACCAATTCCTTGCCTCTACATAAGTCTCGGTTCCAATGAAATTCTTGCAACCCATCGCCTTAAAGTCTTTGCAAATCTCCGCGAAATCCTCTTGTGGATGCTGAGGGGGAGGAGGAAGAGGAACCTCAGCGACAGGAGGAGGAGGAACATTAACTACCGAAGGAGGAGGAGGAGCATCTGAGGGGCCGGCTTCGGTCGCCCTAGCCTCCAAAAGTCTCCTATACCAAACACGTACGTGTACTCCCTCCGGAATGGCAAAGTTATTGGCCATACTGAAAACGAAGAAAAAGATAGATTCAGGATGGAGAAAAACGAAAGAATTTTGCTAATGGCTTTTTGGGGAAAAGCCTTTAAAATAAACTAGACTTTTCTTTGGAAAATACTTTATACTTGGTTTTGAAAATAGTTTTCCAAAAGTTTTCTAAAAACCTTTTTGTTCCTTCTCGTAAACCATATGCTCTGATACCAAATGTAACACCCCACCTCCGCCAGGGTGACTCTTGCAAGCACTCTGACTTTGGAGGGGCGTTTGAATCGGGTAAACATGCATAATGATATATCAAGGCAGAACAAGAACATATGTATATATGTAAACAGAGTAAATAAGATAAGTAAAACAGCGGAAGATTTCAAACTATTTCAAAATAAGTCTGGTACAACATAATGTCAACTTTCCAAATACACAAGTCTAGATAAAAACAACATCACTGAAAAACTGAAATACATAAGTACTATCCCCAAAATAAGTGATAGCCATAGCTAGCTTCATGTCAAGACCGTACATGAGCTAAAATCCCACAAGCAAGCGATCAGAAATCCAAGCTAAGCTCCAATATTCCCACCCTGAGAACCTAGGGGGGAAACGGAAGAAAAGAGGCGAAAGAAAAACAGGTCAGTCAAAAAGACTGAGTAAGCCCTACTACAATCAATGTAAACTGATAAAGTTAACTGGCATGAGAAGCAGGGATGAACATAAGGATAACAACATACTAGCATGATGATTAACTAACAAGGCAGATAAAGGTGTCATCGCATAATCAGGTTTAAGGTTTTTGCACCACAGGTGTACTAGCAAGCTAACATGACTTGAATAAACAAGTATTGATCCCTTGGCCCAAGCTTTGGCCCAATAACATGAAATGACCCTAATACGAGGTCCAACCAAACGGTCTAATCGATCGGCTCCCTAAACCTAACTCGTCACGTGTTGGTGTCAATACGGCCCAAACATAATTGTAGTCGGACTGTGCCGGGTCTCCCGTCGGGTGTATCAAGCCCTAGGGTGTCAACCCCTGGACACCATAAACATAAGTGCACAGTCTCGATCTACTGGTACCCATGCTTGACTTCTCCAAATACGGACTACGTGCACGACCATAGTCCGTCCGGAACTACATCGGCGTACCACTCTGCCGTCGTTTTTGGTCACTTACCTCAAGTCCAGTAATCGTGCCCCCTCCCTAGCCTAGTCCCTAGGGTCTTAATGATACAAACTTGGGATTACTGCTGGAGTGGACCCCCATTGCTAGGATTTTCTAGTGGGTTAAGTACGGTTTAACCCTCTTGCCAATCATGGATTAACTTGGTTAAGTGTAACGATGAGTTCACGACTTAACCCTGATTAATCTACCAAGCCCACATTGACTAAGTATTAAGTGGACCATGACTTAAAACCTAATCATGAGGCATTAATAAATTTAATGTGCCTTAACCTCTCACATTAGACCTTGTTGTGGTTACTAGTTAAGCCGGGCGGGTCTGGGTAGCTTTACACCACAACTTGGTCTAACCTCGGGTTCAAGGTACAACATGACCAACTTCTCACATTGGGTCCTATTGTTTGTAGCAACTAGTTAAGCCGGTCGGTTCCTTGTAGTTTTACGCTACAATCTCAACCCAACCTCGAGTTGGTCACACTTATATTTTCTAAGTGTCATGTCCATCATGTTTCCAAAACACATTACAAGTTTTCAAGAATTTGGGTAGACCTAACTTAATAGGTAAATTCCCAATGGGTAGACCTAACTTAATAGGTAAATTCCCAATCTTATGTTTTTATGTCTTTTAAGTTTACCCAACCCCAAACGCAATCCCATCGCTTACATATCGCAATAGCGCATAAAGGATAGAAAGAGGGAACTTGGCATAATCATGACATAAAGGTGTTGAAGCCACAAGTTTAACATGGTGGCATATGAAATGTACATATGTTCATATACTTGCATATTACATTTTTAGGCCTAAAAAACATGCATAAAACCAAACTTAGCATATAGGTGATACATGGTGATAAATGACATGTAGAAGTTGCCATAAGTTCGCATTTAGCCTCACATGCAAGTTATCATAAGGGATATGATAACTTACATGTTGCCAAAATGCAACCTTTAGCATAAAGATTGAAGCTTTAAGCTCATAACCCCAAGGTAAGCTTGCATAACATGATAACATGAGCAAAATGATCAACCCAAACTTGCATAACATAACTTGCATATCATCTGGCAAACTTGCATATCATAACATAGCAAACTTGCATAACATAACATGATAAACTTGCATATCATAACATGGCAAACTTGCATAACATAACATGATAAACTTGCATATCATAACATGGAAAACTTGCATAGCATAACATGGTAAACTTGCATATCATAACATGACAAACTTGCATAACATAACATGATAAACTTGCATATCATAACATGGCAAACTTGCATAGCATAACATGGTAAACTTGCATATCATAACATGGCATACTTGCATAACATAACATGATAAACTTGCATATCATAACATGGCATACTTGCATAACATAACATGATAAACTTGCATATCATAATGATCAACCAAACTTGCATCATTCATTTAACTTTAGAGTTTAAATATGAAAGTAGAAAAGGGCTTACAATGTTTATGAAGACACAAAAATATATATAGATTGAGACAAAGCCCTTATGCAATCAAATAAACCCAAAATGCAAGCTCCAATAGAAAAACCCTTGAGCCAAAATGATCAAAACTCTTGCTTTATGATGTAAATATGGAAACTTGACTTGAATGCAAGCTAATGACACTCATACAAGCTTGAAAACACTTGTATGCATGGAAAATCTCTCATAGAAATAACTTAGAATTTTATGAAGAGAGTGGAGGCCATGAGAGGAATGATTTTGCCATAGTTTAGTTACTTGAATGAATAATGATGATTTAGGGTTAGGTTAGGGGCTTATTTATAGAGATTAGGATTAGTTTCAACCTTAGGATTAAACCCTAATTCCAATCTCAGCCCTTAAAACCGAATCTGGCCCCAAAACCTAACCAAAACCCCAAAATGGTGCACCAGGCAAAACTGCCCGGCTGAACCAAGTCGACAGCCAAGTCGACAGGGCTGTCGACTTGGGTCCAACCAAGTCGACTGCCAAGTCGACAGGCCTGTCGACTTGGTTGGCTTGGCGGGAAATTTCCCGCCTAGCCTTCCAGGCCCGAAATTCGAAATTGGAACTTGAAATCCAAATATGTTTTTAACTTGGAAATTTCTGAAAACTTCATTGGGCCTTAATCGGGTCATACGGACTCCGATTTTCGAAAACTCGGACTCTATTTCGCGTATTTTTCCGAGACGAACGCAATGGCATAGCCCGTTTCCCTTGATTCAGATTTTAGAATTAAATTCTGCCTCGATTTACGTTATAACAGGTTATTGAAAATACGGGTTGTTACATGGTCGGTCCCAAGGAGGTCGAGTCGATCCAAAGCTGCAAGGAGGTCGAGTCGATCCAAAGCTGCATGGAGGCGGGTCGCTCTGGAGAAGCTGGTCGCTCTAGAATCCTGGTCGTTCTGGAATTATGGTTGCTCTGGAATCCTGGTCGCTCTGGAATCCTGGTAGCTCTGGAATCTTGGTCGCTCTGGAGCTGGTCGCTCTAGTGGAGCTGGTCGGTCAGATGGGGTAAATCTTGGTCGGTCAGGCGGAAACATATTCTGGTCGGTCCCAAGGGGGTGGGTCGGTCCAAGGATGCAGGGAGGCGGGTCGGTCCTGGAGTTGGTCGGGTCGGTCCTACCCTGGTTGGTTAAAAATGGAGGGGATTTCAACAGCGCTTTTTAATGCTGTGGTGAATGGCCTATGTGCTGTCGTTTGCTTTCTCTAGCAAGTTGATATGATGCTATGGATTGTTTTGATCCTTATGATTGATGCTTACTTCGGATCAAAGGTAGTGCTAACTTCGAGGTGGTTCAAGTAGGAAGGCTCGAAGTGGTGAATGTGTTCGTTGATCAAGGTGGATCAACGAATGTAGTGACAACTCTAAAGTGTATTGAGTTGGGTGATGAGGATTGCTCTATGGTGTTCTGAGCATGACAACTCTAAAGTGTCCTTAGTTGGTGAACAGTCGCGATTGATAGCGATTGGAGATGCGAAGGCCGAGAGATTATCGTTATCATGGGTTCTAGCGGGCTCAGAGCAAGGGTTATACGATTTCGTTGTATGTTCGAATACCCTGGGTTTCGTTGTATGGCCTAGAATACATTTCGTTGTATGGTGTATGGAGTTTCGCTAGAACCGGGGTTTCGAGTACGGCCCTTGACGGATGGCAATATGGGCTAGTCATACGATAACGATGGTTTCGAAGCAGGATTGGCGGTGATAGCCAGAGTCAGTCATGGATGATTGGTTGTTCTGTTTGTACTATCTCACATAGATTATCCAAAGTCGAGGGAGATGTTCTTTGAGTGCTTAAGTGATATTGGTCTAGGCCTCTGGCGAGAGTACTTGAGGAATGTTAAACTTGATTAGGGTTGTCTGTGTGAGACCTATATAATCTGGATGTCATGTGTGTTATGTATGATTGAATGGGTGTTCTGGTTTCTATGGATGAATGGTTGAAATGCTTGGTGTAAAGGCTATCACTGTTCGATGTGGGGAAGATAAGGTTGAGTTCTTCTCTGGTGATGTGGGTAGATAAGTTGTTCATTTACCCATTCTCATATACTTTCTTGTTGAAGTTTGTTAGCTGTATTATCGCTCACTAAGACTATTGTCTGACTCAAGGTTTTATGTCTCCTCTTATTACCTTGGGCTGTTCATCCGGTTGTGGATGGGCAGACTAAGTAGCAGGTTACAGGTAATGGAGCTTAGTGATACGAGGAAGCTGAGCGATGACGAGCAGGAGGATGGCGTACCAGTTTTATTACTATCTAGTATTTCTATTTCCGCTGTTTGAGTTGCTTGAGAGCTGTAGTGAGGCCTTATGTACAAACTTTGATATCAGTTGGATAATCTTTCTGGATGTTGAGAAAGTTTCAAAAGTTTGCTATATGATACCTCATTACTATTACCTGTTGTATATGTTCTACTATATTTTATCCATGCACTGTGAGTTCTACGACAGGTTTCGATGTGTTTACCTACTTTGATGATCGTCCATAGCAGCCTGACACACCTTTAGTATATTATTCCTCTTGTTTAGTGCGGGGGTTATGGGCGGTCGTCACATTTGGTATCAGAGCTCTGGTCAACGATTTTGGCCAAAGTTCAAAGACGTAATTACGTATGAGAGGCGTATTTGTAGATTTCAGTTGGATGTTTACTATATATATTAGCATATATAGTAGTAGCGGTTGTATTCTTTTAGCAGTTTTCTTGGAAGTGGCTAACTATTCTAAATTGCAGACTTAGAATGAGTAGACGGCCATCAAGACACGCTGCTAGGAGAGCTAATACTGGAGGGGGAAATGGTGATGAACCAGATTACCCTGCCATGTTTGAAGCCATGGCAGAAGCAATTATGCGAAGGGTACCCGCTCCAGTGGAGGCTACGGTAGATGTAGGGGTGCGAGTTCCTAGAAT
Organism: Allium sativum; assembly: GCA_030737875.1. Classification (NCBI taxonomy): domain Eukaryota; kingdom Viridiplantae; phylum Streptophyta; class Magnoliopsida; order Asparagales; family Amaryllidaceae; genus Allium; species Allium sativum. Next base: position 282,344,336 of record CM060911.1, read on the forward strand.
AGATTTTGCAAAGACGTGCAAGGACTTTATATCTCTAGGAGGGAAACCATTTAAGGGAACTGAACCAGCTGAAGAGGTTCAGAGATGGATGGATTCATGTGTTCGAACCTTTGGAGACTTAGGTATTGAGGATGCAATGAAGAGAAAGCTTGCATCAAGGCAGCTTCAGAGTAGAGCCATGGAATGGTGGAATTCCGTTATACTCGAGACTCCGGAAGAGGAGATTTCATGGGAGCAATTCCAAGTTAAGTTTGAAGCAAAGTTTATCTCCACTGCTCAGAAGTCCGTCCTCTTCAAGAAGTTCGTAGAGTTGAAGCAGAATGGCAGATCAGTTCTTGACTATATTTCTGATTTTGAGGCTTTGTCTAGATATGCTCGTTCATACATTGATACACCCTATCAAAAGAACGAGAAGTTTGTCTTGGGTTTGGATGCTTATATTGGGAAGCCACTGGTGGACCATCTTGATGATTCATTTGAGAAGATTGTGAAAAAAGCTATTCGCCATGAAAGCTTGTTTCCCAAGGAAGCAAATGTTGTCGCTGCAACTAAAGGAGATCAGAAACCACAGCCGGGTGGTAATAACAATAAGAAGAAGAGGCAGCAACAACAGGAAGGGGAAAGTGGACAGAAGAAGCAAAAGGGTGAAGTGACTTGCTATAACTGCTGGCAGAAAGTCCATTTTTCTAACGAGTGCAAGAATCCCAAGGCTGAGAAGAAGTGCTTCAAGAGTGGAAAGTCTGGACATGAGAAGAAAGATTGTCCGGAAGTAGCTAAGGGAAACCAGATCGTGAAGGCTTATGCTTTGGAAGCCGTGCCGTCTTCTTCGAGGGGTCCGACTGTTGAAGAGAAAGGAAAGGTGTCGTGGTGCAAGGTACTCTTTCCATTAAAAGTGTTTCAGTTCGAGTGTTATTCGACACTGCAGCTTTGCGCTCATTTGTTCGTTATGAGCATGTGTGTCGCTTGGGTTTGAAACCCGAGATGCGTGATAGGCCAATCCAGCTGAGGGTTCGTCTAGTTTGTGTATGTTTGGCATGCGGAATTGTTGTGGTTGCTTGTGTTTGCTTGGAATTTCGGGGGCGAAATTCTTAAGGAGGGGAGAATGTAACAGCCCGCATTTTACGTATCGGAAGATCGTAAAATATTTTTATTTTATCCTCCGAGGGTTGGATCATTCTCATCTTTTAAAATGTTGCTTATGGGGATGTGTGACATGTCCATAATTTTTACCGATTTTGTTTGTGACCATTTTTCCCCTGTCAGTCTTGTACTAGGCATAACTTTTGACTCAGGTCGAATCAAAGGGTGAGACCTGTGCCATTGGAAAGGAATTGATGATTCCCTTTCCGTAGAGTGGTTACATTAAGGATTTGGTTCAGCGGTTTGGGAGAAATCGCTATTTTAAGGTTTTTCAGTTGGCTGTTCAGGTTTTGGAAGGCTAATGGGCTGATTTGGAGAAGGCCCATTAGGGGGTTGGTGGAGGCTATAAATAGGGGGTAAGGGATATGGAGAAAGGTTGGCATTTTCCATTCTCTTATGGGGAGGCTTTGATCTCCTTCTTCCTCTAACATCTTTCCACCATTAAAATTCCAAAATCCAAGGAGGGAAATCGAAGATCTACACCATAAGAGGCTAGATCTACATCGTTTCAAGGGCGAATTCATCGGATTGAGGAGTTTGATTCGAAGTGTTCGCTGTCCGGATTGCTTTTTCATTGTTTTTGCATCGATTTGAAGAATTGGTGAGTGATTTACATCTCTCATTCGGATTCATGCAAGTATATGGGTTTTAGGATGTTAATTTCATCATTTCCATGTTATTTTCCTTAGATCCACACCATGCTAAGTCCATTTTATATATGAATCACCTTAGGATCTGATCTAGATAATTTAAATGGTTAATTTTATGATTTTTCTCAAGATTATGCAAGTTAGATCCGTTTTTATGTTCACATGATTCACTTATCATGTTTTGGGAAATTTATGTGTTTTGATGGAAATTGTTAGATTGATGATATTGTTGGTTGCATAACATGTTTGTGATTGCGTTTGGATGAATCAGATAAGCTGGTTTCGTCGGATTCGTCGTTTGGCGAAGTTTTGGTCGAAATCGGAGTCGAATTGGAGATGTGCAGGTTTCTGGTCGTCCTGGAGTTGGTCGGGTCGGTCTGGAATGAGGTGGTCGGTCATAGTATGGCTTGGGAAGCAAGTCAGGGAGCTGGTCGGTTTAAGCTGGTCGGTCCAGAAGGAGCAGAAGTGTTTCTAGTCGGTTTCAGATGGTGGCATCCTGGTCGGTTTCAGATGGTGGCATTCTGGTTGGTTTTACTGGAAGCAAATCCTGGTCGCTCTGAAGGAGTTGGTCGGTCAGGTGGAGCAATATCTGGTCGGTCTTGACGGGGTCGATCCAAAGCTGGTCGGTCCCAAGGAGGTCGAGTCGATCCAAAGCTGCAAGGAGGTCGAGTCGATCCAAAGCTGCATGGAGGCGGGTCACTCTGGAGAAGCTGGTCGCTCTAGAATCCTGGTCGTTCTGGAATTATGGTTGCTCTGGAATCCTGGTCGCTCTGGAATCCTGGTAGCTCTGGAATCTTGGTCGCTCTGGAGCTGGTCGCTCTAGAGGAGCTGGTCGGTCAGATGGGGTAAATCTTGGTCGGTCAGGTGGAAACATATTCTGGTCAGTCCCAAGGGGGTGGGTCGGTCCAAGGATGCAGGGAGGCGGGTCGGTCCTGGAGTTGGTCGGGTCGGTCCTACCCTGGTTGGTTAAAAATGGAGGGGATTTCAGCAGCGCTTTTTAATGCTGTGGTGAATGGCCTATGTGCTATCGTTTGCTTTCTCTAGCAAGTTGATATGATGCTATGGATTGTTTTGATCCTTATGATTGATGCTTACTTCGGATCAAAGGTAGTGCTAACTTCGAGGTGGTTCAAGTAGGAAGGCTCGAAGTGGTGAATGTGTTCGTCGATCAAGGTGGATCAACGAATGTAGTGACAACTCTAAAGTGTCTTGAGTTGGGTGATGAGGATTGCTCTATGGTGTTTTGAGCATGACAACTCTAAAGTGTCCTGAGTTGGTGAACAGTCGCGATTGATAGCGATTGGAGATGCGAAGGCCGAGAGATTATCGTTATCATGGGTTCTAGCGGGCTCAGAGCAAGGGTTATACGATTTCGTTGTATGGTCGAATACCCTGGGTTTCGTTGTTTGGCCTAGAATACATTTCGTTGTATGGTGTATGGAGTTTCGCTAGAACCGGGGTTTCGAGTACGGCCCTTGACGGATGGCAATATGGGCTAGTCATACGATAACGATGGTTTCGAAGCAGGATTGGCGGTGATAGCCAGAGTCAGTCATGGATGATTGGTTGTTCTGTTTGTACTATCTCACATAGATTATCCAAAGTCGAGGAGATGTTCTTTGAGTGCTTAAGTGATATTGGTCTAGGCCTCTGGCGAGAGTACTTGAGGAATGTTAAACTTGATTAGGATTGTCTATGTGAGACCTATATAATCTGGATGTCATGTGTGTTATGTATGATTGAATGGGTGTTCTGGTTTCTATGGATGAATGGTTGAAATGCTTGGTGTAAAGGCTATCACTGTCCGATGTGGGGAAGATAAGGTTGAGTTCTTCTCTAGTGATGTGGGTAGATAAGTTGTTCATTTACCCATTCTCATATACTTTCTTGTTGAAGTTTGTTAGCTGTATTATCGCTCACTAAGACTATTGTCTGACTCAAGGTTTTATGTCTCCTCTTATTACCTTGGGCTGTTCATCCGGTTGTGGATGGGCAGACTAAGTAGCAGGTTACAGGTAATGGAGCTTAGTGATACGAGGAAGCTGAGCGATGACGAGCAGGAGGCTGGCGTACCAGTTTTATTACTATCTAGTATTTCTGTTTCCGCTGTTTGAGTTGCTTGAGAGCTGTAGTGAGGCCTTATGTACAAACTTTGATATTAGTTGGATAATCTTTCTGGATGTTGGGAAAGTTTCAAAAGTTTGCTATATGATACCTCATTACTATTACCTGTTGTATATGTTCTACTATATTTTATCCATGCGCTGTGAGTTCTACGACAGGTTTCGATGTGTTTACCTACTCTGATGATCGTCCATAGCAGCCTGGCACACCTTTAGTAAATTATTCCTCTTGTTTAGTGCGGGGGTTATGGGCGGTCGTCACATGGCTAGTCGAGTTGAGAGTAAAACGAACATGGTTAGTCAAGTCGAGTTAAAAGAACATGGTTAGTCGAGTCGAGTTAAACGAACATGGTTAGTCGAGTCGAGTTAATCGATTATAATTAATCGAAAGGAGTTATCAAATATTAGTTATTCAAAAGGAGTTATCGAATATTAGTTATTCGAAAGGAGTTATCAAATATTAGTTATTCGAAAGGAGTTAATCAAATATTAGTTATTTGAAAGGAGTTATCGAATATTAGTTATTAGAAAGGAGTTACTGAATATTAGTTATTCGAAAGGAGTTAATCGAATGTTTGTTATTCGAAAGAGTTATCGAATATTAGTTATTCGAAAGGGGTTAATCGAATATTAGTTATTTGAAAGGAGTTATCGAATATTAGTTATTTGAAAGGAGTTATTGATTATTAATTATTCGAAAGGAGTTAATCAAATATAGTTTATTCAAAAGGAGTTAATTGATAGGAGTTAATGGATTAGAGTTAATCCAATAGAGTTAATCGATTAGGGTTAATCAAATAGAGTTAATCCAATAGAGTTAATCAAATAGAATAAATAGAATAGATTAATCAAATAGAGCTAACTGATAAGAGTAAATCGATTAGAGTTAATCGATTAGTGTTAATTGAATAGAGTGAATCAAATATGGCTATTCGAAGAGAGATTATCGAATATAGTTTATTCGAAGGAAAGAGTTATCGAATAGAGATTTATTTGAAAGAGAGTTTGTAACAACCCGAAAGTCTGGGCCAGTTTAAAATTTTTATTTTGGCAAATTTTGATTATTTAAAATGATTTATTTTAAATAATAACGACGAGAAATTTATTTTGAATAGAATTCGAACGCATATATTTATATAGCTCGACGTTGGAATATAAATATTTATTTTAAATTATAAAAGGAATTGAAAATGGCGCGGTAGTTCGATAATTTGATTTCAATTTTCAAATGAATGTACCGGGTGCAAAATAAACCAGATTTTAGCGAAACCAAAAATAATGGAAGCTAATTGAGAATATCTTTCCAACGAGTCCAGAAAATTGAAATTTCATAGCGGGAATAAAAAGATATGTCCAGTTGAAATTTCAGAATAGTCGCTATGAAATTCTGGCCATTGAAAATAGCCATTTTGCAAATGACCTCGGATTTCGACGAAACCACTTTTGTTGGATCCGCGATGTCAAATTATTGCTTGATTCCAATTTTCATAATTTTTCGTATCGATATGTGAGCATGGCAAAGGAAAACGCGTTTGACCAGTTTCAGTTGATTTTAATCGACTGGAAATTGGCCATTTTTCAAACGGTCTCGGAATTCGATGAAACTAGTTTTGTTAGGACCGTATCGTTAATACGAAGCTAGAAAATATTTTTTTGGATTTTTCGAGTTAGTATGTGACCCCGGTAAATTGAAATGCGCGTTTAAAATTGAATATATAGATTTATATTTTAATTTGAATGGAAACTGATCGTAATGATCAAACTGGCTTACGATACATATCCCATTGTGTTCGGAATGGGGATAATCTGCTCGGGACGACAGTCGTCGGGATTCGTTTGGGGTACGAATAGTAAACAAGCATTTTTGGAAATTTAAATAATATAAAATATTTAAATGGGCCAAGCCCTTTCTCCTATATACGGTCAAAGCCCACCCCGTAGTCTTTCAGATCTGAGAACCAAACGAAATATAAAAAAAAGAGCGCCCCCCCATCCTGGATCGACATCGGCCATCGCCGCCGTCAGGGGCGACGCGCCCTCCTCCAGGCGCAGCAAGGCCGCGCCCCTCCCTGAGCTTCCCCCCTCCTTTCTTCGCGAGCAACGCGAATCCGACCCGAACCCTGCTGCCACCGCCTCGCGCAGCTCCTGGCGGCGCCCCTTGCTCCGGTGCCTCCTCCTGCCGCCGACAAAGCTCCGACCTCCCCCCTTCTTTTATATATAAAAAAACGTGTTGTAAGTCTTTTTCTTTCTTCTATTCATTTATTTATTTTATTTAGTTTTTTTTGTAGTTAATGTAAAAAGTAAACCTTGTTTAATTTCAGTTTTTTTTATTATATAAAAAAAACCTTGTTAAAATCAATTTTTAAATGAAGAAGGCATGGTTTTTTAAAAATGAAAAAGGAGACGTGATTTTTATATATTGAATAGCAAAGTAAAAGTTCGATTTTTATATATTGAATAGCAAAGTAAAAGTTCGATTTTTATATATTGAATAGCAAAGTAAAAATTCGATTTTTATATATTGAATAGCAAAGTAAAAATTCGATTTTTATATATTGAATAGCAAAGTAAAAATTCGATTTTTATATATTGAATAGCAAAGAAAAAATTCGATTTTTATATATTGAATAGCAAAGAAAAAAATCGATTTTTATATATTGAATAGCAAAGTAAAAATTCGATTTTTATATATTGAATAGCAAAGTAAAAATTCGATTTTTATATATTGAATAGCAAAGTAAAAATTCGATTTTTATATATTGAATAGCAAAGTAAAATTTTGATTTTTATATATGTAGTGAGTACGGGCAACAAAAGGCGAGAACGATGAAGATTTCCTACATAAGAAGAGTCGTGGCGTATGGTTTAGCTATTGGTGAGAACTTCTCACTTGTAATTTAATTTTTCTAGTTAAAATATATACTAGGATGTAGACGGTGTTTAGTAGCACCCGACACCCGTCGTCCACAGACCATGGATGGCTTATATGCTTGTTCGTATGATTTTGATGTGTAGTTGATTGTGTGATGTGATGTGAAATGAAATAAAATATTATTTAGTTAGAAATATTTTATAGTTAAAAATAGAATTTTTAACGTGTATATAAAATTAATATTTATAAACAAATCGGAGATTTGTTTATATACACTGATTTGACTGATATTGATTGGGACAATAAATTTTACACATCGCCCAACTGCACAAATAAAATATGTGTTTGATTATTTGAAACCCCACACGGGTATTGGAATGATATCCGGAAAGCTTTGTATCCATATATCTCTTCTAGTTGTGTATTGTATTATTTTCCATTGCTATGTAATTTATTGTAATCTCTGATATTTATCAAATGTATTTTATTCATTTATACTCTGTATATTCTTGTATTCTGATGGAATTGTTGTAATATACATTGAAATGTTCTTCCGTCTGCGTTCTACTTTGTGGTGTTCCCAAAACAATCAGGCATTTCGAACGGTCTGGGTCGGTTTAGCGACTGATTCGGATCGAGCGAGATTCCTTGTTGTCACATTTGGTATCAGAGCTTTGGTTTACAAAGCTCAGAGAACAAGGCACATTAGAACCATACGAAAAAATTCATCAGATATTGGATTAGTAATATCCAATGGGGATGACTCGTTAGAGATGGGATCAGTAGCATCCTAGAACGAGTGTGAAGAGTATATTTTCAAAATGAAAACAATTTTTGTTTTGAAAATTTAAATCAATTATTTGTATTTGATTATTTATTTTATATGAATTTGGACAATCCAATATATAAAGATTTTGCATATGTGTCTTGTAAACGTGTATTCGAAGTTTTAACGTATTGGATAGTTATAGAATCACTCTCTAGTGCCCGGGGATAATTCTGGTGACGGGGCACCATCGCCAATATTTATTTTCGAGGGACGAAAGTGAGATTTCTATATATTTCCAATTGACTGGTGTGAGAACCGAAACTAGATAGGGCTTATTGTTATGATTTGGCATCAAAAATCTGATTTTTGACTATGTATCAAAGTTATGAATTTCAAAAGCTAATCAGCTAATTGATTGATGGTTGTGTTGTTGATTATTGGTTGATTTATTAAAATCTGTACCATATAGCCCAGTTGAACCAAATAGTGAATTGTAATTTGGTCGCATTTGCTTGCATATACATGTACTTACATTGAACAGGACATAGCAAAGAGGCTAGAGCAGAAGAATAAAATTGTTTGCCCGACAAATAGGTACTTGTTTACCATAATTTACTGTTTTGTTTGGGTGATGATGATTTTATGAGCTAATTGGCTAGCCGCTTGGCTTTTTCTTTTTCTTTTTGAGATCAGAGGGCCTATATGGAAATTTCGGGATTTTCCCGCTGCTCCCGGTGCAGGTGAGGTTATGGCAAAAAAATTCGAAAATTTAGGGAACTTAAGCCATAATAAAAATAATGAAAGTTGAATTGGTATTTAAAACAACTTTCGGCTTCGTTCCTTTTCGGGGACGAAAAGTTTTAAGTGGGGGAGATTGTAACAACCCGAAAATCTAGGCCAGTTTGAAATTTTTATTTTGGCAATTTTAGCGAATTTTGATTATTTAAAATGAATTATTTTAAATAATAACGGTGAGAAATTTATTTTGAATAGAATTCGAACGCATATATTTATATAGCTCGACGTTGGAATATAAATATTTATTTTAAATTATAAAAGGAATTGAAAATGGCGCGGTAGTTCGATAACTTGATTTCAATTTTCAAATGAATGTATCAGGTGCAAAATAAACCAGATTTTAGCAAAACCAAAAATAATGGAAGCTAATTGAGAATATCTTTCCAACGAATCCAGAAAATTGAAATTTCATAGCGGGATTCAAAAGATATGTCCAGTTGAAATTTCAGAATAGTCGCTATGGAATTCTGGCCATTGAAAATAGCCATTTTGCAAACGACCTCGGATTTCGACGAAACCACTTTTGTTGGATCCGCGATGTCAAATTATTTCTAGATTCCAATTTTCATAATTTTTCGAATCGATATGTGAGCGTGGCAAAGGAAAACCCGTTTGACCAGTTTCAGTTGATTTTAATCGACTGGAAATTGGCCATTTTTCAAACGGTCTCGGAATTCGATGAAACTAGTTTTGTTAGGACCGTATCGTTAATACGAAGCTAGAAAATATTTTTCTGGAATTTTTCGAGTTAGTATGTGACCCCGGTAAATTGAAATGCGCGTTTAAAATTGAATATATAGATTTATATTTTAATTTGAGCGAAAACTGATCGTAATGATCAAATCGGCTTACGATACATATCCCATTGGTTTCGGAATGGGGGTAATTAGCTTGGGACGACAATCGTCGGGATTCGTTTGGGGTACGAATAGAAAACAAGCATTTTTGGAAATTTAAATAATATAAAATATTTAAATGGGCCAAGCCCTTTCTCCTATATACGGTCAAAGCCCGCCCTGTAGTCTTTCAGATCTGAGAACCAAACGAAATAAAAAAAGAGCGCCCCCCTCCTGGATCGACGTCGGCCATCGCCGCCGTCAGGGGCAACGTGCCCTCCTCCAGGCGCAGCAAGGTCGCGCCCCTCCCTAAGCTTCCCCGCCTCCTTTCTTCGCGAGCAACGCGAACCCGACCCGAACCCTGCTGCCACCGCCTCGCGCAGCTCCTGGCGACGCCCCTTGCTCCGGTGCCTGCTCCTGCCGCCGACAAAGCTCCGACCTCCCCCTTCTTTTATATTAAAAAAAACGTGTTGTAAGTCTCTTTCTTTCTTCTATTCATTTATTTATTTTATTTAGTTTTTTTGTAGTTAATGTAGAAAGTAAACCTTGTTTAATTTTAGTTTTTTTATTATATAAAAAAAAACCTTGTTAAAATCAATTTTTAAATGAAGAAGGCATTGTTTTTTAAAAATGAAAAAGGAGACAAGATTTTTATATATTGAATAGCAAAGTAAAAAATTCAATTTTTATATATTGAATAGCAAAGTAAAAAATTCGATTTTTATATATTGAATAGCAAAGTAAAAATTCGATTTTTATATATTGAATAGCAAACTAAAAATTCGATTTTTATATATTGAATAGCAAAGTAAAAATTCGATTTTTATAATTGAATAGCAAAGTAAAAATTCGATTTTTATATATTGAATAGCAAAGTAAAAATTCGATTTTTATATATTGAATAGCAAAGTAAAAATTTGATTTAAAGTAAAAAATTCGATTTTTATATATTGAATAGCAAAGTAAAAATTCGATTTTTATATATTGAATAGCAAACTAAAAATTCGATTTTTATATATTGAATAGCAAAGTAAAAATTCGATTTTTATAATTGAATAGCAAAGTAAAAATTCGATTTTTATATATTGAATAGCAAAGTAAAAATTCGATTTTTATATATTGAATAGCAAAGTAAAAATTTGATTTTTATATATGTAGTGAGTACGGGCAACGAAAGGCGAGAACGATGAAGATTTCCTACATAAGAAGAGTCGTGGCGTGTGGTTTAGCTATCTGTGAGAACTTCTCACTTATAATTTAATTTTTCTTGTTAAAATATATACTAGGATGCAGATGGTGTTTAGTAGCACCCAACACCCATCGTCCACAGACCATGGACGGCTTGTATGCTTGTTTGTATAATTTTGATATGTAGTTGATTGGGTGATGTGATGTGAAATGAAATAAAATATTATATAGTTAGAAATATTTTATAGTTAAAAATAGAATTTTTAACGTGTATATAAAATAAATATTTATAAACAAATCGGTGATTTGTTTATATACACTGATTTGACTGATATTGATTGGGACGATAAATTTTACACATCGCCCAACTGCACAAATAAAATCTGTGTTTGATTATTTGAAACCCCACACGGGTATTGGAATGATATCCGGAAAGTTTTGTATCCGTATATCTCTTCTAGTTGTGTATTGTATTATTTTCCGCTGCTATGTATTGTATTGTAATCTCTGATAATTATCAAATGTATTTTATTCATTTATACTCTGTATATTCTTGTATTCTGATGGAATTGTTGTAATATACATTGAAATGTTCTTCCGTCTGCATTCTACTTTGTGGTGTTCTCAAAACAATCAGGCATTTCGAACGGTCTGGGTCGGTTTAGCGACTGATTCGGATCGAGAGAGATTCCTTGTTGTCACAGAGTTACTTAAGGAAGTTTGTTAAAAGGTTTAAAAGGTGACCTTATCTGTTTCGAAGTTAGAAATATTCATTCAGTTAAGGTCTGAGAGGTAGTTATTCCCCGACTTGATTGGCTTCATTTTTAGCTAAGAAATAGTTAACGTTCGACAGTGAAAGCTAGTTAAGTGAATTTAGTTAATGAAGGTAATGGTTTGAATTGGCATAGCGATGTTTTATTTAAACATCTGTTTAAATCCAATGAATGAGTTTTGGAATTATCTTCCAAACAAGAATCAAAAATGTTTTCTAATATAGAAAATAAGTAAAGGGAGTAAATATGGAAATGTTTTCCAATGTTAATATCGTATATTTTCTAAATTTAGAAATAAGAATTTCTGTATATATACGAAAACAGGAAATGGAGAATGAATAAATTAATTATAAATTAATTTAAGAGATAAATGATGATTGATGATTGATCGATAAAATTTCCATCTGGAAATAATATCGTTGTTTGCACACAGTTTTCCTTTGATAGTTAAATCACCGACTATCGAAGATTTTGACCATTTCCGTTGTCAAAACGGAGAGACCGGGATCATATTCATTATCTAAAACCCACTCTATATGGGCATTAGTGTTGCAATCAAATATGATGAAGATAATTGAAGACGAAGTTTTGCAAGGGCAGTCCTATTTACATAATAGTGCCTTCGGTTTGTCCAGTCCCAAGACGATCTGTATGGAAGAATGTTTGATAGAGTATATTTAATAGATCGCGTAAGTTGATCTCTTCAAACGTATATACGTTTGGTGGTGGAGAAATTCGTTTCTCTTAGCTGTATACCCGTTGTATTTTTGGGGAAATCAGTTTGTGATTTGGTGGGTATGACGATGTGACATTCAAAGTGAATAAATGTGTGATCTGTCAGAGATAAGCGTGGCCTCTAGCCTCACAACCGGGAAATGACAAAAATCGGGCAGGCAGCATGGCTAAGTGGTTGGCTGCCAAGTAGGGTGTATTATCACCTGTCTAGAGATACTCATTTCATTCTATAATCTATTGTCGATGTTGTCCCATTCGGGAAACGGTTGTTGATCCCAACCGTTGGTAATATACATTCGATACACTCAAGCGAAATGAGTGGTCGGTCATGTGTGGCCGGGTTGAAAGACGTTCTTGTTGAGCCCTGTGTATTCCTATCTGGAGGTACACTATCAAAAGGTGGTTCCATACCTTGTCATAGTTGGAAATCCATTACCCAATAAGTGCTCGCGGTTTTGATTGTATACTATATATGTGGGACGTGAGATGAAAGCGTTCTGCAAGATGGTTATTATATTGTGGTTGATAGGCACTATTATAATATCAAAAGAGTTTTGATATAAAATATCATTGTTTCTTTCAAAATGATTTGAAAGTTAAATCAAATTGATTTGGATTCTCATAAGGGAAAAACCCGTTCCGTTATGCGGCGTGGTCTTATGAGATATCGTTATTTTCCCAAACTGTTTTAAAGTGTTTACTCATACCAGTCCCATGATTGACCCAGAGTTTATTTTGTTTTGTTTTCCCTAAACTTTTGGGTGCCCAATTTTGTACGGGCAGTCAAGTAGTCGGGATTTTTCAGATGTACTCGGAAAACTGGAGCAGGAGGCTTTAGCAGCGTTTATATAGCTATTGTTTATTTCTGCTGTGTTGTAAGTGATGTACTTTGATAATGATATGTATACTCAAGTAAAATCTTTTATTTCAAAGTTATGTTATGTTTTATTCGTTCCACTGTGAGATTCGTGTTTACTTTGATGTTGTGTTTTCTTCTTCTTCTATTCTAAGTTTCTATCTTATCTATCTTACCCACTAATTTCTTTCATGGACTATCTGGTATTTCCGATGCTTGAATAGTCAACATAGTGTTGTATGCCAATATCCAGGATCGCAAATTCCCTGGGATGTTACAATAACTATGGATGATAGTACAGATGGCTGCACCCAATTCCGATCAGCTTGATGCATTGGAGTGGAAGAAGGAATCCCTAGCTAAGTTAGGCCGGATAAGTTCAAAGTAGGTCTAGCCCTCTTTGATGCATTATGGGGTACTTAACATATGTTCCCACAACCTTATGTGCCAATGCACTTGTAATCCGCTTGATTATGAGTTTATAATAGATATTTGTTTTTTGACATGTATAAGTTCTGTTTTTAATTATATATGTTCCCATTTCAAAGGTAGAAGTTGCCTACAGGATACATTCATAAACAAAACTAAATAACAGTTACGTCATTCATAATACGAGGCCCACTTAATGTACTTTGCAATTGTATATTAGAATGTAAAGCATAAATTAAATTCGATGGATTTAAATCAAAACATAAGAAAACTAGGAGAAAAATCCATGTATAACAAGTAGTCATACCCAATTAAAATTGTTTTAGATATTAATATTCAGTTCATGCAACATGATTCAGGCATTACACATGTGTACATTTTACATTTCGTGGGCAGGATTTGACGTACATATCCCAATCCTACTGTAATAACCCAGAAATTCTGAGCCAATTTAAAATTTTTATTTTGGAAATTTTGATGAATTTTGAATATTTAAAATGATTATTTTAAATAATATCGACAAGAAATTTATTTTTAACAGAATTAGAATGTATATATTTATTTGAATTGTCGTTAGAATATAAATAATTATTTATAATTATAAAAAGAATTGAAAATGGCGCGGTAGTTTGAAATTTCGATTTTGAAATTTCAAATGAATGTACAGGATTCAAAATAAACCAGATTTTAGCGAAATCAAAAATATTAGAATCTAATTGAGAATATCTTTCCAACGAATCCGAAAAATTGAAACTTCATAGCGGGAATCAAAAGTTATGTCCAATTGAAAATTCAGAATAGTCGCTATGGAATTCTGGCCCATAAAAATAGAAATTTTGCAAATGACCTCAGTTTTCGACGAAACCACTTTTGTTGGATCCGTGATATCAAGTTATCGCTAGATTTTAAAATTCGTAATTTTTCGAATCAATATGTGAGCGTGGCAAAAGAAAACGCGTTTGACCAGTTTTAGTTGATTTTAATCGATTGGAAAATGGCCATTTTTCAAACTGTCTCAGAATTTGACGAAATTAGTTTTGTTAGTACCGTATCGTCAATACGAAGCTAGAAAATATTTTTCGGGAATTTTTAGGGACTGTATGTGGCCCCGGTAAATTGAAATGTGCGTTTAAATTGAATATATAAAGATTTATATTTAAAATTCAATGGGAACTGATCGTAGCGGTCGAATTGGATGGCGATACATATCCCATTGTGTTCGTAATGGGGGTATTTAGCTAGGGGCGACAGTCGTTGGGTCTGTTTTGGAGTTCGAAGTAGGAAGTTACCTTTTTGGAGGATTAACTAATTAATTAATTAAAAATATATAATACCCTCCCTCACTATTCTCGGTCAAACCATTCCCTCAAAGTCAAAACTTCAAAAAAAAACCGCTACGCTAAATCAGCCGTCGCCCTTCATCGCAGCCACGACCGCCGCTCCGGGCCCGCCGACGCCGCGCCTCCGCACCCCGCCGCCTCTCTAGTGTAACAACCCGGAAAATCTGAACCAGTTTGAAAATTTTAATTTGGCTATTTTAGTGAATTTAAAATTTAAAATAAATATTTTAAATAATAACGACAAAAAGTAAGTTTGAGTCGACGTTTGAAAATAAATTTAATTATTTCTAATTATAAACAAGGCCTGAAATGGCGCGGTAGTTTCAAAATTTGAATTCAAACTTTGACTGACTGTACCGGGTGCAAAATAAAAGGATTTTAGTGAAACCAAAAATATTTTAATCTGTTAGTGAATACCTTTCTAACGAATCTGAAAAATCGAAGTTTCATAGCAGGAAGCAAAAGTTATGGCTAAATGAATTTTCAGAAAGGTCACTATAGAGTTTATATAGCCCATGAAAATGGCTATTTTGCAAATGACCTCAGAATTCGACGAAGCCACTTTTTGGATTCGGGATGTCAAATTATTGCTAGGTTTCAAATTTCATAATTTTTGAAGCTAGTATGTGAGAGTGGCAAAGGAAAATGTGTTTGGTCGATTTCTATTAAATTGGATCGACCAGAAAAGGGCCATTTTTCAAACGGTCTCAGAATTCGATGAAACTAGTTTTGTTGGGACCATATCGTCAAAACATAGCTAGATTTATTTTTCGGGAATTTTTAGAATCAATATGTGGCCCTGGCAAATTGAAATGTACGTTCAAATCAAATATTGAATGTTTTATATTTTGATTTGAAGAAAAACTGACTAAAATAGTCAAATGGGCCTACGAAACATATCCCATTGTGTTCGGAATGGGGGTATTTAGCTAGGGACGATAGTCGTTGGGTCTGGATTGGGGTTCGTGTGTGAAAGAGTGTATTTTTGGATTTTTAAAATTTATAAATATAAAAAAAAAATCTCATTGGTCAATCCTTTTTCTCTCTCCCCAATAAATCATCGATGCACGGCGGAAACAACATTCCACCTTCCCTCCTCGATCTCCGCAAAATACTCAATAAAATTCAAGGTCCAGTTGGGAATTTTGTAGAGGATCACTCAAGCTTCAAATCCATATATAGTTTGTTTTTTTTCGTTCAGAATTGGGGGAGAAATCAAGTTCGAAAGTTTCGAACTTCTACCCACCGCTGACGTTAGCTCCGACCACCGAGTAGCCCCTCCACCGCGCGCAGGTGCGCCGCTCCTCCCCCTTCGACACTGCGAAGGCCGATCGACAAATAGCTACACGGATTCGAAGAAAAATCGAAACCTAGTTTCGAACCCTTCAGCTGAGGTACGGCTGATTTAATTCTAAATTATATTATAGCACTTTAAAGTGCTATAGTTTTTGATTTCACTATAAAAATCATATCTTTTTTGTTTCTTGACGAAATTCAGTGAAACAAGAAACAATGAACTCGTGTGAACGTCTTCTACATTCTAGAAGTGACCGCATATTTTTCTAAGCCTTCTGCTATTTTTGGTGGAGTGGAACCCAATGTGAGATTTCTGAATTATAAATGATATGGAAAACGACGATGTATAAATTATATAATTGATGTATGAGTTATATAAGCGTTGTACACCTCATGTATAAGCGTTGTATAAGTTGTACGTTCGATGTATAAGTTATATATGCGTTGTAAAAATTATATATGTGTTGAAATAGAAGTGAAATATACTTATATATATATATATATATATATATATACGCCCCTCGTCCACAAACAATGGACGATATTTATTGGTTGTGATTGGTGTGAAAATTGGTTGATAGTGAATGGTTGATTAGAATTGTTTGTGGTTGAAATTGATTGATTGTGGTTGAAAAATACCCATTTGTGGTTGAGAATTATTTGGTTGAAACCACATAGTATTAGTTTGTGGAAAAGAAAAATATAAACTTGTCGCCTGTATGCGAACTAGATGCATGAAATCCCCATTGTCAAAAGCTGTGAGGCTTTAAGGTAGAGCGAGGAGCCGTACAAGGGATGGCCCCGGTTTTAACTACCCTGCCGTCATGCTGCCGAAATTTTCAATAATATTCATGTGTTAGAATTATTTTCATGTGTTGAAACTAAATTCATGTGTTGAATAGAAATTCATTCGTTGAATGGAAATTCATGTGTTGAATGGTATTCGTGTTTTAAATAAATTGCTTTAACAATAAAAATCACATTTTTATTATATGTACGAACTATAGAAACCATTCATGTGTTGAATAGAAATTCATTCGTTGAATAGAAATTCATTCGTTGAATAGAAATTCATGTGTTGAATGATATTCGTGTTTTAAATAAATTGTTTTATAATAAAAATCATATTTTTATCATCTATATGAACTATACAAAATAGTTGTTTTTGAAATAAATTGTTTTATAATAAAAATCATATTTTTATCATCTATATGAACTATATAAAATAGTCGTGTTTTAAAATCAATGGCTTTACAATAAAAATCACATTTTTATTATATACATGAATTGTTAAAAATAGTGAAGTGTCGAAATAAATGTTTGTTGGATAAAAATATCATTTTTATCAAAGGTATAAAAGGAATACGGTTTTGAGATCGAAGAATGGATTATATTTGTGTATATATATATAATTAAACTATATCGAATAAAGAAGCTGTAGTTCGTGTTTTGAAACTGTGATTTCAAACGATTAGTGCGGGAGATCCAACAATCGGATTTTCCCGAAATCGAAACCGTTGGGTTCGCCTTGGAAATATCTTTCCAACGACACTCACTTTGTGAAGATCCAACGGTTCGATTGTCTGGAATGTTTAATTCAAATATGAAGAAAAACAGCGCCAGAATCGATTATATATATATATAATTAAATTAAATCGAATAACGATGCTGTAGTTCGTATTTTGAAATCGAAACTTCAAACGAGTGTACAGGGAGATCCGACTGTCGGCTTTTCCCAAAACTGGAACCGTTGGATTCGTTTTGAAAAGATCTTTCTAATGATATAAAATTTGTGAAGATCCAACGGTTAGATTTTCATATATGTGTAAATCAAATCTAAAGAAAAACAGCGCCACGACCGCGTTATGGCCTGAAGCGTCGTTCGAATAAATTGGCTATTTTTAAATAAATAAAAATAGCGATAAATCGTTATAAAATATTATAAATGATATGTAATGTGAAATTTAGAAACTAACTGAAGGTTAGCTAAGTCGAATGGTTTCCTGGGTTTTGATCTGATGTTGGTTTCGGCCTTCGGGGTTAATATTTGGGAAATCGTTCTCTTACTAATTTACGGTTAGTGACTAATGAATTGGAATAAGGCATATGTTGTGTTTGTGTAGAACTTGTTAATTATACGCGAGTTGCTCAGAAAGACTGGGTTTATCCCATTCTGAATAACTGAATCGACGATAAGAAGTCGATGATGAAGACGATGGTTGAAGACCGGAGATTTTCACCTCGGTTGGATGATAACTGATGTCCTGATTGGGAGGCATCCCGAAATATGGATAATGATTGGTGATCGTCCAGATGTACGTGGAGATCGATGGGTATGCGAGGTATATAGTGCCTCTGGTTTCGTTCAGACCCAGAACGGACTTGTAAAAGGACTGTGTGTCTGGCAATGGAATTCATTCTGTGTGATTGATAGCCATCAGTTGCATGGTGTGAATTGCTTGTGTGGCATGCTAAGATGCAGTGATCAAGGCTTCTGTTTAAAAGCAAAGTCTTGTGGTTGATGATCAAAGCATCGCCTGTGTGGCGTAGCTTTGTGTATAATGTGAATTCGCGAGCCTCTCACCCCGGTATGAACCAAAAACGGGAGACGACCTCAGGGAGGGCATGCGTTTCCTTCTAGCTAGAGGTTGTGTCAGTGCTTAAACTGGCTGGCATATATATTATTTTCACCTATGTGGTTGTTGCTGTTGCGAGGCGCCTCGGTTATATCAGTCGATCCGGGACCGATGGAGTCATTCGTTGGCTCATTTACGCCCCAAAGAGTGGGGAAACGCAGTGTTCTGGCATTTTAATCCACTCCGTGTGGACCGGCCCTAACAATCCAAGGGCCCACTTGTGTCTGGGTCCTGAGACACGGGCTAAATCGTCTCGAATTCGGTAAGGACTATCTTTTGCCTTGGTTCATGACGAAAATCCAATTTCCAAATACGACATCGTGCGGTTTTGATTGTAAACCTATATTTGGCGACATAGTGGCATGGGACGGTCATGTCGTCTATGATTGATATTTATGATTGTTTCTAAATTTAGAAACTAACTGGAAACGAGCTAAGATGGGTGGTTTCCTGGGTATTGGTCCGATGTTGGTTTCGGCCTTCGGGGTTAATACCTAGGGAATCGTTCTCTTACTATTTTATAGTTGGAGTCTGATTAAGAATTCTTTTGTTTTATTCGTATCAATCATATTTTGGCCATTATAAGGTAAAACTCTATCCTATGGTTCGCGTTGCATTGTGTGATGGGAACTGAGTCTTATAATGGCTTCATTTTTATAAAAAGCATTGCGATGTTTGAAAGATTGACTTGTTTTAAAGCACTAGCAATCCAATGGAGAAAAGCCGTTCCATGAAAGTGGCGTGGTCCTATGATTAGCCATATTATTAAATGTGTTGAGTAAATTTCTCATACCAGTCCCATGAATGACTCGTAGTTTGTTTCACTTGCAAACTTGGGTGCCCCTTTTTCTACACGGGCAGCCTTGTATTCAGGTTTTAGCAGGCTCTTTCTGGATAGCTGGAGCTGAAGATGGATTTATCATTTATCTCTTTTTATGTTGTTCAACTCCTATTGTACATATTATGTTTGTTTTCCGCTGTAGACATTTATGTATAGTTGAACTGTATTTGTACTAAGTATGATCCTGTATACTGTGTAACTCTGATGATTACGTTTATCCAGTGTATTATTTGTACATTATCTGGTGTATTTATTTATTTCTGTTCTGTTGTTATCTGTTTATGTGTTATATTCCAAAGATTACCCTTGCCACCGTCAGTACGGGGTTTGGGGTCGTCACAACGTGGTATCAGAGCTTTGGTTAAGCTTAGTGCTGGAATATAACATATTAACAAATTCGTCAGAAATAGAACCAGTAGTGTTCTAGGATGAGTAACTCATTATAGATAGGATCAGTAAGGTCCTAGTATGAGTATAGCAGAATGAAATACACCCAGTAGGCACATTTACATTCAAGTATTTGTCTCTATGTTTTGAAATATCTTTTCTGTTGACCTGACACTTTGTCTGCTAATTGCAGACGTACTATAAAATGAGTGACAGAAACAGAAGAAATAATCGTATGGCTCGACAAGCTAATGAGCCAGTTGTGCTCCCGCAGCCAGAATCAGATATAGAAGTTCTATTCAAGAGATTTCGAAATCAAGAGTGGATTTAAACCCGGTAAGAAGCTTCATGAGGCAGGGGATGCCATAAGTGCCATCAGGCTGGTCATATTGCGAAAAATTGTCAGCTTTCAAAGAAATCTGAAGCAGTACATATAAATGAAGTAGCAGAAACTTCTGAGCCCTCAGCTAGTCAGGGAAGGCCTGATGTTTTATAAGGCACACTAACTGTCAAAGATATTCTGGTTAAAGTACTGTTTGACACTGGCGCGTCGCGATGCTTTGTTGCGAAGAATGCGGTTAAGAAACTGGATTTGAATTTGAAGAAGCTCAAAGAACCAATGACTGTCCATAATTCGGTTGGGGGTTCCCGCAATCTCAGTTGGGTTTGTGGGGTGCCGGTTTCTTTTTCTCGTTATCGGTTCCCTACCATTGCGGTCGTCATGAATTTTACAGAGTTTGATCTTATCTTGGGGTTAGGCTGGTTGACCAAATATGAAGCTGAGGTTAAATGCGCCGACAGGGTTGTTAAGGCGAAGATTAAATCAGGTGATTATATAACCATTCCCTGTGAAGGTCAGAATTCTAATAGAAAAGAATTCTGGGCAGCTTTGGATGTTTCTCCTGCTCAAATAGAAAATATCCCTGTAGTCACAGAGAATATTTCCGACCTCATCAAAGATATTCCTGTCGTAAATAATTATGCAGATGTGTTCGTAGAAGTTGTCAGCTTACCTCCGCAGAGAGAAATTGATTTCAAGATCGCTTTAATTCAGAATGCAAGGCCAGTAGTGTACGCTATTCGGAGAATGACTCTAAAGGAGAAAGAAGAACTAGACAATCAAACTCGCCAGCTTGTATGGAAGGGTCTGATCAAGCCTAGTTTCTCAGATTGGGGAGCAGCAGTGGTGTTTGTCCCAAAGTCTGACGGTACTCTACGACTATGTGTGGATTATCGTGACTTGAATAAGAAGACAACAAAGAATAAATATCCATTGTCGTGAATCGATGATTTGTTGGATCGTCTGAATGGAGCACAAGCATTTTCAAGGATGAACCTAGATACAGGCTTCCATCAGCTTCGTATTGTCGAAGAGTGTGTTCCTATGACAGCATTCAAAGGTCCAGACTTATTCTATGAGTGGTTAGTAATGCCGTTCGGCTTATGTAATGCTCCAGCTTACTTTGTCGATTTGATGAATCGAGTGTTCAGAGGAGTCTTGAATAAGTTTGTTCTGGTCTTTATTGATGATATTCTAATCTTCCCTAAGTCAAAGGCCGAACATTAAAAACATTTGGAACAAGTTCTGGAAATTCTGAGAAGGAATGTATTGAAAGCCAAACTGTCCAAATGTATATTCTGACAATATGAAGTAAAGTTTCTTGGCCACGTCGTATCAAAAGAGGGAATTGCTTTGGATCCAAGTAAAATCACCGCTATTCAAAATTGGAAACAGCCTAGTACTCCCACAGAAGTCCGAAGTTTTCTTGGATTGGCTAGTTATTACCGGAAGTACATTAAAGATTTTTCGAAGATGTCTATTCACTTAACAAAGCTTACAAAGAAGCACTCAAAATTCAAGTGGACTCCCGAATGTGAGGAGGCTTTTCAGAAGCTAAAAGTCAGATTAACAACGGCTCCAGTGCTGACAATTATTGATGGCAATCAGGATTTAAAAGTCTAGACAGATGCCTCTAGAGAAGGCCTTGGTGCAGTATTAATGCAAAGAGGCCAAGTTGTTGCTTATGCTAGCCGCCGGCTGAAGCCACATGAAAAGAATTACGTTACTCATGATCTTGAGTTGTTGGCCATCGTATTCGCTTTGAAAATCTGGAGACACTATCTTCTGGGCGAGAAATTCAAACTGGTTTAGATTTTCTGGGTTGTTACATCCAGCCCCTCCCCTCCTCTCTCCAGCTACCCTCTCTCTCCTCGCCTTAGCCGCTCCTTTGACCAAGATGACCACCGCCCCTTCCCCGAGACCACCAGACCCTATGCCGACGATTCCATCCACCAACGCCTTCCCCTACTTCCCTTTCTTCGATTTAAACCCCTCTCCGCTTCCTACATCGGTGAAACCCCCTCCACCCACAGACCGACGCGAGAGCGAAACCATTCAGGCCCCTCTCCTCTAAAAAATCGCGAACCCTTTCTCCCTCTTTGAATCAGCGAGCTCCTCCACCAGTCGAGACATCTCGTTGCAGGAAACCCGTCCTTCTCCAATTCAGAACCAACAAAGTGAGTATTTAAAATTTATTTGTGAAATAAAGTTCTAATTTTTATATGAATAAAACGAGAATAAAATTCAATTCTTGTGTATGTAGATATAGATCAGAAAGATGTGATTTTTATATATGATATTAGCAAAGAAAGATGTGATTTTTATATGTGATATTAGTAAAGAAAGGTCGGATTTTTAATGAAGTAAAGATTTGATTTTTAGTGAGGTAAAAATATAATTTTTAGCGCCATAAAAATATGATTTTTATGTACATGTAGCAAAAATAAAAATAGAATTTTTGTCTATATAGTAGCGGTGTAAAAATAGAATTTTTATCTATATAATAGTGGTGTAAAAATAGAATTTTTATCTATATAATAGCGGTGTAAAAATAGAATTTTTATCTATATAGTGGCGGTGTAAAGTTAGAATTTTTAACTATATAGTAGCAGTATAAAAATAGAATTTTTATCTATATAATAGCGGTGTAAAAATAGAATTTTTATCTATATAGTAGTGGTATAAAAATGTGATTTTTATATACATGGCAACAATATAAAAATGCGATTTTTATATGTGTAGTGGACACGGACGATGAAAGTGACAAAAGGCGAGCACGATAAGATTTCTACATAAGAAGAGTCGTGGCGTTTGGTTTAGCTAGTCGGTGTGAACTTCTCACTTTAAATCTTGTTTTCTAGTTAAAATATATACTAGGATGAAGACGGTGCTTAGCAGCACCTGACACCCGTCATCCACAGACCATGGACGACTTGTATGCTTGTTTGATGTGTTGTAAAGTTTGTTTGTGATGTTGATGTGAAATGGATAATAAAACATTCATGTGTTGAAATAAATATTTTATCGTTGAAAATATATTTTTTAACGGGAATGTAAATAAATAAATATTCATTTACAAACCAGATAGTTTGTTTATGTACACCTATTTGAAGGATATTGATTGGGACGATAAATTTTACACGTCGCCCAACTGCACAAATAATATTCGGTGTTTGTGGATTGAAACCCCACACGGGTGTTGGGATGATATTTGACGTGCACTAATCCCAATTGTTTAGTGATATGTCGATCGTTTGATTGACAGACTATATGAGCGTTTATTAGTTATATTTAATGCTTATACAGTTGTGTGGTGCACTTTGGGTGATGGTTGATTATTTATCATTGCTATTATATACATGTGCTGTATGGAATCCATATAATTAACATTATATGGTAATTGATGGGGCCTCATTCCAATTGGGAAAATAAAGAGTATTATAAAATAAGCATTCATGTGTTGAATAGAATAAATAGTCATGTGTTGACGATGCTCATGTATAGAGAATATTCATGTGTTGAAACTTATCATGTGTTGAGTAAAATATTTTAACAATAAAAATTTACATCTTTATCATAATTTTATAAAATATATTAAATAACAAAATAGTCATTACGATGCTCATGTGTTGAGAATATTCATGTGTTGAGTAAAATATTTTAACAATAAAAATGTACATCTTTACCATAATTTTATAAAATATATTAAATAACAAAATAGTCATGTGTTGACGATCCTCATGTGTTGAGAATATTCATGTGTTGAAATGATTCATGTGTTGAACGAAATATTTTATACAATAGAATACGAATTTTTATTGTAAGTGAGAATTAATAAATATTCATGTGTTGAATAAAGTATATATTCATGTGTTGAAGAAAATATTCATTTGTTGAATAGAATGTAATAACCCGGAAAATCTGGGCCAGTTTAAAATTTTTATTTTGGCAATTTTAGCGAATTTTGATTATTTAAAATGAATTATTTTAAATAATATCGACGAGAAATTTATTTTGAATATAATTCGACGTATATATTTATATACGTCGTCGTTAGAATATAAATATTTATATATAATTATAAATATAATTGAAAATGGCGCGGTAGTTCGATAATTCGATTTCAAACTTCAATTGAATGTACCGGGTGCAAAACAATCCGGATTTTAGTGAAACCAAAAATAATAATTGGATATAATTGATAATATCTTTCCAACGAATTCGAATAATCGAAATTTCATAGCGGGAATCAAAAGATATGTCCAGTTGAAAATTCTGAATAGTCGCTATGGAATTCAGGCCCTTAAAAATGGACATTTTGCAAACGACCTCGGATTTCGACGAAACCAGTTTTGTTGGGTCCGTGATGTCAAATTATTGCTAGGTTTCAAATTTCATAATTTTCTGAATCAAAATGTGAGCGTGGCAAAGGAAAACGCGTTTGACCAGTTTCAGTTGATTTTAATCGACTGGAAAATGGCCATTTTTCTAACGGTCTCAGAATTCGGCGAAACTAGTTTTGTTAGGACCGTATCGTCAATACGAAACTAGAAAATATTTTTCTGGAATTTTTCTAGTTAGTATGTGACCCCGGTAATTTGAAATGTACGTTTAAAATTCAATATAAGGATTTAAATGTAAATTCAACGGAAACTGATTGTAACGATCAAATCAGCTTACGATACATATCCCATTGTGTTCGGAATGGGGGTAAAACGCTATGGACGACAGGCGGTAGGCCTCGTTTCGAGGTCGTATGTAAAAGTCAACCTTTTTACCAAAATTAAATAATTAATTAATAAAAAAAAATATATATATATATATTATTTTAATTTTCGTTTCCCCCCTTTTTCTTCATTGGCACCCCCCGATTCATCATTCGGTAACGAGAAAAAAAAAAAACCCTAATCTAATCGAGCCGGCGCCCTGACGCCTCCTCCCACCACCGAACAACACCTCGACGCCGCCCTTACCCTCGAAGCAGCCTCCTCCCACCGAACAACCCCTCGAAACCGACGCGAATCGAAGCAACCCCACTACCTCGAAGACCCCCGCCTCCACCTCGAACACCACAGCGACGCCCCCCTGAAGCCTGCCGCCGACAAGCATCATCGAGACCTCCCTCTTCGCAGCCTGAGGTGAGCGTTTAGTTTATTTTTTTTTGTTTATTTTTTTTTGTTTTGCTGTAAAATGAAAACTGTTTTTTTAGAAATGAAAACTGTTTTTTTAGAAATGAAAACTGATTTTTTTTTTAGATTTAAAAACTGAATTTTTAAAAAGATATAAACTGAATTTTTAAAAAGATATAAACTGGATTTTAAAAGAATTTATAAACTGATTTGTAAAAATATATAAACTGATTTTTAAAAGGAATTATAAAACTGATTTTATAATAAAGGTTTAATCTTTTAATAGAAAAAGATTTGAACTTGCAAAAATAAAGATCATATTTGTAAAAAGAGAAAAGACGGGATTTTTATTATGTAGAAGGAGCAAGACATGATTTTTGTATTTTTAAAATAATAAAAATATAATTTTTACATCATAGGAATATTAAAAATATAATCTTTATATTGAAAATATGATCTTTATATATTGGATAGCGAAATAAAAATTCGATTTTTATATATGTAGTGGCTACGGGCGAAGAAAGTGATAAGAGGCGAGAACAGTGAAGATTTCCTGCATTAGAAGTACCGTGGAGCTAGGATAGCTATTTGTGAGAATTTCTCACCTTTCAATTTCTTTTCTAGTTATATATATATACTAGGATGCAGACGGTGTTTAGTAGCACCCGACACAATCGTCCACAGACCATGGACTTGTTTGTTTGGTTGCATAGATTAGTTATATGATTTGATTTGAATTTGGTTGTTTGGTGATTTGATTGATGTGTGAATGGCATGGGCCTTCACTAGACCGGGGATAAGGCTAGGCCTTGTCCCGTTTCTAGTATCGTGCCGTTATGCCGCCGAAATTTTCTAAAATAAGTTAGAAAAATAAAAATATCATTTTATTGAATAAATGAATTGAATAGAAATTCGTAGGTTGAAATAAAATGTTTTATCGTTAAAAATATAATTTTTAACGTGAAGTGAATAAAATAAAATATTCATTTATAAACCGGATGGTTTTTTTATGTACACCTATTTGAATGACATTGATTGGGACGGTAAATTTTACACATCGCCCAACAGCACAAATAAAATATGTGTTTGATTGTTTGAAACCCCACACGGGTGTTGGGATGAAATTTGAAGTTCACTCATCCTGATTGATTAAATATGTCGATCGATTGATTGACAGGCTGTTATAAGCGTTAGATATCTATATTTGATGCTTATACAGTTTAGTGCACTTTGGTTGATGGTTGATTATTTTCCATGCTATTATATACATGTGTTGTATGAAAATCCATATAATTAACTTTATATGGTAATTGATTGGGCCTCATTCCAATTTGAAAAATATAGAATATTATAAAATAAAAGTTCATGTGTTGACAGTACTCATTCATTGAGATTGGTCATGTGTTGAACGAAATATTTTAGTAATAAAATTTGCACCTTTATCGATATAAAATAAAAGTTCATGTGTTGACAGTACTCATTCATTGAGATTGGTCATGTGTTGAACGAAATATTTTAGTAATAAAATTTGCACCTTTATCGATATAAAATAAAAGTTCATGTGTTGACAGTACTCATTCATTGAGATTGGTCATGTGTTGAACGAAATATTTTAGTAATAAAATTTACATCTTTATCAATATAAAATAAAGGTTCATGTGTTGACAGTACTCATCCATTGAGATTGGTCATGTGTTGAACGAAATATTTTGATAATAACAACTATTTTGAAAAAGAAATATTTGAAATAGAATATTTGAAAATAGAAATTTATGAAGCCGTGTTGATTAGATTGACGCCATTTTGACGTAAACGATTTATATCGATTTTATTCATTTCGAAATGAAATGAATTGAAAACGATTTCGAAATGAATTGAATTGAAAACGATTTCGAAATGAATTGAATTGAAAATGAATTCAAATTGAATTGAAAGCGAATTGAAATAAATTCAAATTGAATTGAAATTTGAATTGAATAGAAATGAATTTTAAAACGAATTTATAAAGAAGAATTCAATTTTGATTTGAATTGAAATGGAAGTTGAAATTACTTTTGAAACGAATTTAAAACTATTTATATAATTCGTTTTAAATAGAAATCGACGAAATATATATTATATATATTATATATATAATATAATGGCCTGAATAGAACGCGCCGCGCCGCGGCAGTTCGTGAATTTCGACCATTTATTTCAAACGGACATTACGGGAGATCCGACCGTCGGATTCTCATAAAACCGGAACCGTTGGGTTCGTATCGAAAAGAGCTTTCTAACGAATGTGATAAATTAGAAATCTAACGGTTGGATTTGGAATTATGTCCAAATCAAATTGGAAAAAGGTCGCTATACGTGCAGTTCGATGGCCGTTGATGGAAATCGACTATACGGGCCTTGGTAAAATTATTAAAAATAGTAATAATTTGTGTAAAATCATAAGAAATGATTTGTGAAGATTTGGGATGAAAAACTCCATATTTGAAAAGATAAAAATAGATTTTTATCGAAATGAACTAGTTTTGAACTAGAATTATAATTCTATTTATTTTTAAATAAATAAATTGAATTTGAAATGGTTTTAAAAATAACCAGAATATCCAATGATTGCATTGGAGTGGATTTGAATCGAAATTGTCTTCGGAATATTTCGATGTTGGAATTCGTGATTATACGGATGTTGTTACGGAAATTTGAAAGATATATATTTATATCGTTATTTCCAATACGACATTTGTTAATCGTAGAATTTGATATTGAATATAAGCCGATATATTTTCTATTCAGAGCCTTATATTGAATATCAAATGTGATTTGGGTTTGTCGTGAATGGTGTCTTCACTAACACTGTTCTTGAACCCAGTTGAGAAAAGATTAAATCTTTTTATTTAGATTTAATGAATTGTAACAACCCGTAAAATACGAGCCAGTTTGAAATTTTTATTTTGGCAATTTTAGCGAATTTTGATTATTTAAAATGAATTATTTTAAATAATATCGACGTGAAATTTATTTTGAATATAATTCGAACGTATATATTATATACGTCGTCGTTAGAATATATAATAATTATATATAATTATAAAAGGAATAGAAAATGGCGCGGTAGTTCGATAATTCGATTTCAAACTTCAATTGAATGTACCGGGTGCAAAACAATCCGGATTTTATTGAAACCAAAAACATTAGGATCTAATTGATGATATCTTTCTAACGGATGTAAGAAACTGAGATTTCACTTTAAAAATTGAGAGATATGTCCAGTTGAAAATTCTGAATAGTCGCTATGGAATTCAGGCCCTTAAAAATGGACATTTTGCAAATGACCTCGGATTTCGACGAAACCAGTTTTGTTGGGTCCGTGATGTCGAATTATTGCTAGGTTTCAAATTTCATAATTTTTCGAATCAATATGTGAGCGTGGCAAAGGAAAACGCGTTTGACCAGTTTCAGTTGATTTTAATCGACTGGAAATTGGCCATTTTTCAAACGGTCTCAGAATTCGACGAAACTAGTTTTGTTAGGACCGTATCGTCAATACGAAGCTAGAAAATATTTTTCTGGAATTTTTCTAGTTAGTATGTGACCCCGGTAATTTGAAATGTGCGTTTAAAATTCAATATAATGATTTAAATGAAAATTCAAAAAGAAACTGACTATAACGATCGAATCAGCTTGCGATATATATCCCATTGTGTTCAGAATGGGGGTAGAACGCTATGGACGACAGGCGGTGGGCCTCGTTTAGAGGTCGTATGTGAAAGTCAACTTTTTAATAATTAAATAATAATATAAAAAAAAATATATATATATATATCTCTTCCTACTTTATATCTCTGGCCCCCCCCCGTTCAACAGAAAACGATTTATAAAAAAAAAAAAAGAGAGAAAGCGATTCGAAGACCCGCCGCCACCCTCGGGGGACACCGCCGCCAGCGAGGCGCAACCCTTCCCTCCCCCTTCGATCGGCAACGCCTCCGCCCTCCCAGTCCCCCTTCTCCTCAATACCCGCTCAGCCTGTATCCCTAAATCGCGACCCTTACCTCCGACAGAGCGCCGAACCCTAGCCGCCGCCTCTGGCCAAACACGACCCCCTCCTCCTATGCTTCTCTCTCCTCTGTCGCTCGATGACGAGAAAACCCCCCCCTTGCGGTGACGAGAAACCCCCCCCCCCCCCCCCCGCTGCTGCTGCTCGATGACGAGGAACCCCCCCAGTAAGTCTTTTCTTTTATTTATTTATTTTATTTTGTTTTATATATAAACTGAAAATGAAAAAAGATAAAATACTGTACTGATTTTATAAAATGATTAAAACTGATTTTTAATAAATAGAAAATTGATTTTTATCGAATAGAAAATCTAATTTTTATATGTTAAACTTCGAATGAAAATCTAATTTTTATATGTTAAACTTCGAATAGAAAATCTAATTTTTATATGTTGAACTTCGAATGAAAATCTAATTTTTATATGTTAAACTTCGAATGAAAATCTAATTTTTATATGTTAAACTTCGAATGAAAATCTAATTTTTATATGTTAAACTTCGAATAGAAAATCTAATTTTTATATGTTAAACTTCGAATAGAAAATCTAATTTTTATATGCTGAACTTCGAATGAAAATCTAATTTTTATATGTTAAACTTCGAATGAAAATCTAATTTTTATATGTTAAACTTCGAATAGAAAATCTAATTTTTATATGTTAAACTTCGAATAGAAAATCTAATTTTTATATGTTAAACTTCGAATAGAAAATCTAATTTTTATATGCTGAACTTCGAATGAAAATCTAATTTTTATATGTTAAACTTCGAATGAAAATCTAATTTTTATATGTTAAACTTCGAATAGAAAATCTAATTTTTATATGTTAAACTTCGAATAGAAAATCTAATTTTTATATGCTGAACTTCGAATGAAAATCTAATTTTTATATGTTAAACTTCGAATGGAAAATCTAATTTTTTTTATATATTGAACTTTGAAATAAAAATTCAATTTTTATATATTGAATAGCGAAATAAAAATTCAATTTTTATATATTGAATAGCGAACTAAAAATTCAATTTTTATATATTGAATAGCGAACTAAAAATTCGATTTTTATATATTGAATAGCGAAGTAAAAACTTGATTTTTACATATGTAGTGAAAGCGGACAACGAAGCTGACGAAGATGCGAAAACAATGAAGATTTCTACCAATGAAGAGCCGTGGAGCTAGGATAGCTATCTGTGAGAATTTCTCACCTTTCAATTTCTTTTCTAATTATATATATATATACTAGGATGCAGACGGTGCTTAGTAGCACCCGACACAATCGTCCACAGACCATGGACTTGTTTGTTTGGTTGCATAGATTAGTTGAATTATTTGTTTGAATTGAATTGTTTGGTGAGATGAAATTGATTTGATTGATGTGTGAATGGCGTGGGCCTTCACTAGACCGGGGATAAGGCTAGGCCTTGTCCCGTTTCTAGTATCGTGCCGTTATGCCGTCGAAATTTTCTAAAATATGTTAGAAAAATAAAAATATCATTTTATTTAAAGATTGAATTGAATAGAAATTCAGATGTTGGAATAAAATGTTTTGTCGTTAAAAATATAATTTTTAACGTGAATGTGAATAAATAAATATTCATTTACAAACCAGACGGTTTGTTTATGTACACTTATTTAAAGGACATTGATTGGGACGATAAATTTTACACATCGCCCAACTGCACAAATAAAATCCGTGTTTGATTGTTTGAAAACCCCGCACGGGTGTTAGGATGAAATATGCAGTTCACTCATCCTGATTGATTAAATATGTCGATCGATGGATTGACAGGCTGTTATAAGCGTTAGATATCTATATTTGATGCTTATACAGTGTAGTGCACTTTGGTTGATGGTTGATTATTTTTCAATGCTATTATATACATGTGATGTATGAGAATCCATATAATTAATTCTATATGGAAATTGGTTGGGCCTCCTTCCAATTTGAAAAACAAAGAATAATATAAAATAAAAGTTCATGTGTTGACAGTACTCATTCATTGAGATTGGTCATGTGTTGAACGAAATATTTTGATAATAACAACTATTTTGAAAATAGAAATTTATGAAGCCGTGTTGATTAGATTGACGCCATTTTGACGTGAACGATATTTATATCGATTTTAACGATTTCGAAATGAATTGAATTGAAAACGATTTCGAAATGAATTGAATTGAAAACGATTTCGAAATGAATTGAATTGAAAACGATTTCGAAATGAATTGAATTGAAAACGATTTCGAAATGAAATGAATTGAAAACGATTTCGAAATGAATTGAAAACGAATTCAAATTGAATCGAAAGTGAATTGAAATGAATTCAAATTGAATTGAAATTTGAATTGAATAGAAATGAATTTTTAAAACGAATTTATAAAGAAGAATTCAATTTTGATTTGAATTGAAAAGAAAGTTGAAATAGCTTTTGAAACGATTTTAAAACTATTTATATAATTCGTTTTAAATAGAAATCGACGATATATATATTATATATATTATATATATAATATAATGGCCTGAATAGAACGCGCCGCGCCGCGGCAGTTCGTGAATTTCGACCATTTATTTCAAACGGACATTACGGGAGATCCGACCGTCGGATTCTCCTAAAACCGGAACCGTTGGGTTCGTATCGAAAAGAGCTTTCTAATGAATGTTAGAAATTTGAAATCTAACGGTTGGATTTGGATATACGTCCAAATCAAATTCGAAAAAGGTCGCTGTAAGTGCAGTTCGATGGCCGTTGATGGAAATCGACTGTACGGGCCTTGATAAAATTATTAAAAATAGCAATAATTTGTGTAAAATCATAAGAAATGATTTAGAAAGAATTGGGATGAAAAACTCCATATTTGAAAAGATAAAAATGGATTTTTATCGAAATGAACTAGTTTTGAACTAGAAATATAATTCTATTTATTTTTAAATAAATAAATTGAATTTAAAAAAAAGGGTTTTAAAAATAACCAAAATTTCCAATGATTGCATTGGAGTGGATTTGAATCGAAATTGTCTTCGGAATATTTCGATGTTGGAATTCGTGATTATACAGGTGTTGTTATGGAAATTTGAAAGATATATATATTTATATCGTTATTTCCAATACGACATTTGTTAGTCGTAGAATTCGATATTGAATATAAGCCGATATATTTTCTATTCAGAGCCTTGTATTGAATATCGAATGTGATTTGGGTTTGTCGTGAATGGTGTCTTTACTAACACTGTTCTTGAACCCAGTTGAGAAAAGATTAAATCTTTTTATTTAGATTTAATGAAGTGTACCAATTAAATAATATTTAATTGGAATTGAATTGATATTGATTTTTGGGTTTATCGTGAACAGTGTTTTAAATAACACTTGTTCTTTAACCCGATAATTAATGAATGTGATTTGGGTTTGTCGTGAATGGTGTCTTCACTAACACTGTTCTTGAACCCAGTTGAGAAAAGATTAAATCTTTTTATTTAGATTTAATGAAGTGTACCAATTAAATAATATTTAATTGGAATTGAATTGATATTGATTTTTGGGTTTATCGTGAACAGTGTTTTAAATAACACTTGTTCTTTAACCCGATAATTAATGAATGTGATTTGGGTTTGTCGTGAATGGTGTCTTCACTAACACTGTTCTTGAACCCAGTTGAGAAAAGATTAAATCTTTTGATTTAGATTTAATGAAGTGCACCAATTAAATGATATTTAATTGGAATTGAATTGATTTTGATTTTTGGGTTTATCGTGAACAGTGTTTTAAGTAACACTTGTTCTTTAACCCGATAATTAATGGGATGTGACTTTGGGTTTATCGTGAACCGTGTTTTAAATGACACTGATTCTTTAACCCAGTCACAGATTAAAACTAAGTGGAGTTTTAATGAATCTTTAATTAGATTGAAAAGATCGAGAATGGAGTATCACCAGTTTTGCTCCAGGCGATAGTTAAATCTTTAATTAGATTTGAATGTGAAATTTAGAAACTAACTGGCGGTTAGCCAAGCAGAATGGTTTTCTGGATATTGATCTGATGTTGGTTTCGGCCTTCGGGGTTAATATTTGGGGAATTATTCTCTTGATTAATTTACGGTTAGTGACTAATGAATTGGAATGAGGCGTATGTTGTGTTTGTGTAACACTTATTTAAAATATACGCGAGTTATTCGGAAAGACCGGGTTTAACCCATTCTGAGTAACTGATACGACGATAAGTCGAAGATGAAGACGATGGTCGAAGACCGGAGGTCTTCACGTCGTTTGGGTAATTACTGATGATCTTGATTGGGCTGTACACCCAAGAAGATGGAAACAGTTAGTGATCGTCCAGACGTACTTGGAGATCGATGGATATGCGGGGTACTAGGTGCCTCCGGTTTCGTTCAGACCCAAGACGGACTTGTAAATGGACTGTGTGTCTGACATCGGATTTCATTCTGTGTGACTGATATCGGTTGCATAGGATGGTTTGCCTGTGTGGCATGCTAAGATGCAAATGATCAAGGCTTCTGTTGAAAAGCAAAGTCTTGTGGTGATGATCAAAGCACGGCCTTTGTGGCGTAGCTTTGTGTAACGTTTACCTCGCGTGTTTCACACCAGGTATGAACCAAAACGGGAGACGGACCTCAGGGAGGACTTGCGTTTCTTTCTAGCTAGAAGTGGCGTCAGTGGTTTTACACGCCCTGACGAGTTTGACTTATGTGGTTGTTGCTGTTGCGAGGCGCCTCGGATTGATCGGTCGTTCTCGAACCGATGGAGTCATTCGTTGGCTCGTTTGCGCCCCAAAGGGCGGGGAGACGTATTGTTCAGGCATAATAATCCACATCGGTGGACCGGCCCTGACGATCCAGGGGGCAGTTGCGGCTGTTCCTGAGACATGGTAGGCTAGATTGTCTCGAATCGGTTGAGGATCTTGCCCCTAGCCTCGGTTCATAGACGGAAATCCAATTTCCAAATACGTGCCATTTGCGGTTTTATTTGTAAACCTATATATGGCGACATAGTGGTATGGGGCATTCATGCCGCCTATGATTGATACTTATGATTTGAAGTTGTTTTATACTCTATGCACTTATAATAGTATCAAATGATTTGTTTTAAACGTATCAAGCATTCTTTAGCTGTTATAAGGGAAAACCCTATCCCCCGGCTTGCGATTGCATTGTGTGATAGGACCTGGGTCTTATAACAGCTTCATTTTTCTTTATTTAGCATTGCGCTGTTGTTTATGCACTGGTATTCTTGGGAGGAAACCCGTTCCGTGTTATACGGCGCGGTTCCTTGATTTACCTAACTTTAAGAATAAAGATTAACTGTTTTAGTTCTCACACCAGTCACATGACTGACCTGGAGTTTATTGTTTTAACCTAAACTCTGGGTGCCCTTATTTTCGACACGGGCAGCTAGTAGTTTTGGTTTTGCAGATTTATATGCACAGGATCCTGGTTTACAGCTGGAATGATATCCGGAAAGCTTTGTATCCGCATATCTCTTCTAGTTGTGTATTGTATTATTTTCCGCTGCTATGTATTTAAATGTAATTTAAATCTCTGATATTTCTGTGTAATATTTATTCATACTCTGTATATTCTTGTAATCTGATGCATTGTTGTAATATACAATGAAATGTTCTTCTGTATGCGTTCTGTTTTGTCGTGTTCTCAAACGATAGGGCGTTTCGAACGGCCTGGATCGGTTTAGCGACTGGTTCGGACCGAGCGAAATTCCTTGCCGTCACAGTTGGTATCAGAGCTTTGGTTTACAAAGCAGAGAACAAGGCACATTAGAAACATACGAAAGAATTCATCAGATATTGGATTAGTAATATCCAATTAGAATGACTCGTTAGAGATAGGATCAGTAGTATCCTAGAACGAGTGTGAAGAGTATATTTTTCAAATGAAAGCAAATTTTGTTTTGAAAATCTAAATCAACTATTCGTATTTGGTTATTTATTTATATTGATGTGGACAGTCCAGTATATAAAGATTTTGCGTATACGTCTGATCCGCGTGTATTCGAAGTTTTAATATATTGGATAGATATAGAATCATACTCTAGTGGCCCGAAGATGATTCTGATGGTTGAGTACTCATCGTCAGAATTTATATTCGTGTGACGAAGGTGTGATATCTATATATTTCCATTAGACTGGTGTGAGAACCAAAATTAGATAGGGCCTATTGTTGTGAATTGGCATCAAAACATGATTTTTAGTATATGTACCGAAAGTTATGAATTTCAAATGATAATTCACTAATTAATTGATGTTTGTGTTGTTTGTTTAATTGTTTGATAATTTTGAACCATTATGCCTAATTTGATCGAATATTGAATTGTATCGAAAATTGGTCGCATCTGCTTGCATATGCATGTATAACATTGAACAGGTCATAGCAAGGAGGCTAGAGCCAGAGAATAAAATATGTTTGCCCGACAAATAGGTACATGTTTACTACATAATTTCCTGTTTTGTTTGGGTGATGATGATTTTGTGAGCCTATTGGCTAGCCGCTTGGCTTTTTCTTTTTCTTTTTGAGATCTGAAGGACCGGGGAAGCTATTTGAAATTCCCCGATGCTCCCGGTGCAGGGGAGGTTATGGCGAAATTTTTCAAAAATTTAGGGTGTTAGCCAAATTTTTGAAATTTTGAAAATTCTCAGAAACTAAAGAGTTGGAGAATGGAAGCCTGATCGGTCGTAGAGTTGAATAATCAAACCACTTTCGACTTTGTTCCTTTTCGGGGACGAAAAGTTTTAAGTGGGGGAGATTGTAACAACCCGTAAAATACGAGCCAGTTTGAAATTTTTATTTTGGCAATTTTAGCGAATTTTGATTATTTAAAATGGATTATTTTAAATAATATCGACGTGAAATTTATTTTGAATATAATTCGAACGTATATATTATATACGTCGTCGTTAGAATATATAATAATTATATATAATTATAAAAGGAATAGAAAATGGCGCGGTAGTTCGATAATTCGATTTCAAACTTCAATTGAATGTACCGGGTGCAAAACAATCCGGATTTTATTGAAACCAAAAACATTAGGATCTAATTGATGATATCTTTCTAACGGATGTAAGAAACTGAGATTTCACTTTAAAAATTGAGAGATATGTCCAGTTGAAAATTCTGAATAGTCGCTATGGAATTCAGGCCCTTAAAAATGGACATTTTGCAAATGACCTCGGATTTCGACGAAACCAGTTTTGTTGGGTCCGTGATGTCGAATTATTGCTAGGTTTCAAATTTCATAATTTTTCGAATCAATATGTGAGCGTGGCAAAGGAAAACGCGTTTGACCAGTTTCAATTGATTTTAATCGACTGGAAATTGGCCATTTTTCAAACGGTCTCAGAATTCGACGAAACTAGTTTTGTTAGGACCGTATCGTCAATACGAAGCTAGAAAATATTTTTCTGGAATTTTTCTAGTTAGTATGTGACCCCGGTAATTTGAAATGTTCGTTTAAAATTCAATATAATGATTTAAATGAAAATTCAAAAAGAAACTGACTATAACGATCGAATCAGCTTGCGATATATATCCCATTGTGTTCAGAATGGGGGTAGAACGCTATGGACGACAGGCGGTGGGCCTCGTTTAGAGGTCGTATGTGAAAGTCAACTTTTTAATAATTAAATAATAATATAAAATAAAAAAAAAATATATATATATCTCTTCCTACTTTATATCTCTGCCCCCCCCCCCCCCGTTCAACAGAAAACGATTTATAAAAAAAAAAAAGAGAGAAAGCGATTCGAAGACCCACCGCCACCCTCGGGGGACACCGCCGCCAGCGAGGCGCAACCCTTCCCTCCCCCTTCGATCGGCAACGCCTCCGCCCTCCCAGTCCCCCTTCTCCTCAATACCCGCTCAGCCTGTATCCCCAAATCGCGACCCTTACCTCCGACAGAGCGCCGAACCCTAGCCGCCGCCTCTGGCCAAACACGAACCCCTCCTCCTATGCTTCTCTCTCCTCTATCGCTCGATGACGAGAAAACCCCCCCCCTCGCGGTGACGAGAAACCCCCCCCCCCCCCCCGCTGCTGCTGCTCGATGAAGAGGAACCCCCCCAGTAAGTCTTTTCTTTTATTTATTTATTTTATTTTGTTTTATATATAAACTGAAAATGAAAAAAGATAAAATACTGTACTGATTTTATAAAATGATTAAAACTGATTTTTAATAAATAGAAAATTGATTTTTATCGAATAGAAAATCTAATTTTTATATGTTAAACTTCGAATGAAAATCTAATTTTTATATGTTAAACTTCGAATAGAAAATCTAATTTTTATATGTTGAACTTCGAATGAAAATCTAATTTTTATATGTTAAACTTCGAATGAAAATCTAATTTTTATATGTTAAACTTCGAATGAAAATCTAATTTTTATATGTTAAACTTCGAATAGAAAATCTAATTTTTATATGTTAAACTTCGAATAGAAAATCTAATTTTTATATGCTGAACTTCGAATGAAAATCTAATTTTTATATGTTAAACTTCGAATGAAAATCTAATTTTTATATGTTAAACTTCGAATAGAAAATCTAATTTTTATATGTTAAACTTCGAATAGAAAATCTAATTTTTATATGTTAAACTTCGAATAGAAAATCTAATTTTTATATGCTGAACTTCGAATGAAAATCTAATTTTTATATGTTAAACTTCGAATGAAAATCTAATTTTTATATGTTAAACTTCGAATAGAAAATCTAATTTTTATATGTTAAACTTCGAATAGAAAATCTAATTTTTATATGCTGAACTTCGAATGAAAATCTAATTTTTATATGTTAAACTTCGAATGGAAAATCTAATTTTTTTTATATATTGAACTTTGAAATAAAAATTCAATTTTTATATATTGAATAGCGAAATAAAAATTCAATTTTTATATATTGAATAGCGAACTAAAAATTCAATTTTTATATATTGAATAGCGAACTAAAAATTCGATTTTTATATATTGAATAGCGAAGTAAAAACTTGATTTTTACATATGTAGTGAAAGCGGACAACGAAGCTGACGAAGATGCGAAAACAATGAAGATTTCTACCAATGAAGAGCCGTGGAGCTAGGATAGCTATCTGTGAGAATTTCTCACCTTTCAATTTCTTTTCTAATTATATATATATATACTAGGATGCAGACGGTGCTTAGTAGCACCCGACACAATCGTCCACAGACCATGGACTTGTTTGTTTGGTTGCATAGATTAGTTGAATTATTTGTTTGAATTGAATTGTTTGGTGAGATGAAATTGATTTGATTGATGTGTGAATGGCGTGGGCCTTCACTAGACCGGGGATAAGGCTAGGCCTTGTCCCGTTTCTAGTATCGTGCCGTTATGCCGCCGAAATTTTCTAAAATATGTTAGAAAAATAAAAATATCATTTTATTTAAAGATTGAATTGAATAGAAATTCAGATGTTGGAATAAAATGTTTTGTCGTTAAAAATATAATTTTTAACGTGAATGTGAATAAATAAATATTCATTTACAAACCAGACGGTTTGTTTATGTACACTTATTTAAAGGACATTGATTGGGACGATAAATTTTACACATCGCCCAACTGCACAAATAAAATCCGTGTTTGATTGTTTGAAAACCCCGCACGGGTGTTAGGATGAAATATGCAGTTCACTCATCCTGATTGATTAAATATGTCGATCGATGGATTGACAGGCTGTTATAAGCGTTAGATATCTATATTTGATGCTTATACAGTGTAGTGCACTTTGGTTGATGGTTGATTATTTTTCAATGCTATTATATACATGTGATGTATGAGAATCCATATAATTAATTCTATATGGAAATTGGTTGGGCCTCCTTCCAATTTGAAAAACAAAGAATAATATAAAATAAAAGTTCATGTGTTGACAGTACTCATTCATTGAGATTGGTCATGTGTTGAACGAAATATTTTGATAATAACAACTATTTTGAAAATAGAAATTTATGAAGCCGTGTTGATTAGATTGACGCCATTTTGACGTGAACGATATTTATATCGATTTTAACGATTTCGAAATGAATTGAATTGAAAACGATTTCGAAATGAATTGAATTGAAAACGATTTCGAAATGAATTGAATTGAAAACGATTTCGAAATGAATTGAATTGAAAACGATTTCGAAATGAAATGAATTGAAAACGATTTCGAAATGAATTGAAAACGAATTCAAATTGAATCGAAAGTGAATTGAAATGAATTCAAATTGAATTGAAATTTGAATTGAATAGAAATGAATTTTTAAAACGAATTTATAAAGAAGAATTCAATTTTGATTTGAATTGAAAAGAAAGTTGAAATAGCTTTTGAAACGATTTTAAAACTATTTATATAATTCGTTTTAAATAGAAATCGACGATATATATATTATATATATTATATATATAATATAATGGCCTGAATAGAACGCGCCGCGCCGCGGCAGTTCGTGAATTTCGACCATTTATTTCAAACGGACATTACGGGAGATCCGACCGTCGGATTCTCCTAAAACCGGAACCGTTGGGTTCGTATCGAAAAGAGCTTTCTAATGAATGTTAGAAATTTGAAATCTAACGGTTGGATTTGGATATACGTCCAAA
This sequence comes from Allium sativum, assembly GCA_030737875.1. Lineage (NCBI taxonomy): Eukaryota > Viridiplantae > Streptophyta > Magnoliopsida > Asparagales > Amaryllidaceae > Allium > Allium sativum. The sequence continues at coordinate 282,384,142 of CM060911.1, forward strand.
TCAAATTCGAAAAAGGTCGCTGTAAGTGCAGTTCGATGGCCGTTGATGGAAATCGACTGTACGGGCCTTGATAAAATTATTAAAAATAGCAATAATTTGTGTAAAATCATAAGAAATGATTTAGAAAGAATTGGGATGAAAAACTCCATATTTGAAAAGATAAAAATGGATTTTTATCGAAATGAACTAGTTTTGAACTAGAAATATAATTCTATTTATTTTTAAATAAATAAATTGAATTTAAAAAAAAGGGTTTTAAAAATAACCAAAATTTCCAATGATTGCATTGGAGTGGATTTGAATCGAAATTGTCTTCGGAATATTTCGATGTTGGAATTCGTGATTATACAGGTGTTGTTATGGAAATTTGAAAGATATATATATTTATATCGTTATTTCCAATACGACATTTGTTAGTCGTAGAATTCGATATTGAATATAAGCCGATATATTTTCTATTCAGAGCCTTGTATTGAATATCGAATGTGATTTGGGTTTGTCGTGAATGGTGTCTTTACTAACACTGTTCTTGAACCCAGTTGAGAAAAGATTAAATCTTTTTATTTAGATTTAATGAAGTGTACCAATTAAATAATATTTAATTGGAATTGAATTGATATTGATTTTTGGGTTTATCGTGAACAGTGTTTTAAATAACACTTGTTCTTTAACCCGATAATTAATGAATGTGATTTGGGTTTGTCGTGAATGGTGTCTTCACTAACACTGTTCTTGAACCCAGTTGAGAAAAGATTAAATCTTTTTATTTAGATTTAATGAAGTGTACCAATTAAATAATATTTAATTGGAATTGAATTGATATTGATTTTTGGGTTTATCGTGAACAGTGTTTTAAATAACACTTGTTCTTTAACCCGATAATTAATGAATGTGATTTGGGTTTGTCGTGAATGGTGTCTTCACTAACACTGTTCTTGAACCCAGTTGAGAAAAGATTAAATCTTTTGATTTAGATTTAATGAAGTGCACCAATTAAATGATATTTAATTGGAATTGAATTGATTTTGATTTTTGGGTTTATCGTGAACAGTGTTTTAAGTAACACTTGTTCTTTAACCCGATAATTAATGGGATGTGACTTTGGGTTTATCGTGAACCGTGTTTTAAATGACACTGATTCTTTAACCCAGTCACAGATTAAAACTAAGTGGAGTTTTAATGAATCTTTAATTAGATTGAAAAGATCGAGAATGGAGTATCACCAGTTTTGCTCCAGGCGATAGTTAAATCTTTAATTAGATTTGAATGTGAAATTTAGAAACTAACTGGCGGTTAGCCAAGCAGAATGGTTTTCTGGATATTGATCTGATGTTGGTTTCGGCCTTCGGGGTTAATATTTGGGGAATTATTCTCTTGATTAATTTACGGTTAGTGACTAATGAATTGGAATGAGGCGTATGTTGTGTTTGTGTAACACTTATTTAAAATATACGCGAGTTATTCGGAAAGACCGGGTTTAACCCATTCTGAGTAACTGATACGACGATAAGTCGAAGATGAAGACGATGGTCGAAGACCGGAGGTCTTCACGTCGTTTGGGTAATTACTGATGATCTTGATTGGGCTGTACACCCAAGAAGATGGAAACAGTTAGTGATCGTCCAGACGTACTTGGAGATCGATGGATATGCGGGGTACTAGGTGCCTCCGGTTTCGTTCAGACCCAGGACGGACTTGTAAATGGACTGTGTGTCTGACATCGGATTTCATTCTGTGTGACTGATATCGGTTGCATAGGATGGTTTGCCTGTGTGGCATGCTAAGATGCAAATGATCAAGGCTTCTGTTGAAAAGCAAAGTCTTGTGGTGATGATCAAAGCACGACCTTTGTGGCGTAGCTTTGTGTAACGTTTACCTCGCGTGTTTCACACCAGGTATGAACCAAAACGGGAGACGGACCTCAGGGAGGACTTGCGTTTCTTTCTAGCTAGAAGTGGCGTCAGTGGTTTTACACGCCCTGACGAGTTTGACTTATGTGGTTGTTGCTGTTGCGAGGCGCCTCGGATTGATCGGTCGTTCTCGAACCGATGGAGTCATTCGTTGGCTCGTTTGCGCCCCAAAGGGCGGGGAGACGTATTGTTCAGGCATAATAATCCACATCGGTGGACCGGCCCTGACGATCCAGGGGGCAGTTGCGGCTGTTCCTGAGACATGGTAGGCTAGATTGTCTCGAATCGGTTGAGGATCTTGCCCCTAGCCTCGGTTCATAGACGGAAATCCAATTTCCAAATACGTGCCATTTGCGGTTTTATTTGTAAACCTATATATGGCGACATAGTGGTATGGGGCATTCATGCCGCCTATGATTGATACTTATGATTTGAAGTTGTTTTATACTCTATGCACTTATAATAGTATCAAATGATTTGTTTTAAACGTATCAAGCATTCTTTAGCTGTTATAAGGGAAAACCCTATCCCCGGCTTGCGATTGCATTGTGTGATAGGACCTGGGTCTTATAACAGCTTCATTTTTCTTTATTTAGCATTGCGCTGTTGTTTATGCACTGGTATTCTTGGGAGGAAACCCGTTCCGTGTTATACGGCGCGGTTCCTTGATTTACCTAACTTTAAGAATAAAGATTAACTGTTTTAGTTCTCACACCAGTCACATGACTGACCTGGAGTTTATTGTTTTAACCTAAACTCTGGGTGCCCTTATTTTCGACACGGGCAGCTAGTAGTTTTGGTTTTGCAGATTTATATGCACAGGATCCTGGTTTACAGCTGGAATGATATCCGGAAAGCTTTGTATCCGCATATCTCTTCTAGTTGTGTATTGTATTATTTTCCGCTGCTATGTATTTAAATGTAATTTAAATCTCTGATATTTCTGTGTAATATTTAATCATACTCTGTATATTCTTGTAATCTGATGCATTGTTGTAATATACAATGAAATGTTCTTCTGTATGCGTTCTGTTTTGTCGTGTTCTCAAACGATAGGGCGTTTCGAACGGCCTGGATCGGTTTAGCGACTGGTTCGGACCGAGCGAAATTCCTTGCCGTCACATGAAGTGTACCAATTAAATAATATTTAATTGGAATTGAATTGATATTGATTTTTGGGTTTATCGTGAGCAGTGTTTTAAATAACACTTGTTCTTTAACCCGATAATTAATGAATGTGATTTTGGGTTTATCGTGAACCGTGTTTTAAATGGCACTGATTCTTTAACCCAGTTAATGATTAAAACTAAGTGGAGTTTTAATGAATCTTTAATTAGATTGAAATGATCGAAAATGGAGTATCACCAGTTTTGCTCCAGGCGATAGTTAAATCTTTAATTAGATTTGAACGTGAAATGGTAATTGAATTTACCGATAACACTGTGGTGTTAGATATGAAGTATTTCCAGTTTTACTTCATGGGATGAATAGGTTGGGATGGGGAAATTAAAATAAATGATTACTTCGGTAAGGTTCGCTAATCCCGACTAGTTTGAATTGATATTCAAAAGTAGATTAAAGCATAAATTCAAGAATTTATCTTTGATAAAAATTAATGGGAACATTTCCCTATGAATGTGAAATTAGAAACTAACTGTCGGTTAGCCAAGCAGAATGGTTTTCTGGATATTGATCTGATGTTGGTTTCGGCCTTCGGGGTTAATATTTGGGGAATTATTCTCTTGATTAATTTACTGTTAGTGACTGATGAATTGGAATGAGGCGTATGTTGTGTTTGTGTAACACTTATTTAAAATATACGCGAGTTATTCGGAAAGACCGGGTTTATCCCATTCTGAATAACTGATACGACGATAAGTCGAAGATGAAGACGATGGTCGAAGACCGGAGGTCTTCACGTCGTTTGGGTAATTACTGATGATCTTGATTGGGCTGTACACCCAAGAAGATGGAAACAGTTAGTGATCGTCCAGACGTACTTGGAGATCGATGGATATGCGGGGTACTAGGTGCCTCCGGTTTCGTTCAGACCCAGAACGGACTTGTAAATGGACTGTGTGTCTGACATTGGATTTTAGTCTGTGTGATTGATCTCTATTAAATATATATCTGTTTGGCGGCGGAGAATTTATTCTCTTGCTTAACGCCCTTCTCTGAGACGTACGAGCTCAGGGGTTATATATTGATGGATATCAAACGCATGGAGTGAATTGCCTGTGTGACATGCCTAAGTGGCAATTGATCGAGGCTTCTGTTGAAAAGCAAAGTCTTGTGGTGATGATCAAAGCAAGGCCTTTGTGGCGTAGCTTTATGTAACGTTTACCTCGCGTGTTTCACACCCGGTATGAACCAAAAACGGGAGAGGACCTCAGGGAGGGCATGCGTTTCCTTCTAGCTAAAAAGTGGCGTCAGTGGTTTTACACGCCCTGACAAGTTTGACTTATGTGGTTGTTGCTGTTGCGAGGCGCCTCGGATTGATCGGTCGTTCTCGAACCGATAGAGTCATTTAGTTGGCTCATTTACGCCCCAAAGGGTGGGGAAACGTAGTGTTCAGGCATTTTAATCCACATCGGTGGACCGACCCTGACGATCCAAAGGCTTGACTGAGTACTTGCCTGAGACACGGGCTAGAGCCTCTCGAATTCGGTGAGGACTATCTTTTGCCTCGGTTCATAGATGGAAATCCAATTTCCAAATACGTGACATTTGCGGTTTTATTTGTAAACCTATATATGGCGACATAGTGGCATGGGACGCTCATGTCGCCTATGATTGATACTTATGATTTGAAGTCGTTTTATACACTATGCACTTATAATAATATCAAATGATTTGTTTTAGACGTATCAAGCATTCTTTGGCTGTTATAAGGGAAAACCCTATCCCCCGGCTTGCGTTGCATTGTGTGATAGGACCTGGGTCTTATAACAGCTTCATTTTTCTTTATTTAGCATTGCGCTGTTTGTTTATGCACTGGTATTCTTGGGAGGAAACCCGTTCCGTGTTATACGGCGTGGTCCCTTGATTTACCTAACTTTAAAATAAAGATTAATAACTGTTTTAGTTCTCACACCAGTCACATGACTGACCTGGAGTTTATTGTTTTAACCTAAACTCTGGGTGCCCTTATTTTGACACGGGCAGCTAGTAGTTTTGGTTTTGCAGATTTATATTCACAGGATCCTGGTTTACAGCTGGAACGATATCCAGAAAGCTTTGTATCCGTATATCTACTTCTAGTTGTGTATTGTATTATTTTCCGCTGCTATGTATTTAAATGTAATTTAAATCTCTGATATTTCTGTGTAATATTCTTTTATACTCTGTATATTCTTGTAATCTGATGCATTGTTGTAATATACAATGAAATGTTCTTCTGTATGCGTTCTGTTTTGTCCTGTTCTCAAACGATAGGGCGTTTCGAACGGTCTGGGTCGGTTTAGCGACTGGTTCGGACCGAGCGAAATTCCTTTTCGTCACATAGAATAACAAAGTTATTGAAATATATAAAGCCGTGTTGATTAGAGATGCTCCATTTTGACGCGAACAATATTTATATCGATTATATTCGTTTTTCTAATGATTGTAGAAAAGGAAGTGATTTCTAGATATAACGTTTTGAAAATACTATCATTTGTATATCGATGATGTGGAATATTCAATTTTGATTTGAAATTGAATATGAAGTTGAAATAGTTTCGAAAACGAATTTAAAATGGTTTATAAAATTCATTTTAAAAGAAAATCGATGAAATATACATAATATATATATTATGTATATAATGGCATGAATAGAATGCGTCGCGCTGCGGCTGTTCGTGAATTTCGACCATTGACTTCGAATGGACATTACGGGAGATCTGACCGTCGGATTCTCCTAAAACCGGAACCATTGGGTTCGTATCGAAAAGAGCTTTCTAATAATATTAGAGATTTGAAATCTAACGGTTGGATTTGGAATTATGTCCAAATCAAATTTGGAAAAGGTCGCTGTAAGTGCAGTTCGATGGCCGTTGATGGAAATCGACTGTACGGGCCTTGATAAAATTATTAAAAATAGTAATAATTTGTGTAAAATCATATGGAATTATTTGTGAAGAACTGGGATGAAAAATTCCACATTTGAAAGGATAAAAATATATTTTTATCGAAATGAACTAGTTTTGAACTAGATTTGAAATGGCTTTGAAAATAATCAGAATTTCCAATATACAAATTGGAATGGATTTGAATCGAAATTATCTTCGGAATATTTCGATGTTGGATTTCGTGATTATACATATATTGTTGTGGAAATTTGAAAGATATATTTGTTATCGTTATTTCCAATACAATATTTGTTGGTTTTAGAATTTGATATTGAATATAAGCCAGTATATTTTCTATTCAGAGCCTTGTATTTAATATCAAATGCGATTTTGGGCTCGTCGTGAATTGTAACAACCCGAATTTTAATAACTTGTTAAAACCATAAATCAAGACAGAATTAAATTTTTAAATAAGAATCATAGGAAACGGGTTGCGCCGTTGCGTTCGTCTCGAAATTCTGCTTGGAAATGAGTCCGAATTTTAGAAAATCGGAGTCCGTATGAGGGAGATATGACCCTCCGAAGTTTCAGAAATTTTCAAAATCAAAAATAGCTCGAGAATTCGAATTCAAATTCGAATTCAAAACCAAAAACAGGTTGGGTGGGAAATTTCCCGCCCAGGGACCAGGTCGACCTGGGGGTCGACCATAGTGTCGACCGCTCAGGGACCAGGTCGACCATAGTGTCGACCTGGGGTCGACCTACCTCCCGAACCCACTTTCTGAACCTGATGCATTCTGATGTATTTAGACTCGTTTTCTATCCAGATTTGTCTGCCTAATCCTATATAAACAGCCTCCTAGCATCATTCTCTTTACACCATTTATCTCTAACCTAATGCTGCACAAACTCTTGATGATCATGGCTTCTTCTTCTTCCTCTAAATTAAATTAAGATAAATTAAATTAAACGTGAAGATTATTTCTTGAAGACTACGGCTAGGAATTGGGGATTTGCTTCTACAATCAAAGCAAGATTCAACGATTCAACGACAAATTTCTAGACTTGACTTCTGCATCTAAATTTCTTAGACCACGATCTGTAATTTCTAGTTACTTTTAGATAAAAACTATAAACTTAATATGGGCATGTTATAAATTGGAATTGATTTATGTATGATTCATATCTATTCTTGTTTTCTTCTTGGATCTTGACTATTGGGAATATTGCCTACGACATTGAAACTATTGTTAATGGCATAAGACTATGCCTATGCCTATAACTGTGAACATAAGACTATGCCTATGCCTATGACTATGAACATAAGACTATGTCTATGCCTATGACTGTGAACATAAGACTATTGCCTATAACTATGACAAGGACAATTGTGGCTAATCACCTATGATTCATGACCATGAGGTTATTTCCTAGGATTATGACTATGAAATCGGATCTAAGCTTGATTTTCTATTCAGACCTATTTTCTTTATTTGTCCTTGGATCCTGATTTTGGGATTTTTCTATTTAAGCTAGATCTATCCATGTTCTTGAACCTAGATTATTATTCAAACCTTTTCATGTTCATAATGTTGCCTGCGATGTTTTACTCAATATATTCAGTTATGTTATGCCTTGGAAATAAATTGATAATAGAACAATGTTTATTATGTTCTATGTGAAATTGAATGATATTCTATTTTATTATCATGTCGGATTGGGTCTATTCATATGTATGTTGGAGTATAACCTGTTATGATAGGTTGTGTAGTTTATCATGTTATGCAAGTTTTAGGTTGTAAAATCATATCACATATGTGACTAAATGTTAGGTCTACATTTTTATGTGTATATGTTAAACCTATGTCATATTTCAAGTTCACACTTATTCATATGCTCGTGATTGATTTGCAAGTTCACATATATGTAAGTTGATTTATTCTTTGTCACAAATTCACATATATGTATCCTGATTTAGTCTACGTTGCAAGATCAAGCCTATGATATTCATGTTGATTATTTTGCAAGTACACACCTATGGTGTTCATATTGACTAGTGTAACACCCCACCTCCGTTAAGGTCACTCACAAAGGGAACGCCTTAACTTTGGGGGAGCATTTTAGTAAACAGAACAGAAACTTACAAGACAGATAAAACAGTACTTGAAAAATTTATAACTTTAGTTCAACAGAAACCGAAATAAGCTTGGTTACATCCTTTCAAATCACAATATCAGAATTCAAGTACAAAATATCAGTCTTGTACAAAAGCCTTCAGAATGCATAGTTTAAAATCAAAATCCCTACAGAACGAAAGCTATACAAAGCCAAGCCATACTTTAAGCACTTCAAGCAGAAGAAATCTGGATCAAGCTAAAGTATTCCCTCCTTGGATAACCTGGGGGGGAAACAGAAGAAAAAGGGGCGAAAACAAGCAAGGTCAGACATAAAGTCTGGCAAGTCCAGTGATTTTCAGTTATGAACAGATAATAATAACATGACCTGAAAATAAAACTGGATGAGAGATAACAGTAACAGGTGTAGCGGATATAACAGAAGAACAGAATGATATAAGCTATTGCTTTACACTTCTCTGCATCAATACTAGTATAACAGGATTAGGTGTCACCCTAATGTCTAAACTGAAACAGAAACAGGTACAGAATAATTTCCACAGAAGAGAATGCTAGTAATGGGCCTTTACCACCCCAGCAGAAACAGACAGAAGCAGAATGCTGATAATGGGCTTTTACCACCCGAACAGAAACAGACAGAAACAGAATATTAATAATGGGCCTTTACCATCCAAACAGAAACAGACAGAAACAAAATATTAATAATGGGCCTTTACCACCCGAACAGAAACAGTCAAATTAATCCCTCCGGAAACAGAATGTAGAATTAGGTG